>CM038681.1:101685240-102281466 GCA_021605205.1 Aegilops longissima
AAAGTGACCAAGTGATTGGTTACAGGATCATGCATTACGGATACGAGTAAATTGACTTGCGGTAACGATCATCGAACGAGGTATTGGGATACCGACGATCGAAGTCTCGCAAGTAACGCATCGATTGACAAAGGGAATTGAATACGGGATTAATTGAATCTCGACATCGTGGTTCATCCGATGAGATCATCGAGAGTATGTGAGAGTCAACATGGGTATCCAGATCCCGCTGTTGGTTATTGACCGAGAGCCGTCTCGGTCATGTTCAGATGTCTCCGAACCCGTAGGGTCTACACTTAAGGTTCGGTGACGCTAGGGTTGTATGAATATGAGTATGCAGCAAACCGAATGTTGTTGGTCCGGATGAGATCCCGGACGTCACGAGGAGTTCGGAATGGTCCGGAGGTAAAGAGTTATATATAGGAAGTGCTATTTCGCCATCGGAGAGTTTGGGGTTACGGTATTGTCTGGGACCACCGGAAGGGTCCTGGGTCCACCGGTGGGGCCACCTATCCGGAGGGCCCCATGGGCTGAAGTGGGAGGAACCAGCCCCGGTGGGCTGGTGCGCCCCACTTGGCCCCCTGCGCCTAGGGTTGGAAACCCTAGCGGAAGCGCCCACTTGCCTTGGGGGCAAGCCTCCCCTGGTCGCCGCCCCTTGGGAGATCAGATCTCCAGGGCGGTGCCCAGGGGGCCTATAAAGGGGGAGGGAGGAGCAGCCGCACCCTTTCATCTTGGCGCCCCCTCTCCCTCGCTACACCTCTCCTCCTCCATCACGTGCTTGGCGAAGCCTCGCCGGAGTGCTGCTTCTCCACCAACACCACGCCGTTGTGCTGCTGCTGGAGCCATCTTCCTCAACCTCTCCTCCCCTTGCTGGATCAAGAAGGAGGAGACGCCATCCGCTCCGACGCGTGTGTTGAACGCGGAGGTGCCGTCCGCTCGCACTCGGTCATCGGTGATTTGGATCACGGCGAGTACGACTCCATCATCCACGCTCTAGTGAACGCTTCAAAGACGCGATCTACAAGTGGTATGTAGATGCAATCTCTCCCATGACTCGTTGCTTAGATGAACTCATAGATGGATCTTGGTGAAACTGTAGGAAAAATTTTAATTTTCTGCAACGTTCCCCAACACGAACCACTCTGTGTGAGGAGCACTCGGAGTCCTCGATTCGTCATGGACTTAAACTTCCAAAACTTCTTTGTGCGTTTCGGTCTGACCGATTCATCCATTTTGGTCATACCAAGATCACTAAGTCGATCTAGGTTTTCAATCTTGGTGCAATCGATTTGAACTTTTCGGTCACACCGAAGTTTCAAAGAATCGCAGAAGATGAATCTCGGTGCCACCGAGTTGTTCCACTCGGTCACACCGATAGGGTCAGGCTATATATTCCCACGGGCCAAAATTTGGAAAACTTTCCGAACCTCTTCGCCCGCGCTCAGCCTGCTCTTCCTCCGTGGTCTCCGGATCGTCCTCCTCGTCGCTAGCCGCCTCCAGTCGCTGGTCTCCGCCGCCGTCAACGGGATCGTCTCCGCCGTTGCCGCCGTAGCAAGTCCATCGCCGCACTAGGGTATGGACTTGATCCTTGTGCTGATCTCTTTCCGATTCCCCAGCACATTGTTTTGCCATGTATCTTGCCACGATTGAGATCACTCTATCCAATGAAAACACTCCGTAGATTAGTTGTGGATTGAAAATTTAGGTTAGGTTTCATGAAACCATCTCTTGACCGATCAATTGTTGAAATCGGTTCCACTGATTTGGCTCAAAGCCATTGCACATGTGATTCTCGGTCGACCGAGAATTGCAAATCGGTGTGACCGAAGTTCAAGTCTTTGTGAAACCCTAGCAGTCTCGGTGCCATCAACTATGACTCGGTTTGACCGAGTTCACTAGTTTAGGTTCCAACAAATGCTTCGATATCACCGAGATTTCAAATCGGTAGATCCGAAATGCTTTCAGGAAAACTAAAACTAAGTTTTGATTCATTCTTTGCAAAAACCTCTGCACTTTGTGATGCTCATCCACTCTACCTCATCTATAAACTATTCACATCGTCAGCTGTCAGTGTTTGCATCATGTCAGATCAGAGTGACAGTGAGAACAAGTCTGAGGAGCAGGTTCACATGAGTGAGGGCACTAGTCCCTCTAGCAACTCAGATGATGGAAGCAGGAGCACACCCAGCAACTTGCCAAAGGCTGCCACGAGAGCCAGCAAGAAAAGAACCTCAGAATCATAGGATGAGGACTATGTGGCTGAGGAGGAAGAATGCACATCAAAGAAGAAGGTGCTCAAAAAGGAATATGGCACAGCTGCTGCAACTAAGCCAGGTCTAAAGATCAAGAGGCCAGCAGGAAGATAGCCAATGTCTAAGCCAAGGAAAGTTGCCACAGATGAGAAAATGGTGTTCACTCTTGAACCCAAGGAAGCTGGAGATGGCAAGAAGAGGAAAGAGAGGGTCAAGAAGACCACTGCCAGAGTTCTAGGCAAGTCCTCTATGATGAGAGACTCTGAAGAGGAAGAGGAAGAGGTTGCTGCACCAGCACCTAAGGCACAAAAGCTTATGTGAGATGCCATAAGATCAGGGGCTGCTCCATGTAAGCCCAAAGAAGCTCCCAAGCCAGCTGCTCCAAAACCCAAAACTGCACCTAAGAGAAGCACCAGGAACATTCCTACAGCTGAGAAGAACAAGGCCCCCGTGCCTGAAGCTGCAATGGAAGAAGAAGATGATGAGTCACATGTCTTGAGGAAGCTGAAGCCAAAAATTCCAGATCACAATGATGCTCATCTAGTAGCTGAGAACATGAAGATAAGGAAGGATTCAGGATTTAGGCTATGGAGAGAGTCAGATCCATATGCCACCAGAAGAAGAACTGCTGTGGATTACATGTTCTATACCAAGGAACAACAGGACTTCTATGAGACAATTTTGCTTGACAAAAAGCCAATAGTGTGTGACATGAGATGGGTCAACTAGGAGTACATCAAGGAGAATGAAGAATACTATCCTGGAGTATATGACAGTTTCAAGGCTTGTGGAGTTGATGAGTTTGTGGCTCAGAAGCTCACAAAATGGAATGATGAGCTTATAATGCAGTTCTACTCCACAGCTCACTTCTACCCAGATGGCAGGATAGTCTGGATGTCTCAAGGCACTAGATACCACCAACGATTGCAGAATGGGCTCGGTTGATCAATGCCCCGAAGAACAAGAAGATGACTTGGATGTCTATGCCAAGAAGAAGAAGGATCACAACTCCATGGCTAGCATGTACAAGGAGATTCCTGATGCAGATCTTGAGACTCACCAGTTTGGATCAGTGAAACACTTGCTGTCAGGTTTGCCCACAATCAACTAGATCCTCAGGCACACACTTCTGCCAAAGTCAGGTGATCACAGAATGATCAGAGGTCACTCCATCAATTTGCTGCACATTTTTTATGTCCCACAAAAGTTCAAGGTCATGAGCCTAATTGTGGAAACCATAAAGAGGACAATTGCAGATCGAAGAGGAGTTGTGGGTATGCCCCATGATTGAGGAGCTGATCAACTCCAAGATGGGCACTGCACATATCTCTTGGACAAGGAGCACCTGCCCATCTACCTGGACTTTGAGTATAACACTGTTGTGATGGATGAAAATGAACCATCTTACGTGCAAGCACAAGCAAAGAGGAGAAGACAAAGATCGAAAAGGCTGCAAAGATGCCAACCATGGATGAGGCATCTCAAGATCTCCTCAAGAGCAAGCAAGATCAGCTTGGCTACTTGATTGCCTCCACTTTGAGAGAATTGAGAAGGGACCTGCCACCCCGACTCAAAACCAGGAGAGCTTGAGAGGATCATGGAGCGAAGTTCTATGACTTAGATGTGAAGGTCACTGAGATACTGATCTGTTGTTGAGCAACTTCGGGAGGAAGTGCAGGAGAAGAAGGGCAAGACAACCACCGATGCTTTTGCCAGAGCGCCCGAGGACAGAGGTATGCTGCTATGCATCACATGACACTAGAGCAACTTCATCTGCACCAGCTATGCCTTCAAAGTGCCACCAGCTCCAAAGATCTACTCTTCCAAAGACCATCTACATCGATCGATGCCTTCATTCTTGGAGTTACATCTACACCACCACCAAGATCAAGCCTGAGTGTCGATCTAGCACTATGCATTTTTTATGAACTTTTTGGTAACTTGTTGCCAAAGGGGGAGAAAATGTATAGATCATAGGCTTCAAGAGAGAGTGTTGTTTTTGTTCTCTCTTGCATTTCTCCTTGGTGGTTGAACTTTGTTATTTGCTTGTTTGAGATACTTTATGCTTGCGTGTGATACTTGGATGATCATGTGTTTGATCATATGCTACCTTAATACTTGTTGGATGACATTATCCTTTTATATCCCATATGATCATTCACTTAGCTTGGTGATGAGTGCATGTATTTATTTGTTATCATTTTGAGCGCTCCACCAAGATGTATGTGACATGGAAGAGTAACCCATGATCCTAACTCATTGTGCATTTGCAGTCCGAAGAAAATCTTAAACTATGCACAAATTTAGGGGGAGCTCTTGCTTTTCACATACTTCTCAAAGCGAAATGTACTTCACTCTTATTATCATTTGTCGAAGCTTTGATATATATGTTGTCATCAATTACCAAAAAGGGGGAGATTGATGTTAGGGAACGTAGCAATTTCAAAAATTTCCTACGCACACGCAAGATCATGGTGATGGCATAGCAACGAGAGGGGAGAGTGTGTCCACGCACTGTGAGACCGAAAGCGAAGCGTTATAACAACGCTGTTGATGTAGTCATACGCCTTCACGATCCGACCGATCCAAGTACCGAACGCATGGCACCTCCGAGTTCAAAGACACGCTCACTCGATGACGATCCCTGACCGATCCAAGCAGGTGTCGGGATGAGTTTCACAAGACGACGGCGTGGGACGATGATGATGCTCCATCGGCGCAGGGCTTCGCCTTAAGCTCATGACGATATGACCGAAGTGGAATATGGTGGAGGGGGCACCGACACGGCTAAGGAACGATCCGTAGATCAACTTGTGTCTGGGGTGTCCCCCGCCTCAGTATATAAAGGAGCAAGGGAGGAGGTGGCCGGCCTAGAAGGGGGTGCACCAAGGGGGGAGTCCTACTCCCACCGGGAGTAGGACTCCTCCTTTCCTAGTAGGAGTAGGAGAGAAGGAAGGGGGAAGGAGAAGGGAAGGAAGGAGAGGGTGCAGCCCCTCTGTAACGCCCCAGATTCAATGCGCCAGGTGTCCGCCAGTTATTCGTCGTTGTTGCCATGTCATGTGCTTGCGTGTCTCTCTTTGCCATGTCATCATCTGCATTTCATATCATGTCATCATGTGCATTTCATTTCGCATACGTGTTCGTCTCATGCATCCGAGCATTTTCCCGTTGTCCGCTTTTGCACTCCGCACTCCTATGTCTCCCGCGCCCCTTTTACCTCTTTTCATGTGCGGGTGTTGAACGGTCTCGAATGGATCGAGGTTTGTCAAGCTGCCTTGGTATAGCACCGTGAGACCGCCTGTCAAGTTTCGGATCATTTGGAGGTCGTTTGGTACTCCAACGGTTAACCGGGTAACCGCAAAAGCCTCTTTTGTTGCAGCCCAAAACCCCCTCCAAAGTGGCCCAAAACCCAGCAAACTCCCCTCCATGCTCTCCGTCGTTCGATCACGATCGTGTGGCCGAAAACCGCACCTCATTTGGACTCTCCTAGCTCCCTCTACCTATAAATATGTCTTCCTCCCAAATCGCAGTCCAAATCCATCCGAAACCCTAAACTGTCCCCGCACACGCGGACATGTCCGTCCCGGCCGGACGAAACTGCCGCCGCCTCCAGCCAACCGCCGCCTTTGCCACGTGGCCTTGCGCCGCCTCCCGCCCGCCGCCCCCGCCGGGCCTGCCCTCGCCTGGCCCGCCTCCTCGCGGCGCCGCCCGCCCGCCCGCCAGTGCCAGAGCGTTTCAGCGCCCAAGCCTCGCCTCGCCGCCGCCGGCCAGCTTCGCCGCCGCCTTGGCCGCCGGACCCGCCGCCTCACTTTCTGCCCGCCCGGCCTCCTCCGGCCAGATCCGGTCGAGGAGCGACGGATCCGGCGACCCGAGCTCGCCCTGCCTTCTCCCTCCTCTCCGGTGGCATCTCGGCGCAAGATCCGCGATCCTCGAAACCCGTGCATGTTGACTTTCCCTCCTCTAAAATTCGTCTAAGTCCTCTAATATGTGATATTTTGTGCCATTTTCATTGCATCGTATCTCCATGCATGTAGCTCCGTTTTGCGCGTGTAATATGTCAAAATGTTCGTCTCGATGAGTAGATCATTTCATCTCATTGCATCATTTTCATTTGAGCTCATATTGATGCCCGAAATGCTGTTGCAAGAGTGCTATGTGATGTTAGTTTCTGATTTTTATCAGAACTTGCACTTTTGTCATTTTTGCCATGATTGATGTGTGCACCCTATGAACTTGAGTCCTACATGTGTTTTGCAATATGCCATGTCTTATTTCCAGTGGTGCTTGATATGTATTTTTGTGATCTATGTGGTGACTAGCACAAGCATGCAAACTAGGTGTCTTGTTGTTGCTGATTTCAGCCCTGTTTTGCTGATATTTTGATGCCATGTTAACTTGATGCTACCAAGAGATCCATGCATATTTTGAGATACTTCAGTAAGGATGTTTTGTTAAACATGTTTTGCTATATCCATCCATGCCCTTGTTTGCAACTATGGAGTGCCATAGCTTGAGTCAATCGAGCTCTACTTTTGCTATCAAATGTTTCCTGACAGATTGTATACATGTTATTCAATTTTGCCAAGGTTGTGGTGGTTGATCCATGTATGCTATGTTATTGTTCTTGCCATGTATGTCTTCTAGGCCATGTCTTCTTGATGTATGTATGCTTAGTCTTTCATATAAGGCTCTGTAGTGAGTGCATTGAGCTTGTAAACATGCCTACTTGTTATCAGTTTTTGACATGCCATGTTGCTGAATCTGTTAACGGAACTTTCAATATTGACATGGGTGTTACTATATTTTCTGATCCTTTTTGGCTTATGGTCACTAAAGGACTTTTGTTCTATGCAATTAGTAGATTCATGCCATGCCTTTGTTTGCCATTATAAGTTCCTGTAACATGTTGTTTTCTTGCTCTAAACATTGCAACCTGATGTTATTTCTGCCAAAGCCTGAAACTGTTATTACTTGCAATCTTGCCATGTCATTTTGAGCATGTTCTAGTTGTTTCTGGAGATAGCTCAGTGTTCATGTTTTGTAATGCTTTACCTGTACATCATGCCCATGCCTTTTGTTTTCTTGTTGAGGCCCTGTAGCATGTTGTTTTGATGCTTGCAATATGTCTAGTTGCTGTTTTGGACAGATTGTTGCTATGACTTGTATAGGGTGTATGTGTTGAACCGTTGCTCCGTTTCGAGTGTGCTCTATATGATACTTGTTTGATTTTGCATGTAGTTTCATATTATCATGTTGCATCCATGTTTTGAGGTGTTTGCTTGATGTTTTATGCATTTTGCATCAATGCCATGCTTACCTTGTTTTGCTCATATCTTCTAGACCGTAGTCTCGAATCTAATGAACTTTATATGTAACTTGACTAGATTTTCGTGTAGATCATCGTGGTGCATCTTAACTTGCTGTTTAACAACTTGAACATAAAGTTATTCAGATCTGGACCAATTTCGAAATTTGCATATGAGGACTTACCGGAACTGTTATATGTTGTTTCCGGCCTCATTTAAACTTGCTTTGATGTGTTGTTCTTGTTTTGCATCATCTCTTGCCATGAGTAGCTTCATGTAGCTTTGTCATGCATCATGTTTGTTGTGCAGATTGCCTTGTTATTGTGTGGTGTGTTTACTATGTTGTGTGCTTCTTCTTGTTAGTTCCTGTTTCGTTGCGATCGTGAGGATTCGTTCGTCTACGCTTGGTTCGGCTTCATCCATTCGTCTTCTTCATGGACTCGTTCTTCTTTCTTGCGGGATTTCAGGCAAGATGACCGCTACCCTGGATCTCACTACTATCATTGCTATGCTAGTTGCTTCGTTCTATCGCTATGCTGCGCTACCTATTACCTGTTTATCAAGCCATCCCAAATTGCCATGTCAGCCTCTAACCTTTTGCACCCTTCCTAGCAAACCGTTGTTTGGCTATGTTACCGCTTTGCTCAGCCCTCTTATAGCGTTGCTAGTTGCAGGTGAAGATGAAGTTTGTTCCTTGTTGAACATGGAGATGTTGTTCCTTGTTGGAACATGTTTACTTGTTGGGATATCACAATATATCTTATATTATTAATGCATCTATATATTTGGTAAAGGGTGGAAGGCTCGGCCTTATGCCCGGTGTTTTGTTCCACTCTTGCCGCCCTAGTTTCCGTCATATCGGTGTTATGTTCCCGGATTTTGCGTCCCTAACGCGGTCGGGTGATTTATGGGACCCCTTGACAGTTCGCTTTGAATAAGACTTTTCCAAAGAAGGCCCAACATTGGTTTTACCATTTGGCTCACCTATGCCCTTTTTCCCTTGGGTTTCGGAGCCCAAGGGTCATCTTATTTTACCCCCGGCCGGTGCTCGTCGTGAGTGCTGGTCCAAACTATCACCGCCGGTGGTACCGGGGCAACTCGGGTTCGCCTACGGAAGTTTGGACAATCCGTGTGCCCCGAGACCGAGATATGTGCAGCTCCTATCGATTTGTCGGCACATCCAAAGCGGTTTTGCTGGTCTTGTTTTATTGCTGTGAAATGTCTTGTAGCCGGATTCGAGACTGATCGGGTCTTCCGGGAGAAGGAATATCCTTCGTTGATCGCGAGAGCTTATCATGGGCTTGTTGGGACACCCTGCAGGGTTTGAACTTTCAAAGCCGTGCGCGGTTATGTGGAAGATGGGAATTTGTTAATGTCCGGTTGTAGAAAACCGAAGTTGATCTCAATTAAAATACACCAACCGTAAAGCGAATCGTGAGTGTCTCTTTTCGGGTTGATCGAGAGGAGAACACGGTTTCGGGTTATGTCCGACGAGGTAGGAGTTCGGATCACTTCTTGATCATTACTAGTTGACGACCGTTCCTTTGTTCCTCTTCTCGCTCTCATTTGCGTATGTTAGCCACCATATGTGCTTAGTCGCTGCTGCAACCTCACCACTTTACCCCTTTCCTTACCCCTTTAAGCTTTGCTAGTCTTGATACCCTTGGTAATGGGATTGCTGAGTCCTCGTGGCTCACAGATTGCTACACCACCAGTTGCAGGTACAGGTTTGCGATGATCATGACGCGAGAGCGATGCTTGCTTGCGTTGAGTTGTTCTTCTGCTTCTTCGATCAGGGGTTAGGTTCCTGGTCGGCAGCCTGGCTAGCAGGGTGGATGTCGTTTGAGTTCCTGTTTATGTTTCATCCGGAGCGGATGTTGATCTTGTATATGATGTTGATGTATTCTTGTGGCATTTGTGCCTTATGTATGTATCCCTTCTATTATGTAGTGTTGATGTAATGATATCCACCTTGCAAAAGCGTTTCAATATCGGGTCTATCCTTGGTGGGACCTTCGAGTTCCTTTTGGATAGGGTCGCATATTGGGCGTGATCAAGTTGGTATCGAGCCTCGACCGACCCTAGGAGCCCCTTGATTGATCGTGTAGTTTGGCCGTTGTTGAGTCTAGAAAAAACTGTTTTGGAGTCTAGTTATATCGAGAGTAGGAATTCTTTTTACTTCTCAGCCCTTAAATCGCTCTGGTGAGGAATCTTGACGAGGTGTTTTGAATTACTCCTCTTCCCTTCAAATTTTTCTTTAGGATCACGCAGCTTGGTTTTTTCGGTAGTTGTTCCTCCGCTCTTTTCATCCGGTGCATTTCTCGTCAAGTCGACTCGAGCCTCTTCATCTTTGCAAGTTCAATCCTCAGTTCTTCCTCTGACGTCGTTGTTTTTCTTTGTCCGAAGTTGTCCTTGTTTTTTCCCACCCGCCTCCCTGTTCTTCTTCTGGAACCAGAGTTCGTGAATCGAGTATCCATCCTACTCGTGCGAAGTTTTGCATTCTCTCCTCAATTATTTCAAGCGGTGCTTTTCTCTTCAAGTTATTCGTCGATTTTCCCCTTCCAAGTTGCCTTTGTTTTTTTTTCCCGCCCTCCCACCCTCTTATTCCCGCAGTTCGAGTTTCTTCCGACCATCGATTTTCATTCGTGTGGAGCCTCTTCAGTCTTCCCTCAATCATTTCAACCGGTGAATTCTCGTCTCGCTCGTCATTCTTCATCCCTTTCTTTTTCCGGTGGATTCAATTCAAGTTTTGACGTTGATCATATTCTTTTCGTCGAAGTGTTTTCCCTGCTCGTTCGCCTCTCGCCAGTTTATCCTTCCGGAGTGTTCAACACATCTCAGGAGATTAAATGCGTGTTCCAATTAATTCGAGGTTGTCACCTCAGTCAAATATTTCAGTTGTTCCGGTGCATCATCTATCTGTTCAACAATCCTTTCCAACGGTGTTTTCTTTTAGTGGTCCCTAACCCACAGGTCTTTCCCAGGATCTCACCTGACTCTTCTAATTTCCCCCGGAGTTATTCTCAATTCTTTTCAAGTGTGACGTAAGAATGAATTTCATCAGTCACTTGCCTTTTTCCAAGATCGATTTCGAATCATTTCATTGTTGGCTCAACCTCTCTGTTTTTCTTTCTTCCGGAGTTTCTCAGTAATTTTTGGTGGTGTTTATCGTCGTCTTTGAAGACCGTCGTAGAATTTTTTCTCTTAAATCTTGTCCGTTCTCCCGAAGATTCATGGTGCTAGCTCGATGTTATCCTATCTAGTTGTTTCCAGTTGTGCAATTCTTTTCATCCATCCGGAGTATTTCAGGAGTTATTTTTCCGTCTCGATCATCCGGAGGCCATCTTTTCGGAAGATTTCTTCGTTCTAAGTTTTCAGATTCATTCCCCAATTATTCTATATTCATGCCCTTTGTTCGTCTCAATATTCTTCCGGTGCTGCGCTCAAGCATTCGTTAATCAGCAGCGATCTCTTCGATCTCTTTTCTCTAAATTCCCTCAAGTATCTCTGTGCTTCCCTAATTCTTCCCGGTGATTCATACTCTTTCGTCAGTCTTTTCCGAATTCTTACGGTGGTTCGTTCAAGATTCTTTTCCTTGTTTATCATTTAATCCATTCGTTCTTTTCAATCCTACCGGTGGTTCATGAAGACCTTCTCAAGTTTGCGATATGTCACTTCTCAATTCTTTTTCAAGAAGAATAAGTAAGATGCGAAATCCATTGTTGGTCATCAATTTAATTTGATGAAGGATAAGCATACAATAAATCTTATTCTTATTTCATCCAAGTGATTAATCTTGTTCTTCGGAGTTTGTTCTTGAGGAATAAATTCTAGTTCCAAGTGTTTTCTTTTCCGGAGTTCAATTATTTTCCTCAGCCTTTTCGTCGGAACCTCCATCTAAATCAACGCAAGGCTTTAGTCTTATTCTTTCGTCCTTCATTCTATCTCACCATCCTTTTGTTACCGGAGTTCTTCACGGTGGATCTTCATGATTCAATTCATTCTTCAAGAGTTCATCAAGATTTTGTGGGTGGAGTTCAAGTATCTTTTCTTCTCGCGTCTCGAAGTGCAATTAATTCTCCGTATTCTTTTGAAGTGGAGTTTTGCATCTCCTCGTTCTTCTCAGCTATCCAATCATTTCCGCTTGTGGTCGGCGATCAGCTCATAATTTTGAGATGTTTTCCATAAGTCCACATCAAGCTTATTCTTTCGTTGTTGATTTTCTCAACAACTCCATTCAATCCTTCTAAATTCTTTTCAATCAATTCTCTTTCAATCTTTCCGGAGGTTTTGTGTCAGGTCTTCATCAAGTGTCATTTCATCCTCTCTAGCTCGTGTTCTAATCCTTCCATTTTCAGCCGGAGTGCTGCCTAAATCGTTTCAGTTCTTATCCGTTTTTTTCTCATTCTAACCACTCCGGTTAGAACGAGTTGTTTCATAGTCTATCTGTTTCCGTGAGCTTTCGATTCTCGTCATTCTCGCCGTTCCTCTCTTCTTCTCGAGTGCTCTCGATTCTTTGCTTCTTCTCTTGAGTTCTCGTTTCACCTCATCCATTTTCTCTTCCGTCTCGGTCCTAAGATCTCGGGACGAGATCTCTTGTTAGTGGAGGAGTGTTGTAACGCCCCAAATTCGATGCGCCAGGTGTCCGCCAGTTATTCGTCGTTGTTGCCATGTCATGTGCTTGCGTGTCTCTCTTTGCCATGTCATCATCTGCATTTCATATCATGTCATCATGTGCATTTCATTTCGCATACGTGTTCGTCTCATGCATCCGAGCATTTTCCCCGTTGTCCGTTTTGCAATCCGGCACTCCTATGTCTCCCGGCGCCCCCTTTTACCTCTTTTCATGTGCGGGTGTTGAACGGTCTCGGAATGGTCCGAGGTTTGTCAAGCGGCCTTGGTATAGCACCGGTAGACCGCCTGTCAAGTTTCGGATCATTTGGAGGTCGTTGGTACTCCAACAGTTAACCGGTAACCGCAAAAGCCTCTTTGTTGCAGCCCAACACCCCCTCCAAAGTGGCCCAAAACCCAGCAAACTCCCCTCCATGCTCTCCGTCGTTCGATCACGATCGTGTGGCCGAAAACCGCACCTCATTTGGACTCTCCTAGCTCCCTCTACCTATAAATATGTCTTCCTCCCCGAAATCGCAGTCCAAATCCATCCCGAAACCCTAAAACCGTCCCCGCGCCGCGCCGGACATGTCCGTCCCCGGCCGGACGAAACCGCGCCGCCGCCTCCAGCCAACCGCCGCCTGCCACGTGGCGCGCCGCCGCCTCAGCGCCGGCGCCCGCCCGGCCCGTGGCGGCCCCCGCGCCCGCCCCTCGCCCTTGGCGCCGCCCGCCCCGCCGCAGATGCTCGGCGCCCAGCGCCGAGCCTCGCTCCGCCCGCCGCCAGCCGGCGCCGCCGCCGCCGCCGCTTGATCGCCGCCGCTGGCGCCGGACCCCGCCGCCTCACGCCGCCTGCTCGCCCGGCCTCCTCCGGCCGGATCCGGTCGCTCAGATCCGGCCGAGGAGCGGCCGGATCCGCGACCGAGCTCGCCCTGCCTTCTCCCTCCTCTCCGGTGGCATCTCCGCGCAAGATCCGCGATCCTCGAAACCCGTGTGCTGTTGACTTTCCCCTCCTCTAAAATTCGTCTAAGTCCTCTAATATGTGATATTTTGTGCCATTTTCATTGCATCGTATCTCCATGCATGTAGCTCCGTTTTGCGCGTGTAATATGTCAAAATGTTCGTCTCAATGAGTAGATCATTTCATTTCATTGCATCATTTTCATTTGAGCTCATATTGATGCCCGAAATGCTGTTGCAAGAGTGCTATGTGATGTTAGTTTCTGATTTTTATCAGAACTTGCACTTTTGTCATTTTTGCCATGATTGATGTGTGCACCCTATGAACTTGAGTCCTACATGTGTTTTGCAATATGCCATTTCTTATTTCCAGTGGTGCTTGCTATGTATTTTTGTGATCTATGTGGTTACTAGCACAAGCATGCAAACTAGGTGTCTTGTTGTTGCTGATTTCAGCCCTGTTTTGCTGATATTTTGATGCCATGTTAACTTGATGCTACCAAGAGATCCATGCATATTTTGAGATACTTCAGTAAGGATGTTTTGTTAAACATGTTTTGCTATATCCATCCATGCCCTTGTTTGCAACTATGGAGTGCCATAGCTTGAGTCAATCGAGCTCTACTTTTGCTATCAAATGTTTCCTGGCAGATTGTATACATGTTATTCAATTTTGCCAAGGTTGTGGTGGTTGATCCATGTATGCTATGTTATTGTTCTTGCCATGTATGTCTTCTAGGCCATGTCTTCTTGATGTATGTATGCTTAGTTTTTCATATAAGGCTCTGTAGTGAGTGCATTGAGCTTGTAAACATGCCTACTTGTTATCAGTTTTTGACATGCCATGTTGCTGAATCTGTTAACGAAACTTTCAATATTGACATGGGTGTTACTATATTTTCTGATCCTTTTTGGCTTATGGTCACTAAAGGACTTTTGTTCTATGCAATTAGTAGATTCATGCCATGCCTTTGTTTGCCATTATAAGTTCCTGTAACATGTTGTTTTCTTGCTCTAAACATTGCAACCTGATGTTATTTCTGCCAAAGCCTGAAACTGTTATTACTTGCAATCTTGCCATGTTATTTTGAGCATGTTCTAGTTGTTTCTGGAGATAGCTCAGTGTTCATGTTTTGTAATGCTTTACCTGTACATCATGCCCATGCCTTTTGTTTTCTTGTTGAGGCCCTGTAGCATGTTGTTTTGATGCTTGCAATATGTCTAGTTGCTGTTTTGGACAGATTGTTGCTATGACTTGTATAGGGTGTATGTGTTGAACCGTTGCTCCGTTTCGAGTGTGCTCTATATGATACTTGTTTGATTTTGCATGTAGTTTCATATTATCATGTTGCATCCATGTTTTGAGGTGTTTGCTTGATGTTTTTATGCATTTTGCATCAATGCCATGCTTACCTTGTTTTGCTCATATCTTCTAGACCGTAGCTCCGAATCTAATGAACTTTATATGTAACTTGACTAGATTTTCGTGTAGATCATCGTGGTGCATCTTAACTTGCTGTTTAACAACTTGAACATAAAGTTATTCAGATCTGGACCAATTTCGAAATTTGCATATGAGGACTTACCGGAACTGTTATATGTTGTTTCCGGCCTCATTTAAACTTGCTTTGATGTGTTGTTCTTGTTTTGCATCATCTCTTGCCATGAGTAGCTTCATGTAGCTTTGTCATGCATCATGTTTGTTGTGCAGATTGCCTTGTTATTGTGTGGTGTGTTTACTATGTTGTGTGCTTCTTCTTGTTAGTTCCTGTTTCGTTGCGATCGTGAGGATTCGTTCGTCTACGCTTGGTTCGGCTTCATCCGTTCGTCTTCTTCATGGACTCGTTCTTCTTCCTTGCGGGATTTCAGGCAAGATGACCGCTACCCTGGATCTCACTACTATCATTGCTATGCTAGTTGCTTCGTTCTATCGCTATGCTGCGCTACCTATTACCTGTTTATCAAGCCATCCCAAATTGCCATGTCAGCCTCTAACCTTTTGCACCCTTCCTAGCAAACCGTTGTTTGGCTATGTTACCGCTTTGCTCAGCCCCTCTTATAGCGTTGCTAGTTGCAGGTGAAGATGAAGTTTGTTCCTTGTTGGAACATGGAGATGTTGTTCCTTGTTGGAACATGTTTACTTGTTGGGATATCACAATATATCTTATATTATTAATGCATCTATATATTTGGTAAAGGGTGGAAGGCTCGGCCTTATGCCTGGTGTTTTGTTCCACTCTTGCCGCCCTAGTTTCCGTCATATCGGTGTTATGTTCCCGGATTTTGCGTCCCTAACGCGGTCGGGTGATTTATGGGACCCCCTTGACAGTTCGCTTTGAATAAGACTTTTCCAAGAAGGCCCAACATTGGTTTTACCATTTGCTTCACCTATGCCCTTTTTCCCTTGGGTTTCGGAGCCCAAGGGTCATCTTATTTTACCCCCGGCCGGTGCTCGTCGTGAGTGCTGGTCCAAGCTATCGACCGCCGGTGGTACCGGGGCAACTCGGGTTCGCCTCCGGAAGTTTGGACAATCCGGTGTGCCTCGAGACCGAGATATGTGCAGCTCCTATCAGGATTTGTCGGCACATCCGGGCGGTTTTTCTGGTCTTGTTTTATTGCTGTGAAATGTCTTGTAGCCGGGATTCCGAGACTGATCGGGTCTTCCCGGGGAGAAGGAATATCCTTTGTTGATTGCGAGAGCTTATCATGGGCTAAGTTGGGACACCCCTGCAGGGTTTGAACTTTCAAAGCAGTGCCCGCGGTTATGTGGCAGATGGGAATTTGTTAATGTCGGTTGTAGAAAACCGAAGTTGATCTCAATTAAAATACACCAACCGTAGCGTAACTCGTGAGTGTCTCTTTTCGGGTTGATCGAGAGGAGAACACGGTTTCTGGGTTATGTCTGACGTAGGTAGGAGTTCAGGATCACTTCTTGATCATTACTAGTTGACGACCGTTTCTTTGTTCCTCTTCTCGCTCTCATTTGCGTATGTTAGCCACCATATGTGCTTAGTCGCTGCTGCAACCTCACCACTTTACCCCTTTCCTTACCCCTTTAAGCTTTGCTAGTCTTGATACCCATGGTAATGGGATTGCTGAGTCCTTGTGGCTCACAGATTGCTACACCACCAGTTGCAGGTACAGGTTTGCGATGATCATGACGCGAGAGCGATGCTTGCTTGCGTTGAGTTGTTCTTCTGCTTCTTCGATCAGGGGTTAGGTTCCTGGTCGGCAGCCTGGGCTAGCAGGGTGGATGTCGTTTGAGTTCCTGTTTATGTTTCATCCGGAGCCGGATGTTGATCTTGTATATGATGTTGATGTATTCTTGTGGCATTTGTGCCTTATGTATGTATCCCCTTCTATTATGTAGTGTTGATGTAATGATATCCACCTTGCAAAAGCGTTTCAATATGCGGGTCTATCCTTGGTGGGACCTTCGAGTTCCTTTTGGATAGGGTCGCATATTGGGCGTGTTCAAGTTGGTATCAGAGCCTCGACCGACCCTAGGAGCCCCCTTGATTGATCGTGTAGTTTGGCCGTTGTTGAGTCTAGAAAAAAACTGTTTTTGGAGTCTAGTTATATCGGAGAGTAGGAATTCTTTTTACTTCTCAGCCCCTTCGTCGCTCTGGTGAGGAATCTTGACGTAGGTGTTTTGAATTACTCCTCTTCCCCTTCAAATTTTTTCTTTAGGATCACGCAGTTGGTTTTTTCCGGTAGTTGTTCCTCTGCTCTTTTCATCCGGTGCATTTCTCGTCAAGTTGACTCGAGCCTCTTCATCTTTGCAAGTTCAATCCTCAGTTCTTCCTCTGACGTCGTTGTTTTTCTTTGTCCGAAGTTGTCCTTGTTTTTTTCCCACCCGCCCTCCCTGTTCTTCTTCTCGGAACCGGAGTTCGTAATCGAGTATCCATCCTACTCGTGCGAAGCCTTTGCATTCTCTCCTCAATTATTTCAAGCGGTGCTTTTCTCTTCAAGTTATTCGTCGATTTTCCCCTTCCAAGTTGCCTTTGTTTTTTTTCCCGCCCTCCCACCCTCTTATTCCCGCAGTTCGAGTTTCTTCCGACCATCGATTTTCATTCGTGTGGAGCCTCTTCAGTCTTCCCTCAATCATTTCAACCGGTGAATTCTCGTCTCGCTCGTCATTCTTCATCCCTTTCTTTTTCCGGTGGATTCAATTCAAGTTTTGACGTTGATCATATTCTTTTCGTCGAAGTGTTTTCCCTGCTCGTTCGCCTCTCGCCAGTTTATCCTTCCGGAGTGTTCAGACATCTCAGGAGATTCGTCTGTGTTCCAATTAATTCGAGGTTGTCACCTCAGTCAAATATTTCAGTTGTTCCGGTGCATCATCTATCTGTTCAACAATCCTTTCCAACGGTGTTTTCTTTTAGTGGGCCCTAACCCACAGGTCTTTCCCAGGATCTCACCTGACTCTTCTAATTTCCCCCGGAGTTATTCTCAATTCTTTTCAAGTGTGACGTAAGAATGAATTTCATCAGTCACTTGCCTTTTTCCAAGATCGATTTCGAATCATTTCATTGTTGGCTCAACCTCTCTGTTTTTCTTTCTTCCGGAGTTTCTCAGTAATTTTTGGTGGTGTTTATCGTCGTCTTTGAAGACCGTCGTAGAATTTTTTCTCTTAAATCTTGTCCGTTCTCCCGGAGATTCATGGTGCTAGCTCGATGTTATCCTATCTAGTTGTTTCCAGTTGTGCAATTCTTTTCATCCATCCGGAGTATTTCAGGAGTTATTTTTCCGTCTCGATCATCCGGAGGCCATCTTTTCGGAAGATTTCTTCGTTCTAAGTTTTCAGATTCATTCCCCAATTATTCTATATTCATGCCCCTTTGTTCGTCTCAATATTCTTCCGGTGCTGCGTTCAAGCATTCGTTAATCAGTGTGCGATCTCTTCGATCAATTAAAATACACCAACCCGAAGTCTTTGTTAGTGTCCCCCTGCCCCCGTATATAAAGGAGCAAGGGAGGAGGTGGCCGGCCTAGAAGGGGGCGCACCAAGGGGGGAGTCCTACTCCCACCGGGAGTAGGACTCCTCCTTTCCTAGTAGGAGTAGGAGAGAAGGAAGGGGAAAGGAGAAGGGAAGGAAGGAGGGGGCGCAGCCCTCCCCTAGTCCAATTCGGACTAGGCCTTGGGGGGGCGCGCAGCCTTCCCTAGGCAGCCCCTCTCTCTTTCCCGTATGGCCCAATAAGGCCCAATACTTCTCCCGGCGAATTCCCGTAACTCTCCGGTACTCCGAAAAATACCCGAATCACTCGGAACCTTTCCGATGTCCGAATATAGTCGTCCAATATATCGATCTTTACGTCTCGACCATTTCGAGACTCCTCGTCATGTCCCCGATCTCATCCGGGACTCCGAACTCCTTCGGTACATCAAAACTCATAAACTCATAATATAACTGTCATCGTAACGTTAAGCGTGCGGACCCTACGGGTTCGAGAACTATGTAGACATGACCTAGAACTGTTTCCGGTCAATAACCAATAGTGGAACCTGGATGTTCATATTGGCTCCTACATATTCTACGAAGATCTTTATCGGTCAAACCGCATAACAACATACGTTGTTCCCTTTGTCATCGGTATGTTACTTGCCCGAGATTCGATCGTCGGTATCCAATACCTAGTTTAATCTCGTTACCGGCAAGTCTCTTTTACTCGTTCCGTAATACATCATTTCATAACTAACTCATTAGTTACAATGCTTGCAAGGCTTAGGTGATGAGTATTACCGAGAAGGCCCAGAGATACCTCTCCGATAATCGGAGTGACAAAACCTAATCTCGAATTATGCCAACTCAACATATACTTTTTGGAAACATCTGTAGAGTACCTTTATAATCACCCAGTTACGTTGTGACGTTTGGTAGCACACAAAGTGTTCCTCCGGTAAACGGGAGTTGCATAATCTCATAGTTGCAGGAACTTTGTATAAGTCATGAAGAAAGCAATAGCAACATACTAAACGATCAAGTGCTAAGCTAACGGAATGGGTCAAGTCAATCACATAATTCTCCTAATGATGTGATCCCGTTAATCAAATGACAACTCATGTCTATGGTTAGGAAACATAACCATCTTCGATTAACGAGCTAGTCAAGTAGAGGCATACTAGTGACATTCTGTTTGTCTATGTATTCACACATGTATTATGCTTCTGGTTAATACAATTCTAGCATGAATAATAAACATTTATCATGATATAAGGAAATAAATAATAACTTTATTATTGCCTCTAGGGCATATTTCCTTCAATTGAAAGTGCAACTATCCCTAGGTGGTTTTGGTAATTCCTAACAACATATAGCTCATTGAGCTAACACTATTTCAAGGCTAGTATTTCAGGAAAGCTCAATGATTGGCATGGCATGGACTAGAGGATGTGGAACCCCTTCAAGATGCTAAGGACAAAAGGATTGGCTCAAGCTCAAAGCTCAAGACTCTACATTTTCTATTTTAGTGATCCAAGATCATATTCAGTCTATAGGAAAAGCCAATACTATCAAGGAGGGATGAGGTGTTGCTTAATGGCTTGCTTGCTCAAAGTGCTTAGTGATATGCTCCAAAGCCCTCAACCACTTTCTCACTTCCACATATGACCTAAACAAAAAGTCAAACTCGGCCCCACCGATTCTTTCTATCCGGCGCCACCGAGTTCAGATGTCATAGCCACTGCCACAAACCCTAGGCAAATCGGTCTCACCGATAGGGATCTCGGTCTCACCGAGATGGGATTGTAATCTCTCTGTTTCCCTTCGTAATGTTTCGGTCCTACCGAGATGAGCGATCGGTCCCACCGAGATTGCAATGTAAACTCTCTGTTTCCCTTTTGTAACATTTCGGTCTCACCAAAATGAGCGAATCGGTCCCACCGAGTTTACCTGACCAACTCTCTGGTTAGCTTATTACCAAAATTGGTCTCACCGAGTTTGTGTAATCGGTCTCACCGAGATTACGTTATGCCCTAACCCTAACCATATCGGTCCTACCAATTTGCATGTCGGTCCCACCAAAAATCCTAACGGTCACTAGATTTGCTGAATCGGTCCGACCGAGTTTAACAATTCGGTCCCACCGAGTTTGGCAAGTTGTGTGTAATGGTTAGATTTTGTGTGGAGGCTATATATACCCCTCCACCTCCTCTTCATTCGTGGAGAGAGCCATCAGAACGAACCTACACTTCCAACCTACATTTTCTGAGAGAGAACCACCTACACTTGTGTTGAGGTCAAGATATTCCATTCCAACCACATAAATCTTGATCTCTAGCCTTCCCAAAGTTGCTTTCCACTCAAATGTTCTTTCCACCAAATCCAAATCCTGTGAGAGAGAGAGAGAGAGTTGAGTGTTGGGGAGACTATCATTTGAAGCACAAGAGCAAGGAGTTCATCATCAACACACCATTTGTTACTTCTTGAAGAGTGGTGTCTCCTAGATTGGCTAGGTGTCACTTGGGAGCCTCCGACAAGATTGTGGAGTTGAACCAAGGAGTTTGTAAGGGCAAGGAGATCGCCTACTTCGTGAAGATCTACCGCTAGTGAGGCAAGTCCTTCGTGGGCGACGGCCATGGTGGGATAGACAAGGTTGCTTATACGTGGACCCTTCGTGGGTGGAGCCCTCCGTGGACTCGCGCAACCATTACCCTTCGTGGGTTGAAGTCTCCATCAACGTGGATGTACGATAGCACCACCTATCGGAACCACGACAAAAACATTCGTGTCTCCAATTGCGTTTGAATCCTCCAAACCCTTCCCTTTACATTCTTGCAAGTTGCATGCTTTACTTTCCGCTGCTCATATACTCTTTGCATGCTTGCTTGAATTGTGTTAAGATTGCTTGACTTGTTCTAAAGTTGCTAAAATCTGCCAAGAACTAAAATTGGGAAAAGGCTAGATTTTTATTTGGTCAAGTAGTCTAATCACCCCCCTCTAGACATACTTTCGATCCTACAGACGCGCTGGTTTTCCATGGGCTGGTTTGCCTAGTGGGACATGAGCCATGGATTTCGACGGGGATCCCCCCGGGATCGCTGGTAACCAAACTAGCCCTTAAGGGAGAGTGAGACTGGCAAGGATGTCACCCGAATTGAGAAAGTTGACACTCCCTCCCATCCATAATAAGTGTCATGGTTTTAGTTCAAATTTGAAGCTGTGGTCAAATTTGAACAAGAATATGTAGTATCGGGCCTTGTCGTTGTTTGCGGCGTCATTGCCATGGTGCCGTCGGCAGAGCTTCGACAAGGCTGAAAGGGCCATGGCCCGCCCTAGGTTGGAGCAATTCTTTTTTACATGAAGTCCAACCCACAATAATACATTGATTTTTTTTAATTTGATAGAACCTTTTGTACTATTCGGCCCGTCTAACATTTAGCTCTGCCACTGCATGGTGCTGCCAAGGCCTATGTTGAAGATGGATGATACCCTGTTTATCTTCTCTGACTCCATTGTTGTGAGTAGTAGCAGAGCTAGGGTGGGTAGGTTCACTCACATAGCATATAATAATAGGAAACAATATAATTAAAATATAATAAGTTGAGAAATATACAAACAAATAAATCCATGAACCAGTTCCATGGTTGGATAATCTCATGGCCATTATGATGGATCCACCACTGGTTGGGAGGTAGCGCATCAGATCTTACTAATATGTGACAACCCACATTGACGATGATTCTACTACATGTAACACGCCATTTGTGAGGTCCACAAAGTTGATGTCCTGCGATGATGTCTCCTCAAAGCTTGGGCTGATGGATTTGCATCATTCCCCTCAGGCGTCGATGGCTTTTGAGTGGCTTTCGATGACAAGCACATGGACTTTGAAGGGTTTCAATATAAATTTTTGTAGGGGCAATTTTTCATCTTACGTCACAATAATAGTCCATTTTAAAACTTTGCAATAACAAATTTTATTTTTTCTTACATAAGGCATAGCCTAGTGGTGGAAGGGGGCTGATGCCTTCCCACCCACCCAAGTTCAAGGCATGATACTCGTAATCTGGGTTGTTGCACCAATTATACTATAGGGGCCTCCTTTACGATCTTTCTATCAATAAATAAATAAATAACAAAGTCATTTTTTAGTGATATATGGCGCATTTGGTGAATTGGAGAAGGATGCAGGAACATGCATGGTTGTCCGGACTCGGATGGGGATCTTGTTCTTGCGTCCTGTAAACACATGCCAAGATGTGACGACCCCCTTGAAGCTGAACTCATGACGGTGAAGGAAGGTGTGCTTTATGCACGCAAGTATGCTGCAGGTCCGTTTATCCTCCAAACAGACTGTTCCAATGTGATAAAATTGTTGAAGGATACAAAGCCGGATAGGTCTTGGCTACGCCATCTCGTACAAGAGTTGAAATACTTGGTCTTCGAAGAGCGGGAGATGATTCTCATGAAGGTTGATAGAAATCAAAATAAGGTTGCAGATTTCCTGGCTAAATTTTCGCGCTCGAAGCATATAACCGACTTGTGGTTACAGGATGCCCCGAGAATCTCCTAAGCCTTTTGGCTATGGATTGTAAACCTATTCGTTTATCAATAAAACTCCCGGTGTTTGATAGAAAATGATTGACTCCTGATGATCCTTGCTGACAATTCCTCTAACTCTAGAAGCATGATTATTCTTTTGATTTGGAAATTCCGACCGATATTACCCCTTGGTCAAAAAGGAGTGATATTACCCGCAATAAAGATGCTACATCGACGAATTGGCAGTTCATTAATAACACTTAAAAATACTCATCTAGGAGATAATTAAGAGGAAGATGCCGATGTTTGATATTATTGCAATATCTGTGCATCCTATTGTCACCTGAGTACATCGTGGCCACCATCGTCGTGTGACAAGACTTGTTTATCTGTTGATGATCCTTTTCATCGCCTGACAGAACAACGACAACATGTATGATCTTGAGAAGGCATGACGGAAGTGTTTTCTTCGTCGCTTTCAGGTTCTTATTCCATTGCAATGATGCACTTGACGCAGAGATCCATGATTTAATGCAAGGCATCGCGCTTGCAATCCAGCATACAAATCTTCTGGTTATTATTCAATCAGACTCGTCGTGAGCTCTTTCAGTCCTCACTTCGGATTCTCTCGACCGTTCTGCTTATGGTCATTTGGCTTTGGAGATTAAAGCCCTTTTGGTTGATAGGGGTTTGATAAGATATAATCTTCACTCAGAAAAAAGAAAAGAAAGACAAGATATATACTCCCTCCATTCCTAAATATAAGTCTTTTTAGAGATTCCAACAAGTGACCACATACGGAGCAAAATGAGTATTTACATACATCCGTATGGTAGTCTTTACCTAATAATAAAGAGAATTGGGTTTCTGTCGTCCATCATTAAAACTGCCCCTGAGGTTGTAAAGAATTACCCACCATACCATTGGTAAGTGAAAAAAAAAACGGTTCGGTTTGCCACTTCTAAAATCCGCGACAGGCTCGGTTATTAAAATTAAGCCCCTGTAGTCAATAACTTGTGGGTGGCTGGCTGGCGTAGTGGTGTGAGCCTCACCTCTTGACCTGGGAGACCCAGGTTCGATTCCCCTTAATCTCTTTTCTTCTTTTTCTCTCCTATTAATGTTGGTAGGCGTATGATATTACTACTCGCCCCAGCGTCACTTAGCAGATGGGCTGCACAATGTACCAGTTACTCTATTTTCATTCTTTCTATTTTTGGACATATTCAAATATTTCAAAAAAACTCATAACTTTCAAACCCTAACTCCAAATCTAACATGTTATGTATAGAAATCCCTTAAAAAGATGTGTAGATTTCAAATATGGTATTAATATTAATCACTTTCAAATGTCAAAAAACTCATAACTTTCAAACCCTAACTTCAAATCTAACATCTTATATATAGAAATCCTTAAAAAGATGTGTAGATTTCAAATATGGTATTATATTAATCACTTTCAAATCCTAACTCCAAATCTAACATGTTATATATGGAAATCCCTTTAAAAAGATGTGTAGATTTGAAATATGCTATTATATTAATCATCATTCCTAAAATTCCATTTATGATGCAACCTTTATTAATATCTTCTTTATATGGGGTATTTTGAAAATCCCGTCTTAACGTTGATATTTCTGTTGTCTAATAAATTGGAAAACCTTATGAACTTTGCGCGACACCACTTATCATGCTGTTTCTCGTGTGGCATTGTGAAAGAATTGAAGGGATTCGCCGATGCTGTCAGGTGTGTGTACGAGGGATGATTTTTTTTTTCCGTTTCAACGCATGGGGAATAATGCCTTTTTGTGGAATCTGAAGCATGCATGGTTAAAAAAGAAATTCTGAATCATACACCTAATTTCATGAAAATTATTGTGACCTCTTCAAATAAAAAATTCATTTTAGTGTGATATGTGCAAATCCGTTTATTATGTTTCCTTCCATATGAAAGATAATTGAGTTATACTTTAGATTTTATAGGTCTCCGTGCATGTATGTTTAGACGAAATTTGGTAATGAAAATCAATAATGGGCATATGGTAACTTACCAATTAAACCTTAATTTCTTATATATGTAATACATGTACGATCCTCATGATTTAGGCTCTCAATGATAAATCAAATGATGAAGGTAATGACTCCTTATACTGCAAATTAACTAGGAAGGTAATTTAGATATTTAAATTAATCAATTCTTTCATGATTGAAGTGTAGCATCTCATACATCCATTTTAAGACCATTGATAAAATATATATTACATGGCTGATGAAACAGAATGTTGTCTTGGTTCATTGGGTCAGGGATGTGTGTTTTGATTCTCCCGGTGCAACGCACGGGCATATTTGCTAGTCCATTTAAAATGTCTAAAAAGACTTATATTTAGGAACGGAAGGAGTAATTCTCATGTACCGAGGAAATATTTGCCTCTTGATTGTAACTCTAAAATTATGGAATAAAATCCCTTTCTCCTCGCAAAAAATGGAAAAAATAAAGTCAATGCACATATTTTTATTTTAGGTAAAAAACAACACGAATAGAAGAGACCAACGAGGCACCGAATGAACCAAACCAACCACCTCTTTTCCCACGGCGGCCCCACCCCTCTCCGCCTCCAGTCAGTCTCCGTCCTTCCAGAAGGCCGTCGGAGTAGACGTGCTCCGGCCACTCCCCCCTTCAGATCCCGCCGCCGCGCCCCGGCCCCCATTGCCGCGGGGTTGCACCGGTAAGCCGTGGCCCGCCCTGCTTATTTACACCCCGGGATACGTAGATGGGAGGATCGCGGATTTATTTCCAGGGGAGCCCGTCGAGGCGACGACCGAGGTCAGCGGCACCGAATGCGCGCTGCGCCGTCGCCCGGCGCAGCCCTCGTAGGCGCCTTCGCCGTCGTTTACCGTGCACCAGTTGGTGGTGATTAGGCAAGGTCCGAGAATCGCTGTGGAGCCGCGGGGAATCCGCCGCGGGGATTGGATTCGGTTCCTGCCTTTTTGGCTTCGTTCCTTGCTTTTACTGGGTCACTCGGAGGGGAGTTGCGTCGGCTCTTGTAGTCGCTGATTCACAGTTGCCGGCTGCTGCTTGTTTTGAATTCTCAATTGATGTTCCCAGGTTTGGTGCGCTGGATTTGTTGGGACTGGTACCTAAAGGCAATTATGTAACAGCCCCCCCAACTCGGGACCATAACTGATTTTGCACTTTATATGGTTATTAAGGATGCTAATGGAACAGTCCCAAGCAGAGAAACCCAGCAGAGGACATCAATCATTCCATGTTTCAGTTTACAGGATCCCATTATGAACCAATTCTTGTCCGTGTAAAACTGTAAACTATTAAAAACATTTGTTAAGAAAATATTTAAAAATAGCATGTGGTCTGATAACATGTCCAATATAACTCATCACTCCCCCACGTTCTTCGTTGTCAACCAAATAGGAGGTTACCAGTATCCATACTTCAAAATTTCATGGTAAATTTTATGGAATTTACCCTAAATGGCCTTTCGTTTTTATGTTGTGTTATGTTATTATATCCATCTATTAATTCGTTCCACCCTTTCTTTCAAAATCATGCTTATTATATAGTTGACTGGTACTTTATTATTCTGCAGGACTTGCTTTTATCATATGACCGGCAACATGTTTCCTCAGTGATATCCAGGCATGATTTGGGTACTGTTCATAATGCAGTTGGCTTCTCATGGCACCCGAGATGACGAAGGAATGCAGCTGGTGCCCCGTTGTGATCAGGAAGAAGTGTCAGATTCGCAGGAGATATTTTCACAATCTGACACCGCAGGAAGCTCCACCGAGTATCCGGGCTCATGTGAAATTAAGCCATTAATTGTTGAGGATGAAAATCACAATATCGATGAGAGTGAAGAAACCCATCTTGTCATTCAAGACTTTCCACAATGCCGGATTTGCCTTGATAATGAAGGTGCACACTACACTATGACCTGAAATACCCTTTTCTTAGTTAACACCTTAAGGGCTTTTATATATCTCGTTATATTTTATATCAAGTAGGTGTTTACCATGTTGCATTTTTGCTGCAAGCAGGTGATGACTTAATTGCACCATGCAACTGCAAGGGCACACAAAAGTATGTCCACAGGTCCTGTCTTGATAACTGGAGATCAACAAAGGTATTGATTCACGAGCATTTCGTCATTTACACCACACTTGTACAGTGTAGACGCTCAAGTGCTCAATCATCCTGAAATCCACCCAAAACACCTGACATGCTAACACACAATATCGTCACATTATTCTCGTTCTGACCTAGTTTCTTTGTTACACATCACCCAGGAAGGTTTTGCATTTTCACATTGCACTGAGTGTCGGGCAGCATTCTTACTTCGTGCAAATGTTCCTCCAGATCGATGGTGGCTAAGGCTCAAGTTTCAACTTCTGGTTGCTAGAGATCACACATTAATCTTTTTCATTGTACAACTGGTAAGATGTTCACACCTTATATTAGTGCCATGAACTGATTTTCTTACCAAGTTGATTGTTTTGTTACCAAGTTGATTTATTTTCTTTTTGCCTGATAGGTTGTTGTTTTATTGGGTATGCTGGTATACAGATTTTATGGAGATGAGCTGCGAGAAATGTTTGGCTATGAGCAGCATCCTTATGCTTTTTATGCATTGGCAAGTAAGCTCAATTTTCATAGTGATGTCTACTATCCTTGCGCATGTTACAAAATATCTTCCTCTATAATTCAAGAAATTTCTTGATTTGCCATTTACCTAAAATGTCGAATGAGAACTAACTTATGCCTTTTATCAGTACTGGATTTCTTCCTATTCAGTGCTGTCAATATGGTTTGGCATGTAGTACTTTAAAAGAGCCACTTCATTATTTGCTTCTTTCATTTTTAATTTTGTACCCAGTATTAAGCTATATGGTGTTGAAATGATCTTATGCTTGCACAACCTCTTATGTATTTCTGTATCTATGAGAATATAGATCATCATCGTGTAATTTATGGTCCCAGCAACACCTTTGGTCCTTTTGAGTTCAAAGTTCAAACATAACCTAAATAGTACTCCCTCCGTCCTAAAATTCTTGTCTTAGATTTGTCTACATACGGATGTATCTATTCACATTTTAGTGTTAGATACATCCGTATCTAGATAAATCTATGACAAGAATTTTGGGACGGAGGGAGTATTTCATATAGGATGAGGCATGGTTATCTAAGTGTGGTTTGTGCTTTAGGCAAGCATGGAAAGACCTGTCATATGGATTTTTTTCATAGTTCAGATGATCGTCTAGACTAGTTCTCAAATTGTAGACAAAACATCTATGATAGAGAGAAGTGCACATGCTCAATGGGAGCTACATGATAACTCATGTTTGTACTTTGGCTCCAAAAATATGTAAATTGTAAAGACAACACAGGCTTGATGAGAATGTAATGACATTTGTCTATCTGCTTTTGGCATTTAGCGTAGCATTTTGTGATTGTACAAGTATTTGCATTGCCTGTGCTGTATATGGAACACTTGCTCAGATTGTTTCCTAATATTTATATAATTTCTCAAACTGCAGTACTGGCTGTTATTTTGGTTGGTTTGCTATATGGATTCTTCATAGCTATTATATGTGGACAGAGGATCACTGAACGGCACTACCATGTTCTTGCAAAGCAAGAGTTAACCAAGGTTGGTGAAAGAAAGAAAAACAGAAACATCAAGTTTGTTGATTGATCTCCATCCCAAGAAGTGCATTTCCTGATTAATAATCTGTTTCTGTAACTGATTAATGAACTGTTAGTTGCGCCACCAAGTACTCTCGTCACCAACAGTCCAATTTGTTGCGAAAATCTGAATGCCAGTTTCAACATAGAGTGTCCCAATTGGTTCTGTATCATGGTTGAGGTTTCCCGTGTTGTCCTTGCATGATCCCATTGGGCTATACTAGAGCATGAAGTCCCATGTGAGATGAATTTTTTTTTGGTGTTTCTTGTTAGTTACACGTGCCTTTGTTTTCTTTCTTATCTTGGCAAAGAATAGCTTCTTAGCAGTACAACTTTCGAAATTATAGCACCTTCTCTTTCTTATGATAAACTTATGCTAAAAGATTTGCTCATACACTGATGTTCTTCTCATGGCAGGAGTATATCGTAGAGGATCTTGAAGGAGCTGATCCAGTGGCAGACCTTGATCCTAGCCATGTCACGGAGCTGAGGACGCTGGGGCTCTACTGAGCATAGCCGCATATAGCATCAGGTTGGCAGTTTAAGTTGCTGTTGATTTACAGCATTCTCTTAGTCGTTATGGGTGCAATCTCTACTCGTCTAGAAATCACTCTTCGCAGCTTGTAGAAGTATATGTAACAGCTCGTACAAAACGCTGTAACAAACATCCCTCTTCGCAGCTTGTAGAAGTATATGTAACAGCTCGTACAAAACGCTGTAACAAACATCCCCTTCCACGGTTCAAATTTCATAATGGCCATTCCATTATCACACAAAAAATGCCCCTTTCCTCTATCATTTCGTAAGCAGCTAGTACCGGGTTTCCATATCCCTTCCAGACCGCAAGGCCTCCAGAAATCCTGCGCTCTGGTCGCTCCGTGCTGCGTCGCCGTGTAATTTCGTTTGGGCTGAGCTGGGTGGTTCCTCCAATCAAATGGCAACGCCACTCTATGCATGGACCCCATCCATCCATCTCTCCTTTTTCTTTTGTCCCTAAGGTTCTGATCCCTCTCTCTAGATCTTTCTGGTATCCCCTTGGTTTCTTCCTCGCACTCACTTCGATTTGCTTGGTGGCGCCTGTCATCGCCCCTATTTTTCCTGGCCGGGCGAAGGAAAATTCTGCTGCGCCATTGTTGTGCTGGAGGCCGGTCAGCACTGCCATCATAGGTGAGAAATGTCACTGTCTCCCCGGCCTACCATTTCCTCAATTTAGAAGAAGGATCAGTACGCGTGTGTTTGGTAGAGTGCATGAGCTCAAGAGTTCGCTCCTCGACCCACCTTTGGGTGTTTGGTAGCCTGCATGGGGCCTCCTCAGCATGCATGAGCTTAGCCCAAATACCCTCTTAGCATTCATGAAGAGAGAACACCCCATGCATGAGCGATGCATGAGCGAAGCGAGCGACAAAGTGTTTCAAAAAATGTTCAGAATTTCTAAAAAATAATTTAAATGTTCAGAATGCCAAAAATTGTTCAAATTTTTGAAAAATGTCCAGATTTTCAAAATTTGTTAAAATTTTCGGAAAATGTCCAAATTTGTTAAGATTTTAAAAAATGTTCATATTTTAAATTTTGTGTCAATTTTTTTATAAACTTTAGAATTTCAAAAAATGTTTAAATTTCCAAAAATCTTATTTTTTCCATGTTTAAAATAACTGTTCACAGTTTTGAAAAGTTTTGTTCACTTATTTGAAAATACTGGTTGCTACAGTGCCGACCGACATGTCTAAACAGATGCAAGCTGCCAAACAGAGTCTTAACTTAGCATGTCTCAGCACATACACTGCTACCAAACAACAACAAATGCATGTACTCAGCATGTCTACACTGAGCATGTATCGAGGAGAGCAACCACACTATGTTGTGAATGCTACTAAACACACGCGCGTGGGCATTCTGTTGTTCTTGTTGGTCTTTCGTGCTTGACCGACGAGTGATAGATAAGGTTTTCACTGTTTTGTATTACTGCCCTTTTTTTTTGTGAGCGGTACTCCTATCTATTAGCCAGGCCTATTTTTGTGTCCGTATTACAACTAAAGTGGGCTCATGACAAAGGGCCCAGTAACTCGTCTGGGCTGCGTATTGGGCTTCCGTAACGCCATCTCGGCTTCCAGGGGGTCCGCAATCCACACGACCACGCTGGAGAAAACTAGGGCGGGCCCAGTAGCTGGGCCTTTTTCCTTAGGAATTTACACCTGAAGTGGGCCCAGTGGCTCGTGTGACCGGCCTATTGGGTTGGGCTTTGATAACGCCAGCCCGGCTTTCCGGGTCCGCAAGAAACTAGGGTTAAAGGTCACCACTATATAATCCGCCACATACCCTCCCCTCCCAACACCGCAAGCCGCCGCCGTGACGGCTCGCCTCGCCGCAAGATGTGTTACCTCGCTCGCCGCAAGATGTGTTCGCTCGCCGCCGCCGGCTCGTTCCTTCTTCCCCGAGCTTCCCCTCGCTTTTCGATCAAAAATATTCGATCGTTCTTTATTTGGGGCCTGTGATGTGAACAATTTGTCCGTACCATCTGACATCTCTGATGATCCACATTTGCTAATGTATCTCTGAGGCCCCCCTTCTGGTTCTTTCTCTTCTGGTTTTGGTTTCGATCTTGATTTTTTTTACCTATCGATCTCTGTTTTGTCTGTCGCGCAGCCGTGGAAAGGCAACAAATTAGAGTCTCTGATGCGCTGAACTCCATAGCGACCTCGGTGCTGTACGTTGCCCAGAGCGACCCTGGCGATAGTTATCATGCGTGCGCCGTCTTCCCGTACGGCATGCGCATCCCTATCCCCCACATCTCCCTCGTTCGTACGGATGAATCTTTGATTTTTTAGAACTTCGAGGCAAACAAATTAGAGTCTCTGATGCGCTAAACTCTGTAGCGACTTCGGTGCTATACGTTGCCGAGAGCGATTTTGGAACGAGGTATCATGCGTTCGACGGCTCACGTCCGGCGCGCGCATCCCTATGTTCCACACTCTTCGCCTTTTTAACCACAAAACTGAAAACATGTGAAAAATATCTGTGTCTGGATTCTTTGTTTTTTAAGTTGCGCGTTCCTGTTTACTTCCGTTTTTGTGCTTGTGTTTGGATTCAGTCCGTTATGTGCACTATACGAGCTCTCCGAAGACGTATGGTCTAATTCGAGGACTGCATGACAACAATGAAAATGAGTGAGTGAACATAAATGCTAGCATTATCTTGAAAAAATAAAAGATTAAGGGAACTTCAAATCAAACGAAAGCAGTGTCTACAGACCCTTGATACAGTTAAAAAACCACAATATCAACAGCCAGGAAAATCTATTGCAACCAGCAGCACATCACGAAACTGAGATGAAATAGAATCTGTTCCAGAATGGTTGATGTTCTGTTTTTCTTCACTTTAAGCTGGGCTTTAAAGTGGGCAGAGCCCTTTCGTCCATGAATAGCAATCTATAGGACAAACAATGCAACCCAAATGCTTGCCAAACTATTCATTTTTTACTTGAGAGCAGTCAACTCTCATGCTCATGATCAAACGTCTGTAGCAAACGGGAAACAGCTTGAACTGCTTTTCCCCTGAATTAGAAGCATCAGATAATATTGAAGGTGAAATATGACATTTTTTCTCTTGATATGTACATCTCAGACATTCTAAGGCTGGAGCTACGCTGGAGCTTAGCCACCCACAGAAACAACGCTAAAGCACGAGTTCCCTTCTTTCATAGTTGCCTCAAGAGCATCAATCTGCTTTTTTTGGGGCCTGTGACGTCAACAATTTGTCCGTACCATCTGACATCTCTGATGATCCACATTTGCTAATGTATCTCTGAGGCCCCCCTTTCTGGTTCTTTCTCATTTGGTTTTGGTTTTGATCTCTGAGGACCCTCGTAGTCGATTTATATCTCTGATTTAACAATGAAGGAAGGCAACAAATTAGAGTCTCTGATGGGCTAAACTCTGTAGCGACTTCGGTGCTGTACGTTGCTGAGAATGACCCTGGCGATAGTTATCATGCATGACCTGTCTTCTTGTATGGCCTGTGCATCCCTATCCCGTACACCTTCTTCAGTATGACTTCGAGGCAACAAATTAGAGTCTCTGATACGCTAAACTCCGTAGCGTCGTGCTATACGTTGCCGAGAGCGATTTTGGAACGAGTTTTCATGTGGGCGCCTTTACGGGCTACACAGCACTGGTGCCTTTGGGCCATCGAAGAACAAAAATCCAATATTCAAGTATGTTGAACTAACTAATGCAGTCATAAATAGTGTTACCTAACACATCTCAGAGCGCGCTCCTCGGTCGCTCCCGCGAGCGGCCAGGAGCGAACCCTAGCCGCCGCCACTAGCCACACCCCTCCGCCCCCACTCCCCTCGCTGCCGCCGGCAGGAGTCGCCGGGCGAAGCGCGCGGCTCGGCGGCGGCGGTGTTCTTTTCCTCCTCCCGCTCGGTAGTGCAAGACGGCCGGCCGCCTCGGGGAGGCTTCGGGTATTGGCGCTGGGCGCAGGCGAGGCGGCATGCGGGATGGTGGCGCGGCTGTGCAGTGGTGCTTGCGCGATGAGGGGCATGGCGGCGCGTCCGTCGGGTGCGGCCTTGTTGCCCCTTGACGGGATCTGGCGGGGACGGCTTGGTGACTGGCGGCGCTTTGGCGGCTCCTGGCGCGTGGATCCGGCGAGTGGGGATGCGGACGGTGGCTCCTGGCTGCTTGATGGCTCCTCGGCGGTGTTGCGGCTGCAGTGGGTTGCTCGGCTTGCCGGCGCCTCGCTTTCATTGGTTAGGGGGTGGCGGCCCCTCCGGCTTAGTCTTGACGAGTGGCTAGTTTGCTAGCCCGGCATGGTGGCGGCTGTCGGGGCGGTGGCCTTGGATTTGGTGGAAGCGGCTTCGGCTGGGAGGTGGTGCGCTCATCTGGGCGTGGTGGGTCTCGGGATCCCACGACCAGTTCGAGGTCGGCCTCGGCAGGTTGGGGTTCGTTGGCTGCGTTGGTGTGGGCAGGTGGTGGTTGAGCATCTCTGGGAGAAATCCTATGTCCGGCCTCTGCCGGATCTGGCGACGGCGACGCCCGTGGGCGTCGTGTTCTTCTTGGAAGCGTTCTTTGTTGTGTGGTGCTCCTCCCCCTCGGCCTTGGCTCCGGAGAAACCTCAGATCTTCGAGATCAGGCGATGAAGGCACCTTCACGTCTTCTTCCTCCTTGGGGGCATCGTCTCGGAGCCGGCCACAACCTGGAGACCAGTGGATGGCGGCATCTTCGCCGCGTGGGTTGCGGCATCTTCGCCGCGTGGTTTGCGGCATCTTCGCCGCGTAGTTTGCTGAGGCGGCCATCTCGGGGGCGCTGATTTCTGTTTGGCAACGATGATGGCGTCGAGAGGAACTTTGGTTGCGGCTAGGGCTTTGGTAGTCAGATCTTCCCGGCGTGTCCGAGGTGTTCTTCCGTTGGTTGCTTGAAGTCGGAGCTGCGGCGGAGTTGTTCCTGCGGTAACGATGACAGGCGCTCGGTGGTCGGCTACGGCGGGCACGGTCGGCGCAAGTCCTGCATATTCCCTTGTGATGATCGTCGTCAGAGTCGGAGCTGTCAGTTGTTCGCGCGTGTGGCCTTTTGTTGGCATGTGCCGTCATGTTTTCGGTGCAGCTATCTTTGTAGCTCCGTGATCCCATGTCGGTGGCCAGGTTGGCTGGTGGTACGCATGTTATATGGGTTGGATTGTATCGGTTTTAGCCCGGTTTTCCGTCAATTAACCGGGCAATTCTCACTCCTTCTTAATCAACGAAAATGGCAAGTCTTTGCCTCGTTTCAAAAAAATAAATAGTGTTACCTTAATCAAGTGAGGTGCTTTAACCTTATTGCGCAAAGACATTATTAGATAACGTATCTAGTTTTGAACTAGTATGGGATCTACCATGCACAAAACGATCCTTGAAGAACTCTGGATGTACATACTACCTAAGGGCTCGATGTCCAATCCTTTGAAGGCAACTTAGACTTTACTCCATATGTTTCAAAATATTGAAGTTCTAGGTTTGTCCTAAGTCAAATTTCTTTAAGTTTGGCCATGTATATACAAAAATATAGACATCTACAACATCAAATAAATATAGTATGAAAATATATTTTATGATGAATGTAATGAAACTAATTTTGTTTTGTAGATGTTATATTTTTTGTTAGACTTGGACAAACTTTGTTTGAACTACATTTTTTTGGAATGGAGGGAGTAGAAACTGTTCTATGGACTACCAAAAGGTTAAATATACATTGGACTTGATTAGTACTGTTGACTGGATATATGCCACTGCAATTTTTGTCAACTGAAGACGACATTACAATTTTACACTTTGGGGATATGCCAATACAATTCATCCACCCTCCTCTATATAGAGGATGGAATAATTGTAATGTCATTTTTCCAAAGTGCAAAGTTGTAATCGCATTTTTACAATTCACCAAAGTTGCCATGGTATATCCAGTTAATCCTTATTATTATCCTCTAGAGTCTAAAGCACAATGTACTACGGCACTACTCTTGATTCACATACATATTTTGGATCATCTGCTTGTTGGTTCCTGGAATTAGGGCCTGTTCGGTTCACAGGAATTTCAGAGGAAACTTTGGAGGATATAGTTTCACAGGATTTTCCACCTTAGCTGCGTTCGGAGTAAAGGAATGATGAACAGTAAAACATAGGAAAGTTCTCACATTCCTACAGATTTCACGGGATTTGCAACATCTACTCAGAACCAATTTTTTCGCTGATGCCCGAGGTGATGCACGGGAAGGGAGCATGCACCGGATTAAAAAATTGAAACATGTCCATGGGTTGAGAGAGAGACACAGTGCACAACCTAATAAAAAATTGAGGAAAGCTGAATTGGGCCCGCGATTCCTCTGGCACATTGCTGCTCCTCCAACGCCGGGTCGTAAGCTTTCCTCTGGCTTCTTGTTCCTCTGTTTTGTACCTGTAGTCATCTTCTATTCCTACTCATGATTTCAATCCTACGTTTTAGATACCTCCACGCCGAACGCAGCCTTAGAGGCGTCAGAGAACTAAAGGGGAAATAGTATCTCTTTTTCAACTTGATCCAGAAATGAGAAAACATGGTTATTTTCATCAATGCAACAATAGTATAATTTTGCAAACATTTTAGGTTCAGTTCTTTTTTGCTGGAGCTTCTCCAGAAATGGTTGTAAGATGTGTTTCTTGGCTTGCTTCCTTCAGATCCGGACGACTGGGAATCGATCCACGCCACCTCCTTTCGATCCACGGCACCTCCTTTTTTTTTCTTCTTGCGCAATAAAAAGAATCGAGTTGGCGGAACTGGGAATCGAACCCACCACCTCCTGGTAGACCAGGATAGTTGCAACCACCCGGTCTAGATTAAGCCAGTGCTTAGATTGAGGTTACATACTATTTGTACTGGAACTTAGCGCGACCTGAAAACGAACCATTTTTCTTTTTTTCCTTTCATATTTTTTATCCTATATAGATGGCTCGGCTGCTCTGTTAATATTTACAACATCATGGTAACTTTAACGTACTAAAAATTGTTGACATATCCCAGTAACTTCGTTGTAAATAGCATGCCAGGGTACACAGGTTTTTTTTTCCGAGGGTACAAAAGTTATCAACACTCTGGTACGTAACTTATGATGCTTTTTATACATAAGTTACCGGGGAATATTTTAAATATTTTTTCTTGGGTCAGAGTTACGGTAGGTGTTGTACAAAATTATTATGCTTTGCAGTCTGTAAAAAATCATGATATTTACACAAAAGTTATCATGGCAGCGGTACATAAATTATCATACTATTTACATAGTAATTATCAGGGTATGTTTCAAGCACCCCTCGTGTTGAAATATTACCGTCATATTTGTATCTAAATTATCAGGGCTGCATTGCATAAATTATCATATGTCATTTACACAACAGTTATTCTGAGTTATGTTTTTCAAAGAGAAAATTTTCAAAATCAAAGTTATCAGCTATGTTGTGTGTATATTATCATGTTATTTGCACAGAAATTACCGGGGTATATGATTTTCAACAACTTTTATCCTGGGGTCAAAGGAGTTACCACGGTGTTCGTACGTGGGTTATCAGCTTTGTTGTGTGTATAGTACCATCCTATTTACACAGAATTTACCAAGGATTGTTTTTTAATATTTTTCCTCGGGTCAAATGGTTACCATAGTGTTTGTACGTGAGTTATCAACTTTGTTGTGTCTATATTATCATGTTATTTACATACAAATTATCGGACTAGATTATTTAACATTTTTTTTGGGTAGAAAGGTTATCATGGTGCTTGCACGCGATTTATCATCTTTGTTTTGCTTATATTGCCATGATATTTGCACAAAAGTTACCAGGAGTATTGTTTTCAACAACTTTCATTCTGGGGTTAAAAGAATTACCGTAGTGTTTGTATGCGAGTTATCGACTCTATTGTGCGTATATTACCATCATATTTACATAAAAGTTACCGGGGTTTGTTTTTCCACTAAATTTTTTCCCAGTCAAAACTTACCGGCTCTATTGTGTGACCACGAGTGTTTGTTACATTATCAGGTCGTGCCTAAATTACTGTGTTATTTACACAAAATTGATGTGTATATTATCCTGTTGTTTAGACAAAATTATCGGGGTATGTTTCAATATATTTTTTTCCGGGTCAAAATTACCATGGTATTTGTATGTAAGTTATCAGATCTACGATGCATAATGGTGCTATTTACCCACAAGTTATCATGGTCTTTGTATCATAATTTACTAGGTCCACATGCGTCAAATACCATGCTATTTACATGCATGCTCTCGGTTTTGTCACGTGAGAGAAGCGGATCGAGTTGTTTTTCTTTTCCACTCATTTAATAAGGTATAAAATACATGTAATTTGCATAAAAAACCAGAGGAGACAGTTAGCTCAGCTGGTAGCGTGCTATGGCCTCAATCAACAGGTTCTTGGTTCAATTCTTGCAAGCGCCTTTTTTACTTTCCACGCGCTAAACCTGCGCGGGAGATGCAGGGAGATGAAAAAAAAAAGCGATCGAGCGGTTGTTACGCGCGAGGAGCGGATCGCCAGGTCGTGCGCGGGAGATGCAGGGAGATGAAAAAAAAAAAAGCGATCGAGCTGTTGTTGCGCGCGAGGAGCGGATCGCCAGGTCGTACGTGCCTGTTGCTAACGAACAGTCGGCAGGAAATTAGCTTTATCGATTGATATAACTTTGGGGCCTGGGATGTGAATAATTTGTCTGTAGCATATATCTTTGATGAAACCATGAGTTGGTTTTGAGATCTTATGGGTTTCAGCTCTTGCCTACCCTGACTAAAGGCTTAGTTGTTGTTGTTGTATTCACATTTGCTAATGTATCTCTGAGGTCTGTTGTTTCTTATCTGTTTTGGTTTTCATTTTGCCACACATTCTTTTGATTGCCGTAGTTGATCTCTGTTTCTGCTGCGTTTATCCCTGTAGCGACTTCAGCGCTGTACGTTGCTGACAGCGAGCCCGGTGATAGTTATCAGTTATCATGCATGCTCCATCTTTTTCTACGTCCTCTGCATTCCTATCTCCGACACCTCCTGCAGTATGAATCTAAGAATTGTGAGGCAGCAAATTAGAGTCTCAGATGCGCTAAATTCTGTAGAGCCTTCGGTGCTGTACTCTGCTTAGTAAGTCGAGAACAAGTTATTGCCCTATCTCATATCCCTTTGACCTTGTTTATCCAAAACTATTGGGATATGGAAGAACAACAATCCAATCTTCCTGTATATGGAACTAATGGAGGGATAAATAGTGATGCTTTAAGCTTGTGTCCTGCAAAAACATTATCTCAGTATGGGATCTGCTATACCCAGAACGATTCTCTGCAAAGAAATTGGGATGCATACTACTATACTAGTACAAGAATTCAGGTCCAATCCTTTGCATATCCATGACCGTATTGCTGTCTGCATGCAAACACTGGAAATGAGTGACTGATAAAAATAAATGTCTGCATTGTTCTTTCCTTGTAAAAAGATGAAGGAAACTTATACTGTAGAAGCTAATTTTGGGACTACCAAATGGTCTAATATACCTTGGACTGTAGCAACATCCTCTAACTATTCGCTCACATACATATTGAGGATCATCCACCTGTTGCAAACTGCAAACAACTTAAATGTTGGTTCCCAGAATTAGAGGCATAAAAGAATAGTAAAGGTGAATTATGAGCTCGACTTGATCCAGAAACGAGAAAAGACTGTTATTTGCATCAATCCAACAGTAGTACGATTTCTTAAACATTTTATTGACATAGTTTTCTTGATGAAAAAATGAGCACATATGAAGTACTTGACACCTATCAAAAGCTTCAGCTATTGCAAGCCATCTCATCTGAGTTCATGAGGCCTTGAAGATCAAGCAGACAAGTGGTCTAGAGTAGAACAACCAACCAGCAGTTCAGCTACCCTAACCCAGTTGTTAGATTGTCATTTAATGCCTTGCCTTGTCATTTTGTTTCAGCTCTTTGCCGCAATTTAGGCTGCAGACCGCAGAGCCATCATCCTGTAGATACCTGGTCATCTTGTTTCCTACCTGAACCTCCAATAGTCTTACTATTCTCTCTTAATTGATTAAGCTGAACTCCTGCCACTATTCTTGATACAAGAAGGAAAATGTAATTAGTTGACGTTGATTATTGAGGCAACTGAGTTGCGATGTGAAGTCACACGAAGTACGGAGTTTGAACTCTAAAATTACAATCTTGCCCATATGAGTTGTCTTACCTGAATCGAACTTTCTATTTTCATTGCCTCCTTTTGAAGCCAAGAATATATGCTCCATCTTTTTGTATGCTTATTATAGACATAGACTTCTTGCATATATCTTTCTGAAAGTAACAGAATATATGGGGAGATATTACTTTGTCCACTAACCAAGCATCTCCCTCTTAGCAGCTAACTTCTTACCAGTTTGTTTGATGGTCTAATTATTGGTGCTCCATTAGTTTTCTTCATTTTTACTTTCCACCTCCCATCAATTTCTTTGATTTCCCAAATGACATCCTCCAAATTTTCGTATTTCCCTGGTATTGGTATATTTTCTACCAATTTCCCTCCAAATTAATATGATATTTGTATTTGCTTGAGACAACATGAAATTGGAGTTTAAATTCTTTTCTGTAGACAATTCATTCTTCCAGCCTACTGCCGGTAATGGATCAATAATGATTATTCTCCTAGGTTGGCAACCAGGACACCAGAGTGAAAGTGACATGGGAATTTATGCTGGTTGGGGTGCAAAAGAATGCACCCAACTCCCGTCGATGCACCAAGCTTCATGTTTTGGAGGGGTACCTCTTGCTCATGGTGTCCTTGTTCGTGTATTGATGGAGAGAGTTCCGATGTACAAGTGTGAGTTACGTGCAATAGCTTGTGGCCCTTTACAGGGTAGGATGCCCCTTGGCGCTGTGACAAAAGCAGGGGCAGACTTGTTCTTGGCTCTGTATGTTGTGGGGTCTCTGACAGTAGGTTCTACCGGTGGAGGTTGTCCCATGGGCCAACTAAAGTTGGGTCCCTGGGAAGATGGACCTCTCCTTGGGCCATAAGGGGGGTTTCTCCCTCTGAGGGTCTCTTCTATCTCCCCTCTGTGGGAGATGCCAGGGACCTATTAGAGGCGTAAGGAGGCGACCTGCTGTGGATCGTCCTCACCTCATTATTTGCATAAGACTTCTTGAAAACAGTACATCCTCAGGCATGCATGACCATGTGAGGTTATCATCCTCGAACTCCTGAAGTGTGGAGATGATTTGACAATGTAAAAACGTTCATTCAATGTGTCCTCTCCAGACTACCGTTACTAAGTCCTAACTGTTACCTTCTGTCTTAGAAAATTGGCAAGGACATGAACAAGGGTCCCCACTTTTCAGCTAACAAGGCAATATGATCAGACTATGAGTGCCAGTTCTTGTTTGCTAACCGTTTTTAAAACTCTTAATCATTAACAGAAGCCATCCTGACAATGACCTGAAACATCTGATGACGTGTATATGAAGGATATTCGATGTTGCGAGTGGTAGACATCATGTACATGTTCTCTTGATTCACCTCATTTTTTTGTGATGCAAAAAATTGCCTGCACTACCTGTACACAAAGTCTGATGGCAACTACTCAAACAATGATACGAGGAGTCTTCATAACATTAGGCATGTCATTATTTTCCAATTCAGGACCCTACAAATTCTTTTCTTTTTTCTTTTTTATGTAAACGAGCATAGCTTTGGTAATCTGAGTTATGAAGTCATGACTCATCAGCTGTAACACTTTCGGACAAATGGAACACATCAAATAGGGGAATTTACGGACAACTAGAATAGAACACATGTTTGAGAATTTGAATAGAACACATCCAGAAGGTGTGAGACTGCTGACTCCCTCATCAGTTGCAGCTATTTCCAGTTATGCTGTGTCATGGTCATGGGTCGGTGCCATTATTTTGTCTAGAGAAGTCATCTAATGTTCTTGAGATGATGTATCTATGCATCTGATGAGCGAGCATATCATTTCCCTGTGATCCAACACAAGGCACTATCTTCTGGACAGCTGTTTAAGCATGGGCATAGTTGGTGAAGCTACCAAAAATGTGTTGGGGTGATAGTTCAGGAATCAGTTCTGTCCCAAGCCTGTTTACCACAAATTCATCTCTTGAAGCCCTGAATTGCCCACATGATTAAGTTGCAGGGAGATTACTAGCACCAGTTACACCGCCTCACCACCTGGGGACCTCTCCCCCATTGTGACTGTTTTATCCATCTAGTATATTATAGTACAAAGTTTCATGGCTAAGTAAACCAAGAGAATAATTAACTTACTGAAAACTGTAATGCCTAGAGATTATGTAAGCTAAAGGATACCATAGTTGAAATTATATTTGTGATTTAACCTCCAATATTTTTTTCCAGGTAAACAGCAATGATGAAATGCGGAAACCAGCCTATTTCAGCATAACTTGGAAGGCTGATGTTGCATGAATATTATCACACTTTCATCACGAGGAATGAAAAATGGGCCTTTATGTGGCGCATATGTGTATATTTTCAAAAGGAAAACAGGTCGTTCCTTTCTAGCCACCAAATAGAATTCACGTTTCTTTTTTGTTTTATGTAGGGTAGTTTGCTCTTAAAATAGGAGAATAAGGTGAGTTGCCTCCCACACATTCTCAACAGAGAGGTTGCAGAAATGCTAGGATGCTATGCTGAATGTACTTTTTTTGTTAGATACATTTCTTTCGTTTCCTTTTCCAGGTTTGTAATAAAATGTAACATTTAAAGTTGGAAATTTGTTCTCTATTGTGCATATGTTGCAACTCTGTGCTTGGCTACGCTTCATCCTTCGATTATTTTCATCAAATTTATGAACCAATTGATATCCCTGAAGGTGTACACAAGTTTGTACGCCTAGCATCCCTGTTCAGAAAATGAACTAGAGGTTTATGTCGTATTGCTTGAACTGTCTGCACCATCATAATTCGCACTGCACATGCTGCTCTTGTACTGGAGGATCTTTTTAATTGTATCTTCCATTTCTATTTCTCTATGATTGCTAGTACCTTGGAACTTGTGATGCGCTACTGAAATCAAGGACACACACGTATGGCAGTATGTGCCTTGCTGCTGAACTGTTAATAATGCAACAAACACCTGAAGGTGGCGATCATTAGCAAACCAGCATGTGCAAGGGCAGTCAAGGTTCTAAATTTCTAGTGTATGGTTGAAATGTCCTGGTTTTTGAAAGTTCTTGCGAGTGATACTATTATAGTTTTAGCATTATTAAATATCATAATGTCAAGCGAAACTGATCTTGTTTGCACACGAAGCTCTATGCTAAGTGTGAATGACCCTATGGCATTGCGTGAACTTGATCATCATGCCCTTCCAGTCTTTGCTTTCTACTCCCTCCGTTCTCAAATAATTGTCTTTCTAGCCATCTCAAATGGACTACAACATACGGATGTATGTAGACATGTTTTAGAGTGTAGATTCACTCATTTTGCTCCGTATGTAGTCACTTGTTGAAATCTCTAGAAAGACAATTATTTAGGAACGGAGGGAGTAATTGTTTTGCTGTCACCATATTCATTGCATGAACTGGATTATTAGAGAGAGGGAACATCCGTGAATTGTTGATCATATTTTCCTGGGTTCAAAATCTGTGTTCACGTGGGGTTACAAAAATATCTTCGCGAAAGAAGAAGGGTTAGGCCTTGTTTGAATTGAGTGTAATTTCTGTGTGCTCCCTGGTATTTAGCTACCTTATTGAATTGAGTGTAATTTCTGTGTGCTCCCTGGTATTTAGCTACCTTATCTATTTTTCTTGGTTGGGTGATTGGAGAAGCAACACACTTTTTTAATATAGTGCGAGGAGCAACAATTTTTTTGACTACTAGTAGTCTCTCATATTTGGTCAACTTCACAGGTCACAGCCTTGCCATAGGTTCCTTTCTTTTTTGTTGAAACGGATGTCCTTCACTTAGTTGCACTTGACAAATTAATTATTTGGTTTCTTCCATCAACGCGTGTGCACTGCGAAGCAATGGTAAAACCATTTTAATGTAAGATGAGGGTAGCAAGTGCCAATAACACAAGCAACCATGTGTGCTCAATTTGGCAATTAAACATGGCCGAATTATTTGATATTTATTTCTGATTGGCCTAAACTACTAGTTGCTGGATGGGACGCCAATGTGGATGGTGACACACGACGATGACGGTGACGTTGCTGGAAGGAAGGAGTCCCAGTAGGCAGTTAGTTGTCTAGTGAGTGGCAAGGAGTCCCATTGGAATTCTCCTTGATTAGGTGAGAAGTCGTCCCTATATTTGGATGTTAATTAATAAATATGCATGCATTGGGCTGCTGTTTGTTGCATGCCTGATGTTATGAAAATGACAGAAGCAACTATCAGACGCTTCCAAGTGAGGAAAAAGCTACCTAAATCAAGTTTGGTCGGCGGCTCAGCTGTTCTCCAGTTGAATTTCTGTTGAATGAAGCTAATTGTTGCCGTGGAATGAACTAGTTTTGAAAGTTGTATATTTCTAGTGCATGGGTGAAGGGAACTGGATCTTTGAAAGTTCTTGCTAACAGAACTACTCCCTCTGTTCGGAAATAAGTGTCGTGGTTTTTGTTCAAATTTGAACTACAACCATGTTATTTCCGAAAGAGGGAGTACTTTTAGTTTTAGCATTATTAAATATATATCATAATGTCAGGTGAAAATGGCCCTCTTTCCATGCAGAGCTATATTGGCAAGTGTGAATGACCCTATGGCACTGGATGAACTTGATCCTGATGCCCTGCCAGTCTTTGCTTTCTATTTATCTTTTTTGCTTTCATCGCATGCAACTGGCTTTTTAGAGAGAGCATCCGTGAATTGTTTAGCATATATAATAAATATCCTGGATTTTGTTTGGTAAAGGGGCCCTCAGGAGTCGATCAAAGCTATCCTGGGTTCAGAATCGGTGTTCACCAGAGGTATCAAATATCTTCGCAAAATAAGAGTTAGCCCCTGCTTGGCTTGAGTGTAATTTTTGTGTGCTACCCGGTATCTAGCTATCTTGTCTAGTTTTTTTTTCTTGGTTGGGTGATAGGAGAAGCAACATGTGTTTTTATTTATTCGAGGAGCAACACAATTGTTGACCCCAGTTTCTTATAGTTGGTCAACCGCGCAGCCTCACCATAGAGCTCCTTGACCTTATTGCACTAGAACAAATTAATTATTATGTCGGTTCTACCATCAACATATGCACATCAATGAAAAAAAACTATTTTAATGCAAGATGAGGGTAGCAACAGCCAAGAACACAAGCAACCATGTGTGTTTTAATTCGGCAACTAACCATGGCCTATTTTTGTGTGATATTTATTTCTGATGGCCTGAATTACCAGTTGCTGGATGGAACGCCGATGTGGATGGTGGCACACCACGACGAACGGCGATGTTCCAGTAGGCAGTCAGTTGCAAGGAGTCCCATTGGAACTCTCCTTGATTAGGTGAGAAGTCATCCCTACATTTGGATGTTAATTAATAAATGTGCATGCCACTGCTGTTATGAAAATGACACAAGCAGCTATCAGGCGCTTCTAAGTGTGGAAAAAGCCACCTAAATTATGTCTGGTCGGCGGCCCTGCCGTTCTCCAGTTGAATTTCTGTTGAATTCACTGGTTGTTGATGTGTCCAGGATTTGCTAAACTAGGAAATACCTTGACGTATCAGAGAGATGGAAAACAACATCCACCGGTGCGCCATTGACACCCATTGGCCCTGGCTGGATCCCACATACCATTTTTCACCAGCATTATGTTTGTGCCTTCTCTTTTTGTGTGTGTTGGTACTCTGAATTTCTCCAAAATTAGATCAGTGGCTCTACAGTGACAATAGTCCCGCGACCCTGATTGCGATGTAGAATGGCAAGTTTCATTTCAGGAGGGCTAGACATGATGATATTTTCAGATTGCAATCTGGTAGGTATGATCTTCACCAGTTAGCCACTTCAGTTCAGTCACTACATTGTGAGCACCTGAAGGCTTCTCTCTAATATTGCTGTCAAGCACTGTAGCTTAACAGCTGCCCCTTGCAATTACTCGCACTCCATCTGCTTAATAATGCAGAGAGAGACAGGGGTGCCTAATGGAATCGGATGGTGGTAGTTTGTTAGTGTTCCACTAATGACATTGCAAACAAGACTTGTCTTCCTAAGCATTTTTTTGTGATTCCTAGCTCAGATGAGCAAGAGAAGGTATCATTTGCCTCCTTTCTTGCAAGAATTTGTTAAGAATGCAAAAGGGTAAAAGGTTTACGGAAAGGTTTGGGGTGCAAGGATCCCATCAAGGGCGGGAAAGTGCATTTTTACAATCTGATAGCGATGCTTTAATCCTCCCTTCTGAAGTAAGGCAATTGCTGCTTTACCAGACTGTCAAAGAGGCTACTGCATTAAGCAAATGGCGGTCACATCATATCCATCAGATGTCTAGAAGCTTCATCAAGCTCTCAAAAAGGGCGGTTTAATCGTGCTAATTAGCGCTAAACAACACGCAACCGCCTTCGTCGTCGAGCCGGGAGAAATCCCCTCCGCGTTCCGAACGGGGCCTAACCTTTTCACATTCGAAAAGGTTGCCGAGAAAAGGTAATTTTTATGCCCTTAGCCACACAATAATGTGAAAGTCCCCTTCTGTAAATCCTGGCTTGGACTTTACATCCAGGCATCCAGCCAGTCAGCACATTCTCATTGGCTGTGGAGGGAGAACAGTCAGTCCCTGTTGGCTTACTGTTCCAGGAAAAACCCTATCCCTGCCTTTCACCTTCCATGAATGCACATTGCAAGCATTCCCATGGCAATGTAACAGCCTGCTTTTGACAACTTTGATTGCTCCCCCTAGAACATTACAAAACCCTGGCCTTCACTACAGATGCAGTGACCATGACAGGCTCTTTCACCGTCCATTGTGGCAATAATGCCTGCCTTTTTCGCATCTCGTTTTCTCGGCACGGCGCGTGAAAACATTATACTCCCTTCGTCCCACAATATAAGATCATTTTTTAAGCTACTACTAGTGTGAAAAAATGAGGGTAAGAACTAACAATGTGCATAGTGGAGAGTTGTAGGGCTGCTTTACAGAGCGAGGGCAGTGTCTGTTCTTGTGTGTGTGCAAGATGTGGTGCATCTAGCAACATAAGCGAAGGGGAAATGTGTGTGACTGTGTACAATTATTTGGTTTTATCTTTTCCATTTGCAGAAAAGGTATTCCAAGAACAACATTAAAGCCGGGCGGCCACGCATATTTCCCTGTGGCTGATGGCTACCTCCAGCAATGGAAATGGAAGGGAAGGCAGACAAGTGCAATCAGATTCTTGCCAATTGTCTATGCAATTCTCAGGTAAGAAAAGAATCAGATGATCCAAAGATTTCGAATTTTCAATACTCGCTGCGGCTTTATTCTCTAAGGTGGAAATGCCCTCGAAAATTCATGGCAATTAGGCATCTGGTGCTGCTACGCGTGAGAATGGAGGAAGATGCTTGTTTAGTAAAAGCATGGTTCATAATCATACCAGGTTCTTCATGAACATGTTTCATGGACAGTGCTTGTTCATGAAATCTGGGATCTATTACAATCCATCCGATGTTGACCTATACGCTTTCAGAGATGTGATTCTATTCAAATCTCTGAACCAAGAAACATAATCTCCACTTGCATTTGCATCTTGTACAATTTGTAAAAAAAAGAAGCTAAATCAATTTCTCCAATTAGCAATGACTGAATCTGATCTGGGGCTCCATGCACCTTGCACTGTGCAACTACTGATGGAGCAATGTGGCTGAACATGAGCACAGCAGCCTTTGTCCCCACCGACCACATGGGCTTAAGGAACACAGAAAGCAGGTTAGTGCATGCATTAGCCCATATGCAGCTGCTCATAACCACTATTCAATTGAGCACAAGTACAAACCGGCCGAGGTTTAATTTAAGAGGGGCAGATCCTTAGTCTTGGTTTCTGCAAGAAGGAATCAAAAGAACACTTGTTTAATTTCCGTGCACGATCGGTAGATCGCGTCTGCGATGCCCACCATGCTTTTGGTAAGATCTGAATTACATCTCAAACTGTTAGGAAATTCTCTTCTTTGATGTGAAATAGTCTTTGGCCACATTTAGCGTGCTTCGAATGATAAAATTACGCTCTTTATTCTCTGGAGAATTGTTTAGGGTGGCCTTTTGTTCCAATATAGTTCTGCTTTTTATTCACCTTCTTCGGATGATAAGATCTGAATTACATTTCCACTGTTAAGAAATTCTCTTCTTTGGTATGAAATAGTTGTTGGCCACATTTGGCGTGCTTCGAATGATAAAATTCTGCTCTTTAATCTCTGGAGAATTATTTAGGGTGGCCTTTGTTCCAATATAGTTATGCTTTTTAGTCACCTCCTTTTTTATATAGCAAAGTGTTTATTCTGTCTAACCTTTGCAACTCCCATAAAGGATATTTCTGGTCTTGTTTATGGTTAAGGACTACTCACTTTGTATGAGAGAATTTATTGGCTAATATATAAAGCTGCAAACCTGCCATACATCAAAACAATAATCTGAAATTCCATAACCTCTAATTAAGGCACTAATTGATTGTAGCTTATGGAGCTTTGTCAAGCTCCAAGGGACATTATGTCTCATCTAACCACATGCACAGGCTGCTGTCTCACTAATTCCATGTATAATGCATGAGCCAAACTTTGGACTCAGGTGACACTATGATCCAAAAGCCACAATCAATGGCAAACAAGATCCCTTTTCCTCTCATCATTTTTTCTTCTCTTTCCTCCTGTTAGATCTTCATGTTCACAAATTATCAAGAGGTGACAGATGTACACCAGCAGAACAACCTCACAATAATAAAGATACATTGGAGAAAAATATGTACTTTCTCTCTTCTCCACACACACACATACAAAAAAGCAGAGAACACCTTGGACACAACAGCTCATGTTAAAAGTACAACTAAGTACTCTAGCTCTGTTGAGTGCCTCAAGATTCTTGAGAGGCGCCACCAAGAAAACCAAGGTCCATGGCGCTTTTCCCTCGAGGTGCATTGCCCGATATGCCTTGCATTTCTCTTTTCTGCTGAGTTTTCCTGCTGCAAGCAACGTCTGCTTTTTAAAGCTGTAATGTGCAAATCATGTATGTGCACATCATGCAACCAGATCGGGCAGAAGGATGGCCCGGGTGATTCACTTGACCAAGGAGAAGGAAAATTTGGCGTTTGTGTGATTTAAAAATTGCACTGTCAATTCAAACCAATCATGCTCATATAGTCATATACACACCAGGATGTGGCTCTGGTTGCATTTTTTGTCATGCCCAGGAGCAGCTGAGCAAGCAACCCCTCAATGCATCCACACCTGGAGCATCAGGTTGCTTCCACTGATGGTAACTCCCAAGACACTCAAACATGCAAAATGTTTTCTTGTGCCTATGGAAATCTCCGGCGATCGCCGTCGCCTGCCTTCCGGGACCGGAGCAGTGGCGGCTGGCCGGAGACGGAGAATATTCCGGGTTGTTCTGGCCTAGTATTCTCTCTTGCTCTGTGGAACTGTGGATGGAGAGGAAGAAACTAGAAAGGTGGTGGCTGGCTGAGGGGGAAGTGAGTGACCACCATGGCCGTCCTTGATTCCCTGCCATTTGCAGCATGGATGGCCTCTGCAAATCTCCACTGTGCGGGAGGGCCGGCTCTACTCTACTCCACTCCACTCCCATGAATGCAGCTAAGCTACCTCCAGGCCCAGTGCACCAAATTGCACACCTCTTGCAGCCAGTGGTCCTCCATTGGCACCCCATATGTGTGCAAGCATGTGTGTGTGCACTGGTACAAGTGCTAACCAAAGTTACACAAGGGCTGCAAGACCAAGATGCAGATCACATCCTGTGGTGGCAGCTGCTGATCCCGGCACTCCTGTTAGGATCATGCATCCATGCATGCATGCATGAGATTCATGTGTGTGTGATAGCTAGCAGAAGGATCATCATCAATCAGGCAGGCTGCTGCTACATCTGCATGTGGTTTGGTGGGTAGGTACCAGTACCAGTACCAGTACCATACCCAAGAAGATATCATGTGAGCTGGAGCCAGATGAAAAATGCATGGTTTTGAGTCCATTTTCATCATTTTCTGAAGAAAAAGGAGAATGGGTTTGAGGTGAAATATCATCAGTGAGTGAGCTAGCTAGCTATGCCATGAGAGGCTACTGGTAGTGGTAGTGCTGCTGCCATTTAGTTTGCAGAGATGGAGATGTGGTAGCAGTACATGCATGCACTGTGCCTGTGTACAACAGAGTTGGTCCATGCATGCATGCCAGCCAGGAAAAAGTGCCCTGTGGTACAATCAGAATTCTCGGGAATCAATAGTGGAGGGGAACATAGAGGGTAAATTGGAGAATCTCTTTCTGTGTGCATGCACAACCGTCCACCTGTTGGTGCTGTGTACTGAGAAAATTCTGAGAAATATTATCAAAATTGTTGAATGAAAAAAAAAAGATCTGGGCCAGTTGTTTTTATTCTGTTATGAATATATTCCAGTCACAAAAGACTGGCTGCTATCACTCTCTGGTTATTCCCTTCCCACTCTACCTTGTGTGGGTGGAATATATATCATGAGGATTTTCAGAACATTGTGCATTGATTGGCATCACATGAATGTACTATCACTAGCTGTGAAAAATGTGAAGCTAGTTCTTTTTTAAATGAAAATGTGAAGCTAGTTTAAGCCAGGCAGAGCAAGATAATTAGTGGCATTATTTACCAGAGCACATCACAATTCAAAGACAGAAGAAAAAAAAGTTGCTCCAAGGTAGCAGAAATAAGACATTCATGGCAGTAAAATGCACTTTAGCAGAGCACATCACAATTCAGAGTCAGAGAAGGAAAAAACCTGCTCCAAAGTAGCAGAAATAAGAGAAATACATTCATGACAGTAAAAAAGGAAATCATGAGATGATGAGTAAGTAAGTAGAGTAATTATATATGGCACTTGCTTTGTCTGAACAACAGCACAGCACAGGGAGAGAGAGCTTACTGCTTCTTCCTTCTTACATAGGGGGATCACATGATGGTGATGCATGCATGCTAAGCTTAAGAACCATCATGCATCACTTGGTAAACACACCAGTTCAGATTACACGATAATTAATTAGGCGCCGTAACTAATTTACCCAGCAGCTAGCTTAATTAGGTGCAGTAAAAACTCCACGGCTCTCCAGTTTTTGTAGTAGTAATTAACCTGAAACGCCAGAAGCATCAGGAAAAAAGATGGATGGTCTCTTGTTGCGCTCGCTCTTGTGCTGCTGCCATGGCCGTGGGTGCTAGCTTTGCAGGGCTGGGAACATGAACATCTCGGGGGAGGATCTGAAGAGGAAGTCCTCGAATGACGCGCCGTCGAAGCCGAGCGGGTCGGCGGTGGTGGCGGTGGCGGCCGCGGCGACGGTGAGCGCGACGGCGGCGGCGGTGTTGTTGTTGGCGCTCATGCAGGCGATGATGTCGTTGAGCGAGTGGAGGCGCGCGGCGAGCTCGGCGGCCTGGGTGCGGAGGACGGCGTTCTCGGCGTCGACGGCCTGGAGGCCCCGCGCGGTGAGCCCGAGCGCGGCGGCGACGTGCGCGTTCTCGCGGCGCAGGTGCGCCGCCTGCGCGGCGAGGTCGTCGAGGTGGCGCTGCTTGCGCATCCGCGAGCGGCGCGCCGACTCCCGGTTGGAGAGCATCCGCTTGGCCCGGCGCTGCTCCATGAGCGCCCGCATCTCCTCCTCCGTGCCCGACGCGGCCGCCATCGCCATGGCCGCCGCCGTCGACAGCGAGCCCGTGCTCCCGCTCCCGCTCCCGCTGGAGGACGCCATCACCTCACCACCAAGCAAGCAGGCAGGCAAGCACTCCCTGCTTTCCTTTGTTGTTGTTGCAAGAACCAAAGATCGACTTGATTACCAGCTATGGACTGACTGACTCTAGAGAGGCGACGACGACGACGAGAGAGAGTAAGCGAGTGTGCGGGACGAGGGGAGCTTGAAGGGATGAGCAGGAGGGCTAAAGGAGGAGGAGGAGGGAGAGGAGGGGGAGGGCGACGGCGGGGGCGAGTAGTTTATGAGAAGACATAGAACCAGTAGAGGAAGACGACGGAGAAGGACTGGACGAGGTGGGTTCGGCGCCGGAGTGTGGAGTTGATCATAAACCCGGAGAGTAGGATCTCGCTGATCACCGGCGACATCGGGGGACTCTGAGGCGGACCCGGGGAAGCATGTGCGCTCCGCTTTCTTGGGTTGCCTCCGGGAGGAAAGAGAAGCAACCAACCAAGCTAGGCGGCAATGGAGGAGACCGAGACCGACCTCTCTCTTCCTGCTTGCTTCCCTTCCTCTCTCTCTCTCTCTCTCTCTCTAGACAGACTCTGTCTCTCGCTGAGTTGCAGAGGAGGGAGGAAGAAGAGTGGAAGGAGGAGGAGGGGGGTGTTGGGGCAGGGAGCGGGGAGGGATTTATAGAGCCGGCCGGTGGCTCGGGGGTGGAAGAACGGGAATACGATTCCGCTGGGGGGAGGGTGGGAATGGGAATCCGATCGATGGGCAGGCAGCAGCAGTGCAGAGCACAGCAGAGAGCGGGCATGCAGGAATGGCTGAATGAGCGCGGGGAGCGCAGGCGGGCAGGGCGGTCGCACGTGCGGGCGGTCGGAGTGGATCCGAGGCTGAAGCAGCCCGGCTGGAAATCACGCTGACCTCACTCACGCGCCCATGCCGCCGTACGGCGCAGGTGCAGGCGCGTTCACTTCACTTGGCTCGACGCCACTGCTGTAGCTCGGGTAGCCGGTAGGCCCCGTGGGGTGACTGGCGGATGCGTCTAGAGGAGGCCTTGGTGTCCAAACTCTCCAACTTGCCAGACCGCGCCGGCGCCGGCGCCTCTCTGTATCACGAGAAGACGCGCCGAAAGCCGGCCGGCGGTGAAAAGTGAAAATCATGCTACCCAGCCGGCCCGGTGGTAGTTCAAAAGCGGAGAGAATCTGGCTCTACCGCGGCCGTCCGCCATTGATCCGCCCTTCCGCCGCCTCTGTCTGGGCTCCGAGGCGCACGTCTTTCGCAGCATCAATTGCAAGCGCAGAATGTAGATGGTACTAGTATTCAAGATGACTGGCGCGCGGGTCTTGCCGGCGGGCTACGATTTGAATCACGGGTGGTGCTAGTCTAGCAACGGACCAGGTGGCGATTCCAAAATTTCACGAGCCTCGTCGTATTTTCCCCCCGTTCTAGGACCTCTTTTTGATTCGTGTGGGAATCTGGAAAACTGTATGAATAAGAAACACATAAAACTGTTGCCAGCCAACGTATTTTCCCGGTATTTTTAAGGAAGAAAAGGCGTCGGCTGAGCCCAATAGAAGGCTCCAGCGTAGTCCGACCTTAAATTAACAAAACCATCAATCTGCTGGGGTTACGAAGACACCACGATATAGAGAAAATGAAAATAGAGCGGAATGAAGATGCAAGGTGCTAAGAGGAACAAGTCAGAGGCAACAACAAACACCGTTGCCATCTGATGGATTATGAATGGACTTAGGCCTATATAAGACAATGATCCCTGGTTAATCTCTAATGCCCATGCATATGTACGGCAAGTGGTAGGAAGAGTAGAACCATACTGCTACAATAAGAAGAGTGAGACCTCTTTATAAGGGCTGCTCCATCACTTGCTATTGGAAGGTTGGGAATATGAGCTGTACACGCGCGCTCCTCCTCCTTCGCCGCCACTCCTCACCTCGTCACGACGCGCGCGCGCCGCGGGTTGCGGGAATGAGCCGAGCCGAAGCTTATCTTTGCCGCTCAGGAATGATTAATTAAGTTCGCGGACTCGGTCATGGGCCTGGCCCAGGGCCATCTACCTGACGGCCTATATAAGAAGGCGCTGGCCAGTGGAGTGAACCCTTACTCAGTTCACTCACTTCCTCTTGTACAACCCTAGCCGTCATCTACTGTTCCTCTCACTGTGCTGCCTCCGGCGATCCCATCCCGACGACCGCGTGGACGGTTGGTCGGGAGAGCGGGTGCCTCCGGAACCCTGTCGTTCGAGATCCTGCCCGGGAGAACGTCAATAAGGTTTTTGGGGGAGCGTCTCGACGCGACTGCTCCCGATCCGTCCCCGTCTTCGTCCGCCTCTGCTTCCACTACTTCCTCTACATCGACTCCATGGCTGATGACAAAGTCGCCAAGAAGAAGGCCTTGGCTGATGCTGATGCTGAGGTTGCTGCTACCGCCGCCGTGTTGGCCTGGCCAACCGAAGGGTATGACTCGTTCATCCCCTGTTTGCTTGTTCATGTGCTAGCCGTATATATGTTGTTCATAGATGGTTCAGTTCTATGTACTATACGTGTTCACATGCTTAGGTATCGGTATGAGATGCATATCGTATTTGCCATGTTTACTGTCTACTCGTGGATTAGATTAATCGAGAAAGTGCTAATATTTCCAACAATTCAAAAACCTTATTATAGGCACTTTTCGACTCATGGCTTCGCCGCTACTCTGAAACCGGAAAAGTTTACTGGAACGCATTTTAAGCGTTGGCAGACGAGGACCACCTTGTGGCTCAGAACAATGAACGTGTTCTGGGTTAGTGGCGTGTCCCACGGTAGCGATTGCTCCTGAACAGGAGAATGCGTTTAGGGAGGCAACCACCATCTTTCTTTGAGCCGTTCTTACTGTGATCGGAGACAAGCTTGTGGACGCATATCTCCATATGTTTGTTGCCAAGAATTTGTGGGATGCGCTCGAAGCTAAATTCGGCGCAACCGATGTTGGAAGCGAGTTGTATGCTATGGAGCAGTTCCATGATTACAAAATGGTTGATAACAGTTCTGTATTGGACCAGGCCCATGAGATACAATGCATCGCTAAGGAGCTGGAGCTCCTGAAGTGTGAGTTACCAGACAAGTTTGTCGCGGGTTGCATTATTGCAAAACTCCCTCCTGGATGGAGGAACTTTGCTACTTCTCTCAAGCACTTGAGACGTGAATTCTCTGTTGAGGATGTCATTGGTCATCTAAGTGTTGAGCAGAACTCGAGAGCAAAGGACTCACACGTGAAAGGGGCAGAGGGTTCTTCTAGCGCCAATATGTTGTAGAAGAACTCCCACAAGTTCAAGGGAAAGAACTCTGTCCAGCAGAATACTACCTTCAGGAAGAAGGGTAAGAAGAAAAACAAGAAGGATGAGGGCTGCTTTACTTGTGGTTCGGTTGAACATTGGGCCAACAAGTGCCCAAACAAGTATAAGAAGTCAGGACAGGACATCAAGTCTGTCAATGTCACTTTGAGCAACAATGATGGGGCATCTGGGTATGGTAAGCTGTTTACTGTACTTTCAGTTTGTCAGTCCACCTATTGGTGGGTTGACACTGGGGCCAATATTCATGTGTGTGCTGATGTATCTTTGTTTTCTTCTTACCATGTCACACGAGATTGTTCCGTCTTGATGGGGAACGGCTCGCATGCTTCTGCTCATGGTGTTGGCACGTTAGATCTGAAGTTTACTTCGGGAAAGATTGTGTAACTGAAGAACGTGCAGCATGTCCCCGCCATCAAGAAGAATCTCGTTAGTGGCTCCCTTCTATGTAAAGAAGGGTTTAAGTTAGTATTTGAGTCTAACAAAGTAGTCGTATCTCGTTATGCACTATTTGTTGGAGAAGGATATGATTGTGGTGGTTTGTTCCGCCTTTCCCTGGAGGATTTCTGTAATAAAGTCTTGAACCAAATTCATTCAAATGTGAACGAATGTGAGGTTTGGCATTCACGTCTTTGTCGCATAAATTTCAGTTGTATGACGCGGCTAGCTAAGATGAATCTAATCCCGAGTTTCACTTTAGCCAAAGGCTCTAAGTGCCATGCGTGGGTGCAAGCAAAGCAACCTCGTAAGCCTCACAAGCTCGAAGGAGAGACACTGGCACCACTAGAGCTCATACATTCAGATCTCGTGAGATGAATGGTGTGTTGACTAAAGGTGGAAAGAAATACTTCATGACTTTGACTGATGATTCCACTAGATTTTGTTATGTGTATTTGTTAAATACAAAGGATGAGGCTCTACACTACTTTAAAATCTATAAGGCTGAAGTTGAGAACCAACTTGAGAAGAAAATAAAACGAGTCCGGTCTGATCGTGGTGAAGAGTACTTTTCTAGTGAGTTTGATTTATTCTGTGCGGAACATGGTATTATTCATGAGAGGACGCCTCCCTATTCACCCCAGTCAAACGGGGTTGCCGAACGGAAAAACCGTACTCTAACTGATTTGGCTAACGCCATGTTAGATACATCGGGTTTGTCCAAGGCATGGTGGGGGGAGGCTATATTGACATCATGTCATGTCCTGAATAAAGTTCCCGCAAAGGTTAATGAGACTACTCCCTGTGAGCAATGGGAAAAAGAAAAGAACTACACTCTCTTACTTGCGCACTTGGGGTTGTTTGGCGAAAGTCAATGTGCCGATCCCCAAAAAATGTAAGCTTGGTCAGAAGACCGTGGACTGCGTTAATTTGGGCTACGCTAAGAATAGCGTTGGTTATATATTTCTAGTAGTGAAATCTGAGGTACCTGACCAGAAGATCGGTACAATTATAGAGTCTAAGGATGCTACATTCTTTGAGGATATTTTCCCCATGAGAGATATACAAAGCACTTCTAGACTGGAATCTGATGAGACTCCTGAACTTGCCATTCCGATGGAATACTATGAACACAAAAGTGATGAAAGTTCCACGGAGGATGACGAGGAAGCTCCTGTTAGAAGCAAGAGACAAAGGATAGCAAAGTCTTTTGGTGATGATTTCCTCGTGTACCTCATGGATGATGACACTCCCAGTTCCATTTCAGAAGCTTATGCATCTCCGGATGCTGACTACTGGAAAGGATGCGGTCCGTAGCGAGATAGATTCCATCATGGCTAACGGGACATGGGAGATCACTGATCGTCCTTATGGTTGCCAACCATTGGGATGTAAGTGGGTGTTCAAGAGGAAGCTTAGGCCCGATGGTACTGTTGAGAAGTACAAGGCTAGGCTTGTGGCCAAGGGTTATACCCAGAAAGAAGAAGAGGATTTCTTCGATACTTACTCACCTATGGCTAGACTGACAACCATTCGAGTGCTACTCGCTTTGGCTGCCTCGCATGGTCTTCTCGTTCATCAGATGGACGTTAAGACGGCTTTCCTAACGGAGAGCTAGACGAGGAAATTTACATGCAATAGCCGGATGGCTTTGTAGTAAATGGTCAGGAAAGAAAGGTGTCTAAGCTAGTGAAATCTTTGTATGGCCTGAAACAAGCGCCTAAGTAATGGCATGAGAAGTTTAATACAACTTTGACATCTGCTGGCTTTGTTGTAAACAAAGATGACAAATGTGTATACTATCGCTATGGTGGGGGCGAAGGAGTTATTCTGTGTCTGTATGTCGATGACATACTGATATTTGGGACCCACCTCAAAGTCATTGAGGAGGTCAAGGATTTTCTATCTCATAACTTTGAGACGTAAGACCTGGGCGTGGCTGATGTTATCTTGAACGTCAAGCTACTGAGAAATACTGAGGGTGGAATTACACTTTTGCAATCCCACTATGTTGAGAAGATTTTGAGCCGTTTTGGATATTCGGACTGCAAACCTTCTGCGACACCATATGATCCTAGCGTGCGAATTCGAAAGTTCGAAGGCACGACTGTAGATCAATTGAGATATTCTCAAGTGGTTGGTTCACTCATATACCTAGCTTGTGCTACTCGCCCTGACATCTCATTTGCTGTGTGCAAACTGAGCCAGTTTGTTTCCAATCCGGGAGATGTGCATTGGCATGCTGTTGAGCGAGTGATGCGCTATTTGCAAGGTACTGTGAACTACAAGATTCACTATTCTAGGTACCCGACGGTACTTGAGGGGTATAGTGATTCTAAATGGATATCTGATACTTGAGGTACTTGGTGGTGGTGTTGTTTCCTGGAAGTCTTGCAAGCAGACGATCTTAACCAGATCGACTATGGAAGCAGAACTCACAGCATTAGACACATCATGCGTCGAAGAAGAATGGCTTCGAGAGCTTTTGATGGATTTGCTGGTGGTTGATAAACCAGTCATGGCTGTCCTTATGAACTGTGACAATCAAACAGTGATTGCCAAGGCTAATAGTTCAAAGGACAACTTGAAATCCACAAAGCACATAAGAGGAAGATTAAAATCTGTCAGAAAATCAAAAAACTCCAGAGTAATAGCGTTGGATTATATCCAGACGGCTAAGAATCTGGCAGACCCTTTTACGAAAGGGCTATCACAGATTGTGATAGAAAATGTATCAAGGGAGATGGGTATGAGACCCACGTAAGTTGCCATGGGGGTAACCCAACCTATGTGATCGGAGATCCCGTGAATTAGGACATGCGAAAACAATCTAGCGGTCAACTGAGGAGAGTATCCTTAATTAATCCAATCCGTTGGAGATGCAATAATACTCTCAGTTCTGTAAGGCAGGCTGACTTTTGTCTTAATGTGTTCCAAAGCTTATGTAAGCAAGATGCTAACCTACAGAGCATTCTATGGAGGAACACACCTATGTGAGCCCGACTGCTGGTCACAGTCTATGAGATTGGGTGATCTCTAGAAAGCTCATGAGAAGGTACAGAGTATGACTAATTAATAAGCTCCACCCGTGGGGTTTAGCCTTCGGCAGCCACGTATCAGCTGACAATAGGCGAAACTTCTACATGCGAAACTGACAATTCAAGGCATAGTCCATTGTTTAGTTGTGAAAAAGTCTAATCCTATTGCTCTAGGTGGAAGTTCAACTTAACGGTCTCCACTAAAAATTCTGGTGTATCAAACATTGTTTGGAACAGCTGACAAACTTATGTGCCTCGAGATCTGGTGGGGGATTGATGGATTATGGATGGGCTTAGACTCATATAAGACAATAATCCTTGGTTAATCTCTAAGGCCCATGCATGTGTACGGCAAGTGGTGGGAAGTGTGGGAAGTTTAGTACCATACTGCTACAGTAAGAAGAGTGAGACCTCTTTATAAGGGCTGCTCCATCACTTGCTATTGGGAGCTTGGGAATAGGAGCTGTACATGCGCGCTCCTCCTCCTCCACCGCCCGCCTCGCCTCGCCACAGCTCGCCTCGTCACGACGCGCGCGCGCCACGGGTTGCGGGAATGAGCCGAGCCGAAGCTTATTTTGCCGCTCAGGAATGGTTAATTAATTGTTAATTAATTAACGAGTCGCTTACGGAAGCGCCACTGTCCGAGACGTTGGACCATGGGCTGTTCGCGGACTCGGTCATGGGCCTGGCTCAGGCCCATCTACCTGACGGCCTATATAAGAAGGCATTGGCCAGTGGAGTGAACACTAACTCAGTTCACTCACTCCCTCTCGTACAACCCTAGCCGTCATCTACTATTCCTCTCGCTGTGCTGCCTCCAGCGATCCCATCCCGACGACCGCATGCACGGTTGGTCGGGAGAGCAGGTGCCTACGGAACCCTGTCGTTCGAGATCCTGCCCGGGAGAACGTCAATAAGGTTTTTGGGGAGCGTCTCGATGCAACTGCTCCCGATCCATCCCCGTCTTCGTCAGCCTCTGCTTCCACTACTTCCTCTACATCGACTCCATGGCTGACGACGAAGTCGCCAAGAAGAAGGCCTTGGCTGATGCCGAGGCTGCTGCTACTGCCGCCGCGTTGGCCTAGCCAACCGGAGGGCATGACTCGTTCATCCCCTGTTTGCTTGTTCATGTGCTAGCCGTATATATGCTGTTCATAGATGGTTCGGTTCTATGTACTGTACGTGCTCACATGCTTAGGTATCGGTATGAGATGCATACCGTATTTGCCATGTTTACTATCTACTAGTGGATTAGATTAATCGAGAAAGTGCTAATATTTCCAACACCATCAACCATCGCTACGCCAAAACCAACTAAACTAACGAAGGCCTTCGGAGGAGGGCAACACCGACATGTGTATCGTGCCGCTGACTACATCCAAAGAGTCAGACATGAGTAACACTAGGCCTTGTCTCCGTGGACCTTAGGGCCACGACACTTTCACCCAGGTTTGACGGGTGCCACACCGGTGGGAGACAGAGAGCTTCCCACTAGAACCTAGACCAAGACGCCCAAGCTACCAAAGGGGAACAATAGAAGCAGACCCACAAGCACAGGTAACCGACCACAAGAACACCATTGCCGACAGCGACAAGACAAAGTCAGTTGAGAGTTGTTGGTCGAAGCCGAAGAACCATGGAGAAGGCCGAAAAGGGGACAACTGATGCGGAGCATCCCAAGGTCATCCCCATGTACCTACCTACGTCTCCCACGAGACCACTTGGACTAATGACAAGAGCTCGAGCAAAGGCTATCGAAGATAAGGTGAACTTGCTCCTCTCTGAACTGCCACTTACTACATGTGAGACATGGCCACTACCTCAAGCGGAAACACTATGCATGATCAGGTACTTGGAGGAAGGCCATGGAGCAGCTACACCCAATGGACAAGACGGCGAGGACACCAAGTACAAGGAGCGAGAAGAAGAGCAGCCTGAAAGTCCCACTACCTATTGATGACCCACTACCTATTGATGATAGTTTTCCTGATGAGCAGTTAGCTGCAATAAATGTTGCTCATAATACTCCTTGGTATGCTGACTATGCTAATTACATTGTTGCTAAATATTTACCACCTAACTTTACTTACCAACAAAAAAAATTCTTCTATGATTTAAGACACTACTTTTGGGATGACCCACATCTTTACAAAGAAGGGGTAGATGGTATTATTAGACGTTGTGTACCTGAGCATGAACAGGGACAAATCCTACGGAAATGTCACTCCGAAGCTTACGGAGGGCATCATGCGGGAGATAGAACTGCTCACAAGGTATTGCAATCTGGATTTTATTGGCCTACTCTCTTCAAGGATGCCCGTAAGTTCGTCTTATCTTGTGACGAATGTCAAAGAATAGGTAATATTGGTAAGCATCAAGAAATGCCTATGAATTATTCACTTGTTGTTGAACCATTTGATGTTTGGGGATTTGATTACATGGTACCTTTTCCTTCCTCTAATGGGTATACACATATTTTGGTTGCTGTTGATTATGTTACTAAATGGGTAGAAGCTATTCCAACGAGTAGTGCTGATCACAACACCTCTATTAAAATGCTTAAGGAAGTTATTTTCCCAAGGTTTGGAGTCCCTAGATATTTAATGACTGATACTGGTTCACACTTTATTCATGGTGCTTTCTGTAAAATGCTTGACAAGTATGGTGTTAACCATAGAATTGCATCACCCTATCATCCTCGGTCTAGTGGTCAAGTTGAACCTAGCAATAGAGAAATAAAATTAATTTTACAAAAGACTGTCAATAGGTCCCCGAAGAATTGGTCTAAGAAATTAGATGATCCACTTTGGGCTTATAAAACAACATATAAAAATCCTACGGGTATGTCTCCTTATAAAATGGTTTATGTAAAAGCTTGTCATTTGCCTCTTGAGTTAGAACATAAAGCATATTGGGCAATCAAAGAACTCAATTATGATTTCAAACTTGCGGTGAAAAGAGGTTATTTGATATTAGCTCATTAGATGAATGGAGAACCCAAGCTTATGAAAATGCAAAATTATTCAAAGAAAAAGTTAAAAGATGGCATGACAAGAGAATCCAAAAGCGTGAGTTTGAAGTCGGAGAATATGTTCTTTGTACAACTCTCGTTTCAGATTCTTTGCAGGAAAAGTCCTCTCAAAATGGGAAGGCCCATATGTTATCGAGGAGGTTTATCGGTCAGGAGCCATCAAAATAAATAATGCCGAAGGTACTAACCCGAAGGTTGTCAATGGGCAACGAATAAAACATTATATCTCAGGTACGCCCATCAATGCTGAAAGTAATATTATCCAAACTTTGACACCGGAAGAACACATAAAAGAGTCCTTCTGGAACACTCCAGAATCGTGAAAATAAGGAGGTACGTGATACGGTAAGTAAACGGACTCCGAAAAATCTGCAAAAATAATTTTTGTTAGTTTTGGAATATTTAGAAAAATAGGAAAATAAGAAACTTCCAGGAAGCGTACCCTGATGGGCACAAGACACCAGGGCGCGCTGCCCAGGTGGGTTTTGCCCACCTGGGACACCTTCCGGACTCCGTTTTTCTACAGTTTGCTTGTTCCCCAAGATAAAAAATCCTTATATACTCCCCAAACCTGTTGACCACCGTATCGCGCGAAGAAATCCTCTGTTCTCTTTTCTAGCTGTTTTCGGTCAGATCTATCAAGCCGGGCATCATGTCTTCCTCCTCCTCCAACAACATGGAAGAAGATGCTTGGTTGATGAAGATCGAGCTGAAGAGGGAGGATCCCACGGACGCCGTCAAGAGAGACAAGGGCAAGGAGGCTACTGTAGATCCACCCTCGATGGCAGAACAAGCACTGCCGGCCGAGGAGGAGGAAGAAGATATCCTTAAGCTTTACCTTGCTCATCTTACCCCTACTGAGATTGAAGCCTTTCACATCATTGAAATAGTTCGTGTGCAAAATAAATATCTCACTTGCGAAAATATTCTGCATCAAGAGCATATCATCCATCTCCGGAGCGTCATCCGTCGATTGGAGAATCTCTTGATCCTTAAGGATAAGATATCTTCATCACCACCACCATCTTCTTCACCACCAAAGGAAAACTGAGTATCGGGTATGGGCACTCCTCTTAGCTTTCGCCAAGCTTGGGGGAGGTGCCCCGGTATCGTATCATCCCCACTATCCTTTTACATGTACTTATTTTAGTTTGATCTTTTGCTTTAGATGAATAAAAGTTTAGTTCGATCCTTTCTTATTTGAGAGTTTGCTTAGTGATCTATCCTTGTAATCGTGTGCAAGATATATAATAAAGTTTAGTTTGATTTTTTGCTTTCTTTACTTTCTTGTTGTAATCAAAAGAAAGGAAATAAACAAAAGGAAATAAACAAAAGAAAGGTAATGAATCAAGAAGATCATATACTAATCTTATGGTAGTGATGGCACCACATAGGGAAAAGTATAAGTAGAGAATTTTATTAGAGATTGACAAACATAGCATTAGTCAATGATGCAACTCATGAAAGAATTAATAAGGGAAGAGAAGATTCACATATAAATATACTATCCTAGAAATCTTTTGTGATTGTGAGCCCCCATCAAAATATTATATGCCAAAATTGTTGACGTTGGACAAGGAAGACAACTTAATGAGTTATGTTTGTTCATATTCACATAGAAGTCATATTGTCAGAAATCCTTTAACATGTGGTGCTTGCCCCTATTTTTGCTAGCCAAAAATTCCGCACTAAGTAGAGATACTACTTGTGCATCCAAAAACCCTTAAACCCAAATCTTATTTTCAAGTGTTCACCATACCTACCTAGGGATTGAGCAAGATCCCTCAAGTAAGTTGCCATCAATGCAAAAAGGCAATAAGAATTGCTTCTAAATATGTGAGATCATTTAGTGTAAGGGAAAATAGAGTGTTGCACAAACTTGTGATGGTGAAGAATAAAAGCGACAGACTGCATAATAAAGGTCGCTATCACAAGGGGCAATGCAACGTGACATTCTTTTGCACCAAGGGGTTGAGCATACAAACAAATAAGCGCATGGCAACATCTCATTCCCTCTGCGAAGGGCCTATCTTTTACTTTTATGCAAAGAGTCAAAGTTTTCTCTCTATTCCTTTTTATTTTCTCCTTTGGCAAGCATCATGTGGTGAGGAAAGATCTATGCACATATTTCCAGTTGAATATGGGTAACATGAGTTATTATTGTTGACATCACCCTTGAGGTGACTACGTTGGGAGGCGAAACTATAAGCCCCTATCTTCTTATGTGTCCGGTTGAAACGTTTTGCTCATGTGTATGCGGTGAGTGTTAGCAATCATAGAAGACTATATGATGGCTGCGTATGTGGACTTGCCTAAAGGCTCCGTTACGTGACCCTTCCTGAAAAAATGATGAATTGTAGTTACAAAGTTGACTGAGAACATAGTTTGTTGGTTTTTAATAGAGTTTTTGCTTTATACTTCGATTGTGTGATGAACTGTTACTTATTCATGAGAAGTATATGATAAAAGTTCTATGATGAAAGCCTTATGTTTAATTTTGTTGCTGTTATAATAATGAACATTATGCTTCTATGTCCGTAATTTGTTTTTATCGACACCTCTCTCTCTCTAAGCATGTGGACATGTTTTTCGATTTCGGTTTTCGCTTGAGGACAAGCGAGGTCTAAGCTTGGGGGAGTTGATACGTCCATTTTGCATCATGTTTTCCTACTGTTATTACTGATGTTTTTATCCACAATAATGCTTTTTGCAGTAATTCTAATGCCTTTTCTCTCATAATATGCAAGGTATACACAAAGAGGGAGAATTCCGGCAACTGGAAATCTGGACCTGGAAAAGCTACGTCAGGCCACCTATTCCCCACAACTCCAAACAAGTTGAAACATCACGGAGATTTTTTATCAAATATATGATGAATATTGGAGCAAATAACTACCAGAGGGGCCCGCCAGGTGGGCACAACCCACCTGGGCGCGCCAGGGAGCCCAGGCGTACCCTCGTGGGTTGTGCTCACCCAGGCCCACCTCCGGTGCCCATCTTCTGGTATATAAGTCATTTTGACCTAGAAAAATAAGGGGAGGACTTTTGGGACGGAGCGCCGCCTTCTCGAGGCGGAACTTGGGCAGGAGCACTTTTGCCCTCTGGCGGAGCGATTCCGCCGGGGGAATTTCCCTCCCGGAGAGGGAAATCATTGTCATCATCATCACCAACAACTCTCCCATCTTGGGGAGGGCTATCTCCATCAACATCTTCAACACCACCATCTTATCTCAAACCCTAGTTCATCTCTTGTGTTCAATCTTGTTACCGGAACTATAGATTGGTGCTTGTGGGTGACTAGTAGTGTTGATTACATCTTGTAGTTGATTACTATATGGTTTATTTGGTGGAACATTATATGTTCAGATCCAATATGCTATTTAATACCCCTGTTATCTTGAGCATGATTATCATTTGTGAGTAGTTACTTTTGTTCTTGAGGTCACGGGAGAAATCATGTTGCAAGTAATCATGTGAACTTGATATGTGTTTGATATTTTGATAGTATGTATGTTGTGATTGTTGGAAATATGCCCTAGAGGCAATAATAAAAGCATTATTATTATATTTCCTTGTTCATGATAAATTGTCTTTTATTCATGCTATAACTGTATTATCCAGAAATCGTAATACACGTGTGAATACATAGACTACAATACGTCCCTAGTAAGCCTCTAGTAGACTAGCTCGTTGGTCAACAGATAGTCATGGTTTCTGACTATGGACATCGATGTCATTGATAACGGGATCACGTCATTAGGAGAATGACGTGATGGACAAGACCCAATCCTAAGCATAGCACAAGATCGTGTAGTTCGTTTTGCTAGAGCTTTTCCAATGTCAAGTATCTCTTCCTTAGACCGTGAGATCGTGTAACTCCGGATACCGTAGGAGTGCTTTGGTGTATCAAACGTCACAACGAATCGGGTGACTATAAAGGTGCACTACGGTATCTCCGAAAGTGTCATTGGGTTGACACGGATCGAGACAGGATTTGTCACTCCGTATGACGGAGAGGTATCACTGGGCCCACTCGGTAGTGCATCATCATATTGAGCTCAAAGTGATCAAGTGTCCGGTCACGGATCATGCATTACGGTACGATTAAAGTGACTTGCCGGTAACGAGACTAAACGAGGTATTGGGATACCGACGATCGAGTCTCGGGCAAGTAACATACCGTCTGACAAAGGGAATAGAATACGGGGTTGCTTGAACCCTTGACATCGTGGTTCATCCGATGACAACATCGAGGAACATGTGGGAGCCAACATGGGTATCCAGATCCCGCTGTTGGTTATTGACCTGAGATCGTCTCGGTCATGTCTACATGTCTCCCGAACCCGTAGGGTGTACACACTTAAGGTTCGGTGACGCTAGGGTTATTAGGAAGACAAGTATGTGACTACCGAATGTTGTTCGGAGTCCCGGATGAGATCCCGGACGTCACGAGGAGTTCCGGAATGGTCCGGAGGTAAAGATTTATATATGGAAAGTGGTTAAACGGACTCCGGAAAGTTTCGGGGGTATACCGGTAATGTACCGGGGCCACCGGGAGGGTTCCGGAGGTCCACCGGGAGGGGCCACCCCTCCGGGGGCCACATGGGCTGTGTGGAGAGGGAGCCAGCCCTGGTGGCTGGGCGCGCCCCCACCTAGGCCCATGCGGCTAGGGCATGGGAGGGAAACCCTAAAGGGGCGCCCCTAGCTTGGGAGGCAAGCCACCCTCTCCTCCTCCCCTTGGCCGCCCCCATCTAGGGTTCCCCTAGATGGCCGGCCCCCTGCCCTCTCCTCCTATAAATAGAGGGTGGGGGAGGCTGCACACACCATTGAAGGCGCAGCCCTCCCTCCCAACACCTCTCTTTCTCCCCGCGAGCTTGGCGAAGCCTGCCGGAGAACTGCTGTACCAACTGCACCACGCCGTCGTGCTGCCATTGGAGTTGTCTTCCTCAACCTCTCCTTCATCCTTGCTGGATCAAGACGGAGGAGACGCCATCGTCCTGTACGTGTGTTGAACACGGAGGTGCTGTCCTTTCAGCGCTTGGTCATCGGTGATCGGAATCACGTTGGGAACGACTCCATCATCACCACTCCCTCGAACGCCTGCACTCGATCTACAAGTGGTATGTAGATGCAAACTCTCTCTCTTGATTCGTTGCTTAGATGAACTCATAGATAGATCTTGGTGAAACCGTAGGAAAATTTTAATTTTCTGCAACGTTCCCCAACAGTGGCATCATGAGCTAGGTCTATGCGTAGTTCTCTTTGCATGAGTAGAACACAATTTAGTTGTGGGCGTGGATCTTGTCAACTTACTTGCCGCTACTAATCTTATCTTGCTTCCGCGGTATTGTGGGATGAAGCGGCCGGACCAACCTTACACGACGCTTACGTGAGACCGGTTCCACCGACTAACATGCACTAGTTGCATAAGGTGGCTGGCGGGTGTCCTCTCTCCTACTTTAGTTGGAGCGGATTCGATGAAAAGGGTCCTTATGAAGGGTAAATAGAAGTTGACAAGATCACGTTGTGGTTATTCGTAGGTAAGAAAACGTTCTTGCTAGAACCCAATTGCAGCCACGTAAAAGATGCAACAACAATTAGAGGACGCCTAACTTGTTTTTGCAGCAATTGACATGTGATGTGATATGGCCAAGTTGTGATGAATGATGAATGACATATTGTGATGTATGAGATCATGTTCTTGTAATAGGAATCACGACTTGCATGTCGATGAGTATGACAACCGGCAGGAGCCATAGGAGTTGTCTTTATTTTGTATGACCTGCGTGTCATTGAAGAAAGCCATGTAACTTACTTTACTTTATTGCTAAAACACGTTTAGCCATAGTAGTAGAAGTAGTCGTTGGCGTGACAACTTCATGGAGGCACGATGATGGAGATCATGATGATGGAGATCATGGTGCCATGCCGGTGACAAGATGATCATGGAGCCCCGAAGATGGAGATCAATGGAGTTTTTATGATATTGGCCATATCATGTCACTACTATATAATTGCATGTGATGTTTATTATGTTTATACATCTTGTTTACTTGGAACGACGGTAGTAAATAAGCTGATCCCTTACAACAATTTCAAGAAGTGTTCTCCCCTAACTATGCACCATTGCTAAAGTTCGTCGCTTCTAAGCACCACGTGATGATCGGGTGTGATGGATTCTTACGTTCACATACAACGGGTGTAAGACAGATTTACACACGCAAAACACTTAGGGTTAACTTGACGAGCCTAGCATGTACAGACATGGCCTCGAACACGGAGACCGAAAGGTCGAACACGAGTCGTATAGAAGATACGATCAACATGAGAATGTTCACCGACGATGACTAGTCCGTCTCACGTGATGATCGGACACGGCCTAGTCGACTCGGATCGTGTATCACTTAGATGACTAGAGGGATGTCTAATCTGAGTGGGAGTTCATTTAAATAATTTGATTATATGAACTTAATTATCATGAACTTAGTCTAAAACTTTTGAATGATATGTCTTGTAGATCAAATGGCCAACGCCATGTCAACTTGAACTTCAACGCTTCCTAGAGAAAACCAAGATGAAAGATGACGGCAGCAACTATACGGACTGGGTCCGAACTTGAGGATCATCCTCATAGCTGCCAGAAACAATATGTCCTAGAAGGACCGCTAGGTGACGCTCCGTCCCTGAGAACCAAGACATTATGAATGCTTGGCAGTCTCGTCTTGATGATTACTCCCTCGTTCAAAGTGCGGCATGCTTTATAGCTTAGAACCGGGTCTCCAAAAGCGTTTTGAGCATCACGGAGCATATGAGATGTTCGAAGAGCTGAAACTGGTTTTCCAAGCTCACGCCCGGGTCGAGAGATATGACATCTCCGACAAGTTCTATAGTTGTAAGATGGAGGAAAATAGTTCTGTCAGTGAGCACATTCTCAAGATGTCTGGGTTGCACAACCGTATGACCCAGCTGAATATTAACCTCCCTGATGAGGCGGTCATTGACAGAATCCTCCAGTCGCTCCCACCAAGCTACAAGAGCTTTGTGATGAACTACAATATGCAGGGGATGGTAAAGACCATTCCTGAAGTATTCTCTATGCTGAAGTCAGCCGAGGTTGAAATCAAGAAAGAACATCAAGTGTTGATGGTCAATAAGACCACTAAGTTCAAGAAGGGCAAGGGTAAGAAGAACTTCAAGAAGGACGGCAAGGAGGTTGCCGCGCCCGGTAAGCAAGTTGCCGGAAGAAGTCAAAGAATGGACCCAAGCACGAGACTGAGTGCTTTTATTGCAAGGGAAGGGTCCTTCGAAGCGGAACTGCCCCAAATACTTAGCGGACAAGAAGGCCGACAACACCAAAGGTATATTTGATATACATATAATTGATGTGTACCTTACCAAGACTCGTAGTAACTCCTGGGTATTTGATACCGTGCCGCTGCTCATATTTGTAACTCACAGCAGAGCTGCGGAATAAGCGGAGGCTGGCGAAGGACGAGGTGACGATGCGCGTCGGGAATGGTTCCAGTCGATGTGATCGCCGTCGGCACGCTACCTCTTCATTTACCTACGGGATTAGTTATGAACCTTAATAATTGTTATTTGGTGCCAAGTTTGAGCATGAATATTGTATCCGGATCTCGTTTAATGCGAGATGGCTACTCATTTAAATCCGAGAATAATGGTTGTTCTATTTATATGAGAGATATGTTTTATGGTCATGCTCCGATGGTCAATGGTTTATTCTTAATGAATCTCGAGCGTAGTATTACACATGTTCATAGCGTGAATACCAAAAGATGTAAAGTTGATAACGATAGTCCCACATACTTGTGGCACTGCCGCCTTGGTCACATTGGTGTCAAGCGCATGAAGAAGCTCCATGCTGATGGACTTTTGGAGTCTTTAGATTATGAATCATTTGACACATGCGAACCATGCCTCATGGGCAAGATGACCAAGACTTCGTTCTCCGGAACAATGGAGCGAGCAACCAACTTGTTGGAAATCATACATACCGATGTATGCGGTCCAATGAGCGTTGAGGCTCGCGGAGGATATCGTTATGTTCTCACTCTCACAGATGACTTGAGTAGATATGGGTATGTCTACTTGATGAAACACAAGTCTGAGACCTTTGAAAGGTTCAAGGAATTTCAGAATGAAGTAGAGAATCAACGTGACGAAAGATAAAATTCTTACGATCGGATCGTGGAGGAGAATATTTAAGTCACGAATTTGGTACACACTTAAGAAAATGTGGAATCGTTTCACAACTAACGCCGCCTCGAACACCTCAACAGAACGGTGTGTCCGAACGTCGAATCGCACTCTATTGGATATGGTGCGGTCTATGATGTCTCTTACTGATTTATCGCTATCATTTTGGGGATACGCCTAGAGACAGCTACATTCACTTTAAATAGGGCACCGTCTAAGTCCGTTGAGACGACACCGTATGAATTATGGTTTGGGAAGAAACCTAAGCTGTCGTTTCGAAAGTTTGGGGATGCGATGCTTATGTCAAGAAACTTCAACCTGAAAAGCTCGAACCCAAGTCGGAAAAATGCGTCTTCATAGGATACCCTAAGGAAACCGTAGGGTATACCTTCTACTTAAGATCCGAAGGCAAGATCTTTGTTGCCAAGAACGGATCCTTTACGAAAAAGAGTTTCTCTCGAAAGAAGTAAGTGGGAGGAAAGTAGAACTCGATGAAGTACTACCTCTTGAACAGGATAGTAGTGCAGCTCAGAAAATGTTCTGTGATGCCTACACCAACCAAGAGGAAATTCATGATGATGATCAAGGTACTTCGGATCAAGTTGCTCTTGAACTCGAGGTCCACTAGGACACGTTCCGCACTGTGAGTGGTACGGCAACCCTGTCCCGGAAATCATGTTGTTAGACAACAGTGAACCTTGAACTATGAAGAAGCGATGGCGGGCCCAGATTCCAACAAATGGCTAGAAGCCATGAAGTCCGAGATAGAATCCATGTATGAAAACAAAGTGTGGACTTTGACCGACTTGCCCGATGATCGCGAGCGATAGAAAACAAATGGATCTTTGAGAAGAAGACGGACGCGGATGGTAATGTCACCATCTATAAAGCTCGACTTGTCGCTAAGGGTTATCGGCAAGTTCAAGGGATTGACTACGATGAGACTTTCTCTCCGTGGCGAAGCTTAAGTCCGTCCAATCATGTTAGCAATTGCCGATACTATGATTATGAGATATGGCAGATGGACGCCAAAACAGCGTTCCTTAACGGATATCTTAAGGAAGAGCTGTATATGATGCAGCCAGAGGGTTTTGTAGATCCTAAGAATGCTAACAAAGTATGCAACCTCCAGCGATCCATTTATGGGCTGGTGCAAGCATCTCGGAGTTGGAACATTCGCTTTGATGAAATGATCAAAGCGTTTAGGTTTATCTGAGACTTATGGAGAAGCTGCGTTTACAAGAAAGTGAGTGGGAGCTCTGTAGCATTTCTCATATTATATGTAGATGACATACTTTTGATGGGAAATGATATAGAATTCTTGGACAGCATTAAGGCCTACTTGAATAAGTGTTTTTCAATGAAGGACCTTGGAGAAGCTGCTTATATATTAGGCATCAAGATCTATAGAGATAGATCGAGACGCCTCATAGGTCTTTCACAAAGCACATACCTTGATAAGATTTTGAAGAAGTTCAAAATGGATCAGTCCAAGAAAGGGTTCTTGCTGTGATTGCAAGGTGTGAAATTGAGCTCAGCTCAATGTCCCACCACGGCAAAAGATAAAGAAGAGATGAGTGTCATCCCTATGCCTCAGCCATAGGATCTATTATGTATGCCATGCTGTGTACCTGACTGATGTAAACCTTGCCGTAAGTTTGGTAGGAAGGTACCAAAGTAATCACGTCAAGGAACACCGGACAGCGGTCAAGAATATCCTGAAGTACCGAAAAGGACAAAGGACATGTTTTCGTTTATGGAGGTGACGAAGAGCTCGTCAGAACGGGTTACGCCGACGCTAGCTTCGACACAGATCTGATGACTCTAAGTCACAAACCGGATACATGTATATGTTGAATGGTGGAGCAAGAGCTGGTGCAGCTGCAAGCGAAGCGCCGTGGCGGGATCTACATGTGAAGCGGAGTACATGGCAGCCTCGGAGGCAGCGCATGAAGCAATTTGGGTGAAGGAGTTCATCACCGACCTAGGAGTCATACCCAATGCGTCGGGGCCGATCAAACTCTTCTGTGACAACACTGGAGCTATTGCACTTGCAAAGGAGCCCAGGTTTCACAAGAAGACCAGGCACATCAAGCATCGCTTTAACTCCATCCGTGAAAATGTTCAGGATGGAGACATAGAAATTTGTAAAGTGCACACGGATCTGAATGTCGCAGATCCGTTGACTAAACCTCTCTCGCGGGCAAAACATGATCAACACCAGAACTCTATGGGTGTTCGATTCATCACAATGTAACTAGATTATTGACTCTAGTGCAAGTGGGAGACTGTTGGAAATATGCCCTAGAGGCAATAATAAAAGCATTATTATTATATTTCCTTGTTCATGATAAATTTTCTTTTATTCATGCTATAACTGTATTATCCGGAAATCGTAATACACGTGTGAATACATAGACTACAATACGTCCCTAGTAAGCCTCTAGTAGACTAGCTCGTTGGTCAACAGATAGTCATGGTTTCGACTATGGACATCGATGTCATTGATAACGGATCACGCCATTAGGAGAATGACGTGATGGACAAGACCCAATCCTAAGCATAGCACAAGATCGTAGTTCGTTTTGCTAGAGCTTTTCCAATGTCAAGTATCTCTTCCTTAGACCGTGAGATCGTGTAACTCCCGGATACCGAGGAGTGCTTTGGTGTATCAAACGTCACAACGAATCGGGTGACTATAAAGGTGCACTACGGTATCTCCGAAAGTGTCATTGGGTTGACACGGATCGAGACAGGATTTGTCACTCCGCATGACGGAGAGGTATCACTGGGCCCACTCGGTAGTGCATCATCATATTGAGCTCAAAGTGATCAAGTGTCGGTCACGGATCATGCATTACGGATACGAGTAAAGTGACTTGCCGTAACGAGACTAAACGAGGTATTGGGATACCGACGATCGAGTCTCGGGCAAGTAACATACCGTCGACAAAGGGAATAGAATACGGGTTGCTTGAACCCTTGACATCGTGGTTCATCCGATGACAACATCGAGGAACATGTGGGAGCCAACATGGGTATCCAGATCCGCTGTTGGTTATTGACCTGAGATCGTCTCGGTCATGTCTACATGTCTCCGAACCCGTAGGGTCTACACTTAAGGTTCGGTGACGCTAGGGTTATTAGGAAGACAAGTATGTGACTAATGAATGTTGTTCGGAGTCCCGGATGAGATCCCGGACGTCACGAGGAGTTCCGGAATGGTCCGGAGGTAAAGATTTATATATGGAAAGTGGTTAAACGGACTCCGGAAAGTTTCGGGGGTATACCGGTAATGTACCGGGGCCACCAGGAGGGTTCCGGAGGTCCACCGGGAGGGGCCACCCCTCCCGGGGCCACATGGGCTCTGTGGGAGAGGGAGCCAGCCCTGGTGGCTGGGCGCCCCCCACCTAGGCCCATGCGGCTAGGGCATGGGAGGGAAACCCTAAAGGGGCGCCTCAGCTTGGGAGGCAAGCCACCTCTCCTCCTCCCTTTGGCGCCGCCCCATCTAGGGTTCCCCTAGATGGCCGGCCCCCTTGCCCTCTCCTCCTATAAATAGAGGGGTGGGGGAGGGCTGCACACACCATTGAAGGCGCAGCCCTCCCTCCCAACACCTCTCTTTCTCCCTCGCGAAGCTTGGCGAAGCCTGCCGGAGAACTGCAGACCAACCGCACCACGCCGTCGTGCTGCCATTGGAGTTGTCTTCCTCAACCTCTCCTTCATCCTTGCTGGATCAAGACGGAGGAGACGCCATCGTCCCGTACGTGTGTTGAACACGGAGGTGCTGTCCTTTCAGCGCTTGGTCATCGGTGATCGGAATCACGTTGGGAACGACTCCATCATCACCACTCCCTCGAACGCTTCCGTACTCGATCTACAAGTGGTATGTAGATGCAAACTCTCTCTCTTGACTCGTTGCTTAGATGAACTCATAGATAGATCTTGGTGAAACCGTAGGAAAATTTTAATTTTCTGCAACGCTCCCCAACGGTGGCATCATGAGCTAGGTCTATCGTAGTTCTCTTTGCACGAGTAGAACACAATTTAGTTGTGGGCGTGGATCTTGTCAACTTACTTGCCGCTACTAATCTTATCTTGCTTCCGCGGTATTGTGGGAAGAAGGAAGGGAGAGGGAGAAGGGAAGGAAAGGGGGGCGCCGCCCCCTTCCCCTAGTCCAATTCGGACCCAACACTACAAAAAAAAGACACATCCGTGACATTTTGGGCCGAACGAAAATCTTTTCTGTCATACTTATGACACTTCTATGATGATAATTGTGAAAAAACCCGGTATCATCATAGATGTGGTGGGTTCCTACTTCTATGACAGAAAATGGGCTTTTCTTCCTGGGCGGGCCGGAGACGCAGCTGCATGACATTCTTTGGGCCGTCCATGACGAAAAAACAGTGGTAGAAGCGAGGGCGCAGAAAATATCGGGGAGTCCCCGGTTATGGTGGGTGGTCGGGGGCCGAGCGATGCGCGTTTCTCTCATACGTACGCGCGTGTGTGCGAGGCGTTGGGCTCTAACTGAACTCGAGCGATTGCACTGCAGCTACGCGCATCGAACCAAGCGATCAATCGATGGTGTTAATCGAACCCGATCGAGCAATTCTTCGCCATCGCCGCTAGCTGAAGCCGATCGATGCTGCCTCTGGATGAACAGTGAGCGTTGTGGGAGGGGGGGGTGTTTGGATGAACAGTTCCCGTTGAGGGTGGATGAACAGGACCCCGTGGCGTTGCCTCTGGATGAACAGTGAGCGTTGCTGGGGGGGTTTGGATGAACAGTTCCCGGTGGGGGTGGATGAACAGGACCCCGATCGTTCGAGCCAGTTGGGGCTGGATGAACAAGACCCCGTGGAGGGCAAGATGAACATGACCACCCCGTGGAGGGCAGGATGAATAGTAGACGGTGGTGGGCTGGATGAACAGTAGCCCGTGGAGGGGTGGTTGAACAGGAGTCCGTGGAGAGGGCTGGTTGAGCGAAGAGCGGTGGAGTAGCACGGTGGAGGCTGGATGAACGAGAGCCCATGGATGAACGAATGCAGTGGAGGCCGGAGGAGGTCGATGGTGGATGAACAGATGGCCGTGGAGGCCGGAGGGGTCGACGGTGGAGATGAACAATATCCGTGGAGTCCCGTTTTGCGATACGCCGCACCCTCCCGATGAACAGGACCCCGTTTGACCGTGGCGCCCAACACAAGTCGGTTTCCTCCGTTTTGCGACACGCCACACCCCTCGATCAACAGACCCCGTTTCGACCGTAGGAGGTCCGTTTCCTCCGCTTTTGTGGTACGAGCACCCTCCCGATGAACAGATCCCGTTTGAACGTGGCGGTCGAACACAAGGCCGTTTCCTCCGTTCTGTGGTATGCCAGGCCTCGTTTCCATCAGATGTTCCGTCCAAGCCCTCCCGATGAACACGACGACGCATTCCGTTCCGACCCAGCCAGTTGGCTCCCCATGAACACAACAACAACACTGTTTCTCCATTCCGACCCAGCCATGTACACGAGCCCTGGCCGTACGTATGCGCGAGTAGGCGTTTGAGACCCTGCCCGTATGCACGTACGTGGCCGTATTTTCTTTCTTGCACATTGGCCGCTGTATGTACATGTACATGCTACATGCGCGCCTCTACATCAACCAGTATGTACGTACACGTTCGCGACCAGAATGACAACGCTACGTATGCTTCGACCAGGTGGTTCTCGACTGTCAGGCACTTCCTTGCCTGCGAAGATGTAGCCGGTGGGTCCCAGCAGTCAAGGGGGCGAATCGTTTTTTTTTGCCCGACGCACTTCCTTGCGTGCGAAGATGTAGCTGGTGGGTCCCAGCAGTCAGGGGGAAACATTTTCTTTTCACGAAATACGGTGGCCCGTCCGATGGGTCCCTGCTGTCAGGTGGAGGAATAATTATTTTGCGTGTAATAAGGAGGCACTTCCTTGCTGCGGCCGTGGACCCAGCTGTTAGCCTCTCCACGTACAGTACTCTTCCGATGGAAGTCGTTCCTTCACCATGTTGACCATGCCGCGCCGAGAGCACCAGGGCGGTGGACGACGCGGAGCCGAGGAAGAAGCGGCAGTGGAAGCCCGCGCGGAGAGGAGTACGAGGGTTCACTGGTTCGGCTGCGGTGTGAGGCTGCCATCGCCGCAGGCCTGCCAGTGGTGCGAATAGTAGGGGTGGTGAGGCCTCATGGCAGCCACAGCCGCCACGGGAGGCAGGAGCATGCGGCACGATCGGGCGCTGCTTTGGGTAATTTGGAGCAACAAGACCAGAGGTTGAAGAAGCACTACGGCCGAGGATGGACATCGACGTCCTTTGGAGCTAGAATCGTTCATATTGACTAAGTTGACAAAGCACTCCATCCCCGTCAACTTAGTAGGCCCACAAGTCAGCCTCCCACCAAGGTGGGTCCCAACTAGCAGGGGGAGTATTCATTTTTTTGTGCGTAATAAGGAGGCACATCCTTGCGTGCGAAGATATAGCTGGTGGGTCCGACCTGTCAGTGGTGGGAATGTTTTTTTCACGAAATACAGAGGCCCTTCCGGTAGGTCCCAGCTGTCAGGTGGAGGAATCATTATTTTACGTGTAATAAGGAGGCAATTCCTTGCGTGCGGCCGTGGACCCAGCTGTCAGTGCTACCTCTTGAGCACTGCGTTAGATTTCCTTGAAGAGGAAAGGATGATGCAGCAAAGTAGCATAAGTATTTCCCTCAGTTTTTGAGAACCAAGGTATCAATCCAGTAGGAGGCTACGCACGAGTCCCTCGTACCTACACAAAGCAAATAACTCCTCGCAACCAACGTGATTAGGGGTTGTCAATCCCTTCACGGTCACTTACGAGAGTGAGATCTGATAGATAATATTTTTGGTATTTTTGGTATAAAGATGCAAAGTAAAATGAAAAGCAAAGTAAAAAAGCAAAGGCAATAATAAAGTGATGGAAGATTAATGGGAAAACTTTGTTTTTGCCACTCTAATTTTTGCCAACTTTTCTTATGCCACTCTAGAATTTGACATCTCACTTTTGCCACTGTTAGCTTTTGATAATACATCACAAATGCCATTCCGTGGCAAAAACGATAATTTTTCATTTCACTTTTGCCACTCTTAGCATTTTACATGTATCACAATTGCCACTTGGAAAATTTTGTTTTTGCCACGGAAGGGCAAAAGTGATATATTGTCAAAAGCTAAGAGTGGCAAAAGTGAAATGTCAAATTCTAGAGTGGCATAAGCAAAGTGGGCAAAAACTAGAATGGCAAAAACAAAGTTTTCCCAAGATTAATATGATGGAGATAGACCCGGGGGCCATAGATTTCACTAGTGGCTTCTCTCAAGAGCATAAGTATTTTACGGTGGGTGAACGAATTACTGTTGAGCAATTGACAGAATTGAGCATAGTTATGAGAATATCTAGGTATGATCATGTATATAGGCATCACGTCCGAGACAAGTAGACCGACTCCTGCCTGCATCTACTACTATTACTCCACTCATCGACCGCTATCCAACATGCATCTAGAGTATTAAGTTCAAGAAAACAGAGTAACACCTTAAGCAAGATGACATGATGTAGAGGGATAAATTCATGCAATATGATAAAAAACCCATCTTGTTATCCTCGATGGCAACAATACAATACGTGCCTTGCTGCCCCTACTGTCACAGTAGATAATATAGCATGGAGCAATCAAAAATTATAGATACATTGGAGACGTATCAGGCATCCCCAAGCTTAATTCCTGCTCGTCCTCGAGTAGGTAAATGATAAGAACAGAATTTTTGATGCGGTGTGCTACTTGGCATAATTTCAATGTAACTCTTCTTAATTGTGGTATGAATATTCAGATCCGAAAGATTCAATACAAAAGTTCATATTGACATAAAAATAATAACACTTCAAGCATACTAACTAAGCAATTATGTCTTCTCAAAGTAACATGGCCAAAGAAAGTTCATCCCTACAAAATCATATAGTTTAGTCATGCTCCATTTTCGTCACACAAGAATGCTCTCATCATGCACAACCCCGATGACAAGCCAAGAAATTGTTTCATACTTTAGTAATCTCAAACTTTATAAACTTTCACGCAATATATGAGTGCGAGCCATGGGTATAGCACTATGGATGGAATAGAATATAATGATGGGGGTTATGTCGAGAAGACAAAAAAGGAGAAAGTCTCACATCAACGAGGCTAACCAATGGGCTATGGAGATGCCCATCGATTGATGTTAATGCAAGGAGTAGGGATTGACATGCAAAGGATGCACTAGAGCTATAAATGAATGAAAGATCAACAAAAGAAACTAAGTGGGTGTGCATCCAACTTGCTTGCTCACGTAGACCTAGGGCACTTGAGGAGGCCCATTGTTGGAATATACAAGCCAAGTTCTATAATGAAAAAATTCCCACTGGTATAAAAAGTGACAAAACAAGAGACTCTCTATCATGAAGATTATGGTGCTACTTTGAAGCACAAGTGTGAAAAAAAGGATAGTAGCATTGCCCCTTTTTATTTCTTTTTTTCGGACCTTCTTTTTTTCTTTGGCCTTTCTTTTTTTTTCTTTTATTTGGGACAATGCTCTATTAAATGATGATCATCACACTTCTATTTATTTACAACTCAATGATTACAACTCGATACTAGAACAAAGTATGACTCTATATGAATGCCTCCCGTGGTGTGCAGGATATGCAATGGATCAAGAGTGACATGTATGAAAGAATTATGAACGGTGGCTTTGCCACAAATACTATGCCAACTACATGATCATGCTAAGCAATATGACAATGATGAATGTGTCATGATGAACAGAATGGTGGAAAGTTGCATGGAAATATATCTCGGAATGGCTATGGAAATGCCATAATAGGTAGGTATGGTGGCTGTTTGAGGAAGATATAAGGAGGTTTATGTGTGAAAGAGCGTATCATATCACGGGGTTTGGATGCACCGCAAAGTTTGCACCAACTCTCAATGTGAGAAAGGGCAATGCAGTGCATCAAGAGGCTAGCAATGATGGAAGGGTGAGAGTGCGTATAATCCATGGCCTCAACATTAGTCATAAAGAACTCACATACTTATTGCAAAAATCTACAAGCCATCAAAAACCAAGCACTACGCGCATGCTCCTAGGGGGATAGATTGGTAGTAAAAGACCATCGCTCGTCCCCGACCGCCACTCATAAGGAGGACAATCAAAGAACACCTCATGCTTCAAATTTGTTACATAACGTTTACCATACGTGCATACTACGGGACTTGTAAACTTCAACAAAAGGATTTCTCAAATTCACAACTACTCAACTAGCACGACTTTGATATTATCACCTCCATATCTCAAAACAATCATCAAGCATCAAACTTTTCTTAGTATCCAACACACTCAAAAGAAAGTTTTACAAATCTTGAATACCAAGCATATTAGGATTATTAAGCAAATTACCATGCTATTTAAGAATCTCAAAATAATCTAAGTGAAGCAGGATAGATCAATAGTTTCTTTAAAACAAATCCACCACCATGCTCTAAAAGATATAATTGAAGCACTAGAGCAAAACTATATAGCTCAAAAGATATAAGTGAAGCACATAGAGTATTCTAACAAATTCCAATTCATGTATGGCTCTCTCAAAAGGTGTGTACAGCAAGGATGATTGTGGTAAACTAAAAAGCAAAGACTCAAATCATACAAGACGCTCCAAGCAAAACACATATCATGTGGTGAATAAAAATATGACTCCAAGTAAAGTTACCGATGGAAGTAGACGAAAGAGGAGATGCCTTCCGGGGCATCCCCAAGCTTTGAATTTTTGGTGTCCTTAGATTATATTGGGGGTTCCATGGGCATCCCCAAGCTTAGGCTCTTGCCACTCCTTGTTCCATAATCCATCAAAAGATTTCACCCAAAACTTGAAAACTTCACAACACAAAACTCAACAGAAATCTCGTGAGCTCCGTTAGCGAAAGAAAACAAAAGACCACTTCAAGGTACTGTAATGAACTCATTCTTTATTTATATTGGTGTTAAACCTACTGTATTCCAACTTCTCTATGGTTTATAAACTATTTTACTAGCCATAGATTCATCAAAATAAGCAAACAACACACGAAAAACAGAATCTGTCAAAAACAGAACAGTCTGTAGTAATCTGTAACTAACGCAAACTTCTGGAACTCCAAAATTCAGCCAAAATAGGACAACCTACGAAATTTTTTTATTGATCATCAGCAATTGGAATCACTATTTTATCACGTTCTGGTGATTTTTAACAATTGTTTTCATGAACAGTAAGTTTCTGGAAATTACAGCAAGATCAAATAACTATCATCCAAGAAGATCCTATATGTTTAAATTGGCACAAACACTAATTAAAATATAAAAACACATCTAACCAGAGCTATATCAAAGATTTATTCCTAAACAGAAGCAAAAGCAAAAGAAAACTAAAAATAAAATTGGGTTGCCTCCCAACAAGCGCTATCGTTTAACGCCCTTAGCTAGGCATAAAAGCAAGGATATATCTAGGTATTGCCATCTTTGGTAGGCAATCCATAAGTGGCTCTCATGATAGATTCATATGGTAATTTTATTTTCTTCCTAGGGAAGTGTTCCATGCCTTTCTTTAATGGAAATTGGAATCTAATATTCCCTTCCTTCATATCAATAATTGCACCAATCGTTCTAAGGAAAGGTCTATCAAGAACGATAAAATCTACGGGCACATAATTCCTATTCTCAACAATAAGAACATCATTAATTCTTCCCATAGGTTTCTTAATAGTGGAATCCGCAAGGTGCAAGTTTAGAAAGCAATCATCAAAATCGCGGAAATCAAGCAAATCACACAAAGTTTTGGAAATAGTGGAAACACTAGCACCCAAATCACATAAAGCATAAAATTCATGATCCTTAATCTTAATTTTAATAGTTGGTTCCCACTCATCATAAAGTTTTCTAGGGATAGAAACTTCCAACTCAAGTTTTTCTTCATAAGATTGCATCAAGGCATCAACGATATGTTTGGTAAAGGCTTTATTTTGACTATAAGCATGAGGAGAATTTAGCACGGATTGCAACAAGGAAATACAATCAATTAAAGAGCAACTTTCATAATTAAATTCCTTGAAATCCAAAATAACGGTTTTAGCAACATCTAGGGTTTTAATTTCTTCAATCCCACTTTTATCAATTTTAGCATCAAGATCTAAAAACTCCGGATTTTTGGAACGCCTTCTAGGTAAAGGTGGATCATATTCAATCTCATCATTATCAAGATTCATATTGCAAAACAAAGATTTAATAGGGGTCACATCAATAACTTTTAGATCCTCATCTTTATTTTCATAGAAATCTGGTTTAGCGGCCATCTTATTAACTAAGGTAGCCTGCTTATCCGAAATTTCAGCAGTCAACTTCTCAAGACGAGCAATTTGGGATCTTATACCATCAAATTCTTTAGACATATCATCGAGTTCTTTATTCATATAACTCATAAAACTTTTTTGTTCCTTAAGCTCGTTTCTGAAGAAATTATTATGCTCAGATTGCAAAACCATAAAACTCCTGACGTTGCTTTCGATCTCTTCTAACCTTTTAAGGTGAAGATCACCAGATCTAGCTAGAGCCATTGAGACAAACTAGCAATCCAACACACGAGCAAACAAAGAGCAAGCAAGAAAAAGGCAAACAGAAAGAGAGCGCGAATAAAACGGCAAGGGTGAAGTGGGGGAGAGGAAAACGAGAGGCAAATGGCAAATAATGTAATGCGGGAGATAAGGGATTGTGATGGGTACTTGGTATGTTGACTTTTGCATAGACTCCCCGGCAACGGCGCGAGAAATTCTTCTTGCTACCTCTTGAGCACTGCGTTGGATTTCCTTGAAGAGGAAAGGATGATGCAGCAAAGTAGCGTAAGTATTTCCCTTAGTTTTTGAGAACCAAGGTATCAATCCAGTAGGAGGCTACGCGCGAGTCCCTCGTACCTACACAAAGCAAATAACTCCTCGCAACCAATGCGATTAGGGGTTGTCAGTCCCTTCACGGTCACTTACGAGAGTGAGATATGATAGATAATATTTTTGGTATTTTTGGTATAAAGATGCAAAGTAAAATAAGAAGCAAAGTAAAAAAGCAAAGCAATAATAAAGTGTAGGAAAATTAATATGACGAGAATAGACCCTGGGGCCATAGATTTCACTAGTGGCTTCTCTCAAGAGCATAAGTATTCTATGGTGGGTGAACAAATTACTGTTGAGCACTTGACAGAATTGAGCATAGTTATGAGAATATCTAGGTATGATCATGTATATAGGCATCACGTTCGAGACAAGTAGATCGAAACGATTCTGCATCTACTACTATTACTCCATCTGGGATCGATACTCCCACCACCGCTCCCTCACGATTGGGTTCGGTGAATCTTTTTGCTCCATGGCCCAGAGGATCAGCTCTATGTACTCCCGCGCGACTCCCTCCGGGAGTATCGCCGCCTTTTCACTCTGTTGCAGATATTTGGCCATGGATGTCGCCGTCGCCGCTAGTTGGTCCTTGTTGTCAAACCAAGACTGTATCTCCAACATCCTAGCTAGCTTCACAGGGTCGCCGTCTGCGATCCTCACGTATCGGTTGTACTCCTCCATCGATCTACTTCTCCACAGCACCTTCACTCGCCGATGGTGGTTTTTGAATGGAAGAGGAGAGGAGCAGCGCTGGTTTTGGTTTAGAACGAGAGAGGAGCGACGCTGGTTTTGGATTGGAACATGAGAGGAGGGGCGGTAGTTTTGAAATGGAAGAGGAGAGGAGCGGCGCTGGATTTAGATTGGAACAGGAGAGGAGCGGCGGTGGTTTAAGAGGAGAAGAGCGGAAGAGCGGCGCTGGTCTTGGAAGTATTTTTTTGTTTTGCGTATTTTGGGTCAAAGTTTGACCACGTACTGTATTTGACAAGCAAAATGTGAATGCATGTCACCAAAAATTGTATCGTTTGGTTCGTATCTGAATGTACTTTCAAATTATATTATTTTTGCAACGTATAACATATATTTTATTTGCGAAATCATGGTCAATTATGACCCAGAATAAAAGGGAGACTAATTTATGTGGGGTCGCTTTCTTAATTGAAGGGTAAATTGATTTTGATTTTGATCCAGTCACAGCGCACCGGCCCTCTCTTCCAATCCTAAATTGCTGCCGCACGCTCCTCTCCCTCTTCTCCATTGCAAAACCACCTCCTCTCCACTCCATCATCTCCATTCCAAAACCACCGTCTCGCCTCTCCCTCTTCTCCATTGCAAAACCACCTCCTCTCTCCTCGGTCAAGGATCCCCTGACATAGCCCATCCTGCCATTGAGACACTGACACATGGGTCCCACCAAGCGCAGGGCCCACCTGTCAGCAACCAAAAGGCAGGGGAACCTCTCCTCTCCATCATCTCCATTCCAAAACCACCGTCTCGCCTCTCCCTCTTCTCTATTGCAAGATCACCGTCTCTCCTCCCATCTTCCAAAGCTAGCACCGGACCACTCAGAAGGACATCTATGGAGGGGATGCAGTAGCGAATCTGGCAGATTGCCGGCGGCGACCAGGCAAAGTTAGCCAGGTTGAAGGAGATCCTTACTTGGTTTGACAATGAGTGGGAGATTTAGAGGACGGTGAGGGCCATGTGGCAATGCATGCGAAAGAGCGAGATGACGGCGATGAGGGCGGCGAAGTACTCCTCGGCGGCAGTCACGCCGCAGTCCTTCGAGTTCATCGAGTATCTCCTCTAGGCGATGGAGCAGACAGATTCGCCCGAGGCGAAAGTCAGGCGGAGGTGGTGGGCGTACAGGTCAAAGGTCGAGCACCCAGAGGATAACGAATCGATCGAGTACGGTGTGCCGTTCGTGAGGGTGCAGAGCCAGCCGGAGCCACAGGAGTATTCGTTCTCCCACCGCAAGAGGAGGCCGGATGGCGCGACGTCGCTTCCCCGCCGTTCTCCATGGTTCCCTCAACGCTCGCCTCATTTCAACGGCGTCGGTTGGGTTTAAGGTAAGCTTCGCACTAACCTAATCTTCCATCTGCTCATGCTTACAATCAGTGTTACAACTAATAAAAATCATGCTTACAATCAGTCTCCGAGTACTACGCCAATCACCCGAAAATAGCTCTGGACCTGTGGGTCAAAGTTGTGACACTGTATACAAATAAAGAAAAATAGATTGATGCTTCTTTCAGAAAAGAGTACACCCCTAGAAAACTGCCAATATAAGCTACTAGTATTTTTTTAAGTCTAAGCTACTAGTATTTGGTTAGAGGATTTGCTGCCGAGAAAGATCCGTCCACAGTGAGCGCCACAAATCCCACTGATGGTGGTGGATGCCAATGCTTAGATGGAGCAGGGTTGGTGTCGGTAATTTTTACTTGGCACCTAGCACTCTGCATATATGCCGGTTCCATCCGTACATTTGTGCAGTTCCACCAAAATGCAGCTGAATAACCCTGTTTGCACAGATAATGAAAATGCGTGATTACATTATAGTGGCACTGGTTTATGAAACATACACTAATAAACAGAAGAAAATATTACATCATACTGAAAATCGACCCAAGTCTCCCCAATACACCTTTACGCGGTGATAAACATCGCAGTACACAGTGGTAGTACAAGGAGGGGCCTTGAGACATTCAAATCTCTATTTTTGTGCAGATCAACTAAAATTAAGCACCCCAGTTTGCAGAAACGCTTAAACATTAACAATGGGACTAGTTGATGAAACATACCTTAACAAAGAGAAGCACTTTCTTTATCTACATTGGAAATGAAATGATAGAGAGGACACTCGCTCTATTTTAACTATATTATTACTTCATTTTATCAGTGACACTAGGGTCGAGCAGGTGGCAAACAAGGTGTACCGTGCGTCGCAAGGATGAAGGCCGGGGGTGCTTAGACTGGGATGCTGAAGCTGGCTCTTTCAGTCCCTATTTTCCCCCTGATGTTTCTGTGGTAGCATTTGGGTTGTAATCCAAACTTGGTTGAGCTGGTGCTGCGTCCCCCTACCTGCCTTGCTTATGTGGCGAACTTGTCTCCTGCTAGTACTCAGTCCGTTCTAGTAGTAGTTGCATAACTACTCGTTTACACTGAGATGTTGTCGGATAATGGTTCTCTATGGTTGGGTTTCTTTAATGCAATCGAGGAAACCCTCTTTCAATATATATATATATATATATATATATATATATATATATATATATATATATATATATATATATATATATATATATATATATATATATATATATATATATATAAACATTGGCACTAGCGGTGCCAAAACATTGCCTCGAATTAATAGTGCCACTAGATTAAGGTGCAAAATAATAACATTACTGCTTTATCATGGCAGTGCCAAAACAGTAGCACAAGAGCAGGATCAACATGCAGGATCTTTGGCAAACGGTCAGACCAAAAAGGAACATACCTCGTGATGGGAACCATATCTGCAGTCAACGCCATCGTAGAAGGGATGACATCAGTCACCAACATGGATGATTCAATTCATGGGACCTTTTGGTGCAGTTCACCTAAAATGAAGCAATGTCCCATGAGCTAGCAGCTTCTTCTTATTTTTTTAAGAAAAGGGCTCCAGCCCCGGTTCCATTTCCATCAGAAAACAAAACCCACAGAGCTTCTTCTTCATTAGTTGCAATAAAATTGAGCAACATCAAGGTTGGTCGTGAAGCTCCTGGAATGTTCAACTACAATTTGGATATCATTTGTGCAGTTCAACTAAGATCAAGCGTGAAATGTATATCTCTGTTTGCATAAAAAAGGTGGAAAGGAGGGTGACTAACAAGTGATGAAACATGCATCAAATGAAAAAAAGCATGTTCCTTATCTGAATTGCAATCGTACAAGGACAGTAGCAATTTCTAGCAGCATTGCTAGATATTAGTGTGGGCATTAGGATTAACTATGACAACCGTTAAATACGACATTACTTTAATGGTGTCCATTGCTTCATTTTACCAGCAACATTACATTAACAGCTGCTACAGAGTCGGTATTTGGGCACGGGAGAGTAGGCGGACCAGGACAGTTGCATCTCTAACGAAAAGAAGCAACTTATCTTAATGGGAAATTTAGCAGGACATGAAAAAAGTGCCATTGATTCATATTACTGGAGGCATTACATTGAAAACAACATTGGTTTAACGTGTCCTTACTTTTAACAGTGCGACTACTACATTTTACCAGTGGCATTACATAAGAGCGGACCGGGGCAATAAACATCAGAAGATGATATCTGGGTTGGTCCCATTTTTGTTTAGTATATAGCCACCTTATACTGTGTGAGGCTAGCAAATCTAGTGCTGGACTTACTCTGTTGACTTGTCCCCCAGTCCCCACTTTCTTTCCTTTTTCAACCAATAGATCGGGTTTATATCGAGTTTGTACTGCGTTCCCTTTATTTCCGTATTAGACCTAGAGACCAGTTGGATAGCCAGTCTCTGCTACTTTTCGCCCCCATTATTTCCTCTTTCGAACAAGTCCTAGATTCAGGTAACAAATCTTCCCCCACCCCCACCCCCTTTCTTCCTTGTTTGAACCAAGTACTACTAGATTCGAGTGCAAGAACTAGTTTTACCTCTTAACAGTAAAAAAAATTAGGTGGTTTTCGAACAGCCAATCGATCCTATCTACACGAGGGGGCCTGAGAAATAGTAAAAGATACAAATGCAGCGACGTCAGGAGCTCGGGAAGTAGAGCAAGGCCGATTTCGAAGGAAGTTATACCTGAGGGTCGCCGGGATGTCGCTGGTGGGTGGCGGGAGGCTGGATCTGCCCACACTACAACAGCGAGGAAGAAGGGGTGGGAGGCCCTCCCTCGCCAGCGATGCTTGGGAGAGAACGGCAAGGCACGCTGGTCGGGACGCGCCGACAGTGGGTAAAGCCGTCGCCGAGGACGACCGCGTGAACGTTGCACCTTCTCACCTTCCCCGGTGGAGAGGATCCGGCTGGATCACTGACCAGCGGTGAGTAGAGAGAGAGAGAGTGTGTGTCCACCGTTGTCGTGTTTAGATCTGGAGAGGACGAGACAGTGTGAAGAGAGCAACACTAGCAAGCAAGCGCGGAGGCTCCTGCCTATATAGTGGAGCACTAGTTTTCTTTTGTCTACCGGCCGGAGCCGGCTTGACCTCGGCAATGACTGTCGAGAAGTCTTCATGCACGTGCCCCGGAGGCGCAGTTGTCGTCATTTTGATCTGAAGCACCAGATTATAACATATAACACAAAAAATGCCACATGACAAGAAATCATAACCTCACTTCCCAAAGGAGACAAGATGAATCCCGACGGACAAACTAGACAAGGATCAAAGCTCAAATTAAAGATAAACTCGTAGAAAAGGGGTCCGTCAATAGTAGTCTTCGTGCATGCGCCCCCAATGACTAGCCCAACTCAGTTGTCGCTGTTTAACCCTCGCAGTGATCCGAAGCACAGACACCTAATTTTGCGAGATGACAAGAAACCTTTGTTTAGATTTCTCACAAGAACTACAACCATGTACAACACAACCTGCATGATATGTAGACGATAGCCAATCCAGGTGTGTCTGCTCGAGTCTGGTCACATGCATGGACGAACTGATCTTCCGTGTCTTGCATGGATCGTCCAGGTACCAAGGTGGAGTATGTGCTTCTATTAACTCAGCCGACTTGCGGGGCCAGGGAGTGTGCCTATGGTCGGTTCTCAATTGCGGTCCCGCATGTGTGTGCAAACGCAATATGACACGCGTTCCATTCGGAGAGCGGCGTGCCAGACTGACCGACCGTCTGTGGTGCGACGCGAATGCGATGGGCGTGCTGTATACTCCGTACATGTGTACCGCCGTTTTCTTGAGGCTTTGCTCCATGGCGCAATCCATGGATACAAAATTAGTATACTGTACTATTTAAAAGTCGAGGGCAGGGCTTTTCCCGTGCGATAGGCGGGCAGTTCCGCCTAGACGGTTCGACAGAGACGCGAGAAGATGAGGGAGTAGGCTGCTGCAAACGTAGGGCTGTGTGATTTGACAGTAGTTACTGCTGGACAGGTGAGGCCCGGTGATTTGACTTGCCATTATCATTTTAACTGCGGCGCTACGACCGGCTTGAGTCTCCCGATTCCTGACCACCTCCATACAGGTGCCTCTCCCGATGGTCCACCATGTAGAGGGCGGCTCTTGCTTGAGAGCCCACTCCTCCACTTTTTCCTTGCCTCTTTCCCCCACATATGCAAAAATTCCATGTAAAGCGGGCTTATAGCCCACCATTGTACTTGATCCTACACGTGCTAAGCCTGCCACATAGGCATAAAGTATGATGTGGCAAGTTAATTAAGAAGAGAGAGGCTAGTTTGGTGACCCTAGGAAGAAACGATGCTAAGTGTGTGTACCTAGATGATAGACTAGTTTGGTGGTAGGCGCGACCATGATGCGGGCTGCTGGCAGCCCTTGGATCTGAGATCGAACGGTCGCATGCTAAGTTGCTGAAAATTTGCAGAATAACCCTCCAGGATAGGATATTCACCCATAGGTCTAGAATCACGCCATGCAACCGTTCGATCTCAGATCCAAGGGCTCTCAGAAGCCCGTATCATGGGAGAATGGAAAGCTTTGTATCACCTATAATTTTCCCGATGCTTGACATGACATCGAAAGCCATTTAATTGGGCGTCGAGTAGACATGACATCTAGTTGGGGCCCCATAGTACTGTGCATGAATCCATTTATCCACTAGGCAAGCCACTATCTGCCCCCCCCCCCCCTCCACTTGACATTTTTACAATCGATAAACCGCTCCTAGTCGTCCCGTCCTTTCACATTACGGCAGTTCCACTAATACTAACCCTCCTCCCAAATCCATGGCGTCCCAAATCTCCATGATCGGCGGTGAGTACAAGGTTAGAACCATCACCGGCGATGAGTTCGACGTCATCTACACCCGTTCTTCTGCAACGGTGAAAGAATGCCTTGCTCGCTTCAAACGCATGTTCGAAAACTCAAATGATGAATGGGTCGTTGGGCTAGATGTTGAGTACACCACAGTCCTGGGAAGCGACAAGAAACTAAAGGAGGCGGAGAAGAAGAAGCCCGCCGAGATCCAGGTTTGCGTGCATGACTTATGCTTGGTCTACCACATATGCCATGTCGACGTTGAGTGCGAGGAATTTAAGAAGTTCCTCAAGGGCGGCCGAGTCAAATTCGTTACTGTAGACTTTCGAAACGACAAGGAAATTCTGGGTCGGATAGGCCTCGTTGTAGGCGACCCCTTCGACCTCCAGAAGGAAGGGATGGTGCCCTCCCTTGATCAGCCTTCAATGCTGACCCTGGCAGGAGCCATGGTTCATCCTTCGTACAGTAAACTAGAGAAACCTCCGTACACGTTTCATCGTCATGCATGGCAATGGAATGTACTAGATATGGACCACATCCACTACGCTGCAATGGATGGCTACCTTTGTTTCAATATCTACAAGGGTTGGATGAAGAGCAAGAGCCAAGTGTGCGGTTCAAGCAAAGAAGTATCACCCAAGAGGAGGAGGGACAAGGACGAAGTCGAGGACGTGGACGAGGACTCCGAGTAAGGTGGCAGTGTCGTTGCTCATGGTGGTTCTAATGCAGTGTCTACCGGATTAGTTTCTTAGTTTAATTTCTGGTGTGCTTAGTTTTATTTGAGGGGTGTGTTGTGCTGAGCCACCAGCAGAACTATGTTATGTTTCTTCTCGTTATATTTCGTACATTTCATCTTTTAGTTGGTATAGTATTACCACTCATTTCTTGACATTATATACGTACAATATATATGGCCAACATCATATAGCCAGCAGTTTAATTGTCAAAGAATTTCAGGGTGCTTAGTTTTGTCAAAGAATTCCACGGTGCTTCGTTTTATTTGAAGGGTGTGTTGTGCTGGACACCATTAACTTATCATTGTGAGAATCGGCTTATTTTTGTCATGTAACATGGTCAACGGGGTTTGACGTGAAAATAACAATGTTTAATGGCATTTCTGAGCAAACATCTAACTTAACGATGGCATTTTTTAGATATCTAATTGCATTTTTGAGCAGGCATCTCACGGATCGATGGCATTTTTTGAGTAGTTGTAACTTCTAATGGCAAAACTGAGTAGTGATACACAACTAGTGGCATAAATAATAAGAACCCAAGAATTAAATAGGGCTAATTTCTTTATTTCTTTATTTCTTTATACCTTTGTGTGCGAAACAATATATGCTGCCTACCGCCAGATTTTCTTTACAGAGGCAACATAGAACTATATGAGTTCCCTGTTAAATTTTGGAATTATTCTGGGTTTGTTTGGCCTTTTTTATACATTAATTGAGTTTTTGGTCATTTAATGTGCATAATTCAAATTTGAACTACAAGCACATGCTCCCGTGCACCAAAGTTGACTAAAAAATCACATGTGTGTCCTCGGGTGAATTTCTAGGTCACATGCAAGAAATGTGAATGAAATTCAAACATCTAGGCATCGTGGTTCGGCCGAGAACATTGAGAAGCTTGGTTTTAAAATTCTTGTAAGTCTAAAGCACGCCTGAAAATCATGAAACTTGGCATGGTGTCATGTCAAGGTACTACCATACTGTGGTAAAAAATGCAGAATAGGAACAAGTTTTGGTATAAGTTTCTTGCAAATCGGAGCTTCTCTCAAGAAGGCTCGTGGTTCTGAGAGGGAACGTGTCACCTTTGTGTGCATAATTCAAATTTTAAATAGAAGCACATGCTCCAGTGCACCAAAGCTGGTTGAAAAATCACATGTGTGTCCTCGGGTAAATTTCTAGGTCCCATGCCAGAAATGGGAATGAAATTCAAACATCTGGGCATCGTGGTTCGGCCGAGAACATTGACAAGCTTGGTTTTAAAATTATTGTAAATTCAAAACACGCCTGAAAATCATGAAAATTGGCATGGTGTCATGTCATGGTACTACCATGCTGTGGTAAAAAAATGCAGGATAGAAACAAGTTTTGGTATAAGTTTCTTGCAAACCGGAGCTTCTCTCAAGAAGGCTCGTGGTTCTAAGAGGGAACATGTCACCTTTGTGTGCATAATTTAAATTTTAAATACAAGCACATGCTCCAGTGCACCAAAGCTGGTTGAAAAATCACATGTGTGTCCTCGGGTAAATTTCTACGTCCCATGCTAGAAATGGGAATGAAATTCAAACATCTGGGTATCATGGCTCAGCTGAAAACATTGAGAAACTTGGTTTTTTAATTCCTGTAAATCCAAAACGCGCATGAAAATCATGAAACTTGGCTTGGTGCCATGACATGGCACCAACATGCTGTGGTAATTTTGCTGTCCGATTTGCGAAGGCGCACATATTAACAATCAACAAAGTCATTTTGGAACAAGTGCTGTCAGTTACAATTGGAAACACAAGTATTATTGAAACCGTGGGCGTACTATTTACCATTTACGTGCCGCCACGCGTCCTCTTTTTTTATTAGCTATGAGGCGCCGTGCAGGGTAGCTATTTGAGTACAGGAGGCGTGCGATCAGACCCCTGCGCGTGCTTATCGGGAGGAGAGCCCTTTGACCTCCATCTGCCGTCCACCTCTGTCCCAAGGTACCATTAATGGCGCCCGAGCCTCTGTTTAATGGCATGGCAATGTCTCACTCGACTAAGATTTAAGAGAGAAAAAAGAAAATCTGAAAAGAAAATTTTGCACGGATCTTGATGTAAGATCCGACGGACCTATATAGCATCTACTGCGACTTATAGCAAGACTGATGAATATATATAAGGACGACGAGAGTGGATAATAATTGTCTTACATAATTAGGAAGATAATTAAAAAAGCCACATGTGGCTACGCCCGAAATACACAAGGGCAAAAGAAGAAGGAAGATGCATACAACGATCTGGCTTGCTGATCTCTACTTTCTTTATGCGCTGCAGGTCGCGGAGACTAGTTCTCGCGACGGGCGATGATCTCTTTCATCAGTTTCATGTCCTTAACACGTTGCTTGGCAGCATCCATGGATTCCTCCACCAGCCTGTTGTGCTCGATGCGGAGCATGGCATTCTCGTCCATAAGTTTCTTGATGATGACGCCCGTCCTCTGCAACACGGCAGTGGTCTCCTCCTCCTGCTTCGCCCTTCCGGCGATCTTTGCCCTCAGCAAGTCGCGCTCGCCCCGGAGCTTCGTATTGCCCTCCCCGAGTTGCCGATGTCACCGGTAGCCTCGTCCTGCATCCTCACCCAACCGAAGATCTGATCCATCTGGCTATGGACTATCGCATGCATGCGCCTGTAAGAGTCCTCGCTTGCCCGCGAGAAATTTTCCCAGGCCGCCGCGGCGTGGCGGGACCTCCCTGCTGCTTCGGTGGCGCGGCGGGACATCTCTACTTCATCCACGGCATGGCCGGACCAGTCTGCTACATCAACGACGCGGCGGGACCTCCGTGCTGCTTCAGCAGCGCGGCGGGACCTCTGTGCTGCTACTGCTGCGTGGCTGGACATGTCGGCTGCTTTCGCGGCGAGGCGGGACATCTCTCGTGCTTCCTCTTCCATGCTCACCTCTCCCTGGTGGAAATCTCTCGACCCAGAACTCACGCTGGCTATGGCTTGATTGTTTCTTGTGGATGAGGAGTTGAGGAGGAATGTGCAGTCATCTTAGCATAGTAGTATTTATAACCGAGTACTACTAATACACTCCTAGGTGGGAAACCGTTTAGGTTGTGATCGGTGTGAACAGGTTTGCAATTAAATATAGCGTGGTAGTAGTAGTAATTTGGAATGTGACGAGACGCGCTCAAGATTTATTGACGGTTCTAGTTTGATGCGACACTATTCCCGGATGGCGAACGTCGACCGTTTTCTCGGCCGTGGTGTAGCATATGCCATGGTACTACTAGTTCTTTTTCTACTGCTGTGTACGTGCAAAAACTGGCACCGTCGGATACATATCTTACGCTTGGCGTTCGACAGGAATAGCCTCATGGCGAGCTATAGACTAGTCTTTTTTCCAGACGCATTACACCTATCTCTTGGAACTTCTCACACGCACCATCACTGCTCCCTAGGCCGATGCCACCCACATACAGTTGTACCCTGAGAAGAGGTGCACGCACGCACTCGTCCTCTCTCACACACACATCTGTAGCTACGAATTGTAGTGTTCTCAACCATCCGATTGGCTCTATCATAGGTTTCACGTTGCTCCTTGGCCTTGAGATTGAGATGTTTTAAACGCGGAGGCTAAGATGGAGGCGCGAGGTTTTGGTTAATGTGCGGGCCGCACATGGCACCAACACGACACGAGCTTCATCTGCCTAGTGCGCATGCAGTCGGGTGAGTTGTCCAAGTATAGACACAACCAGGCCCTCGTTGGTATCCGCGCCTTGACTTTGGCTGGTCATAGTGGAGAGTAACATAGACCAATTACTAGTCTATGTTGAAGGAAATATGCCCTAGAGGCAATAATAAAAGTTATTATTTATTTCCTTATATCATGATAAATGTTTATTATTCATGCTAGAATTGTATTAACCGGAAACATAATACATGTGTGAATATATAGACAAACAGTATGTCACTAGTATGCCTCTACTAGACTAGCTTGTTAATCAAAGATGGTTATGTTTCCTAACCATGAACAAGGAGTTGTTATTTGATTAACAAGGTCACATCATTAGTTGAATGATCTGATTGACATGACCCATTCCGTTAGCTTAACAGTTGATCGTTTAGTATGTTAATGCTTTCTTCATGACCCATACATGTTCCTATAACTATGAGATTATGCAACTCCGTTTACGGAGGAACACTTTGGTACTACCAAGCGTCACAACGAATCTGGGTGATTATAAAGGAGTACTACAGGTGTCTCCAAAGGTACTTGTTGGGTTGGCGTATTTCAAGATTAGGTTTTGTCACTCCGATTGTCGGAGAGGTATCTCGAGCCTTCTCGGTGATGCACATCACTTAAGCCTTGCAAGCATTACAACTAATGAGTTAGTTGTGAGATGATGTATTACGGAACGAGTAAAGAGACTTACCGATAACGAGAATAAACTAGGTATTGGATACCGACGATCGAATCTCGGGTAAGTAACATACCGATGACAAAGGGAACAACGTATGTCGTTATGCGGTTTGACCGATAAAGATCTTCGTAGAATATGTAGGAACCAATATGGGCATCCAGGTTCCGCTATTGGTTATTGACCGAGAATGGTTCTAGGTCATGTCTACATAGTTCTCGAACCCGTAGGGTCCGCACGCTTAACGCTTCGATGTGAGTTCATAATGAGTTTATAAGTATTGATGCACGAAGGTTGTTGAGTCCGGATGTGATCACGGACATGACGAGGAGTCTCGAAATGGTCGAGACATAAAGATTGATATATTGGAAGCCTACATTTGGACATCGGAAGTGTTCGGGTGAAATCGGATTTTTCTGAGATGCCGGAGGTTACGGAACCCCGGGAGGTCAATGGGCCTTAATGGGCCATAGGAGAAGAGGAAGGGCAGCCCAAGGTGGGCTGCCTCCCCTCTAGTCCGAATAGGACAAGGAAGGGGCGGCGCCTTCCCCTTCTCCTCCTCCAATCCTAGTCCAACTAGAGGGGAGTCCTACTCGGTGGGAGTAGGACTCCTCTTAGTCGCGCCTCCCCTTGGCGCCACCTCCCCTTGTCTCCTTTATATACGGGGCAGGGGCACCCCATGACACACAAGTTGATCTACGGATCTTTCCTTAGCCGTGTGCGGTGCCCCTTCCACCATATTCCACTTGGTCATATCGTCGCGGAGCTTAGGCGAAGCCTGCGCCGGAGAAGTCATATCGTCGCGGAGCTTAGGCGAAGCCCTGCGTCGGTGGAGCATCAACATCGTCACCACGCCGTCGTCTTGTGGAACTCATCCCGACACTTTGCTGGATCGGAGTCCGGGATCGTCATCGAGCTGAGCGTGTGCGAACTCGGAGGTGCCGACGTTCGGTGCTTGGATCGGTCGGATCGTGGAGGCGTCGACTACATCAACAGCGTTGTTATAACGCTTCGCTTTCGGTCTCACGAGGGTGCGTGGGCGGACACTCTCCCCTCTCGTTGCTATGCCATCACCATGGTCTTGCGTGTTCGTGAGGAAAATTTTTGAAATTACTCGTTACCCAACAAATGGCATCCGAGCCTGGTTTTATGCGTTGATGTCATATGCACGAGTAGAACACAAGTGAGTTGTGGGCGATACAAGTCATACTGCCTACCAGCATGTCATACTTTGGTTCAGCGGTATTGTGAGATGAAGCGGCCCGGACCGACATTACGCCAGACGCTTACGCGAGACTGGTTTCACCGCCCAAGCACTCGTTGCTTAAAGGTGACCGCGGGTGTCTGTCTCTCTCACTTTAGTTGAACGAGTGTGGCTACGCCCGGTCCTTGAGAAGGTTAAACGGAGTCTATTTGACGAAATATCGTTGTGGTTTTGATGCGAGGTAAGAACGGTTCTTGCTCAGCCCGTAGCAGCCACGTAAAACTTGCAACAACAAAGTAGAGGACGTCTAACTTGTTTTTGCAGGGCATGTTGTGATGTGATATGGTCAAGGCGTGATGCTATATTTTATTGTATGAGATGATCATGTTTTGTAACCAAGTTATCGACAATCGGCAGGAGCCATATGGTTGTCGCTTATTGTATGAAATGCAAGCGCCATGTAATTGCTTTACTTTATCACTAAGGAGTAGCGATAGTCGTAGAAGCAATAGTTGGCGAGGCGACAACGATGCTACGATGGAGATCAAGGTGTCGCGCCGGTGGCGATGGTGATCATGGCGGTGCTTGGCGAGAGAGATCACAAGCACAAGATGATGATGACCATATCATATCACTTATATTGATTGCATGTGATGTTTATCCTTTATGCATCTTATCTTGCTTTGATTGACGGTAGCATTATAAGATGATCTCTCACTAAAATTATCAAGAAGTGTTCTCCACGAGCATGCACCGTTGCCAAAGTTCAGTAGTACCCGGACACCACGTGATGATCGGGTGTGATAAGTTCTCGTCCATCTACAACGGTGCAAAACAGTTGCACACGCGGAATACTCGAGTTAAACTTGGCGAGCCTAGCATATAACAGATATGGCCTCGGAACACGGAGACCGAAAGGTCGAATGTGAATCATATAGTAGATATGATCAACATAGTGATGTTCACCGTTGAAACTATTCCGTCTCACGTGATGATCGGACACGGATTAGTTAAATGGATCACGTGATCACTTAGATGACTAGAGAGATGTACATCTAAGTGGGAGTTTTTAATATGATTAATTGAACTTAAAATTTATCATGAACTTAGTACCGATAGTGTTTTGCTTGTCTATGTTTCTTGTAGATAGATGGCTCGTCTTTGTTGTTCCGTTGAATTTTAATGCGTTCCTTGAGAAAGCAAAGTTGAAAGATGATGGTAGCAATTACGGACTGGGTCCGTAATTTGAGGATTATCCTCATTGCTGCACAGAAAAATTACGCCTGGAAGCACCGCTGGGTGACAGAACTGCTGCAGATCTTTGAGCGAAGTTGTGAGCGTCGGCAAAGCAGAGCTGATGACTACTCTATAGTTCAGTGTGCCATGCTTTACGGCTTAGAACCGGGTCTTCAACGGCGTTTTGAGCGTCATGGAGCATATGAGATGTTCCAGGAGTTGAAGTTAATATTTCAAGCAAATGCCCGGATTGAGAGATATGAAGTCTCCAATAAGTTCTATAGCTGCAAGATGGAGGAGAATAGTTACATCGGTGAGCACATACTCAAAATGTTTGGGTATAACAATCACTTAATTCAGCTGGGAGTTAATCTTCCGGATGATAGTGTCATTGATGAATTCTCCAATCACGCCACCAAGCTACAAGAGCTTCGTGATGAACTATAATATGCAAGGGATGACTAAGACAATTCTCGAGCTCTTCGCGATGCTAAAAGCTGCGGAGGTAGAAATCAAGAAAGAGCATCAAGTGTTGATGGTCAACAAGACCACTAGTTTCAAGAAAAGGGCAAAGGGAAGAAGAAGGAAACTTCAAAAGAACAGCAAGAAAGTTGCTGATCAAGAGAAGAAACCCAAGTCTGGACCTAAGCACGAAACCGAGTGTTTTTACTGCAAGCAGACCGGACCTTTGGAAGCGGAACTGCCCCAAGTATTTGGCGGATAAAAGGATGGCAAGGTGAACAAAGGTATATATGATATACATGTTATTGATGTGTACCTTACTAGAGCTCGTAGTAGCTTTTGGGTATTTGATCTGGTTCCGTTGCTAATATTTGCAACTCAAGCAGGGACTACGGAATAAGCGAGCATCGGCAAAGGGCGAGGTGACGATGCGCGTGGGAAATGGTTCCAAAGTCAATGTGATCGCGGTCGGCACGTTATCTCTACATCTACCTTCGGGATTAGTTTTAGACCTAAATAATTGTTATTTGGTGCCGGCGTTGAGCATGAACATTATATCTGGATCTTGTTTAATGCGAGGCGGTTATTCATTAAATCAGAGAATAATGGTTGTTCTATTTATATGAATAATATCTTTTATGGTCATGCACCCTTGAAGAATGGTCTATTCTTGTTGAATCTCGGCAGTAGTGATACACATATTCATAATGTTGAAACCAAAAGATGCAGAGTTGATAATGATAGTGCAACTTATTTGTGGCCTTGCCGTTTAGGTCATATCGATGTAAAAGCATGAAGAAACTCCATCTTGATGGGCTTCGGAATCACTTGATTATGAATCACTTGGTACTTGCGAACCGTGCCTCATGGGCAAGATGACCAAAACGCCGTTCTCCGGAACTATGGAGCAAGCAACTGATTTGTTGGAAATCATACATACTGATGTTTGTGGTCCAATGAATGTTGAGGCTCATGGCGGGTATCGTTATTTTCTCACCTTCACAGATGATTTGAGCAGATATGGGTATATCTACTTAATGAAACACAAATCTGAAACATTTGAAAAGTTCAAAGAAATTCAGAGTGAAGTGGAAAATCATCGTAACAAGAAAATAAAATTTCTACGATCTGATCGTGGAGGAGAATATTTGAGTTTCTGAGTTTGGTTTACATTTGAAAAATTGTGGAATAGTTTAGCAACTCACGCCACCGGAACACCACAGAGAAATGGTGTGTCCGAGCGTCGTGTCGTACTTTACTAGATATGGTGCGATCTATGATGTCTATTTCGATTTACCGCTATCGTTTTGGGGTTGTGCTTTAGAGGCGGCCGCATTCACGTTGAATAGGACACCGTCAAAATCCGTTGAGACGACGCCTTATGAACTTTGGTTTGGCAAGAAACCAAAGTTGTCGCTTTCTTAAAGTTTGGGGCTGCAATGCTTATGTGAAGAAACTTCAACCAGATAAGCTCGAACCCAAATCGGAAAAATGTGTCTTCATAGGATACCCAAAGGAGACTGTTGGGTACACCTTCTATCACAGATCTGAAGGCAAGATTTTCGTTGCTAAATTCGGATCCTTTCTAGAGAAGGAGTTTCTCTCGAAAGAAGTGAGTGGGAGGAAAGTAGAACTTGATGAGATAACCTGTATCTGCTCCCTTATTGGAAAGTAGTTCATCACAAGAAATGGTTCCTGTGACAACTACACCAATTAGTGAGGAAACTAATGATGATGATCATGAAGCTTCAGATCAAGTTACTACTGAACCTCGTAGGTCAACCAGAGTAAAATACGCACCAGAGTGGTACGGTAATCCTATTCTGGAAGTCATGTTACTTGACCATGGCGAACCTGAAGGAAATATGCCCTAGAGGCAATAATAAAGTTATTATTTATTTCCTTATTTCATGATAAATGTTTATTATTCATGCTAGAATTGTATTAACCGGAAACATAATACATGTGTGAATACATAGACAAACAGTATGTCACTAGTATGCCTCTACTTGACTAGCTTGTTAATCAAAGATGGTTATGTTTCCTAACCATGAACAAGGAGTTGTTATTTGATTAACAAGGTCACATCATTAGTTGAATGATCTGATTGACATGACCCATTCCGTTAGCTTAACAGTTGATCGTTTAGTATGTTAATGCTTTCTTCATGACCCATACATGTTCCTATAACTATGAGATTATGCAACTCCGTTTACGGAGGAACACTTTGGTACTACCAAACGTCCTGGCAACGAATCGGGTGATTATAAAGGAGTACTACAGGTGTCTCCAAAGGTACTTGTTGGGTTGGCGTATTTGAGATTAGGTTTTGTCACTCCGATTGTCGGAGAGGTATCTCAGGCCTTCTCGGTAATGCACATCACTTAAGCCTTGCAAGCATTACAACTAATGAGTTAGTTGTGAGATGATGTATTACGGAACGAGTAAAGAGACTTACCGTAGCGAGATTGAACTAGGTATTGGATACCGACGATCGAATCTCGGGTAAGTAACATACCGATGACAAAGGAACAACGATGTCGTTATGCGGTTTGACCGATAAAGATCTTAAGTAGAATATGTAGGAACCAATATGGGCATCCAGGTTCCGCTATTGGTTATTGACCGAGAATGGTTCTAGGTCATGTCTACATAGTTCTCGAACCCGTAGGGTCCGCACGCTAAACGTTCGATGACAGTTCATAATGAGTTTATAAGTATTGATGCACGAAGGTTGTTGAGTCCGGATGTGATCACGGACATGACGAGGAGTCTCGAAATGGTCGAGACATAAAGATTGATATATTGGAAGCCTACATTTGGACATCGGAAGTGTTCGGGTGAAATCGATTTTCTCGAGTACCGGAGGTTACGAACCCCGGGAGGTCAATGGGCCTTAATGGGCCATAGGAGAAGAGGAAGGGCAGCCTAAGGTGGGCTGCGCCCCCTCCCCTCTAGTCCGAATAGGACAAGGAAGGGGCGCGCCTTCCCCTTCTCCCTCCTCCAATCCTAGTCCAACTAGGAGAGGGGAGTCCTACTCGGTGGGAGTAGGACTCCTCCTGGTGCGCCTCTCCCTAGGGCCGGCCACCTCCCCCTTGCCTCCTTTATATACGGGGGCAGGGGGCACCCCTTGACACACAAGTTGATCTACGGATCTTTCCTTAGCCGTGTGCGGTGCCCCCTTCCACCATATTCCACTTCGGTCATATCGTCGCGGAGCTTAGGCGAAGCCCTGCGCCGGAGAAGTCATATCGTCGCGAAGCTTAGGCGAAGCCCTGCGTCGGTGGAGCATCAACATCGTCACCACGCCGTCGTCTTGTGGAACTCATCCCCAACACTTTGCTGGATCGGAGTCCGGGATCGTCATCGAGCTGAGCGTGTGCAGAACTCGGAGGTGCCGTCGTTCGGTGCTTGGATCGGTCGGATCGTGGAGACGCGTCGACTACATCAACAGCGTTGTTATAACGCTTCGCTTTCGGTCTCACGAGTGCGTGGGCGGACACTCTCCCTCTCGTTGCTATACCATCACCATGGTCTTGTGTGATCGTAGGAAATTTTTGAAATTACTCGTTACCCATGATGGCATCCGAGCCTGGTTTTATGCGTTGATGTCATATGCACGAGTAGAACACAAGTGAGTTGTGGGCGATACAAGTCATACTGCCTACCAGCATGTCATACTTTGGTTCAGCGGTATTGTGAGATGAAGCGGCCGGACCGACATTACGCGACGCTTACGCGAGACTGGTTTCACCGCCCGAGCACTCGTTGCTTAAAGGTGACGGCGGTGTCTGTCTCTCTCACTTTAGTTGAACCGAGTGTGGCTCGCCGGTCCTTGAGAAGGTTAAAGCGGAGTCTATTTGACGAAATATCGTTGTGGTTTTGATGCGTAGGTAAGAACGGTTCTTGCTCAGCCCGTAGCAGCCACGTAAAACTTGCAACAACAAAGTAGAGGACGTCTAACTTGTTTTTGCAGGGCATGTTGTGATGTGATATGGTCAAGGCGTGATGCTATATTTTATTGTATGAGATGATCATGTTTTGTAACCAAGTTATCGGCAATGGCAGGAGCCATATGGTTGTCGCTTTATTGTATGAAATGCAAGCGCCATGTAATTGCTTTACTTTATCACTAAGGAGTAGCGATAGTCGTAGAAGCAATAGTTGGCGAGGCGACAACGATGCTACGATGGAGATCAAGGTGTCGCGCCGGTGGCGATGGTGATCATGGCGATTGCTTGGCGATGGAATCACAAGCACAAGATGATGATGACCATATCATATCACTTATATTGATTGCATGTGATGTTTATCCTTTATGCATCTTATCTTGCTTTGATTGACGGTAGCATTATAAGATGATCTCTCACTAAAATTATCAAGAAGTGTTCTCCTCGAGTATGCACCGTTGCCAAAGTTCGTAGTACCCGAGACACCACGTGATGATCGGGTGTGATAAGTTCTCGTCCATCTACAACGGGTGCAAAACAGTTGCACACGCAGAATACTCAGTTATACTTGACGAGCCTAGCATATACAGATATGGCCTCGGAACACGGAGACCGAAAGGTCGGCGTGAATCATATAGTAGATATGATCAACATAAGATGTTCACCATTGAAACTACTCCATCTCACGTGATGATCGGTTATGGTTTAGTTGATTTGGATCACGTGATCACTTAGATGACTAGAGATGTCTGTCTAAGTGGGAGTTCTTAAGTAATATGATTAATTGAACTTTAATTTATCATGAACTTAGTCCCGTAGTATTTTGCAAATTATGTTGTAGATCAATAGCTCGCGTTGTTGCTTCCCTATGTTTTCATATGTGTTCCTAGAAAATTGTATTGAAAGATGTTAGTAGCAATGATGCGGATTGGATCCGTGATCCGAGGTTTATCCTCATTGCTGCTGAGAAGAATTATGTCCTTAATGCACCGCTAGGTGACAGACCTATTGCAGGAGCAGATGCTGGGACGTTATGAGCGTTTGGCTAGCTCAATATGATGACTACTTGATAGTTTAGTGCACCATGCTTAACGGCTTAGAATCGGGACTTCAAAGGCGTTTTGAGCGTCATGGACCATATGAGATGTTCAGGAATTGAAGTTAATATTTCAAGCAAATACCCGAGTTGAGAGATATGAAGTCTCCAACAAGTTCTATAGCTAAAAGATGGAGGAGAATCGCTCAACTAGTGAGCATGTGCTCAGATTGTCTGAGTACTTCAATCGCTTGAATCAAGTGGGAGTTAATCTTCCGGATAAGATAGTGATTGACAGAATTCTCTAGTCACCATCACTAAAGTTACTAGAACTTCGTGATGAACTATAATATGCAAGGGATGACGAAAACAATTCCCAAGCTCTTCGCGATGCTAAAATCGGCGAAGGTAGAAATCAAGAAAAACATCAAGTGTTGATGGTTGACAAGACCACTAGTCTCAAGGAAAAGGGCAAAGGGAAGAAGGGAACTTCAAGAAGAGCGGCAAGCAAGTTGCTGCTCGAGTGAAGAAGCCCAAGTCTGGATCTAAGCACGAGACTAAGTGCTTTTGCTACAATGGAACTGGTCCTCGAAGCGGAACTACCCCAAGTATTTGGCGGATAAGAAGGATGGCAAAGTGAACAAAGGTATATTTGATATACAAATTATTGATGTGTATTTTACTAGTGTTCGTAGCAACCCCTCGGTATTTGATACTGGTTCAGTTGCTAAGAGTAGTAACTCAAACAGGAGTTGCAGAATGAAACAGAAACTAGTTGAAGGGAAGTGACGATGAGTGTTGGAAGTAGTTCCAAGATTGATATGATCATCATCGCACACTCCCTATACTTTCGGGATTAGTGTGGAACCTAAATAAGTGTTATTTGGTGTTGAGCATAAATATGATTTGATCATGTTTATTACAATACGGTTATTCATTTAAGTAAGAGAATAAATTGTTGTTCATTTACATGAATAAAACCTTATATGGTTACACACCCAATGAAAATGGTTCATTGGATCTCGATCATAGTGATACACATATTCATAATATTGAAACCAAAAGATGCAAAGTTAATAATGATAGTGCAACTTATTTGTGGCACTTGCCGTTTAGGTCATATTGGTGTAAAGCGCATGAAGAAAACTCCATCTTGATGGACTTTTGGAATCACTTGATTATGAATCATTTGATGCTTGCGAACCGTGCCTTTTGGGCAAGATGACTAAAACTCCGTTCTCGGAACAATGGAACAAGCTCTTGACTTATTGGAAATAATACATACCGATGTATGCGATCCAATGAATGTTGATGCTCGTGGCAAGTATCGTTATTTTCTCGACCTTCACAAGATGATTTGAGTAGATATGGGTATATCTACTTGATGAAACATAAGTCTGAAATAGTTGAAAGGTTCAAAGAATTTCAGAGTGAAGTGGAAAATCATCGTAACAAGAAAATAAAGTTTCTGCGATCTGATCGTGGAGATGAATATTTGAGTTCTGAGTTTGGTCTTCAATGAAAACAATGTGGAATAGTTTCACAACTCACGCCACCGGAACACCACAACATTATGGTGTGTCGAGCGTCAGAATCGTACTTTATTTTGATATGGTGCGATCTATGATGTATCTTACCGATTTACCACTATCGTTTTGGGGTTATGCATTAAAGACAGCTGCATTCACGTTTAATAGGGCACCATCTAAATCCGTTGAGATGACACCGTATGAACTATGGTTTAGCAAGAAACCTAAGTTGTCGTTTCTTAAAGTTTGGAGTTGTGATGCTTATGTGAAAAAGTTTTCACCGATAAGCTCGAACCCAAATCGAATCGTCTTCATAGAATACCCAAAGGTAACTATTGGGTACACCTTCTATCACAGATCCGAAAGCAAGATATTTGTTGCTAAGATGGATCCTTTCTAGAGAAGAAGTTTCTCTCGAAAGAAGTGAGTGGGAGGAAAGTAGAACTTGATGAGGTAATTGTACCTTCTCCCTTATTGGAAAGTAGTTCATCACGAAATCAGTTTGATGATTCCTACACCAATTAGTGAGGAAGTTAATGATGATGATCATGAAACTTCAGATCAAGTTGCTACCAAACCTCGTAGGTCTTCGAGTAAGATCCGCACTGTGAGTGGTACGGTAATCATGTTCGGAAGTCATGTTACTAGACCATGATGAACCTACGAACTATGAGGAAGCGATGATGAGCCCAGATTCCGCGAAATGGTTTGAGACCATGAAATCTGAGATGGGATCCATATATGAGAACAAAGTGTGGACTTTGATGGAGTTGCCCGATGATCGGCAAGCCATATTATATAAATGGATCTTCAAGAGGAAGACAGATCTTGATAGTAGTATTACTATCTACAAAGTTCGACTTGTCGCAAAAGGTTTTGACAAGTTCAAGGTGTTGACTACAATGAGATTTTCTCAAGCAGTAGCGATGCTTAAGTCTGTCCAAATCATGTTAGCAATTGCCACATTTTATGAAATCTGGCAAATGGATGTCAAAACTACATTCTTTAATGGATTTATTAAAGAAGAGTTGTATATGATGCAACCAGAAGATTTTGTCAATCCTAAAGGAGCTAACAAAATGTGCAAGCTCAGCGATCCATCTATGGACTGGTGCAAGCATCTCGGAGTTGGAATAAGCGCTTTGATAGTGTGATCAAAGCATATGGTTTTATCTGAGACTTTTGGAGAAGCCTGTATTTACAAGAAAGTGAGTGGGAGCACGACAACATTTCGATAAGTATATGTGAATGACATATTGTTGATCGGAAATGATGTAGAATTATTCGCAAAGCATAAAGGAGTATTTGAAAGGAGTTTTTCAAAGAAGGACCTCGTTGAAGCTGCTTACATATTGAGCATCAAGATCTATAGAGATAGATCAAGGCGCTTGATAAGTTTTTCAATGAATACATACCTTGACAAGATTTTGAAATAGTTCAAAATGAAACAGTCAAAGAAAGAGTTCTTGCCTGTGTTGCAAGGTGTGAAATTGAGTAAGACTCAAATCCCGACCACGGCAGAAAATAGAAAAGAGAATGAAAGTCATTCCCTATGCCTCACCATAGGTTCTATGAAGTATGCCATGCTATGTACCAGACCTATTGTATACCTTGCTCTGAATTTGGAAAGGAGTACAATAGTGATCTAGGAGTAGATCTTTGGACATTGGTCAAGAACATCCTTAGTGAGGACTAAGGAAATATTTCTCGATTATGGAGGTGATAAAAGAGCCCGTCGTAAAGAGTTACATCGATGCAAGCTTTTACACTGATCCAGATGACTCTAAGTCTCAATCTGGATACATATTGAAAGTGGGAGCAATTAGCTAGAGTAGCTCCGTGCGAGCATTGTAGACATAGAATATTTGCAAAATACATACGGCTCTGAATGAGGCAGACCCGTTGACTAAGCTTCTCTCACGAGCAAAACATGATCATCCTTAGTACTCTTTGGGTGTTAATCACATAGCGATGTGAACTAGATTATTGACTCTAGTAAACCCTTTGGGTGTTGGTCACATGTCGATGTGAACTATGGGTGTTAACCACATATAGATGTGAACTATTGATGTTAAATCACATGGCGATGTGAACTAGATTATTGACTCTAGTGCAAGTGGGAGGCTGAAGGAAATATGCCCTAGAGGCAATAATAAAGTTATTATTTATTTCCTTATTTCATGATAAATGTTTATTATTCATGCTAGAATTGTATTAACCGGAAACATAATACATGTGTGAATACATAGACAAACAGTATGTCACTAGTATGCCTCTACTTGACTAGCTTGTTAATCAAAGATGGTTATGTTTCCTAACCATGAACAAGGAGTTGTTATTTGATTAACAAGGTCACATCATTAGTTGAATGATCTGATTGACATGACCCATTCCGTTAGCTTAACACTTGATCGTTTAGTATGTTAATGCTTTCTTCATGACCCATACATGTTCCTATAACTATGAGATTATGCAACTCCGTTTACGGAGGAACACTTTGGTACTACCAAGCGTCACAACGAATCGGGTGATTATAAAGGAGTACTACAGGTGTCTCCAAAGGTACTTGTTGGGTTGGCGTATTTGAGATTAGGTTTTGTCACTCCGATTGTCGGAGAGGTATCTCAGGCCTTCTCGGTAATGCACATCACTTAAGCCTTGCAAGCATTACAACTAATGAGTTAGTTGTGAGATGATGTATTACGGAGCGAGTAAAGAGACTTACCGTAGCGAGATTGAACTAGGTATTGGATACCGACGATCGAATCTCGGGTAAGTAACATACCGATGACAAAGGAACAACGTATGTCGTTATGCGGTTTGACCGATAAAGATCTTCAGTAGAATATGTAGGAACCAATATGGGCATCCAGGTTCCGCTATTGGTTATTGACCGAGAATGGTTCTAGGTCATGTCTACATAGTTCTCGAACCCGTAGGGTCCGCACGCTAAACGTTCGATGATAGTTCATAATGAGTTTATAAGTATTGATGCACGAAGGTTGTTGAGTCCGGATGTGATCACGGACATGACGAGGAGTCTCGAAATGGTCGAGACATAAAGATTGATATATTGGAAGCCTACATTTGGACATCGGAAGTGTTCGGGTGAAATCGGGATTTTATCGAGTACCGGAGGTTACGGAACCCCGGGAGGTCAATGGGCCTTAATGGGCCATAGGAGAAGAGGAAGGGCAGCCTAAGGTGGGCTGCGCGCCCCCTCCCCTCTAGTCCGAATAGGACAAGGAAGGGGGCGCCTTCCCTTCTCCCTCCTCCAATCCTAGTCCAACTAGGAGGGGGAGTCCTACTCCGGTGGGAGTAGGACTCCTCTGATCGCGCTCTCCCTAGGGCCGCCACCTCCCCTTGCCTCCTTTATATCTGGGGCAGGGGCACTTATGACACACAAGTTGATCTACGGATCTTTCCTTAGCCGTGTCGGTGCCCCTTCCACCATATTCCACTTCGGTCATATCGTCGCGGAGCTTAGGCGAAGCCTGCGCGGAGAAGTCATATCGTCGCGAAGCTTAGGCGAAGCCCTGCGTCGGTGGAGCATCAACATCGTCCCACGCCGTCGTCTTGTGGAACTCATCCCCAACACTTTGCTGGATCGAGTCCGGGATCGTCATCGAGCTGAGCGTGTGCGAACTTCGGAGGTGCCGTCGTTCGGTGCTTGGATCGGTCGGATCGTGGAGACGCACGACTACATCAACAGCGTTGTTATAACGCTTCGCTTTCGGTCTCACGAGTGCGTGGGCGGACACTCTCCCTCTCGTTGCTATGCCATCACCATGGTCTTGTGTGATCGTAGGAAATTTTTGAAATTACTCGTTACCCAATGAACCTACAAACTATGAAGAAGCGATGGTGAGCCCAGATTCCACAAAATGGTGGAAGCCATGAAATCTGAGATGGGATCCATGTATGAGAACAAAGTATGGACTTTGGTTGACTTGCCCGATGATCGGCAAGCCATTGAAAATAAATGGATCTTTAAGAAGAAGACCGGCGCCGATGGTAATGTAACTCGTCTACAAAGCTCGACTTGTTGCAAAAGGTTTTCGACAAGTTCAAGGGGTTGACTACGATGAGACTTTCTCACCCGTAGCGATGCTTAAGTCTGTCCGAATCATGTTAGCAATTGCCGCATTTTATGATTATGAAATTTGGCAAATGGATGTAAAAACCGCATTCTTGAATGGATTTCTAGAAGAAGAGTTGTATATGATGCAACCAGAAGGTTTTGTCGATCCAAAGGGTGCTAACAAAGTGTGCAAGCTCCAACGATCAATTTATGGTCTGGTGCAAGCCTCTCGGAGTTGGAATAAACGCTTTGATAGTGTGATCAAAGCATATGGGTTTGTACAGACTTTTGGAGAAGCCTGTATTTACAAGAAAGTGAGTGGGAGCTCTGTAGCATTTCTAATATTATATGTTGACGACATATTATTGATTGGAAATGATATAGAATTTCTGGATAGCATAAAAGGATACTTGAATAAAAGTTTTTCAATGAAAGACCTCGGTGAAGCTGCTTACATATTGGGCATCAAGATCTATAGAGATAGATCAAGACACTTAATTGGACTTTCGCAAAGCACATACCTTGATAAAGTTTTGAAGAAGTTCAAAATGGATCAGGCAAAGAAAGGTTTTTTACCTGTGTTACAAGGTGTAAGATTGAGTCAGACTCAATGCCCGACCACAGCAGAAGATAGAGAAAATGAAAGATGTTCCTATGCTTCAGCCATAGGCTCTATCATGTATGCAATGCTGTGTACCAGACACTGACGTATGCTTAGCTGTAAGCTTGGCAGGAAGGTACCAAAGTAATCCAGAGTGGATCATGGACAGCGGTCAAGAACATCTGAAATACCGAAAAGGACTAAGGATATGTTTCTCGTATATGGAGGTGACAAAGAGCTAGTCGTAAATGGTTACGTCGATGCAAGCTTTGACACTGATCGAGACGATTCTAAATCGCAAACCGGATCGTGTTTTTATTAAGCGGTGGAGCTGTCGGTTGGTGCAGTTCTAAACAAAGCGTCGTGGCGGGATCTACATGTGAAGCGGAGTACATAGCTGCTTGGAAGCAGCGAATGAAGGAGTCGGATGAAAGAGTTCATTTCGATCTAGGTGTCATACCTAGTGCATCGGGACCGATGAAGATCTTTCGTGACAATCTTGGTGCAATTGCCTTGGCAAAGGAATCCAGGTTTCACAAGAGGACCAAGCACATCAAGAGGCGCTTCAATGCCATTGGGACCAAGTCCAAATGGGAGACATAGAGATTTGCAAAATACATACGGATCTGAATGTTGCAGACCGTTGACTAAGCCTCTTCCACGAGCAAAACATGATCAGCACCAAGACTCCATGGGTGTTAGGATCATTACTTTGTAATCTAGATTATTGACTCTAGTGCAAGTGGGAGATGAAGGAAATATGCCCTAGAGGCAATAATAAAAGTTATTATTTATTTCCTTATATCATGATAAATGTTTATTATTCATGCTAGAATTGTATTAACCGGAAACATAATACATGTGTGAATATATAGACAAACAGTATGTCACTAGTATGCCTCTACTAGACTAGCTTGTTAATCAAAGATGGTTATGTTTCCTAACCATGAACAAGGAGTTGTTATTTGATTAACAAGGTCACATCATTAGTTGAATGATCTGATTGACATGACCCATTCCGTTAGCTTAACAGTTGATCGTTTAGTATGTTAATGCTTTCTTCATGACCCATACATGTTCCTATAACTATGAGATTATGCAACTCCCGTTTACCGGAGGAACACTTTGGTACTACCAAAGCGTCTGGCGAATCGGGTGATTATAAAGGAGTACTACAGGTGTCTCCAAAGGTACTTGTTGGGTTGGCGTATTTCAAGATTAGGTTTTGTCACTCCGATTGTGGGAGAGGTATCTCGAGCCTTCTCGGTGATGCACATCACTTAAGCCTTGCAAGCATTACAACTAATGAGTTAGTTGTGAGATGATGTATTACGGAACGAGTAAAGAGACTTACCGATAACGAGAATAAACTAGGTATTGGATACCGACGATCGAATCTCGGGTAAGTAACATACCGATGACAAAGGAACAACGTATGTCGTTATGCGGTTTGACCGATAAAGATCTTCGTAGAATATGTAGGAACCAATATGGGCATCCAGGTTCCGCTATTGGTTATTGACCGAGAATGGTTCTAGGTCATGTCTACATAGTTCTCGAACCCGTAGGGTCCCACGCTTAACGCTTCGATGACAGTTCATAATGAGTTTATAAGTATTGATGCACGAAGGTTGTTGAGTCCGGATGTGATCACGGACATGACGAGGAGTCTCGAAATGGTCGAGACATAAAGATTGATATATTGGAAGCCTACATTTGGACATCGGAAGTGTTCGGGTGAAATCGGGATTTTACCGAGTACCGGAGGTTACGGAACCCCGGAGGTCAATGGGCCTTAATGGGCCATAGGAGAAGAGGAAGGGCAGCCCAAGGTGGGCTGCGCGCCTCCCCTCTAGTCCGAATAGGACAAGGAAGGGGGCGGCGCCTTCCCCTTCTCCTCCTCCAATCCTAGTCCAACTAGGAGGGAGTCCTACTCGGTGGGAGTAGGACTCCTCTTGTCGCGCCTCCCCTTGGCCGGCCACCTCCCCTTGTCTCCTTTATATCACGGGGCAGGGGCACCCCATGACACACAAGTTGATCTACGGATCTTTCCTTAGCCGTGTCGGTGCCCCTTCCACCATATTCCACTTGGTCATATCGTCATGAGCTTAAGCGAAGCCCTGCGCCGGAGAAGTCATATCGTCGCGGAGCTTAGGCGAAGCCCTGCGTCGGTGGAGCATCAACATCGTCACCACGCCGTCGTCTTGACGGAACTCATCCCGACACTTTGCTGGATCGGAGTCCGGGATCGTCATCGAGCTGAGCGTGTGCAGAACTCGGAGGTGCCGTCGTTCGGTGCTTGGATCGGTCGGATCGTGGACGCGTCGACTACATCAACAGCGTTGTTATAACGCTTCGCTTCGGTCTCACGAGGGTGCGTGGGCGGACACTCTCCCTCTCGTTGCTATGCCATCACCATGGTCTTGCGTGTTCGTAGGAAAATTTTTGAAATTACTACGTTACCCAACATATGTTACTAGTACCTTCATAGTGGGTAGTGTCATATAGGAGTACGTAGTAGTATATGCATAGTTTTGCTCCATGGCGCAATCTATCGATCTACTACTGTACAAATGTATACATTTTTTTAAAGGCTAGAGGGCGGGGCAGTCTAGCTTGGTCCTTTTCATGAGAGGCGAGGGCCTTTGTGATTTGATGGCTCATTACTGGTAGAAGGCGGGGCCTTGTGATTTGACTGCTCGTATAAATGTGCCGACGACCTGAGGAGGAGCAAAAAACCGTGCAGTATACTCAAGTTTTCCACTGGAGTGCGATGGAGGAGCACGAAACACGGCAGCCCAGTGCCATATCCTCTACTCTCTACTCTTATTATATATTACTAGCAAGTGGCATTGTTCTATTGGCGATAAAGAATGATATAATTTGCTAGTCATCTCATTTTTAGCATTGTTTTATTCATGCCTCGCAGAGAAGGTGACACGTGCGGCGAAACACCCGAAGCAAAATAAGAAACACATGAGCAAAAGAAGGAGGATTATCACCCCAAAAAAAGAAGGAAGACGCACACACAAGTTTGGGGCGCTGCTCTCACTACATGAAGGGTTCTTGGCAGCGAGTCGTGAATCGCTTCTTCATCGCCTCCACGACCTCCATCTCCTTGCGCGTCTCCTCCGCCATCTTCATCATTGTGTCCATGACGCGGGATTTCTCGACGCGTGCCTTCATCGTCTGTTCCACGGCCGCATTACGTACCTTGGCAGCAGCCGGGTGCTCGATGCGGAACTTCGCCAACTCCTCCTTCTGCTCCATGAAGAGGGCCTGCAACATCTTCATCAAGGAACTACTATTCTCATGCAGCTTCTTCCACCCGGCGTTCTCCTCCTTCAGCAGGCCGAGCTCGTGGCAGAGCTTCGCGTTGTCCTCTTGAAGTTGCAGGATTTTGCCGGTCGCCTTCTTCTCTGAGGCAATGCTCTTCTTCAGCAGCATCACCAAGCCGGCGGTCAACTCCCCCTGCTCATTGAGCTCAGCGGGCATGTCGTCGAGGCTCTCCTTCAGCAGCTCCACCAAGCCGTGGATGAACTCCTTCTGCTTATTGAGGTGCTTATTGCACTGATCGGGCATGCCGTCGAGGGGTAACCACTCCAACGCCGCCAGCTCGGCATGTTCGCCTCCGCGTCTAGGGCGCTCCTGGGAGCCATCGCCTTCCCATGAGAGATCTTTTGAGGTCTCTGCGTGGCGGCGAGCCCTCTCTTTTTTCCGCAGCCTTGGTTGCCGCTCCCTTGTTACGAGTAGTTCTCTACCTAGAGCTCTGCACACCGACCATGGCAAGGACGGACGAAGAAGCAGGACTTATGAGGAGGAAGGTAGAGTAACTTTCGGTTAGGTAGTTCCCCTTTTTATAGCCTAAGTACTAGCACTAGTACTAAAATCTGCATAGTGGGAACACGTTCAGGTTTGGTACGTACTGGTAGGTGGTAGGTGTGAGGAGGCTTGCACTTAATTGTAGCACTAGTACTTTCGAATGTGATGGGAACAAGGTAAAGATTAATTGATGGTTTTTGGGTTTGAGGCCCGAAACGGCTCCCGATGAGTTTAGTGGAACATAAATTTAAAGTAGAGTGCACTGCTCAGATGCGTAAATATTATGTTACTGTCAAAAATTGGCACAAAATACGAACAAGACCAATGGAAGTACTACTAGCAACCCATATTTAACTACTCGCATGTGCGCAGTGGAGTAGTAATGTCTTTCTTCCGCCCTCACGTCCACTCAATTTGCATGCGCTGTATTAATTGACCATCAATGAAGTGAAGGACTTTACACGCGTCAAATTATCACATGGGGTGGATCTTGGTACAAAATTGCGTCCGCCCGTGTACCCGCGTGTGCGTGTGAGGGAATGAGTGCGTGCGTGGCGTGCGTGCACATCTTTGCTTCGTGCATGTACCGCCAGTGCGACTCAGGGAGGACGAGTACATTCTTCTGGAACCAGCAGCACGTCACTGTGATCAATCCACACAAGGATGTCGCGACAACGCCTCCACATGTGCCACGTGCCCACGTGGCTTCATGAACTGTAAGAGAGACACTGTGTAGCGTGCCATTGTGTTTTGCACCTAGTCGAAGTACTAGTAAGGTACACGTGCATTGCACACGTCAGATTTTGCAACCAAATTACTAATAAATACCACACTGTAGCATGTAAGCTCTGAGTCATATATGCCTGATGTAGACCTTCGTTTAATTCTTATAGTTCATCTCATTCAAAATCAATTAGTTTTATAAAAACCTAGGGCCTCTTTGATTAGTAGGATTTCCAAAAAGCGGGAATAGGAAGAACATGGGATTAGAGTGGAATGTCGTCTTGAATCCTACAGGATGGTACGAGTGTTTGATTGTGCATAGAAAAAACGCAGAATTCTTTCAAAGAGGTTTGAGTGGATGGGATGTTTCCTATGAAATCTAGAGCAAATGAATCATATGGAAAAAATCCTATGGTTTACAATCCTACGAATCAAACAACCAAGATAGGAAAAATTCCTAAGGATTAGAGTCCTCCAAAATTCCTTCGAGAATCCTTTGAATCAAATAAGCCCTTAATCTATTTTATGATTCATGGAATTGTGCGTTGTAAAGCATAAAGTACAAACAAAGAATGGCAATTCAACTAGAAAAAAGGTTTGGGCAGTTACGATACGGAAGATTCTAGAACAAAGGAGAACCACTTCTGTTTTGAGATTTGTGCATTATGCTTAAGTTCAACCATGGAGTCTGCTAGATTGTACATGTGGCAAAATCCGGTGGGGGCTAGAAGATGGTGCGAGGGGCTGAGTGGAGGGAGACTATGAAGGAGTGCACAACTGCGAGATCGATATTTAGAGAGAGGGGGCGAGAACGTGCGCTGTTGCTCGTAGTGGCGGAGCCATGAAAAATGTCCCATGAGCTAGGGGGCCAAGCATTGCTAATCCTTTACGAGGAGGGCCAATTCATCAACTTAAACCATTTTTACCAGCAATTATCTAATGATCACATTCATATTAGCATCGATATATAGTGATGTTAGGGGGGGCAGGGCCCTTGCTGCCCCCTGTCTTGGCCATTGTGCGCGCGTCTGAGAGATGAAGCGGAAGGCATGGATGATGAGAGGGGGGCATTGGATATATAATTAATGTGGGTGTATTAACTATATATGTAATCCAATATAGAGAGGTATAGATTGATCGATGTGGACGTGGGAAAGAGGGTGACACCTCACTAGATATATAGATTGATCGGTTTATGTGGAAAACTATGAAAGACCTAGCTACACACACACACACACACACACACACACACACACACACACACGCATAGAGGAACATCGATCGCTGTGCATGCACGTCAGAGATAAAGAATGCCCGACATGATGGAGAGGGGGATGTGTGTGTGTGCCTTCATGGGAGACCGACCTGAAGAAAAAGATTGCATGTGTGTGATGGATAATGCCAACTGGTAATGTGTGTGCATGCATGCACGAGAGAAAGTTAGTGGTACAATTATAAAGAGAAGACCAATGTGTGGGTGTAAAAGACTTGGTGAGGTCATAATCAATGTAAAGTTGAATCCAAATATTTGAATAAGAGATCATGATGTTTGAAACCCATGCATGCATGAATTAACGGAGATCTGCGTGGTGTGGTTTGGAAACGAGCATGTTGCAATGTATACACGTTGAACAAGGTCACATTGGTTTGAATTTGAGATACTGATGGCAGACATCGTTTGGCCACATTGCATCCGTGCATGGACAAACTATTCTAATTGGAGATGATGGGTGGCTTTACATCACATATCTATATCTATACCCTATATATATATATATATATATATATATATATATATATATATATATATATATATATATTATTTTATATTTTTTATATAGTGTGCGGATAACTTTAACTTTGAAAGATGGTATTTGGATGAGGCCAATCCGATGGTGCAGAGCTGGAAAATTTGAGCACTATTGGCCATCAGATATCATCTAGATTCCACCAGATTTTGCCACATGTACAATCTAGAAGACTCTATGGTTGAACTTAAGCATAATACACAAACCTCAAAACACAAACACTTCTTCTTTGTTCTAGAATCTTCCATATCAGAATTGCCCAAATGTTTTTGTACATGATTTGTTTTTACTTTATGCCTTACAACGCACAATTCCATGAATCTTAAAATAGATTAGCTTTCTTATGAAAACTATATGATTTTGAATGAAATGAACTATATGAATTAAACGAACATCTACATCATGCATATATGAATCAAAGTTTACATGCTATAATGTGGTATTTATTCATAATTTGGTTGCCAAATCTCATGCGTGCAATGCACGTGTACCTTACTAGTCTAAATGGTGTCTGTGTGTGTGTTGTGCGTGTTAAACACATTGTACGTACTAAATTGTGATCTCCGTTATATTCATGCATGCATGGGTCTCCAATGTGTGGGTTTAAAAGACTAGGTGAGGTAATTAAGTAGTATATCATACTAGTCTAAATTGTCTTTTTTTTCCTTTTGGGTACACGTTAAGCTTGTTCTCTCGAAATTTCAAGCCGCGCCTTGTTATGCCGAAATTTCAAGCTAGCGTCTCTGTCTATCATGCTGCAAAACTCCCGCCTCTTCAACTCGCGCCTTGTTAGTCCGAAATATTTAAGATATATCTTTGTCTCGTTGTGCTCCGACAACTCCCTCCATCTCAACCCGCGCCTTGCTATTCCAAAATTACAACATGCGCGAAAACTCCCACCTCCTGTGAAATCCCGACACGCGAAATGCCCGTGATACCCCTGAACCGAAAGAACCGCCTCAAATCGGTGGGGTACTTTCGTAACTTACCCCACATTTCGGACAAGCGCGTCCCTAAGCCATGGTTCCCCACTCCCATTCCATCCGCCCACCCATTCATACACCGAGGCCGGGAAAACCCGCGAAGCCTCACACCCTCCTCCGTCCGCCACCCAGCCGGAGCCTCTTCCCCGACGATGTCGTCCATAGCAACACCTCGACGCCCCTCATCCACCGTACCGGATGAGGATCCGTCGTCGATCTGGTCGTCCCGCCGGTTCAGCCACCCCGTCCTCCACCTCCAAGGAGCTGCCCCGACGTTCCCCTCGTATTTCGCGTCACCTCCATTCCCACACCGCCGTCTTCACCTACACCACCGGAAGAGCATCAGCATCACCGTTTCCTCGATGAAGCTGCGGCCTAATCGGCGCCACCAAAGAGGTTGTACACTAATCGCCGCATTTTCTTCTTGATTCGATCTCACGATGTTGCCGGCGCTCGGTCCCGAGCCGACACGCCGCGGCTCCATCCACCGCGGTGTCGCCGGCCACTTCCTCCACGGCGTCGCTCCCTCGGCGGCAATGTACACATCAGTAGGAGCTGCTGCTACTTTAGCTCTCGCTGGCGCTGCTGCTCTGCTCTTGCTCTCGGTCCCCTGCCTGGTCTGCTCTTGCTCTTGCTCGCGCAGTTGCTCTCGCTCTTGCTCTTGCTTGCGATGCTACTCGATTTAGCTACACTTCATCGACTGAATCGACTTTTGGTCGATCAATTTTCAGGGGTGGGGGGCTCGCGGAGTTAAGGAATAACCAGCCGCAGTGGGGAGGAGCTTCAGAGAATACCCCACTACCTATCTTAGGGTTTAGGGTGGGGCGGTGGTCGCCGGCGGTGGTGGGGCGGTGGCGTGAGGATCGCGGAGAAAAAGCTCGGCACAGGGGGGGCTAGAGGGATGGCCGGGGCGGCGGCGGACCGATGGTGGGGAGTGTTTTCGGGGCGGGCGGGGCGGCTGTTTGGCCGGTGGTGGCTGGCGGCTCAAGGGGGTGGAGGTTGAAGATGAACTGCAGGCCCTTGATTTCGTATCCAACGGCTACAAAATCGACTGACCAGAGATGAAAAGGTCAATCGACTGACGTGTAGCCTCACCCCTAGTGCGTTCAGTTTTGTGATAAAATTCAGTTTGACAAACAAAATTCAGTTTGACGAGTTAAGTTCAGTTTCGACGGTTAAATTCAGTTTCTGATTAAGTTCAGAGATGAGCGGCTGATGTATACATCTAGCACTTTGTGGTTATGTATTTTCGTCATCTATTGGAGATGCTATTAGAATTCCACTCAGGTTAACGTTGTCTCTCTTGTCACGCTTCAGCCTTGACATCGTACAACTCACCGAGCTGCTCCAACGAGCGAAACCCTCCATCACATGGAGCGATACCTCGGGCTCCATCTCCGGGCCCAAGATCTTCTTCCCCTCCTCCGACAGCCAAGTCAGCCGGAGCATCCTCACCGGCTAACCCAATCACGCTGAGATCGACATGGCTTCGCCAAAGAGGTTGTACACTTCTTGTGGTTTGACTTAATCTCACCATACTTATTTGCATCCTGTGATCTTCCAATTCTTGTGAACCAAACACCTAGATTGGCAGAAATCTTATGTTTTTAAATTCTCTATTTTGCACGTGCGTTCCTATCCTATTCCTGTCTATTTCCTATCCCTGCATTGTTAGAATCCTCGAATTCAAACAAGCCCTTACACAATTACTTCTGTTACAGATATGTGTCAAAGAAAACTTTGTGTGGTTTGTCCTGCTCCTACGGTGATGTGTTCCACCGCAGCTCAGCTGCTCCAACGATGGAAGGGTTCACCACAGCAGGGATCCGCTCTCCAGACTGTCTTTTGCCGCCTCAGATCTTCTTCCCCGCTACCGGCAGCCACGACAACTGCATTACCATCATCAAATGAGTAGATGACCTTGAGGACTACACGCAAGAGAGGTCAGACTCTTCCGTGTCTGCTTACGTTATGCATCACTTAATATGATGACATGCTACTTTATCGTCGTGTTCACCTATTAGACTCCGACTCAGGTCCAAACTTATGCTGAAACTTGAGTTTTTAAATGGTTGTGGGGTACATATTGGGGCAGCAATCAGCACTATCTGTCTACTATCTGGTTAATCTCGGGTGTCTACTATGAGTTTCATGTTGGGTGCAAACAAACATTAAAGGATCCATTATCTGTATTTTTTAACTAAAGCTATTATCTGCCTGCTATCATTGGTTTTGGGTCTATCCACAATTTGCTACCATCACTCTGGATTTGTGCATGCACTCCTTACATAATCTCACTATGTTTTATTCCTATGCATGTCAGTTATTGTACACAATGGAACTGAACATTTAGAGCAAAAGAGACGAGCCTTGCGTGGCAATAAAATTTCATGCAGACATCGCTCCATGGTGGGCGCAAAGGCAGCCCCCCTCCACTTCGGATCGTAATCAAGAGGAAGATAACTGTTCTGAGGGGGATTCATAAGCAGAAGACCACTCCTATTTAACCCATGAGATCTTCGCTCTAACTTGGCATGCTGATGTTGGTTATATCATGCATATGGTGCCTTGCATTGCTTACTTTATACATCAAATATGTCAACTGCTTTGTTTAGACATGCTTTGTGTGAATGCCACCTGTTTAGTTTATTCATCATTTATGTGAATTATGCAATGCCATCTTGTTTATCCAGGCATCATATATGTGAATTTTGCAATGTCATCCTGCTTAGCGAGTCATCTTATATGTGAGTTATATCAGACCATCCTTTTTTTCGTTACGTATTACATTTGTCAACAATGTTAGTGCATTTAACTACTCTTCGTGTGCATCAGCCATTTGACACGGTGATGGAAAATTCTGGAGTGAAAACAAGGTCTTCAGAGCAGACTATGCTATCTGACGAAGCACATATCTCGCTGGTTACAGATAGCTCCTCAGAGGAGGATTCATAGACAGATGACCAGTCCTATCCCCCCCCCCCCCGAGGTGTATGCTCTAATTAACTTGACAGGGTTATGTTGCTCATATCATGCGTATGGTGTCTTGCATTGCGATGTCATTTGATTAGTTTAGACATGCTTTGTGTGAATGCCACATGTTTAGAGTCTAATTACCATATATGTGAATTATGCATTGCCATCTTGTTGCAAGACATTATATATGTGAATTATGCAATGCTACCTTGTTGCAAAGGCATTATATATGTGAATTATGCAATGCCATGCTGTTGAGCCAATCATCATGTATGTGAATTATATCATGCTATCATTTTTTTGTATTATGTGTTCCATTTGTCGACAACGTTTGTATATTCACCTACTCTTCCTGTGCATCAGCCATTTGAAGCGGTGATGGAAGTATCTAGAGTGAAAACAAGGTATTCAGAGCAGACAGTGCTACCTGCTGAAGCAGACATCTTCTTTGGATCTGAGAGCTCCTCGGAGGAGGATTCAATGATCGATGACCAGTCCTATTTCCCCCCTGAGGTCTATGCTCAAACTTGGCAGGGTTATATTACTCATGTCATGCATGTTGTCTTGCATTGCTTAGTTTTTACATCATATATGGATTTCCATCTGCTTACTTGCTTACTATATAAATCATATATTTGAATTATATCATGCCATCATGTTTACATACACAACATCTATCTGAATTATGGCATGGTAACCCATTTATTAAAGACATCATATAGTTATATCATCTCATCCTGCTTAGTGTTTACAGTCATCATATTTTGAATTATGTCATTCTATCCGGGAATTATATCATGCTATCATGTTTCCATAGGCAGCATGTATGTGAATTATGGCATGCCAACCTATTTAATAAACACATTATATAGTTATATCATGTCATCCTGTTTACATAGTCATTATATTTTAAACTATGTCTTTCCATCTTTTTTAGTTAGCCATCATAATGTGAAATTGTATCATGCTATCTTGTTTAGTTAGCCATCATATATGTGAAATTATGTCATGCTATCCTGTTTGGTTAGACAACATAAATTTGAATTATTTCATGCCCTCTTTTATTCCCCACTATCCATTGCACCTGTCTATCATAGAATGTCTGTACATTCAATTACTTTTCTTGTTTATCATCCATTTGAATTGGAGAGGGTGATGGCAGTATCTAAGGGAGTAACAACACGGTCTTCAGAAAAGATAGTGCTACCAGTTGATGCAGATAGAACCACGGTTGTACTTGCCCAAGAACTAGCCCCACCACACATAACCCAGACTGTCACAGATTGTACCCCTACCCAGTTGGACAGAGAACCAGCTACACCCCTTCTAACGCCAACCCTAGTAGATAGTAACCCAGTTCCAGTTGACACAACACCGTCTCCACCACAGAGCACCCAAACACGAGCAGTTAGTAAGGGAACTGCAGTGCCCAAAGCACGAGGACCACCACTCCGAATCCCAACTCAACGCTTAAAGGAGAAGAAGAATTGTTCTCAGGTCAGGTTCTGTAGCTATGGTTCATACTCCTTTGCTCTTGCATCACTGTATTTACTCAGACCAACTATTTTCAAATTTGAAGGATGGAATTGAAACTCCAATGGCGCAACAGGTATGTTTTAAACTTGTTTCTTTAACTGGTTTGCTGTTGTAACTTGCTCTATATTGATTTCAGTTTCAATTGAATAAACAGTTATGTTCTCATGTTATGCACATTACAAGTGTCTCTATTGTTTCCCACACTTATATTCTGTCTATTCTGCTTTGTCTTGAACAAATATTATTTGAAATGTGTCTCTATCTTGATTTGGCAACAAAAACTAGAATGATATAGACCATAAAGTGACCATGGTACATAGATATATATTTGTTTCATGATGTTATCCTATGCACTTTACTACTGAACTGATTTACCACAATGAGTTTCATATACAACATGATAAACCTGTGATGTGTCTGCTTGTTTCTCTTTTAGAATGCGGACAAAATATTGGAGAACAGTACCCCGTTATGCAATGGTGAAGGGAGTAATGCAGATAAGGTTCAAGATAGTGAGACATCCTGTTGGTCTCCAAGAAAGCTGATAAAACTACCTTGACAACGGTGAGAGAACCGAAGTCTGTCTTGATGTAGTGTTAGAGTTCTTGGCCACTACTCACGGCACAAGCTCTTCGAACTCCCTGCCTGAATTAGTTCGTATTCTTGAGTCTCAGCTTCAAGTTGAAAGACATCGATCAGATGTGTTGCAACAGGAAGCTGAAGGACTGAGGAAGTCCCTGCAGAATTCAGATGCATACTTTCTGGTACAACAACAAACGCTGGAGGATTTAAGCGCCAAACAAGAGAAAGTTAATAAGCTTGCTAAGCATCTTGCCAGCATTATGGGTACCCAGGATATTGTTTCTTGAGATCTTCTGAAGTGGTTTCAGTTCTGGACATGTTTTGCTGCGGCGTTTATTTGCACTGGTCACCAACTTTGACAACTAGTGTATATGATATGCTGCTTTGTTCCCTATATTTGCACTGGTGGCAAACTTTGATGCCCAGTGGATGTAATATGTGTAATAGCCGTGATAGCCTAGCGTAAGTTGCTTGGTTATTTATTTCCTTGTTGTCTTATTTATTTGTTTGCTTGTAGTCAGTGTTGTTCTTTTTCCGCGGTTTGCTAGTGGCCGAAATAACCTATTTTTTAAAACTAGGCCACAATAACCATGGGCTACATATTTACTGTAGTGACACTGGGCCTTCTACGGGCCGTAGAAACAATGGGCCTTCTACGGGGCGTAGAAACAATGGGCCTTCTACGGGCTGTATCATCAATGGGCCTTCTACGGGCCGTATTATCAACGGGCCTTCTATGGGCCGTATGATCGATTGGCCAAACATGGGCCAATAACATACCGTTTTATGGCCGTAAACGGGCTAGAGTTGGAATCATCCGTTCATGGGCCGACCATAAAGGGCCGTCGTTAATCGGCTGTATTTGATGACACTATGAAAACGTCCCAACGTATTAATGGGCCACAAATGGGCCGACTGTAACCACGGGCTGAATTTGGATCGCAAGCAGAAAATGACAGTAACGGGCCGTAAGTAAACGAATGTGGAAATGAGCCCAAGAATAAATGGGCCCCGAGAAGGCCGAAAGATAACATGGGCTGGAAATGGCCCAACGGAATAATGGGCCGTTAATGGGTATAAAGTGATACACTGTTCATTACGGGCCAGTTTCACCATGGGCCGTTATTGGGTATAAAGTGATACACAGTTCATTACGGGCCAGTTTTACCACGAGCCGTTAATGGGCCGAGAGTAATAAGGGCCTCATATGGGCCGAAAGACATCATGGGCCATACATGGGCTGGAAGTTAAAACGGGCTGGAATTATATTGGACGGCCCAGATGATGCTACTGGGCCTAATTCGGTTAGGCCGTAAACGGACCCTAGGTTAGCGGGCTATAAATGGGCTATATGCGAACAAGCCGTTAACAAGCTTGCCGTGGGCCGGCCCGCCACCTTTTGACCAAGTCAAACAGGCCGGTCTTTTCACAGGAATGGGCCTGTGTTGGGCCGTGCCACGTGTCGACGTATCATAGGCGTTTTGTGTCCAATGAGTGGATGACATCTGTCCCAACGGTGAGTCGACACGTGTTTCCTCCAACCAATGATGATTTTATACGTGGAAAATCCCCATTGGTCGGGGCTGTTAATGGGTTATCGGATCCAAAACTGGACCCGATAGCTTAACGGCGTTCCGTTACGGTGGATGCCACGTGTCGGTCACCATTGACGAAAGCACTTCTGTGACGCGCGATTTATCGTCATGGAAGTGGACACTTCCGTGATGATAATTTTGGTAATGTCATGGAACACTTCTACGACAGCACGGTATGACTATCTTGATTCTGTCATAAATTTGTCATGGATGTACATGCATGACAAAAAACGCGACCTAATGTGACAAACACGTATCATCACGGAAGTGTCTTTTTTTGTAGTGCAAGGGGCAGCCAGCCCCTTTTCGCCCTTCTCTCTCCCCACTAAGGCCCATGAAGGCCCATTAGTTCCCTCGGGGGGTTCCGATGATAACCTTCCGGCACTCCGATAGTTACCCGGTACCTCTCGGAACTCATCCGGTGTCCGAATAACATCGTCCAATATATCAATTCTTATGTCTCGACCATTTCGAGACTCCTCATCATGTCCGTGATCTTATTCGGGACTCCAAACAAACTTTGGTCATCAGATCACATAACTCATAATACAAATTGTCATCGAACGTTAAGTGTGCGGACCCTACGGGTTCGAGAACTATGTAGACATGACCGAGACACATCTCCGGTCAATAACCAATAGTAGAACCTGGATGCTCATATTGGCTCCTACATATTCTATGAAGATCTTTATCGGTCAAACCGCATAACAACATACGTTGTTCCCTTTGTCATCGGTATGTTACTTGCCCGAGATTCGATCGTCGGTATCCTCATACCTAGTTCAATCTCGTTACCGGCAAGTCTCTTTACTCGTTCCATAATGCATCATCCTGTGACTAACTCATTAGTCACATTGCTTGCAAGGCTCATAGCGATGTGCAATACCGAGAGGGCCCAGAGATACCTCTCCGATACACGGAGTGAAAAATCCTAATCTCGATCTATGCCAACTCAACAAACACCATCGGAAACACCTGTAGAGCATTTTTATAATCACCCAGTTACGTTATGACGTTTGATAGCACATAAGGTGTTCCTCGGTATTCGGGAGTTGCATAATCTCATAGTCTGAGGAACATGTATAAGTCATGAAGAAAGCAATAGCAGAAAAACTAAACGATCATTATGCTAAGCTAATGGATGGGTCTTGTCCATCACATCAAATGACAACACATGTCTATGGTCAGGAACCTTAACCATCTTTGATTAACGAGCTAGTCAAGTAGAGGCGTACTAGGGACACTCTGTTTGTCTATGTATTCACACATGTACCAACTTTCCGGTTAATACAGTTCTAGAATGAATAATAAACATTTATCATGATATAAGGAAATATAAATAACAACTTTATTATTGCCTCTAGGGAATATTTCCTTCAGTATCCCACTTGCACTAGAGTCAATAATCTAGATTACATAGTAATGATTCTAACACCCATGGAGTCTTGGTGCTGATCATGTTTTACTCGTGGGAGAGGCTTAGTCAATGGGTCTGCAACATTCAGATCCGTATGTATCTTGCAAATCTCTATGTCTCCCTCCTTGACTTGCTCGCGGATGGAATTGAAGCGTCTCTTGATGTGCTTGGTTCTCTTGTGAAATTTGGATTCCTTTGCCAAGGCAATTGCACCAGTATTGTCACAAAAGATTTTCATTGGACCCGATGCACTAGGTATTACACCTAGATCGGATATGAACTCCTTCATCCAGACTCCTTCATTTGCTGCTTCCGAAGCAGCTATGTACTCCGCTTCACACGTAGATCCTGCCACGACGCTCTGCTTGGAACTGCACCAACTGACAGCTCCACCATTCAATATAAATACGTATCCGGTTTGTGATTTAGAGTCATCCGGATCAATGTCAAAGCTTGCATCGATGTAACCATTTACGACGAGCTCTTTGTCACCTCCATAAACGAGAAACATATCCTTAGTCCTTTTCAGGTATTTCAGGATGTTCTTGACCATTGTCCAGTGATCCACTCCTGGATTACTTTGGTACCTCCTTGCTAAACTAATAGCCAGGCACACACCAAGTCTGGTACACAGCATTGCATACATGATAGAACCTATGGCTGAGGCATAGGGAATGACTTTCATTTTCTCTCTATCTTCTGCAGTGGTCGGGCATTGAGTCTGACTCAACTTCACACCTTGTAACACAGGCAAGAACCCTTTCTTTGACCGATCCATTTTGAACTTCTTCAAAACTTTATCAAGGTATGTGCTTTGTGAAAGTCCAATTAAGCGTCTTGATCTATCTCTATAGATCTTGATGCCCAATATATAAGCAGCTTCACTGAGGTCTTTCATTGAAAAATTATTATTCAAGTATCCTTTTATGCTATCCAGAAATTCCGTATTATTTCCAATCAACAATATGTCATCCACATATAATATTAGAAATGCTATGGAGCTCCCACTCACTTTCTTGTAAATCTGAGGCTTCTCCAAAGTGCAGATAAAACCATATCTTTGATCACACTATCAAAGCGTATATTCCAACTCCGAGAGGCTTGCACCAGTCCATAAATGGATCGCTGGAGCTTGCACACTTTGTTAGCACCTTTAGGATCGACAAAACCTTCTGGTTGCATCATATACAACTCTTCTTTAAGATATCCATTAAGGAATGCAGTTTTTGACATCCATTTGCCAAATTTCATAATCATAAAATGCGGCAATTGAAGGAAATATGCCCTAGAGGCAATAATAAAGTTATTATTTATATTTCCTTATATCAAGTTAAATGTTTATTATTCATGCTAGAATTGTATTAACCGGAAACTTAGTACATGTGTGAATATATAGACAAACTAAGTGTCACTAGTATGCCTCTACTTGACTAGCTCGTTGAATCAAAGATGGTTGAGTTTCCTAGCCATAGACATGAGTTGTCATTTGATTAACGGGATCACATCATTAGAGAATGATGTGATTGACTTGACCCATTCCGTTAGCTTAGCATTTGATCGTTTAGTATATTGCTATTGCTTTCTTCATGACTTATGCATGTTCCTATGACTATGAGATTATGCAACTCCCGAATACCGGAGGAGCACTTTATGTGCTACCAAATGTCACAACGTAACTGGGTGATTATAAAGGTGCTCTAAAGGTGTCTCCGATGGTACTTGTTGAGTTGGCATAGATCGAGATTAGGATTTGTCACTCCGATTGTCGGAGAGGTATCTCTGGGCCCTCTCGGTAATGCACATCACTATAAGCCTTGCAAGCAATGCAACTAATGAGTTAGTTGCAGGATGATGTATTAGGGAACGAGTAAAGAGACTTGCCGGTAACGAGATTGAACTAGGTATTGAGATACTGACGATCGAATCTCGGGCAAGTAACATACCGATGACAAAGGGAACAACGTATGTTGTTATGCGGTTTGACCGATAAAGATCTTCGTAGAATATGTAGGAGACAATATGAGCATCCAGGTTCCGCTATTTTTTATTGACCGGAAACGAGTCTCGGTCATGTCTACATAGTTCTTGAACCCGTAGGGTCCGCACGCTTAACGTTCGGTGACGATCGGTAATATGAGTTTATGTGTTTTGATGTACCGAAGATAGTTCGGAGTCCTAGATATGATCACGGATATGACGAGGAGTCTCTAAATGGTAGAGACATAACGATCGATATATTGGATGACTATGTTTGGACTTCGGAAGGGTTCCGGGCAAGTTCGGACAAATACCGGAGTACCGGGGGTTTACTGGAACCACCCGGGGAGTGTAATGGGCCTATTGGGCCTTAGTAGAGAAGAGGAGGGGCGGCTAGGGCAGGCCGCGCGCCCCCTTCCCCTCTAGTCCGAATTGGACAAGGAGGGGGGGGGGGCGGTGCCCCCCTTTCCTTCCCCCTCTCTCTCCTCCTTACCTCTCTCCTACTCCTACTCTTGGAAGGGTTGGAGTCCTACTACCGGTGGGAGTTGGACTCCCCTTGGGGCGCACCTAGGAGGGTCGGACCCTCCCCCTCCTCCACTCCTTTATATACGGGGGAAGGGGCACCCCATAGACACACAAGTTGATCATTGATCTCTTAGCCGTGTGCGGTGCCCCCCTCCACCATAATCCACCTCGGTCATATCGTAGCGGTGCTTAGGTGAAGCCCTGCGTCGGTAGCTTCATCATCACCGTCATCACGCCGTCGTACTGACGGAACTCTCCCTCGAAGCTCTACTGGATCGTGAGTTTGTGGGACGTCACCGAGCTGAATGTGTGCAGATCGCGGAGGTGCCGTACGTTCGGTACTAGGATCGGTCGATCGTGAAGACATACGACTACATCAACCGTGTTGTCATAATGCTACCGCTTACGGTCTACGAGGGTACGTGGACAACACTCTCCCCTCTCGTTGCTATGCATCACCATGATCTTGCATGTGCGTAGGAATTATTTTGAAATTACTACGTTCCCCAACAGCAATTGCTAACATGATTCGGACAGACTTAAGCATCGCTACGGGTGAGAAAGTCTCATCGTAGTCAACTCCTTGAACTTGTCGAAAATCTTTCGCAACAAGTTGAGCATTCTAGACAGGAACATTACCGTCAGCGTCAGTCTTCTTCTTGAAGGTCCATTTATTCTCTATGGCTTGCCGATCATCGGGCAATTCAACCAAAGTCCATACTTTGTTCTCATGCATGGATGATGGATCCCATCTCAGATTTCATGGCCTCAATCCATTTCGTGGAATCTGGGCTCATCATCGCTTCCTCATAGTTCGTAGGTTCATCATGGTCAAGTAACATGACCTCCAGAATAGGATTACCGTACGACTCTGGTGCGGATCGTACTCTGGTTGACCTACGAGGTTCGGTGGTAACTTGATCAGAAATTTCATGATCATCATCATTAGCTTGCTCACTAATTGGTATAGGAGTCACTAGAACTAATTTTTGTGATGAACTACTTTCAAATTCGGCAGAAGGTACAATTACCTCATCAAGTTCTACTTTCCTCCCACTTACTTCTTTCGAGAGAAACTCCTTCTTTGGAAAGGATCCATTCTTAGCAACGAATATCTTGCCTTCGGATCTATGATAGAAGGTGTACCCAATTGTCTCCTTTGGGTATCCTATGAAGACACATTTCTCTGATTTGGGTTCGAGCTTATCAGGTTGAAGCTTTTTCACATAAGCATCGCAGCCCCAAACTTTAAGAAACGACAACTTGGGTTTCTTGCCAAACCACAGTTCATATGTTGTCGTCTCAATGGATTTAGATGGTGCCCTATTTAACGTGAATGCAGCCATCTCTAAAGCATAACCCCAAAACGATAGCGGTAAATCAGTAAGAGACATCATAGATGGCACCATATCTAATAAAGTCTTGATTCTGACGTTCGGACACACCATTACTGCTGTGGTGTTCGGTGGCGTGAGTTGAAACTATTCCACATTGTTTCAAATGAAGACCAAACTCATAACTCAAATATTCACCTCCACGATCAGATCACAGAAACTTTATTTTCTTGTTACGATGATTTTCCACTTCACTTTAAATGTTTCAGACTTATGTTTCATCAAGTAGATATACCCATATATGCTCAAATCATCTGTGAAGGTTAGAAAATAACGATACCCGCCACGAGCCTCAACACTCATTGGATCGCATACATCGGTATGTATTATTTTCAACAAGTCAGTTGCTCGCTCTATTGTTCCGGAGAACGGAGTCTTAGTCATCTTGCCCATGAGGCATGGTTCGCAAGCATCAAGTGATTCCAAAAGCCCATCAGCATGGAGTTTCTTCATGCATTTTATACCAATATGACCTAAACGGCAGTGCCACAAATAAGTTGCACTATCATCATTAACTTTGCATCTTTTGGCTTCAATATTATGAATATGTGTATCACTACTATCGAGATTCAACAAAAATAGACCACTCATCGAGGGTGCATGACCATAAAAGATATTACTCATATAAATAGAACAACCATTATTCTCTAATTTAAATGAATAACCGTCTTGCATCAAACAAGATCCAGATATAATGTTCATGCTTAACACTGGAACCAAATAACAATTATTCAGGTCTAAAACTAATCCCGACGGTAGATGTAGAGGTAGTGTGCCGACCACGATCACATTGACTTTGGAACCATTTCCCACGCGCATCGTCACCTCGTCCTTAGCCAATCTTCGTTTAATCTGTAGCCCCTGTTTCGAGTTGCAAATATGAGCAACAAAACCAGTATCAAATACTCAGGTGCTACTACGAGCATTAGTAAGGTACACATCAATAACATGTATATCAAATATACCTTTCACTTTTCCATCCTTCTTATCCGCCAAATACTTGGGGCAGTTCCGCTTCCAGTGACAAGGCCCTTTGCAGTAGAAGCACTCAGTCTCATGCTTAGGTCCAGACTTGGGTTTCTTCACTCGAGCAGTAACTTGCTTGCCGTTCTTCTTGAAGTTCCCCTTCTTCCCTTTGCCCTTGTTCTTGAAACTAGTGGTCTTGTTAACCATCAACACTTGATGCTCCTTCTTGATTTCTACCTCCGCAGCCTTTAGCATCGCGAAGAGCTCGGGAATTGTCTTATCCATCCCTTGCATAATAGTTCATAACGAAGCTTTTGTAGCTTGGTGGCAGTGATTGAAGAACTCTGTCAATGACACTATCATTGGGAAAATTAAATCCTAGTTGAGTCAAGTGGTTGTGGTACCCAGACATCCTGAGTATATGTTCACTGGCAGAACTATTCTCCTCCAACTTGCAGCTGTAGAACTTATTCGAGACTTCATATCTCTCAAACCGGGCATTTGCTTGAAATATTAACTTCAACTCTTGGAACATCTCATATGCTCCATGACGTTCAGAACGTTGTTGAAGTACCGATTCTAAGCCGTAAAGCATGGCACACTGAACTATCGAGTAGTCATCAGCTTTGCTCTACCAGACGTTCATAATGTCCGGAATTGCTCCTGTAGCGGGTCTTGCACCTAGCGGTGCTTCCAGGACGTAATTGTTCTGTGCAGCAATGAGGATAATCCTCAAGTTACGGACCCAGTCCGTGTAGTTGCTACCATCATCATTCAACCTAACTTTCTCTAGGGACGCATTAAAATTCAAGGGAACGGTAGCACGGGCCATTGATCTACAACAACATAGACATGCAAAATACTATCAGGTACTAAGTTCATGATAAATTAAGTTCAATTAATCATATTACTTAAGAACTCCCACTAATATAGACATCCCTCTAGTCATCTAAATGATCACGTGATCCATATCAACTAAACCATGTCCGATCATCACGCGAGATGGAGTAGCTTTCAATGGTGAACATCACTATGTTGATCATATCTACTATATGATTCACGTACGACCTTTCGGTCTCAGTGTTCCGAGGCCATATCTACATATGCTAGGCTCATCAAGTTTAACCCGAGTATTCTGCATGTGCAAAACTGGCTTGCACCTGTTGTATGTGAACATAGAGCTTATCACACCCGATCATCACATGGTGTCTCGGCACGACGAACTGTAGCAACGGTGCATACTCAGGGAGAACATATGTACCTTGAAATTTAGTGAGGGGTCATCTTATAATGCTAGCGCCGTACTAAGCAAAATAAGATGCATAAAGGATAAACATCACATGCAGTCAAAATAAGTGATATGATATGGCAATCATCATCTTGTGCCTTTGATCTCCATCTCCAAAGCACCGTCATGATAACCATCGTCACTGGCTTGACACCTTGATCTCCATCGTAGCATCGTTGTCGTCTCGCCAACTATTGCTTCTACGACTATCTCTACCGCTTAGTGATAAAGTAAAGCAATTACACGGCGATTGCATTTCATACAATAAAGATAAAACCATATGGCTCCTGCCAGTTGCCGATAGCTGTTACAAAACATGATCATCTCCTACAACAATTTATATATCATCAAGTCTTGACCATATCACATCACAACAAGCCCTGCAAAAACAAGTTAGACGTCCTCTACTTTGTTGTTGCAAGTTATGTGGCTGCTACGGGCTTCTAGCAAGAACCGTTCTTCCCTACGCATCAAAACCACAATGATTTTTCATCAAGTGTGCTGTTTTAACCTTCAACAAGGATCGGGCGTAGTCAAACTTGATTAAACTAAAGTTGGAGAAACAGACACCCGCTAGCCACCTGTGTGTAAAGCACGTCGGTAGAACCAGTCTCATGAACGCGGTCATGTAATGTCGGTTCGGGCCGCTTCGTCCAACAATACCGCTTAATCAAAGTAAGACGTTGCTGGTAAGCAGTATGACTATTATCGCCCACAACTCATTGTGTTCTACTCGTGCATATAACATCTACGCATAGACCTGGCTCAGATGCCACTGTTGGGGAACGCAGTATTTCAAAAAAATTACCTATGATCATGCAAGATCTATCTAGGAGATGCATAGCAACGAGAGGGGAGAGTGTGTTCACGTACCCTCGTAGACCGAAAGCGGAAGTGTTTAGTAACGCGGTTGATGTAGTCGAATGTCTTCGCGATCCAACCAATCCAAGTACCGAACGTACGACACCTCCGCGTTCAGCACACGTTCAGCTCGATGACGTCCCTCGAACTCTTGATCCAGTTGAGGCCGAGGGAGAGTTCCGTTAGCACGACGGTGTGGCAACGGTGATGATGAAGTTACCAGCGCAGGGCTTCGCCTAAGCACTACGACGATATGACCGAGGCGTGTAACTGTGGAGGGGGGCACCGCACACGACTAAGACAATTGATCTTGTGTGCTCTAGGGTGCCCCCTGCCCCCGTATATAAAGGAGGGGAGGGGGAGGCCGGCCGGCCCCTGTAGGGCGCGCCAGAAGAGAGGAGTCCTACTAGGACTCCAAGTCCTAGTAGGATTCCACCTGGAGGAAGGGGGAAGAAGGAAGGGAGAGGGAGAAGGGAAGGAAAGAGGGGCGCCTCCCCCTTCCCCTAGTCCAATTCGGACCCAAGGGGGGGCGCGTGGCCAGCCCCTTGTGGTCCTTCTCTCTCCCCACGAAGGCCCATGAAGGCCCATTATTTCCCCCAGGGGGTTCCGATAACCCTCCGGCACTCCGATAGTTACCCGGTACCTCTCGGAACTCATCCGGTGTCCGAATAACATCGTCCAGTATATCAATCTTTATGTCTCGACCATTTCGAGACTCCTCGTCATGTTCGTGATCTTATCCGGCACTTCGGGCAAACTTTGGTCATCAAATTACATAACTCATAATACAAATCATCATCGAACGTTAAGCGTGCGAACCCTACGGGTTCGAGAACTATGTAGACATGACCGAGACACATCTCCGGTCAATAGCCAATAGCAGAACCTAAATGCTCATATTGGCTCCTACATATTCTATGAAGATCTTTATCGGTCAAACCGCATAACAACATACGTTGTTCCCTTTGTCATCGGTATGTTACTTGCCCGAGATTCGATCGTCGGTATCCTCATACCTAGTTCAATCTCGTTACCGGCAAGTCTCTTTACTCGTTCATGCATCATCCCGTGACTAACTCATTAGTCATATTGCTTGCAAGGCTCATAGTGATGCGCATTACCGAGAGGCCCAGAGATACCTCTTCGATACACGGAGTGACAAATCCTAATCTCGATCTATGCCAACTCTACAGACACCATCGGAAACACCTGTAGAGCATCTTTATAATCACCCAGTTATGTTGTGATGTTTGATAGCACACAAGGTGTTCCTCCGGTATTCGGGAGTTGCATAATCTCATAGTCTGAGAAACATGTATAAGTCATGAAGAAAGCGATAGCAGAAAAACTAAACGATCATTATGCTAAGCTAACGGATGGGTCTTGTCCATCACATCATTCTCTAATGATGTGATCTCGTTCATCAAGTGACAACACATGTATATGGTCGGGAAACTTAACCATCTTTGATTAACGAGCTAGTCAAGTAGAGGCATACTAGGGACACTCTATTTGTCTATGTATTCACACATGTACCAAGTTTCCGGTTAATACAATTCTAGCATGAATAATAAACATTTATCGTGATATAAGGAAATATAAATAACAACTTTATTATTGCCTCTGGAGCATATTTCCTTCATGTCCTTTGCCTCAAAAGGATTGGGCTACCTTGCTGCACTTTTGCTACTACTATCGTTACTTGCTCGTTACAAATTATCTTGCTAACTACTCTACTACTTACAATTTCAGCACTTGCAGACATTACCTTGCTGAAAACACACTTGTCATTTCCTTCTGTTCCTCGTTGGGTTCGACACTCTTACTTATCGAAACGAGCTACAATTGGTCCCCTATACTTGTGGGTCATCATCCTACTTGGGGAGCCCCTTGTTGCCCCTCTCCCTCTCCCACCTATATATATGTTGGGGGCACAGCTAGAACACACATCAATTGTTCCAAGCCGTGTGCGGCGCCCCCCTTCACAGTTTTCTCCTCCGGTCATATTCAGGTAGTGCTTAGGCGAAGCCCTACACGGATCACTTCACCATCACCGTCACCACACCGTCGTGCTGAAGAAACTCTCCCTCAACACTTTGCATGATCAAGAGTTCAAGGGACGTCATCGAGCTGAACGTGTGCAGAACTCATAGGTGTCATACGTTCGGTGCTTTATCGGTGGGAACGAGAAGAAGTTCGACTACATCAACCGCGTTGTCAAACGCTTCCACTTTCGGTCTACGAGGGTACGTGGACACACTCTCCCCCTCTCGTTGCTATGCATCTCCTAGATAGATCTTGCGTGAGCGTAGGATTTTTTTTGAAATTGCATGCTACGTTCCCAAACATAACTCAGCACTGATGAAAATGGCGAAGATTTCAATCAGAAGGTATATGCTCCATCATTGGTTTGCTGCTTTATCTATGTGCATCTAGGCCAGATATTATGCTCAGCGTTTGCATGTGTGCCCGATTCCAAGTGGCACCGAAGGAATCACACCGTTAGGATGTGAAGCGAATTCTTCGATATTTAGCTCACACACCAACACTTGGATTATGGTATCCCAAGGGATCATCTTTTGATCTAGCTGAATTTTCTTATTCCGATTATGCTGGAGATCGTGTGGATCGCAAGTTAACATCAGGCACCTGCCATTTCCTTGGACGATCTCTTGTCTGTTGGTACTCGAAGAAGAAGAACTACCTATCACTTTCCACACTAGAGGCTGAGTACATTGCTGTTGGTGCCTGCTGCTCTTAGTTGCTATGGATGAAGCATACCCTCAAGGACTATGGCGTCAACATGAAGAAAATCCCTCTCTACCGCGACAATGAGAGTGCAATTTCTAAAAATCCCTCTCTACCGCGACAATGAGAGTGCAATTTCTAAAAAGCTCTCTCTACTAAAATGGTTGTTGGAGCCACTTATGCTGAGAACTTACCGGACGACCGGTGGTTACCGAACATCCGGAGGCAAAACAAGCACCAGACGTTCGATAGGATTACCGCTCGTCCAGTCGTTGATACACTCACAAGGATAGGTGAAGTGTAAAGTGGCTAGGTTAATGATTTGTCGGGCGTCTAGTGCCTCGAGAGGTACCGGACATCCGGTAAGTACCGGAAATCCGACAATTTGGCTCTGGTTGAGAACACACCGGATTTCCAGAGAGAGCCGGTCGCCCGATGGCATATGAAGGACCGGACGTCCGAGGAGGACCGGTCTTTCGATAGCTTGGCTCTACATGGGATACTTCTGATTTCGGGTGGAGACCGAAAATCCGTCAATTACGTTCTGTTCAGAAACACCGGATTTCTGGTAAGTACCGAACGGCCGGTGAGACAAAGACCAAAGAGGACGCAACCTAAGGCAAAGAAAGCGGACAATATGGTGGAGTGCCTAGGACTGTATTGTGGGTGTAAGAGTGAAAGAAAGGAAGTATCTGTGGGTTTTGAGCAAGTCTTTCACGAGTACCGATGATCCCCTCTTAATAGTGCGGGATCCCTATACTCAAGAACAAACTGAAAAAGGGTAAGCTATTTGTCTTGTTTCTCCATTCTTGAGCATTATACACTTAAGTAGTCACGATCCACACATCAATCCTCGGGGACTAAAACATGGGATATACTTGACAAACATGATTAGTCCCATATATGTATATTATCATCAACATCAAAATATAATTAAGGGCATGATTGCACTTTTAACGGTGACCTGGTGCTGCGAGACCATGGGGGCGGCGGCTCAACCCAGTTTGATGCGGACATGGGCGGGTGTAAACCGGTTCACGTTAAAAAAACATATAATAAAAAGGCACCTAAGCACCAAATTGAGGGTAAGTTGTGTGTGTGAGGGGGGGGGGGGAGTGTTAAATATGGCACAAATGTGAAAAGGGGGTATAAATTGAGGATTTTGTCAAAAAGTGGTAATTCCTATCAATGTGGTGAATTTTTAGGGTTAAAATGGAATTAAATCAATTTAAAAAGCATTCATTGTTTAACTCGGTTTGTAGACATATATTTAGGGACGAAGCGAGTACTCCACTCTATAGTCTGTCCTAAAATTTCTATATGCACACTTATTCGTGGATGGAGGAAGTAGCTAGTAGTCAGAGTGGAACTCTCCTTGGGGTTTTCGGCAAGTTCCTTCACAAATCATGACGCATCTGTTTGTTCTTTCCTTTTTTATTTTTACTGAAAGAAAGGCACTAGCATACTTGCTATTTGCGTAGCTCGTCAAACTCTCGGATTTTTCGGCAGCATCTTCTACATAGGTCGAGCTAGAAGTTCCCTCTGCCATTATATCTAACAAAAAAGGCTAAGTTTGAGAAAAGGGGTTTTCCCCGCTTTGTATTCCAAAGCAATCATCTGATACAGTTAACGATAGGTGCTGGGGCGGAAACAGCAGAAGCACGCCCAAAAGAAAGAAAGAGAAAGAAAAGAAACAAATGCCGATAACGGTGGATCGACAAAAACGACGAAGCCTCGCGACCGCTGCGTCCACCGGAGATCGCCCATCAAGCTCCGAGACTCCGAAGCGTCGGTACCAATCAACACCTCCAAGAAGGGACGCGACGATGGCGACGCTGCTGTTAAGGGTTTCCCCCGGTACACGGCTAGGAGAGAGGACGGTTAGCCCCGACGCCCTCCAGGAAGGTCCGGTGGCACCCTCAAGCGCCACCGCGTCGGTGTCGGCCAAGCCAACAGGGATTTCTCTCAATCCCATCCTCCACCTCAGGCACTCCAGAGCTCGCCACCAAACCGGCCACCACCCTGCGCTAACACGGACATGAAGCTTCCCGCGCTGTCTAACCACGGCACCGCGAAGATGGTCTGCACAACGAAGAAGAGGAGCCGGGACTAGGGCAGCAACACCGTCAGCATACGGGAGGGCCCCACCTCCACCGTCCATGACGGTAGCTGACCGGACGCCAAAGCAGGAGCCTACCGAGCCCGTGGCCCCACAAGCCTGGCACGCCGTCGACGCCGCTGCCCCAGTCCAAGCCGCTCCCCAGCCTCCCCATACAGAGAGTGTCGCGGCGCGTGGTCGACCGCAGGACCGGATGGGGCCCTACGGGCCCAGATCTGGCCGAGATCGCCACCGACCATCCAAGACCACCGGGCGCCCGCCGCCAAGAGCGGCACCCGCCAGCGAAGCGCCGCCGCCTCCGCCACCAAGACGTCGGGCCGCCACCACCGAAAGCACCACCGGGCGCCCGCCGCCAAAGCGGCACCACCGTGGCGAAGCGCCGCCGCCTCCGCCACCAGACGTCGGCCGCCCCGGAGAACGCCGCCGCCGCCCCCCCCCCGGGAAGGAGGAGAGCTTGGTAAAGGACGACCCGCCGCCGACACCACCCGGCGGACCGGGAAGCCGCCCGGCGGCGAGAAAAAAGCGGAGGAGGACGGGACGAGAGAAGAAGCGCGCTACCCCGCCGCCTCCGGGGAGACGGCGGAGGCGGCAGGACGGGGAGGAGGATGAGGCGGGGAGGAGAAGGGAGGGAGGCTGCGTCAGGCGGTGGCGGCGGCGGCGGGAAGGAAGGCCGGCCGCCAGCGGCAGCGGCGGCGGCGGCGGCAAGGGAAACCCTAGCGAGAAAATTATCTCGTCCACTGTGCACCAAAAGACCAAGTTTTTATCATAAGGATTATTGACCGTAGAAGATATCATGTGCTCCACAGCTGTTGATGTTTTTCTTGACCCTACAGCAATCAACATGCATGCAACTCCAAGGCAAACATATTTCACATCACGATCAATCATGCATGCCCCTCTCCTTGAATGGGACGCTACGTACTCACATATGGCCATATGAGCTCAAAAGCCATCCCGCAAAAAAAAAAGAGCTCAAAAGCCTCAAATCTTCTCACCAAATGGAATAACGAAATTGACCAAGATCCCCACCAGAGATCCACACAACCCATTTGCTGAGATTAATCTCAGAGGCGGAGAAAGTGCATACGATAAACCGAAAGCAAGCAAATTAAGCGCCCCTGGCAGACGCTGACACTGGGCCCTGCGTGCATGGGGATCCAGATAACTCTTTTCCCCTTCTCCTTTTTCCCCTCCTTTTTTCGTAAAATAAAACGGTGAACCTTAGTGCGATGAAACTGAGAAAAAGGGGCAGAAAAGACTGGATGCAGCCACCGATCGACGGCGTCGCTTTTCCCGGGCCATGGCTGCTGCTGGTTCATCAGAGAAGAGATTCAGTACAGTGCAGCCTCCATGCCGCCATGTTGGAGAGGAGATCCGATAGCCAAAAGCGTGTATCATGTACCGCCACCTTGCGTAGCTGCATGCAGCTGGCAGCATGTACGTTCAACATTCAGTGCGCTGTCGACCGTCAGTCCGTTTCACCCCAGGAGCCCAGGAAAATTGTGGATCGGACGCAGATTTTACCTTGTGTTTTTCGGCGGGAACGTAGTCAAAAATTTCACGTTACGATCTAAAAGTACGGTTCATCCGTCGTGCACCACCAACCTTGTCTTCGTACTGGCAATGCATGCCACATTGAGCTTACACAGGCCAGGGTTCGTCGTGTTCTGTCTTACACAAAAACGTACATCACCACGTGATATATATTAAAAAAACGTACATCACCACGCATGCATGTAACTGGTAGACCGGAGAAGGTGGCCGGGACATCGAAATGTGTTCGAGCCAGATGTTGTGGGTGGGTGATGAGGAGGTGAAATGATGCACTGGATCGACGTCTCAAGGCTTACTAATCGTCAAACCAAAAACAAAAATCTCATTTGCCCTTGTTGGGATGAAAAGTTGTTTTTCAATTAATAGAAACGTCGATATGTCTTTCAGCTCATGGCCTCCATGGAGTCCGGAAATTTCAATTTTTCTAAATAAAAAAACTCAGAAATCTTAAAAAGAAAGACAAAATATCGTGGCTACATGTAGATGGTTCCTACATACATCTACATGAACGTACTACCTGCGGCAAAAACAAGAAGTTTATTAAACTTCAAAATATACTCCCTCTATGCGAAAAAATTTGTCCCTCAAATGAATGTACCTAGTATCAAGTTAGTGCTAGATACATCCATTTCAGGGACAAGCTTGGGACAAATTTTTTCAGGCAAAGGGAGTATTTCTTAATTTCTGAAACATATTGGCTCCGTAGAGCCTGGAGCCATGGACCCGCTTGGAGGAAATTAAAGTGTAGAAATTAGGAAATAGCTCACAATATGATGGTAGCTGCCAACCTAAAAATTGCCTTGCGCCGTTCCTCCAAAGAAGAAAAAACTTTGACTAGATGTAGTTTTCTCTAAAACACACAGGAAAAAGGAAAAGTATTCCCAAGCAATTGTTGTGCTCATTTCCTACAAACCAGATGTGTCTACATGGTACTTTCCTCTGGAATTCTCGTTTCTATGGATTTTATGTGGAAAAAAACTCCAAAGCGAGTGCATATATAATACCAGTAGTACTATGATACAGACGATTAATGCAACGCAATACATGTAGGTCTAGCGTTGTGTGGGTCAGTTTGTGAAAGCTAAACAGCTTTGCAGAAAGAAAGAAAGAAAAGGACACCCTTGCAGGGCAGACGAATTATATATGTTGGATTATAGATGGACTTAGGCTCATATAAGACAATAATCCTTAGTTAATCTTTAAGACCCATTTAAATGCATGGCAAGTGATGCCAAGTTTAGTACTTTCTTCATTTCTAAATATAAGTCTTTGTAGAATACCATACTGCTAATGGAATGAAACTGAGACCCCCTTATAAGTGCTTCTCCATTGCATGTCATTGAGAGCTTGGGAAAAGGAGCTATACACGTGGGCTCCTCCTCCGCCGCGTGCGTGCACCGCGGGTTGCAGGACCGACGAGTCGCACAAAAATAAGAAGTTTATTAAACTTAAAAATGCATTTCTTCATTTATGGAAAACCTATCGGCTCCGTAGAGCCTGGAGCCATGGACCCGCTTGGAGGAAATCAAAATGTAGAAATTAGAAATAGCCCACAATATGATGGTAGTTTTTTCTTTTCTTGTTTTGCAATTCCACAATATGATGGTAGTTGCCAACCTAAAAATTGCCTTGCACCATTCCTCCGAAGAAGAAAAAAACCTTGACTAGATGTAGTTTTCTCCGAAAACACACAGGAAAAAGGGAAATTCCCAAGCAATCGCTGTGCTCCTTTCCAACAAACCAGATGTGTCTACGTGGTACTTACCTCTGGAATTCTCGTTTCTATGGTTTTTACGTGAACAAGAAAAACTCTAAACCGAATGCATAATACTACCAGTACTATGGTACAGACGATTGATGCAACGCAATGCATGTAGGGTCTAGCGTGCTGTGGTCAGTTTGTGAAAGCCAAGCAGCTTTGCAGAAAGAAATGGAGAGAAAAGGATGCCCTTGCAGGGACACACGAATTATATATGCCAATTTAAATCTGCAGGAGGACAACTAAAAGAGAAACGTAACGCGTGTCCTGCATGCACGGCGCGGCTGGGGTCGTCTTTTGCGCCGACGTACCTAGTTTGCACGTGATGATGCATCGATCGAGCGGTAGAGTTGAGATGCATGCATGCGATGCGAGCTCCGTGGCACGAGAGCCCTCGTGCGGTCATTACAAAACTGTCTGCCACGAACCCTTTGGTCCGGTCTTACATTAACCCAAAGGCTTAGAGTAAAGCAAGGTAAAACCCAACCCCACGTACCCTCCCTCTATAAGAACTAGTCCCTCCTTTTCTAAATTATAAGATGTTCTGATAATTTTTTTCTGAATCGAATGTACATAGACGGATCTTAATGTGTTTGTTACTTATTCCAGTCCATATGTTGTTCTTATTAAAATATCCAAAACGTCTTATAATTCGAAAGATGTGATACTTTCTTATTAGTTCTTAGATTAGACCAAGTAATAGTACAAAATCCCAAAAGAAAATCATGACAGCTAGAAATTTACATGTTGTTGGCAATTAGTGCATGCATGTGAGTTCCGAACTTCCGATGATCAACCTATTATGAGTTTCGAACTCAACACCTGCCGGCATACATAGTTTGTGGTCTTTCTGTGTCGTAAATAAATTCTTCAGAAAACCTACACAGGCAGAAATCAAAATAATACTCTCTTTGTAAAAAAATACAAAAGCGTTTAGATCATTAACTTTAGTGACCACGGAGGGAGTACGTTTTGTCAGGCAGTACGCCTGACTTGACACCAAGCCGAGGAGCTTCTCATTTCGCGTAAGAAAATAAATTTAAGAGAGGGGCACCTCAAGCTTTAGAGCATCTCCAACAGGCGCGCTAGAAGACGCGCCCGCTCGGTAAAAGTACCTTTTAGCGCGCGCCAACCGGTTTCAGCAGCGCTCCGTGATGGCGGGAAACAAGCGACGCTGAAACGATTCTGTGCTGGAAAAGCGGCAGCTCGCGCGCAAGATTTGGCGCGCCGCTTCGCGCGCGCCTATAAAACTGCAGCGCCATTTGCCGCTCTCTCTCACTCTCTCCACTGCTTTCCCTCCTCGCCGCCGAGCCGCCACCACCGCGCCACCATGCCGCCTCGCCGCCGGGGAGGTTCAGGCTACCGCGGCGTCCGCGTGCGCCCGTCCGGCAGCTTCTCCGCCTCAATTCAGTCGGGCGGCGGCGTGCGCCTCGGCCTCGGGACCTTCGACACCGCCAGATGGCGCGCAAGCATACGACGCTGCGGCGTGGCGCCTCCGCCGGTCACGTTGGGACATGAACTTCACCGACGTGTCGACGCGGGAGCGGGCACAGGAGTTGGTGCCTTTTCCGTGGCTTACCACTGACGAGGATCTTCACAAACACCGGGCGGGGCGCCAGATTAGCTGGCGAGATGGGCGAGGAAGCCATGGCGGTGTGGAGGCAACGCTTCCGCAAAACATCATCAACGAAGAACAGTTCTTCGCCGAGAGGAGGGCGGAGAGGGAGGAGAGGAGGAAGGCGCGAGTCGCCTATCACGAGGACAAGCGAACGCGGAAGGCGGTCGCTAAATACAACATGGCGTTAGGAGATGCGTCGTCCTGGGACTCCCGCGACGAGCGGTTCCTTAACGCCTATGCTCAGACAACGGAGGAGGACATCACCGAGGCAGAGTCCGAGTCGGAGAACGAGTAGTATTAGAACTATATATCGTTGGAGAAGCCAGTTTTATTTTGTATCGTAGAAGCAGGCTATGTGGGCGTAGTAAAACTATATATCGTTGGAGAAGCCAGTTTTATTTTGTATTGTAGAAGCAGGCTATGTGGATGTACTAGAACTATATATCGTTGGAGAAGCGCGGATATCTGCGTATATGCGCTGCGATTTTAAGCATGCATGCATTGGGAGCCCGTGACTGCGGCCTCAAAAACCAAGCGAAGCAGCGTCAAGAAAGTAATTTTTAGCGCGTGGCGTGTTGCACGCATGTTGGAGATGCTCTTATTACATTCTCATAAGTGCATGTACTATATACGGCGCAGATCGTAGTTTCGGGTTGGATCGCACTGCAGGACCGAAGGTATACGGGACAAAATAGTTGGTTACGTACGTTGAACGTGGGTGGCTGGACTGCGGCGGACCATGCACCCAAAGCAAGGCCGACCTTGGCCGGACCACCTTCCCGGTCGACAACATGGGCGATAACGACCCAGCCGGATGATGCACCCCAACCCACACCACACTCTCATGATGTATATTCACTCACTCACTTTTCTCTTTTCTCTTCCTCTTTACAATGAGATAATAAGAATAGATCAGCGGAATACGTATCGAGATTCACACACACACATGACATATCTTGTGGTGCCGAAAAGCGGGTCTAAAGCATACAAAACGACACGGGTTTTTCTACAAAAATCTCTCCTTGAAAGAACAGCAAACGCGGTCGACGTCTGGATATAGTCCCTTTTTTTCTCTCTTTTTTTGTCCTCTTTATTACAACTGGCAGGTAGAAACGTATCAATGAAATATATGTTGAGAATCATACATATCTTGTGCCAAAAGGTGCATCAAATTTTGGCATATAAGGTGCCATATCGCTCTTTCACGGGCATGGCGAAGAACGACAGTCAAAGTCCCCGTCTAGATACACTCGCTTTTCTCTTTCTTTCCTTTTCCCTTGACAACAGGAAAATGAAAATATCTAGATTCACTTGTATTTTTTGTGACGCCGTAAAGGCAGGTCGACAATTGGAATACATGAAGCCACGGCATTCTTCCGGATCCGGCCATGTCATGGTAAACAACGAGAATTGTCTTCTCGGCCTCCCTTTCCCCTAGCACCGGCTTTTAACTCTAGAACCAAGCTTTGGTGTCAACAATCAGGAATCAACAAGGAATCAAATGGTTTAAAGCTAAATTTTGCCAATCTAGGGTTATACAAGATCAATCGAGCACTATGTTAGCATCCTAAACATTTGGGGGAACCAAAAATGAGATTGGGTTAAACTGTGTAGCTACATATATCTCCTATAGTTTGCAACTTCGACCCCGTACATCACATGGTTTCTCGAAGGTGGCTAAATGGCTGTATGGATTTTGGAAGGAGGGTATACTTGCCTTTTCCTCTCTTTTTTCATCTTCTTTACAGCTGGCAGGTAGAAACATATCAATGAAATATATGTTGAAAATCACTCATATCTTGTGGTGCCAAAAAGCGGATTATTTTGGCATACAAGGCGCCACATCGCTCTTACAGGGGCATGGCGAAGAACGACAGCCAAAGTCCCCGTCTACATATAGTCACTTTTCTCTTTCTTTCTTTCTTTCTTTCTTTCTTTCCTTTTCAACAGGAAAACAAAAATATCAAGATTCACTTACATTTTCATGGTGACGAGAGGCAGGTGGAGAATTGGCATACATGACACCACGGCATTCTTCCGGTTGTCATGGTAAACAACAAGAATTGTCGGCGCGGTCTCCCTTTCCCCTAGCACCGACTTTTTAACTCTGGAGCCAAACTTATGGTGTCAACAATCAGGTATCAACAAGGAGTGAGATGGTTTACGGCTAAATTTTGTCAATCTAGGACATGCATTGTTTTTTTTTCTTCAAAGTGCAGCTTCACAAATTGAGAGCAGGTGCACATCTCCATCAACCATTCGGTTAGCATCCTACACTTCTGGGGGAACAAGAAATGGGTCGGGGTTAAACGGCATAACTAGATCTACATCCTATTGTTCGCGACATCATTCCCTGTACATCACACGCTTTCTCGAACGAACATAAGAGTAAAACCCATTTTTCGAACCGTCGCTACACAAATTCAGAGCATGTGCACATCACCATCAGCCATCAAGCTCCTCGGAGGTGCATCTTGTCGACCCGCCTAGAACCCTAACGTGGGCAGGAAGCAGAGATCTAGGGGATCTGGTATCTCCCATGCTTTGGAAGGCGTGCCTGGTGATGGATACATCTCGCTATCCTGATATGTGCTGTGACCACAGGAGCAATTCAGCGCAGGCGAGGTGACACCACTAGCTAGGACACGGACACACAACCAACATGAGGAGGCTAAGGTAAGCCCAGCCAAACAGCATGTGTCAACAGCGGTTGATGTGTCCGCTAACCAATCTGTGCCTCTTTCTTAGTACCCAAGGCATAATTGCACAGCGATGAAAAGCGCAGCAGAGGAAAGCTAGGAGCCCCTGCTGCAAGCTTAGCTGTGGCTGTGAGTGTGAGGCTGTGGTTGTGCATGCATATGCATGCTCCCAAAGGACACGACACCTGCTGTGCATGCATGCCCCTTGAGCAGCATTACCAGTGCATGCATGCATGGATGGATGGTTGGATGCATGGGCCTACACCGCACCCAAATGAAATGGAACCCTCCCTGCTGATCTATAGTTAGCACTATGCACATGGATCACGGTAATCTCATTGCGTTGTGATGATCCATTGAACCCTGCACCAAAGCGCCCCAAAGCCGGACGACGAAGACCGACTGACGGTTTGTTTGGAACACATGCATTTCGCAGGTTTTTCCCATGAGTTTAGCAGAAACAGTTCATACAGCATATGGTTCATGTTCATCTACGCTGGGTCTGAAAGCCAATAGAAAAGGTTTTGAAAGTACAAGAAAATTCAACAAAGAGCGAAAGAAAAACGGTAGAGAGGGCGGGGACCGATTTACGCCTGTCTCCAAAACCATTCTCCCAGGCCCCCTGTTTGACGATCCAGGCCCCCCAACCTGATCGCCAACTTGGAAGATGTGTGTTTGTGGGCGATACACCTGCGCGGCGCAAGTTGGGATCATGGCAAAAGAAGAAATCCCGGCCCCCTTCTCCAACCATACCATACCATAACACACATACACCAGACCAGATATGAGATTGAGACGATATGGGATTCAAGGGGGGTAAAAAGATTTGTGCGCCTTTGTGAGTGAAGTGGCATGGCATGGCACATTGCAATCTGACAAGCAAGATCGCAGCGTGCTGGTGGTTAGTTAGTTAGTCAGTGGCCTGCATGCTTGAATCCTGGCTAGCTGCTGGTTTTGCACCTAACATATACTGCCATCCCAAGTGGTTTCTCCCTTTTACTTACCCCTCCCCTCCCTTTTCCCTTCTTTTCTCGGTTGGATGTAGGGCATGTCTCTACGTCAAAGGTACTTGCAACAGTGTACCCACTAAGTGTGTGACTTCATCGTGTACAGCTAAAATACACCAACCTTAAATAACTGCATATTAAATCGAATACGATGTGCAACACTATAGAGCAACTCTATTCCAGCAAGAAGAGCGGAATTGCTTAGATTCATTACCAGCTGGTTAAAATCATAACCAAGTTTCAGATTATACAGAACTGGGCTGGTAGGACTGCTTAACAACATTACAACCTGTTTTGTTCTGCATGTATCCATTGTTCGGCAACCTTTAAGAATGCAAAAACGGGGCGGAAAAGAGAGTGCAAATAGGACATGACTAGGAACAATAATCCTGTTTATGGAGACCAAGACTATGACTAGCATAGCATATGACAAACCGCCCTGCGTCTTGAGCTTGTTGATTCCTCAATTATTATTTCCGGTTGGGAACATAAAACCAGCCTCTCATTTTCAGCATATCTAAACTCCCAGGGCATTGCATATCTTCGATAGGCAGTGCGTGCCTGTACCAAACATAAAGCAGGGCTTGGAACACCACAAGCATTGCATTTCTCTGGACCATTCATCTTATCTGGTGTAGTATGTGGGGGTCTTCCTTTCTTGCTTTCTCTAGGGCCAGCGTACAATTTTCTTAAACATTGCCATGTTAGGTTCCCGTCAGGAACCATACAAGGTATGGAAAGGAAAGGGGAAAGGAAAAGAAAAAAGGAAATTTGCAAGGTCTGTGTTCTTCCTCTTTTGATTTCGAGTTTATCCAAACTTCTATGCGTGTTTTTGAAATCAGATGCATGTGTCCTCTTGCAGTTGCATAGAATGAAATCAGCAAAAAATTAACCTTTGTAATCCTACAGGAGGACCAGGCCAGCAGGTAAGAAGGCGAATGAAAACCAGAGTTCAAATTGTGATGCCCACAGCTTTTATGCTTTTAAACCTTATGTTATGCGTACGAATGCACTGCCGTTGCTTGATATCGGTAATTTGACCCAGCGAGCTCTCTGCCTTGCACTCCTAACTGTGCATGCTCCACCCAGCTCCCTACTCCCCAAATCCAAACCGATCATCAAATCTTTTTCTCTGGTTGGTGAGGCTGTGGGGGCGGTGATTGTTTCACTGTGAACAACCCCTTGTTGTGGTCACACGTTGGCCATTAAGACAAGTGGGGCACACAGTGCAGGAGTGGTGGTAAGTGGTCACAGCAAAGGGGCTCAAAATGTGGCAGTGGTCTCATGATCTTTTGGCAATGGCTCCCAGTGAGGATACCAAGTTTCAGGCTAGAAACTGTAGCTCCTCCAAGTGGTGCAGGTAATTCTGGGTGCCAGACGATAGGACGTGCTCAGAAAAGTCTATTATGTGGGTGGCCAGTCTTTTGTCTGTTTGGCTTCAATTTGAAACGGGTTTCGCCTTTCAACCGAGTCACATGAAGCTTCTCTAAATGTAAATGTAATCCATGTTTCTACCAGGTTCGTGAGTGACCAGCTAAACAATTAGAAGAAATGGCAGACGATTTTATCAGTAAAGAATGATAGTGGATAATGAAGGGAGCAATTGGGGTTCCATTTTCATTCTAGTATTTCATTGTAACAGAAGTGGCAGAGTGGTGCATCCCTTATACCTCTTGTTTTCCTGGACTGGGCTTAGTGGCAGCTTTACGTTTACCGCGCTTCCTGTTATATGTTATTTTGCAAGAATCTAGTATGCAGCACACATGAGGATCCTCCTTTGGTATTGTTTTGTACAACTTCTTTGCTGCCAACCACTCGGCAGACTTCTTAGATGTCGACCTCTGGGCAGACGAAACAAGAGCCTGGTACATCCTGCATACAAAAATGTCATGTTTGAAATGGATATCCCAGGAGAAGAAATAGGACAAGGGTGTCAAAGCGAGCACACTGATCATGATATCACATTGCCTAAATGGAGCTTGTCCAGCTCCCTGAGGAAAATCAAGCCACCGTTCTACAGTATAATGAATTCTCAACTTATGTCCCTCCCAGGTAAAGAAACCAACCTCAAGGAAGTCAACACGTTGTGTGGAAGGCCAGAGGATTCATATTCTTCCCAGATCTGCTGGGCACGTTGTGAATCCTTTGCCTTTACACATGCGCTGAGAAGAAAATCAAGGCTTGTCCGAGAAACATTTAGCCCGAGCTCTTTGACAGCACGGAGAAGCTCCATTCCAACATCCAAATTTACAGGCTCCATTTCCCATATTTGGCAGAAGACCTTCAGATCAGTTCATACAAGTAAACAAAAAGTAAAGTTAAAACGAGAGATAAATCTCAAAAGGTTTTGTTTTGGTTCATGAAGAAAAAGGTTTTTCGAAACAATTACAACCTTTATTCACACGTATTTCTACCAGCAACAAATACAGTTAAGCAATTTAATAGATAATTAAATCAAGGTTTGGTTATTCAAAATGTCACGCTAGTTACTCTGAAATGAAACTCTGAACTAATCAGCAGAAAATAAACAAGTGAGATGACATCAAACATTAAGCCCTACAGGAAAAAAAAACATAACCCAATAGGAAAAAGTGAGTATATAACATAAAAATCAAACACATATCCGGCAACATAACAAAAGGTTCCATTTTCAAGTTTCAACACATAGAGAACAAAAGATATGCAATGGAAAAACATAGCTCAACGCTGCTCAACCAAATAAAACGAATCTACTATTGAATACAATCCCTAGTAAAAGTGTAATGGGTTAAACAAGATAAAAAAGTTGCAAAGCAATGAACAACTATTGCATCTGGAAGCCGTAATCTATCGATATCCCCTAGATCAACTATTATCATGCAAAAACTCTTCAGTAAATTAAAGATGGTGTGTGCAATTCCAAAGTCACTTCAATTATAAGATGAAATATACACACTTTTGATCAAACTAAGGGAAATCAGAAGATTATCAGGTGCCCCTTTAAGAAAGGTCGGATAAATACCTGATCAACAATCATGTATGTACTCATTTCATTTGTCTCCTTCAGTTGCTTAAGTAAATCAACAGCGGCACTGGCAAATGTATCAAATAAATGGTAAGTGAATTTATTTTTGCGGAGATAGTGAGTGGAAAGTTAACTAAATAGCAGTAGAAATTCAGTTGCTTAAATAGGAGCATCAATTAGCATACTCAGGGTGATTATGCTGAACACAGTACTGAAGCACTCTGCCGCACCCATCAAACCACATGCCTGGCTCGCTCACCTCCTCCAGAAGTTGATACAGTCTATCCAGCTGGTCTTCTGTTTGAGTATGCTCCTGCAGAAGCAAATACGATACTATAAGCAATGGAAATAAGAGCAAAAGAGAATGGAAGAATGAAGGCACCACTCATCTCAAGTTTTGACAGGAAAGGTGTCACAGATTTACTTACAATCAGGGCTATTGCAGCCTTTGGTTCAAGGTAGCCTCCGGATTGCTTGATTTCGTCAAACAATTCAAGTCCATCTGATACCTTCCCATTCGATGCAAGCGCTCCTACAAGCGCGCTTCTTACTTCACTGAGGCACTTAGGTGGTATTTCCTTATCCTGGGCAACCTAATAAACAAGAATGGTTGTAAGCACATCGAACAAAATAATTTCCTTAGTTGCTTACATTAGAATTTAGCAGTAATAACCATTAACATATATCTAACTAAGAGATGCAGTGTATCATGTGCGAGGAGAATTGGAACGTGAAAGACTGAAGGTGCAGAAAAATGGGTGGAAATTTTAATCAGCGATCATAATTTACCTGTTTGGCCATGTCAAAATTCCCAAGTCTTGAATATGCATTAATTAGTGCCATATATGCATGCTTGGTCATTTGAACTCCATCTCGCCTTAGTTCATCCAGGTACTGTCAACAATTCAATAGCCAGAAGTTATGTCAGCAGGAACCATGAATAGCAATGGATTTGTAACATCAAAACTTGAAGGAACATTATAGGTCATAGAGCAGGATCCGAACGCTGTGTGATAAGGAATTTATCGATGTGGTATAATGTAGGTGATGTCACCAGGAACGAATGGGTAATCAAAGGAGGTGGTAATTGACAGTACGCGCATGGAGCAGTAGAACTTCTATTTGAACCAGGATACAGGAACAGTGCCAACAGCAAATGATCAGGTACATGGCAAACCTTTGATATTTTCTCTTCACAATCACAGTTTGAGATCAAATAACTGAATGTTTCAGAGTCTGGTTTTACTCCAGCAATCTGCATTTGTGACATGACCATTTGTGCTCCATTGTGATTTTTCTGCAGAACAATATACCAAGTTAGAAGTTATGGGGAAAATGTTGTGAAGGCATAAACATGTTGAAATGGAGGGTGTACATTATACACTACAGAATGTCATGTTACGTTAGTAGACTTTGCAACTTTATGCATCTTTGTGTACTTGAGTGGCGGTTTTGCCATACGGTCAACAAACAACTCCAGTATGGGACATCTCATATGCGTTATGTATTGTATTTGTACTAGCTAAGCAGGTTGAAGAAGTATGATGACGATAATCGACAGTGGGTCACTGTCAGCGTCAGGCATGTGAGATAAACAAAATGAAGGAACGGCAAACAGGAATTATTACCTCTCTAAAATATCCAGCCATAAAAACATTATAGAGGCTTACGGGTCAATGTCAGCAATAGGTATGTGAGAGCAAAATGAAGGCATGGCAAACAGAAATTCACCTCTCTAAAATATCCAGCCATAATAACATTATACAGGCTTACGGTAGACGTCTCCCCAGATTCTTCTGCATCTGTGAGTATAGTGTAAGCACCTTCAAACTGGAAGGAGAAAAGATCAATGAACAACAATGTCATACTATAACTGATTTCTAGGAATAGCAGGTGATCCCCATTCTGACTTACATCTTTCATTTTTACACATAAACTTATCATGCTCCTGAAAGTTTCGGGTTTCAATTTCAACTTGTAGAGACTCATCAAATTATATAACGGACGAGCCTGCAAAATAAGCACCGATGTCACTTGAGAATAACTAAATAATGGTTAAAATAGATAATGCTACCAGTCAGGCAGACACTCAGTCAGACTACCAACAGTTGATCATCCATGGTTGAACAATGTTCCTAATAATAAATTTAGGCCTCAACATCTTGAACAAATGTGGCACAACAGTTGATTAAGAGCATTAGCTAGTCATCCTACAACAATGGTAAGGGAGGAACAGTATGTTAATAGGTACGCTGTGTTTATACTAGAAAATTGTTGTTCTAATAGGTGTATATGCTTGTTATTACAAGTATATGCAGTCATGTACAACAGAGCAGTGCACTTAAAAATGGTAAATTCATGTAACCTATAAGACATACCCTGGTACTTAATTTGAACACAAGGAACACACTCCAGCATGCCCCACCTACATATAGAACGACTTACCATGTGAAGCTCGTAGCCTTGCTCACAGGCATTTATTATTGGATTGAGCAATTCAATCGGCACACTGGGATTGGATTTACAAAGGCACTCAGCCACATCAAGAGCTAAGCTGATCTGCAAACAAAATACGCAAACAGCTCAGTTACAAAGATTGCATTGACAAATCAAGAATTACAAAATCTAAATGCTCAGCGTTAAGACTAAAATATTTCATAAGCATAGCATATGCAATATCAAGTGGCACAAGTAGTAAAGTGCCAATGTTGCTTAGTGCATGCATCAGTTATACAACATTTCATGTCTAGCTACTTAAGAAAATGTTTTCTGAAGTCGACAGAAGCACCAAACATTGCCTAAGGAGACAGCGGCACAAACTTAAATAGATCAACATGCTTATATCTACCCTAAATATAAACGTTGCAATAGACACCCACTCTCTGTCTAATAAAAATGGGTATGTTTACATCTAAGTTGGCCAAGATTTTCTTATGCCTAAGTCGATGGTGCTAGTGGTGTGATAAAATATTTTCCCTCGTCTAGCGTGAATCTTAGTGTAAAGTCATCCAATGGCTCAGTACAGTCTACTTAGACATAAGAAAAATCACAAACGACTTTTAACAAAACCAAAAAGTTGTTATTTCTACAGATTTGTTGATACATCACCGAGCCGGTCAGACGGTCACATGATGCTTGCCTAATTTGGTTTGGTATCCAAACCCAGCATGTATGAAGCAATTGAGCTTGTTGATTGATGACATTGGCTATGAAATCACCACATGCAGTACGGGTTTGATTGCTCTCTGGCCATACAAATCAACTTGCTTTGGATTTACAGATGTAGTTTGAATTTCAGTCGTCATAATTTATATCCTCAATATAATTAACAGAGCGGATTATTTAGACTATGTGGACAAGCATGGTGGCTGGTTTGCCTCTTATTTTAACAGTATAATAGATTTATAATAGAGCAGTGAGTGATTTTGGCCAATACCTTCGATGAACTGCAGCAAAAAGAGACGATCGTGTCATATACACCAACAGAAGGTGCTACCTTAAACTTCTCTTGCCATTTATTAAACGCTGATATAACATCTTCAGCCTTCATGAAAATACATTACCAACAGATGTTATATTGATGAAGCTTAGCTGAAATGGCTTTGTTAACATGATAAGTAGCTGCATTCGCTCAGGTAGTAATGTTTTCCTGCTTATATTAGGAAAATGGGGCAGCCAAAGGAATTTTGCAATAAATAGTAATGTGATAAGCAATCATTTCTGGTAAAAAAATGATAACCAGTCATGACCGACATGGTATATAGATAAAAGATAAAATAAACATGTGATTGCTTCCATGATATCAAACACCATGTCAATAACAAGGATCGTTAAAAAAATATGGTTCTGATAGCGATGCCGGTTGAAAATTGATTCATCTTTCCTACTAAAAATAAGTTTAATTGACTGATCTTTTGAATTACACAAAAATATATATACTACTAAGAGTAATTACACCCAATGCTCTGCACTTCTGCAGGCATGTAGCGTGCATCATGGAAGTACAGCCTACTCCACTACATATAACTAAAAAGGAATTTCTATTTTGCCACTCCGAAGAATAGCATTTGGGTTTTTCGCTACTCATGTTCTTTGGGGCAGTGAATCCCTAATAAATCCATAATAAAAAAAGGTAGCAGCAATACCATATGTGCTTTCTTCTGTTATGAAGTTATGATTTTGTAGTAAATTGGTGATTATTGTAATGTCATAAGTTGCATAAGTATTATGTACATATACTGCAGGGGGGTTTGTTTCAATTAGTAATTATTGCAATGTCATAAGTTACAGAAGTACTCCCTTCGTAAAGAAATATAAGAGCGTTTAGATCACTACTTCAGTGATCTAAACACTCTTATATTTCTTCAGAGAGGGAGTATTATGTAAATATATTTAGCTCAAGATTGAAGAACACTAGACAAACAGTCCATTGTATATTAGAAGCTATATGTATTACCAGCAGTTAATATAAACAATTACTCACCTCTATACTCGGTATATTTGCAGCATAGTCAAAAATTAAGGATGAAACTTTTACATCGGAGTATTCTGAAACAGAAAATAAACAAAATTAGCAGATAAGAGATGAGCATAGTGCAGAAACAGAAACTAGAAAATGCACTGTATCCTTCAACTATGAAGAAAATATTACGATGCAAAGATTTTTCAATAAAATTAGTTGAATGTTCATCTTATAGCCATCAAAATACTATGATTAGATTTGAAAAGTGCATACAGTTTATCACCTTTTGACGTCATCTTCTGAAGAAGTTTCTCAGCATGGTTCTCCAGTTCGAGCCTACCCATATACTTGAATATACTGGATATGTACTTCGACCCTAAAACTTTTGTTGGGTCAAGTAATTCCAAGAACGTGACAAAATCCATCTTTCTGTTGCTTTCAGCAAAGGCCAGCATATAGCTTTCTGTAAAACAATGCATTGATTAAGGTACTATAGGGGATATGGTACGTAAGTTTACAAACTGTGTAAGATGAAACAACTCTGTCTCATTATGATGAATACCCAAACAGAAGGTTTTGACTGTGATTTTGGGCCATTACCTGCTATGCAATAATCAGCTTCCTCACTGCAGTCTTCAACAGAGCGACAAAGTTCTCGAATGCTTTCTTCATCTTGAGCTCGAATCAAGAGCAACATCTCGTAATAAGGTATCCTGGAGCAGGACCGTGGATTCGCATCCCTAAAAAATGCACTGAACATCTCAAATTCCTCCAACAACTCCACATCCACCAGGTACAAAAGAAATGGCCCGTAACTGTCTTCCTCGATCTGAAACCCCCTATCTTTCATCATCTCAAAAAGCCGATATGCCCGAAAAATATGTTCCACTGCTGAGTCAACGTCCCCGCAGGCCCTTGCCTTTTCCAAGCAAACCCTAATCAATGCATTGAACTCCTTGGGACCGGTATCCCTCCCCAGCCTCCCGAAGAACTCGAGCGCAGACTCCGTGCCAAGCTTGTCGGCGCACATCCGCATCAGCCTCGTGAAGCGGCGGCTCTCCGTGTTCTTGAAGATGTAGCGCTTCTTCTTCTCCCTCGCCACCTCCTTCCGCAAGTGCATCATTGCGCTACTCGACTGCGACCCTGCAAACCACTCCATATCCAGTATCTTGTTGCCAATGGCGTCCACGTCGTCTTCGGACTCCTCCGGCAGCGCCTCCGTGGCACCGGACTCTTCCGCATCATCAGGACCTGAACATTAATCAGATAAGTCGCAGTTGCAGATACAGTTCCACAGCTACTGAAAGAGCTGCATTTGGGGGGTTTGGGTGTGGTGACAGTTGAAGCAGAGACTGCATAAGAATACCGTTCAATATGGACAGGATCTCCTTGGTGAAGTCACGGGAGTTGTCCTCCTCCTCCCCATCTGAGCAAGAGAGGGGAGACGAGTGAGTGGGGAGCAAATGGCGAGCGAGGGTGGGGGTGGAGTCGGTTACCGTTGGCGAGCGCGTGCGGGAGGGAGGAGGGCAAGGTGGTCTTCTTGGAGGCGGCGGCCTGCTTGAGGCGGAGGAGGGAGGCGGGGGAGACCGCGGTGGCCGGGGAGACGGCGGGGCTGCGGCTGGTGGAGGGGCGCTTCCGGGTTGCGAGCTCGGGCGCGGCGGCGGCCACCTTCTTGGTCGTCTCCAGGAGGCGCTTCCACATCGGTGGCGCGTGGCCGAGGGCGGCGGGCGGAGCAGCCGCAGCCGCCGCCAGTAGGTCGCAGCGCGGCGGAGGCGCGCCGGCGCGACGAGCGTGTGCGTGCGAACCAGGCGGCGTTTTCGCGGGTCGGTGTTGCGGTTGGACCGGGCCCAAACCCACCTTAAACACACCACGGAATAATAGGGCCCGAGTCCTCTCAAGAGAAAAAAAAAAATTAGTTCCTCAAAAGAAGAGTAAAAAGCAGAATCTGTGTAGAATTTTCTCTTTCTTCAAAAAAAAAGGATCTGGATCTGTTATAAATTTTATCAGAAATACCAAACACCTCAAACAAAATAAAAACTACATCGAGGTAGCTGGATCAACGAAAGACCACTTCCACCATTGGAACGAGTCGCTGACATGATGTTGTCACCGCTCTTTTATTGGAGTTGGCTTGACCTTGTCGATGATAACCCAAAAGCCTCCATGCACGTGCCCCTAAGAATGAGCGCCCTCGAGCCGTAATCATCACCGTTGAACCCTTGAATAGACCTAAAGCACCTGACATCAAATCTCATCATCGCATACGCACTACGAGAAAGTCTAACCTCGTCGCCCCAAGGAGATGCACGAATCTACTCGGCAGGTCCCTTGACTATGTCCGAACGAACGAATTTGAGGACCGGAGCCTGAAAGACAAACACGAAGAAGAAGTGTAATAGTGCAACTAATCCCCGGGTGGTTTTGGTAATTAATAACAACATATATGTCATTGAACTAATGAACATTGATGATAGATTTCAGAAAAGATCAATGATTGGCATGGCAAGGACTAATGGATGTGGACCCCTTCAAAATATCAAGAGCAAAGGATTGGCTACTCCAAGACTCTTCATTTTGGTTTAGTGATCCAAGATCACATTGAGTCCCTTAGGAAAGCCAATACTATTAAAAGAGGATGAGGTATTGTTGATGATGTTGTTGCTCAAAGTGCTTAGTGATATTGCTCCAAAAAGCCTCCGTCACTTCCCAAAACACATATGTCCAAACCCTAATTCATCATTTCAATCCCACCGATATCACCTAATCCGGACCCACCGAGATAATCATTCCATTGCCACAGCCAAAACCCTAGCAATCTGGTTTGATCAAAATGGATCTCGGTCCCATCAAGATGGCTTGACCAAGTTTCTGTAATGGCATTGCTTCACTTCGGAATCACCGAGTTGAAACGATCGGAATTACCGAGATTGGGTTTTGCCCTAGCCGTTGCACTTCGTCCCACCGAGTTGTTCCCGTTTGTGTCGGATGTGGGGTTCCGACAAACCCTTAAAGTTCGAACACTGGGGTGCGCGCGAAGTCTTTCCCTCCTACCGATCTACGCCCTAGCTCACTAAGATCTTGCGGGCGAACTCGACGAACTCACAACACAAAGAGACACGAGATTTATACTGGTTCGGGCCACCATTGTGGTGTAATACCCTACTCCAGTGTGGTGGTGGTGGATTGCCTCTTGGGCTGGTGATGAACAGTACAGAGGAAAGAACAGCCTCCTGAGGTTGAGGTGTTCTTGTGCTTGCGGACTTGTGCGCGTCCCTCGATTCTATTTTCTCTACTATGGTGGCTAGACCTATTTATAGGGGCCCTGGTCCTGTTTCCAAATAATGAGCGGGAAGGGAGCCAACAACGGCGGGTAAATTTGAAGGGGGACAGCTAGTACAAGCTAACCTGACAAAAGCGGTCTTCGCCTGCGAAAAGCTTTGGTGGTGACGCCGTCTTGGGCTCCATGATGACCTCCGTCTTGCCGTCCTGCTGGTCTTGGTCTCGTTGCCTCGATATAGCAACCTTTGCCTGATGCCTCGGTACTCTTCGCCTACGCTGGCCTCCTTAGCACCAAAGAGGAAACAAGGACGCTGCGCGCGCTGGCGCCCGCCTGGTGCCGATCGACATGGCTCACGTCACGAGAGCCTCGTGAGGTTTTCCCCGCCGTGATTTCTCTGCTCCTCGTGAGCCTGCCTGACTAGGCCACTCTTGAGGAGGTCTTGCGTCGTCCGCCTCGCGAGGCTTGGCCCCTCGCGAGGGTCTTGGATGCCTTGTTGATGAAGATGGGTCGTACGGCCTGCAGACTTAGCCACACCATGGGCCGCAGGCAGGCAAGTCTGGGGACCCTCGTTCCCAGAACGCCGACAGTAGCCCCCGGGCCCAAGGGGCGCTCGGGCTTGGCTTCGCGGCGAAGCCAAGGGTCAAGTACGGAGCACCAAGGGCCCCAAAAGCCTGCAGCCTCGGTTGACGCGTGGCGGTTGATTGGACGTGGGCGTCTCCGCTTCCCCACGCTGCCTCAAAGAATCGCTTGACGACAAAAGATCGGCGCAGCAAGACTTGCCTTCATTGCTTCTTCCTTGCCTCGCTCCAGATCCCCTTTCTTACTCCTTGCCGCCGCTACCTTCGGATTTGTTCCAATCTCATCCTGCATTTGTGATCCATGGCGCCGCGCAAGGTCAGGACTTCCTCAGGACCAGCTTGGTATGAGCCGGCCCTCGAGGCGCCCACCATCACGGAGAAGAGCCTCGCCTCCGTGCGCCTGCTGACGGCGGGCGAGGGCAACGAGTGGGGGGAGACCGAGCTCCGGCTTGCCTCCGACGTGCCAGAGCCTGAGGGAAGCACCTTCTTCCCCTTCTTCTCGAGCAGCGTCGCCGTCGGGTTGGTTCCTCCCTTCTCCGATTTCTTTTACGAAGTTCTCGACCACTACGGGCTGCAGGCGTTGCATCTCCATCCCAACTCTGACCTCCTCCTGTCCATCTTCGCCTACTACTGTGAGGCGTACCTGGGCATGATGTCGTCTGTGGCGCTCCTGCGCCATTTCTTCTTCCTCCATGTCAGTGATACGCACATCTCCGGATGCGCCAATTTCGTCGCATGCGGCAAGGCCAACTCGATCTCGAGCACGGGGAAGAGGGCCGACAACATTCAATCCAAATGGGTCATGGTGGATGCCAAGCGTGCTGACCCATGCCTGGCGTTGCCAACGGCGGCGCCCTCTTCCAATGGGGGGTGGCCCAAGGCGGAGCTTGCCGATGAGCGGGCATCGCTAGTGTTGGGGCAGATGGTGACCAACCTGAAGCCGGGCAATGCGAGGACAGCCAAGGTGACGGGGACGATGCTCCTGAGGGAGTTCTTGATGATGTGGGTTGCCCCACTCCAGGCGCCCCCCCCCCCCCTTGTGGGAGCTTGAAGAGAAGGGGGAGCAAGACCCGTCTGAGGCCTGGGGCCCTTCCTGGCAACGAATTGGATGCTGTTCTGCGCCTCATAGTTGGGGACAACCAGGAATACCCGTCTAGCGCCTTCGTTCCTTTGTTCCAACGCAGGGATCGGGAGGAATTTGTCGCCTCCAGGCCAACCTTTGACGCGTGTGGGCTGGTGCCGCCGGCACTTCCGGGAGCCCCTGCGGCACCGAAACCGGTGGAGGTGCCTTCTGACGAGTCCCGCGGGGAAGGGAAAGAGGAGGTGGACTCGGAGAAGACTCTGGAAGAGGTGGGGAGACTTCCCCTCTGAGCAAGGCCGAGATCCTCCGCGCCCTTCTTGACGATGCCGAGGTCGACGCCCGCCAAGGAGAGAGGGAGCAGCCCCTCATCCCGACGAGGGGTGGGTCGTCGCTGGTGGCTCGTGACGTCGCCTTCGTCTTGACGCCACCTGGGGCGGGCTCCGGTTCTGCCTCCGCACCGCCTGGCGCCGCCGGAGCCCGAACGCCTGCACCTCAGGTCCCGAAGCTGTCAGGCTTCAAGCTTCCCAAGCGGAAGTATGTTGCGGTGGATCAGTAAGTGTCTTAAGCTTCGCCTTGTCCTTGTTTGTACTCGTCATTTCCTGATGCTCGCCCTTGGTTGATCAGGCCGACATCTTCGGCGAAGAAGAGGAAGGAAGACGCAGCGGCCGTGCCTCCTTCCGCAGAGAAAGGAGGCAGCAGCGCCCGCATCTCCCCAGCCCGGTCATCCTCGCGAGGCCAAGAGGAGCATCGCCGCATGGAGTCATCCCCCATGGTCCCACCGGCTCCGGAGGTGCCGGCGCCTGGTGCGGCTGATGAGGTCCCAGCTGCTCCGGAACCCGCGATCTCCCAGGCCCTGGTGATGATGTCGCCTCCTCCCGCTACTTCACCTCCACTCCCAGGTTCTTCTGCTCCTGCTGCTGTTCTGGAACGTGCTCTTTCGGAGATGACCCAACTGCAGGCGGATCTCCTGGGCGCGGACCCTCGTCTGATGGCCGGGTGCCTGGAGCTGGCTTCACTCCGACTTGGCGGTTCACGCAGCGCTAAGTCAGGCCGCAGCATCTTCCGAGAAGGAGAAGCAGAGTGTCGCAGATGCTGCAGTCGATCGTGAGGCGGCACTGACGGATGCCAAGGCCGCCCGCGACCGCTACCAAGAGCTGGAGGGTGAGCTGAGGAGCCTTCGTGACCAGCACGCCAAAGAAGCACGCTGCCGCCAGGCGAAGGAGGAGGAGGTGAAGGCCCGGGAAGACACCGTCAAGAACCGCGACGCTGAGCTAGCGGAGTTGGATAAGACGCAGGCCGCCGAGCGTAGCCGGTTGGAAGGGCTGGAGCGGAAGGCGAAGGCGAGGGAGGCCGATCTTGGCGCCAAGGTGCGAGTCCTGGCCGAAGATCGCGCGGCCTTCGCCGACCTCGAGGAGAGGTCTCGCAAGGCGCTGAAGACGCTCTACGAGCACGGCCTGGAGAAGTCGTTGGCCACCTACGAGGACGGCCCCGCCCGGCTGCTTCCTCTCTTGGTGAAGGCGCTTGAGGAGGTCGTTGATGGCCTCGGTCGCATGGCGGAGGCAGAAGCTCGCGTCCTGTCTTTAGCTGCGCTGACCTGCGTCTTCAGCCACCTGCACCTTCGCGACCCCAACGCTTGCCTTGTCGAGCTGCTGGAGCCTGTAGCTGAAGATCAATGCGAGGTCGCCGCCGCAGCCGTGCAAGGTCAGGTGAGGGCCTTGCTGAAGAAGTTCCGCGGCTTTGTCTCCGCTCCTCTGTCCGGCGATGTCGCCGATCCTGCAGCTGGTGGTGAAGGTGAAGACAAAATTGCTCACGGGGGAGCACCTTCCGCAGGCGATGGCGATGTCTAGAGGTGACCTGCAGCTATTCTTCCCGTTCCGTTCCTGCAACATGTATCAGGCCTCGTGGAGGCGTTTAGACTTTTTATTTGGTATTATGAGGACAATATGCTTGTAATATTTGCTTCGAGATTTTGCGATTTCCTTCCTATTTGCTTGCGTTCTGCGTCGGCAGAGCCCGGCCCCGCGCATACCTCAACCGCCATTGGGCCGATCGGAGACCAGGACGGACCAAGGAGTGAGGGGCTACGTGACCAGTTAGGCTCCTGAGTCGCGATGCTCAGGAGTCCCCCTTGACACGCAAACAGCTTATAGGGAGAGTTCGCGAGGATAAATTAATGTTCTACGTCGGCAGAGCCCGGCCCCGCGCATACCTCAACCGCCATTGAGCCGGCCGGAGACCAGGAAGGACCAAGGAGTGAGGGGCTACATGACCAGTTAGGCTCCTGAGTCACGATGCTCAGAAGTCCCCCTTGACGTGCAAACAATTTCCATACCTGCCCTCGCCGAGGTCTCGGGAGGGGCGCGCGACGCCCAGGTCCGGGAGACCTGGTTGGGTGGTGTGCGCTTGGGCGTGACCCGAGCGCAGCCCCCGTGCCCAGCCCCCTCGCATGGCTCTCCTGAGGGGAGGCGTTGCGTTGAGGCTGGACGCTGAGCTCTGGACTCCCTGAGGTTGGTACGACCGTGGGGCCACCCTCAGTTGTTTATCACCAGCGCGGAGCATAGTGCTTCCGCTTGTGCACGGGCATAGCCGCTACTCGGCAGTGTCGACGGCCAGCGTGGAGCATGGTGCTTCCACTTGTGCGTGGGATGGGGGGGCCCCTCCGGGAGGATCCCCCGGGGCGTGTACAACCCCGCCCTGACACGTGGCTTGCACGGCAGGGCTGCGAGGTGTATCTGGGCACTCGTGAGCCAACGCGGGACTCACGAGGCCCTACCCCAAGGCGGGTTGCGCCTGGTCTTGAGTCTTGGTGACTGTGTGTTCCTGCAAGGCGGTTAGATACAAGCACTCTACGTCCTCAGGTCCCAGCCCTCGAGCGAGCTTAGCCGCTGCTGGTATGCGAGGTCGCGATGATGTGGTCAAGGCCAGGGGGTGAGGGCTGGAGAGCCAGTAAGAGCTCCTGAGTCGCGATGCTCAGGAGCCCCCCTTTTAACGCGCAAGCGAATTGCGTTGGATGAACAGACCCATGGTGGGCGGCGATCGAGCAGGCGATAGCCGTGGGCAGGTTAAGCATGGAAAGCAGATCAACTTAGGTAAATGCAGGAAGATACATGCCACTGGGTCCGGCCCGAGCGGCTTGGGGATGATGCAGCCCGAGGGGCACCCCCAGTAAGGTAAGCTAAAGACGTGAGCAAAAGGGATACATGTCGCAGGGACGGACCCACGCGGCCTGGGAATAATGCAGCCCGAGGGGCGCTCCCAGCTAAACGAGCTTGGAAGATGTCACCTGGTTCTGTAGACGAAGTAGAGTTGGTGCAGCTGAAGGCATGCATCGAAGGGATGACTCTTCATGAGCCACCGGAGCCCTGAGCCTCGGGAGGCTCTGGGGGCTCGGGAGGTTCCTTGAAGACCGTCTCCATTTCCTCCAGGACGGCGTGGTACCTGGCCTCCTGAGCTGCCAGGACACGCCGCATGTTGCGCTGATAGGCTGATGCCACGCTCGACAAACCGAAGGGCATGCGAACGTAGCTGTGTGGCGGGCCCTCGCAGCGGCCCACACGCGAAGGCCAGAAGCGCTCCTGAGATGCGGCCCTGTTGAGCCCGGGGACGTCGATGCAGACACGCAGCCCAGCATCCTCGCCAGGATGGGGAGCTGCGCCTCATGAGCGGCTGTCGCCGTGCATGGCTCTTGCGTCTTGCAGTTCCTGAGTGGTCTTGGTGATGAACTCCTGAGTGGTGGGCACACCTTGCCCTGTGCTCTCCTGAGGGGCACGTGCTGCGAAGCACGCCTCCAAGTGGTGCCCAAGCACCTCCCTCGTGAGGTTGGCAAGGTCTGAGGCCCTCCAGAAGAGAGCCCCCGAGCCCTGCCCGAGGAGGGCGCTAGGCGTGCCTTCCTATGCAACAGAGGGAGGCGCCCCTGAGACGGGCGCTGATCCTGACAACGTTCCTGCCGCGACGCCATCCTCCTGAGGTCCTGCGCGGCGCAGCTGCTTCTTCTTGGGGGTGGCCTCCGGAGGGCCCTCGCTTCTGCTGTCGGGGTCGCTGATTGCTGCAGCTTGGAAGGCGCGCTCCAGGGAGCACACCGCATCTCTTCCTTCACATGGGACCGTGATGATTCCGCCGCTTCCCGGCATCTTGAGGACGTTGTAGCCATGGTGGGTGACCGCCATGAACTTGGCTAGGGTCGGATACCCGAGGATGGCGTTGTACGGCAGGCGGATGTGCGCGACGTCGAAGTCAATGAGCTCGGTGCGGTAGTTCTTGCGCTCTCTGAAGGTGACAAGCAAGCGGACCTGCCCTATCAGCATGGTGGAACCGTCGGTCACTCCTGAGAAAGGTTTGGTAGGCTGGAGCTGCTCATACGGCTCTTGGAGGTTGTCGAACATGTCGACGGACAGGACGTTGAGCCCTGCGCCACTGTCGATGAGGGTCTTGGTAACCTACACATTGTTGATGACTGTGGAACACAACATCGGGAGGGCGCCGGTGGTGGCCACGCACTTGAGTTGATCTGCCGAGTTGAAAGTGATGGCGCATTGGGACCACTTGAGCGGGCGCGTGGCCTCGAGCTTGGGGAGCACCGCGTTCACTTCGTGAGCGAACTGTTTGAAGATGCGCTGAGAGGTGGGGCCTGGCGCCGCCAAGATGCTGAGCGATTGCGCTGCTGCCTCGGAAGCCCCCAGCCCCCTCGTCCTGATGGTGGTCGTCGTTCCTGCTCGGTGGCGGCAGTGGGGGGAGACCGGTGTTGCCTTGGGGGCGATCCTCACGAGGCTGATCCCTCCAGGCGCCCTCGTGAGGATGGTCCTGCCAGCGGTCCTCACGAGGCCTGTCGCGCCATTCCTGGCGCGAGCCACGGTCATCCCAGCGTCCGCCTCCACGTCCTCCTCCACGGTCGTAGCCCCGGTCGCTGCGCTCGGGGCGTCGACTGAAGCATCCTTCTCGTATTGCTCTGAGCTCTTGACAGTCACTGGTGTTGTGGGTGTTGAGGTTGTGGAAGGCGCAGAATGGTCTGCTGTTCTTGGATGACTCGGGCTGATCTCTGCCGCGCTTGGTGTCGGGCTCCGCTGCGAGCACAACCGCCTCCTTGTGCTTCGCGTCCTTGGCCTTGGCCTTCTTCTCCTCTGCACCCGCAGCTGGCAGCTCGAGGAGGAAGAGGCGCCCCTCCTCAGCTCTCGCGCACTTGGTCGCCAGATTGAACAGCTCCTGAGATGTGCACAACTCCTCATGGATAGCGAGCTCTTCCTTCATCTTGATGTCACGGACGCTGTCGGAGAACGCGGAGATGATGGCCTCGTCCGTGACCTTGGGGATCTTGAGGCGAGTGTTGTTGAAGCGTTGGATGTACTTCTGGAGGGTCTCTCCTGGTTGTTGCTTGATGCGGCGCAGGTCACCCGCGGCCGGCGGGCGGTCGCGAGTGCCCTGGAAGTTGGCGACAAAGCGATCGCGCATCTCGTCCCAGGAGGAGATCGAGCTGTGCTGCAGGTTCAGGAGCCAGGAGCGGGCTCCATCCTTGAGAGCCATGGGAAACCAGTTCGACATGACCTTCTCATCGCCATTGGCCGCCTCGATGCTTAGCTCGTAGAGCTGCAGGAACTCCGCGGGGTCGGCGGTGCTGTTGTAGCGAGGAGGCAGATCCGGCTTGAACTTGCCTGGCCAGGCGACACTACGCAGCTCGGGGGTGAAGGCGCGGCAGCCGGACGTGGTCGCTAGGGCCCGCTTCGGAGGTGGAGCTTGGTCTTGATGAGGTCTGCACGACGCCACCGCGGGCGGTGCACGGTCTTGACGAGGTGGCGCGGGAAGCGCGGGTGCAGCTTCTCGCGGCCGAGGGATTTCTTGGCAGCTTCCCTCTTCGCGCGCGGGAACCGGGCGTGGCGGATCACGCAGTGGGGCCGCACGCCTTGGTGCCAAGGCACCGTCTTGGGACAGAGGTGGTGGAGGCGCGCCATGAGCTTCATCGCCCATGGCTGGCTGAGGGTGAGGTAGAGAGAGGGACATCGCCGGAGAGCCCCCTGCGGCGCGGACGAGCTCGGCGACACGGTCGAGCCACTCCTCGTAGAGGTCGTCGACTGGGCGGTAGCACAGGAGTTCGTTCGCTGCAAGGAGCGCGGCCTGCACCTCCATGGGAGTGTGGCGTGCGTGAGACGAAGAACCGGCCGGGGTCAGCGATGGAGTGGCGGTGTGGCCGTCCTGCCGCACCGAAGGGTGCAGCGAGGACGCCTGCTGCTTGTTCCCCACCAGGCCGATGGCGGCGTTGGCGGCGGGAGACGGAGAACGACGAGGTGGCCCGCCGATGGGAGCCATCTGAGCAACGCGGGCGGTGAGGGCAGCCCGATGATACGTCCATTTTGCATCATGCTTTTATATCGATATTTATCGCATTCTGGGCTGTTATTTCACATTATGCTACAATACTTATGGCTATTCTCTTATTTTACAAGGTTTACATGAAGGGGAGAATGCGGCACTGGAATTCAGAATTTGGAAAAGGAGCAAATATTGAGACCTATTATGTGCAACTCCAAAAGTCCTGAAACTCCACGGAATATCTTACAATAAATAAAGAAAATCATTGCCAAAGATGAAGGCTGGGGCCCACACCTGCTCACGAGGGTGGGGCGCCCCGGGCGCGCCCCGCCTCATGGGCCCCCGGTGGCTCTCCTATGCCCATCTTCTCCTATATGAAGTCTTTCAATGAGAAAAACATTAAGCAACCTTTGGGACGAGACTAAACCGCCACGAGGCGGAACCTTAGCGGAACTAATCTAGGGCTCCGTGAGCTGTTCTCATTGGGACACTTCCCGGAGGGGGAAATCATCGTCATCATCATCACCAACGCTCCTCTCATCGGGAGAGGGCAATCTCCATCAACATCTTCACCAGCACCATCTCATCTCCAAACCCTAGTTCATCTCTTGTATCCAATTCTTGTCTCCAAGTCCGGGATTGGTGCTAGTAGGTTGCTAGTAGTGTTGATTACTCCTTGTAGTTGATGCTAGTTGGTTTATTTGGTGGAAGATCATATGTTCAAATCCTTTATGCATATTATTACCCCTCTGATTATGAACGTGAATATGCTTTGTGAGTAGTTACGTTTGTTCCTGAGGACAAGGGAGAAGTCTTGCTATTAGTAGTCACGTGAATTTGGTATCGTTCGATATTTTGATGAGATGTATGTTGTCTAGCCTCTAGTGGTGTTATGTGAACGTCGAATACATAACACTTCACCATTATTTGGGCCTAGAGGAAGGCATTGGGAAGTAATAAGTAGATGATGGGTTGCTAGAGTGACTGAAGCTTAAACCCTAGTTTATGCATTGCTTCGTAAGGGGCTAATTTGGATCCATATGTTTCATGCTATGGTTAGGTTTACCTTAATACTTTTGTTGTAGTTGCAGATGCTTGCAATAGAGGTTAATCATAAGTGGGATGCTTGTTCAAGTAAGAACAGCACCCAAGCACCGTCCACCCACATATCAAATTATCAAAGTACCGAACGCTAATCATATGAACGTGATGAAAACTAGCTTGACGATATTCCCATGTGTCCTCGGAGCGCTTTTCCTATTATAAGAGTTTGTCCAGGCTTGTCCTTTGCTACAAAAGGATTGGGCCACCTTGCTGCACTTTATTTACTCTTGTTACTTGTTGCTCGTTACAATTTATCTTGTCACAAAACTATCTGTTACCACTTATTTCAAGACTTGCAGAGAATACCTTGTTGAAAACCGCTTATCATTTCCTTCGCTCCTCGTTGGGTTCGACACTCTTACTTATCGAAGGATCACGATAGACCCCTATACTTGTGGGTCATCAAGACTCTTTCTGGCGCCGTTGCCGGGGAGTGTAGCGCCTTTGGTAGGTGGAATTTGGTTAGGAAAATTTTATATAGTGTGCTGAAATTTTCAGTCACTTGTTACTATGGAAAGTAATTCTCTGAGGGGCTTGTTTGAGGTATCTTCACCCCGTCCAGTAGAGCAAAGAGTTGCTCCTCAACCTACTGAACCTATTGAAAATGAAACTCCTTTTGAAATTCCTTCGGGTATGATGGAAAAACTGCTAATTAACACTTTTACAGGAGATGGAACAAAGCATCCCAATGAACATCTACTCTATGTGGATGAAGTTTGTGGACTATTTAAGCTTGCAGGTATACCCGATGATGTTGTTAAGAAGAAGGTCTTCCCTGTATCTTTGAAGGGAGACACATTGACATGGTATAGGCTATGTGATGATACGAGATCATGGAACTATAAAAGATTGAAACTGGAATTTCATCAAAAGTATTACCCTATGCATCTTGTTCATCATGATCGCAATTATATATATAATTTTTGGCCTCGCGAAGGAGAAAGCATCGCTCAAGCTTGGGGGAGGCTTAAATCAATGTTATATTCATGCCCCAATCATGAGCTCTCAAGAGTGACAATTCTTCAGAATTTTTATGCTCGGCTTTCTGATAACAATCGCACCATGCTCGATACTTCTTGTGCTGGCTCTTTTATGATGAAGACCATTGGATTTAAATGGAATTTATTTGATAGAATTAAACGCAACTCTGAAGATTGGGACCTCGACGAAGGTAAGGAGTCAGCTAAGACACCTAAGTTTGATTGTGTTAAATCTTTTATGGATACCGATATTTTCTATAAGTTTAGCACTAAATATGGACTTGACTCTGAGATAGTAGCTTCTTTCTGTGAATCTTTTGCTACTTATGTTGATCTCCCTAAGGAGAAGTGGTTGAAATATCATCCTCCCATAGAAGTAAAAGTAGCTGCACCTATTAAAGTTGAAGAAAAGACTGTCACTTATAATGATCCTATTGTTCCTACCTCTTATGTTGAGAAACCACCTTTCCCTGTTAGAGTAAAGGATCATGCTAAAACTTCAACTGTTGTTCGTAAAAGCAATATTAGAACTTATACACCTCCTGAGCAAGTTAAAGTAGAACCTAATATTGCTATTGTTAAAGATCTCTTGTCTGATAATATTGATGGGCATGTTATTCAATTCTGCGGTGAAACTGCTAGAATTGCTAAACCGTGTGCTAAAGATAAACATAGACCTGTGGTAGGCGTGCCTATTATTTCTGTTAAAATAGGAGATCATTGTTATCATGGCTTATGTGGTATGGGCGCTAGTGCTAGTGTAATACCCATTGACTTATACAAAGAAATTATGCATGATATTGCACCTGCTGAGTTAGAAGATATTGATGTTACAATTAAACTTGCCAGTAGAGATACTATATCTGCAATGGGAATTGTTAGAGATGTTGAAGTCTTGTGTGGAAAAACCAAATTTCCCGCTGATTTTCTTGTTCTTGGTTCTCCACAAAATAGCTTTTGTCCCATTATATTTGGTAGACCCTTCTTGAACACTGTTAATGCTAGGATAGATTGCGAAAAGAATGTTGTTACTATTTGCTTGGATGATATGATTCATGAGTTTAATTTCTCTAAATTTAGTAAACAACATCGTGAGGAAGAATTGCCTAGTAAGGATGAAATTATTGGTCTTGCTTCTATTGCCGCACCTCCTAGTGATCCTTTAGAACACTATTTGCTAGACCATGAAAATGATATGTTCATGAATGAAAGAAGGGAAATAGATGAAGTATTCTTTAAATAGGAACCTATTACGCAACACAATTTGCTGTTGAAATCCTAGGGATCCTCCTCCACCCAAGGGTGATCCGTGTTTGAGCTTAAACCGTTGCTCGATAATCTTAAATATGCTTATCTTGATGAAAAGAAAATATATCCTGTTATTATTAGTGCTAACCTTTCAGAGCATGAAGAAGAAAGATTATTGAAAACTCTGAAGAAGCACCGTGACGCTATTGGATATACTCTTGATGATCTTAAGGGCATTAGTCCCACTCTATGTCAACATAAAATAAATTTGGAAGCGGATGCCAAACCAGTTCGTGATCCTCAACGATGCTTGAATCCTAAAATGAAAGAAGTGGCAAGAAAATAAATACTCAAGCTTCTAGAGGCAGGTATAATTTATCCCGTTGCTGATAGTCAGTGGGTAAGTCCTGTCCATTGTGTCCCTAAGAAGGGAGGTATTACTGTTGTCCCTAATGATAAAGATGAATTGATTCCGCAAAGAATTATCACAGGTTATAGGATGGTGATTGATTTCCGCAAATTAAATAAAGCTACTAAGAAAGATCATTACCCCTTACCTTTTATTGATCAAATGCTAGAAAGATTATGCAAACATACACATTATTGCTTTTTAGATGGTTATTCTGGTTTCTCTCAAATACCTGTGTCGGCTAAAGATCAATCAAAGACTACTTTTACATGCCCTTTTGGTACTTTTGCTTATAGACATATGCCTTTTGGTTTATGTAATGCACCTGCTACCTTTCAAAGATGCATGATGGCTATATTCTCTGACTTCTGTGAAAAAAATTGCGAGGTCTTCATGGACGAATTTTCCGTCTATGGTTCCTCTTTTGATGATTGCTTGAGCAATCTTGATCGAGTTTTGCAGAGATGTGAAGAAACTAATCTTGTCTTGAATTGAGAAAAGTGCCAGTTTATGGTTAATGAAGGTATTGTCTTGGGGCACAAAGTTTCTGAAAGAGGTATTGAAGTTGATAAAGCCAAGGTTGATGCTATTGAAAGATGCCATGTCCCAAGGACATCAAAGGTATAAGAAGTTTCCTTGGTCACGCCGGATTTTATAGGAGGTTCATTAAGGACTTCTCAAAATTTCCCACCTCGACTAATTTGTTACAAAAGATGTACCATTTGTCTTTGATGATGATTGTGTAGAAGCATTTGAAATACTTAAGAAAGCATTAGTCTCGCACCTGTTGTTCACCACCGATTGGAATTTACCCTTTGAAATTATGTGTGATGCTAGTGATTATCTTTGAGGTGCTGTTCTAGGGCAAAGAGTTGATAAGAAATTAAATGTTATCCATTATGCTAGTAAGACTCTAGACAATTAATGCTCAAAGAAACTATGCTACTACCGAAAAGGAACTTTTAGCAGTTGTGTTTGCTTGTGATAAATTCAGACCCTATATTGTTGATTCTAAAGTAACTATTCACACCGATCATGCTGCTATTAAATATCTTATGGAAAAGAAAGATGCTAAACCTAGACTTATTAGATGGGTTCTCTTGCTGCAAGAATTTGAAGTCTTCTCTGAACTTTCACACAATTTGAATGTTCTTTTCACATCAATTCTTCCAATGAGACATTTTTTCTTTTCATTTTTATTCTTTCCAGCATGTACTTTCCAACATGCCGGGCTTGCCAAAGGATAAATGAAAAGGAAAGGTGAAGATCACCGTGACTCTTGCATAAGGTGGATGATAATAATAAAAGATAGGCCCTTCGCAGAGGGAAGCAGAGGTTGCCATGCGCTTTTATGGTTGGATGCACAAAATCTCAATGCGAAAGAACGTCACTTTATATTGCCCCTTGTGATATGAATCTTTATTATGCAGTCCGTCGCTTTTATTTCTTCCATATCACAAGATCGTATAAAGCTTATTTCTCCCACACCAATCAATCATGCATATTTAGAGCAATTTTTATTGCTTTGCACCGATGACAACTTACTTGAAGGATCTTACTCAATCCATACGTAGACATGGTGGACTCTCATGGCAAAACTGGGTTAAGGGTATTTGGAAGCACAAGTAGTATCTCTACTTGGTGCTGAGAATTTGGCTAACATGAGGGGGAAAGGCAAGCTCAACATGTTAGAGGACCCATGACAACATACTTTACCTCAGATATAAGAAAACATAACTCATCACGTTGTCTTCCTTGTCCAACATCAACTCTTTAGCATGTTATATTTTAATGAGTGCTCCCAATCATAAAAGATGTCAATGATAATATATCTATATGTGAAACCTCTCTTTCCTTATTACTTCCTATTAATTGCAACGATGACCAAAGCTATATTTGCCAACTCCCAACAACTTTTAATCATCATACTCTTTTTATGTGAAGTCATTACTCTCAATAAGATCAATATGAACTCTTTGTTTCTTTTTATTATTTTTCTTCTTTCTATTCACCCAAGATCATGGCAAAACAATCAAGCCCTTGACTCCACACTAAACTTTATTATATATATAGCTCACGGACTCGATTACATAGAGGGATCATAAAGCAAAACTCAAAACTAGATCATGCCATAAACTTTATTCTACTAGATCAAGATACTACTAATAGGATCGAACTAAGAAAAACGGTAAAGATAGGAGTTGTCATGGTGATATGATATCGGGCACCTCCCCAAGCTTGGCAGCTGCCAAGGAGTGCCCATACCCATGTGATTATGTCTCCTTCTTTGTTGTTGGTGTAATATTCTTGGCGATGATTCCCTCAAGATGCGGTTCTCTCCTCGAGCTTATTGACTTGTCGCTTAAGGTCCATTATTTCTCAAGCTTTCCAGAACGGCTAAAGCTCCTTGCACCCAAGGGTGTTGCATAGCTGGAGAACAAGAGACACCTCCTCATATTTTCATAAGAAAGAAATCTAACATTGAAGGGATAACCGAGTTTGGAATAGATGAGCTCAGAGTTCCCCATCATAAACCCAGCTCGGAGGCTAGAGGTGACTTCTTGATCCTCCATGGCATCTACCTCATCAAGTCAGCCTCCATCTCTTCCTCCGCTGTTGGCCCAAAGTGGTCAAGATCGTTGTTTGCTTCTTGGTTCCGTGCCGGATTAGATACCCGGCCTCCCGATCGACTCTTGAGAAGACATCTTGCTCTAATCTGCAGCAACAACAACTCAAAACAAGAACAGAGGATATTTGCGAGATACGAGAGTCAAAACCTTCGGGAGAATATATAATGAATTTTTACCGACCAAAATACGTATCGTGCAAGAAAAGGAGTCCGGAGGGCACACGAGGTGCTCACGAGGTAGGGGGCGCGCCCACCACCCTCGTGGGGCCCTCTTGTCCTTCCCGAATTTCCACTTATTTTTCTATTTTTCTAAATATTCCAAAATGGAGAAATATTGCCTTAAAAATTGTTTTGGAGTCGGTTTACTTACCGTACCACATACCTATTCCTTTTCGAGTCTCAAACGGTCCGAAAGTGTCCCTTATGTATTCCTCCGGGGTTACGGTTTCAATAATATTGGTTTCAACATTTATGGGATTACCTGAGATATAATGTTTGATCCTTTGACCGTTTACCACCTTCGGATTTGTGCCCTTGAAGTTGTTGATTTTTATGGCACCGGAACGATAGACCTCCTCGATAACGTAGGGACCTTCCCATTTAGAGAGAAGTTTTCCTGTAAAAAAATCTTAAACGAGAGTTGTATAGCAATACATAATCACCTACATTAAACTCACGCTTTTGTATCCTTTTGTCATGCCATCTTTTAACTTTTTCTTTAAACAACTTGGCATTTTCATAAGCTTGGGTTCTCCATTCATCAAGTGAGCTAATATCAAATAACCTCTTCTCATCAGCAAGTTTGATATCATAGTTGAGCTCTTTAATAGCCCAATATGCCTTATGTTCTAGTTCGAGAGGTAAGTACATGCTTTTCCATAAACCATTTTATACGGAGACATACCCATAGGATTCTTATATGCAGTTCTATAGGCCCATAATGCATCATCAAGTTTCTTGGACCAATTCTTTCTAGACCTATTAATGCCTTTTGCAAAATTAATTTGAGCTCTCTATTACTCAATTCTACTTGACCACTAGACTGTGGGTGATATGGAGATGCAATTCTATGATTAACATCATATTTAGCAAGCATTTTATGGAAAGCACCATGAATAAAGTGTGAACCACCATCAGTCATTAAATATGTAGGGACTCCAAACCTCGGAAAAATAACTTCCTTAAGCATTTTAATAGAAGTGTTATGATCAGCACTACTAGTTGGAATAGCTTCTACCCACTTAGTAACGTAATCAACATCAACTAAAATATGTGTATATCCATTAGAGGCAGGAAAAGGTGCCATATAATCAAAGCCCCAAACATCAAAGGGTTCAATAACAAGTGAATAATTCATAGGCATTTCTTGACGTCTACTAATATTACCAATTTTTTGACATTCATCACAAGACAAAACAAACTTACGGGCATCTTTGAAGAGAGGGCCAATAAAACCCGGATTGCAATACCTTATGTGCAGTTCTATCTCCAGCGTGGTGCCCTCCATAAGCTTCGGAGTGACACTTGCATAGGATCTGCTCCTCGCTCATGCTCAGCACACAACGCCTAATAACACCATCTACTCCTTCTTTATAAAGATGTGGGTCATCCCAAAAGTAATGTCGCAAATCATAGAAAAACTTTTTCTTTTGTTGGTATGTGAAGCTAGGTGGTATAAATTTAACAACAATATAATTAGCATAATCAGCATACCATGGAGTGCTACGAGAAGTGCTTATGACATTTAATTGTTCATCAGGAAAGCTATCATCAATAGGTAGTGGGTCATCAAGAACATTCTCTAACCTAGATAAGTTGTCTACAACGGGGTTCTCAGCTCCTTTTCTATCAACATGAATTATTATTGTTGACATTACCCTTGAGGTAAAAGGTTGTGGGGCAAAACTATAAGCCCCTATCTTTCTCTGTGTCTGATTAAAACTCCGTAACCACAAGTATTGCGTGAGTGCTAGCAATTATGAAGGACTAAATGATAGTTGAGTATGTGGACTTGCTTTTAAGCTCTGACATAGACTCTTTCCGATGTTATGATAAATTGCAATTGCTTCAATGACCGAGGTTATAATTTGTTGGTGCCCAATAAGGTTTCTGATTCATACCTTTGCATTGTGAAAAGATCATCACTTGAACATAAGTAATCATATGAAAAAATCTATATATGTTGCTGTTATGAGGATAATCATGATGCCTTCATGTCCGTATTTTATTTTTATCGACGCCTCTACCTCTAAACATGAGGACATATTTATTGTTATCGGCTTTTCCCTTGAGGACAAGCGAGGTCTAAGCTTGGGGGAGTTGATACGTCCATTTTGCATCATGCTTTTATATCGATATTTATCGCATTATGGGCTGTTATTTCACATTATGCTACAATACTTATGGCTATTCTCTCTTATTTTACAAGGTTTACATGAAGAGGGAGAATACCGGCAGCTGGAATTCTGGGCTGGAAAAGGAGCAAATATTGGAGACCTATTCTGTGCAACTCCAAAAGTCCTGAAACTCCACGGAATATCTTAAAATAAATAAAGAAAAATCATCGCCAAAGATGAAGGCCAGGGAGCCCACACCCTGCTCACGAGGGTGGCTCTCCGATTCCCATCTTCTCCTATATGAAGTCTTTCGATGAGAAAAAAACATTAAGCGACCTTTCGGGACGAGACTCCGCCGCCACGAGGCGGAACCTTGGCGGAACCAATCTAGGGCTCCGGTAGAGCTGTTCTGCCGGGGACACTTCCTCCGGGGGGAATCATCGTCATCATCATCACCAATGCTCCTCTCATCGGGAGAGGGCAATCTCCATCAACATCTTCACCAACACCATCTCATCTCCAAACCCTAGTTCATCTCTTGTATCCAATTCTTGTCTCCAAGTCCGGGATTGGTGCTAGTAGGTTGCTAGTAGTGTTGATTACTCCTTGTAGTTGATGCTAGTTGGTTTATTTGGTGGAAGATCATATGTTCAGATCCTTTATGCATATTATTACCCCTCTGATTATGAACATGAATATGCTTTGTGAGTAGTTACGTTTGTTCCTGAGGACAAGGGAGAAGTCTTGCTATTAGTAGTCATGTGAATTTGGTATTAGTTCGATATTTTGATGAGATGTATGTTGTCTAACCTCTAGTGACGTTATGTGAACGTCGAATACATAACACTTCACCATTATTTGGGCCTATAGGAAGGCATTGGGAAGTAGTAAGTAGATGATGGGTTGCTTCGTAAGGGGCTGATTTGGATCCATATGTTTCATGCCATGGTTAGGTTTACCTTAATACTTTTGTTGTAGTTGCGGATGCTTGCAATAGAGTTTAATCATAAGTGGGATGCTTGTTCAAGTAAGAACAGCACCCAAGCACCGGTCCACCCACATATCAAATTATCAAAGTACCGAACGCGAATCATATGAACGTGATGAAAACTAGCTTGACGATATTCCCATGTGTCCTCGGGAGTGCTTTTCCTATTATAAGAGTTTGTCCAGGCTTGTCCTTTGCTACAAAAAGGATTGGGCCACCTTGCTGCACTTTATTTACTCTTGTTACTTGTTGCTCGTTACAATTTATCTTGTCACAAAACTATCTGTTACCACTTATTTCAGTACTTGCAGAGAATACCTTGCTGAAAACCGCTTATCATTTCCTTCTGCTCCTCGTTGGGTTCGACACTCTTACTTATCGAAAGGACTACGTGTAACGCCCCGGATACAACTTCCCATATTAGTAACTCCAACTCTTGCCATTTCCGTCGATGTGATATATTATTTCCTCCGTGGTTGGGTTTTTGTCTGTTGTTTTGTTTTTGTTCATGTCTTGCATTTCATCTGATAGCATCATGCGCATTGCATCTGCATGTTTTCATAAAAACTCGTAGCCGTTTGCAGTTGCCCTTTCTCTCTTTGTGTCCGCTGTCATTTTGTCAGGCCCTTGTCCTCGTTGACCTCTCTCAGACCCCTCGTATGCGTGTCCGAAACTTACCCGAACCCGAACCGGACTGTCGTGACCGATGAGTCCGGATCATCCTCAAACATCTATTAAAACATCTTTGTGTTATTTATTGGACTCCCTAGCCTATTTTTTTTCCGACCATCTGATTTCGATCGGAGGGACGAGATAACCCTGCCCTAATCCCCTTCTATATAAACTAGACTCTAACCCTAAATTTTAGGAGCAATGTCCCATCCTTCCATTCCGCCGCCGCCGCCACTCCTCTTGTCTCCTCCCACCTCGGGATCTTGCCCGATCCAAAAAATCCTCATCGGGATCCCCTGCCCGATCCACCCAACCAGCTCGCAGCCACCTCCCCTTCCCTGCTCCCGTGCGTGTCCAGCACTAAAGGAGAGGTGCTCATGAGCCTCGATCCAGCAGCAGCGCGCTGAGCGCCTCCTCACCTCGTCCCAGCGCCGCTCGTGGGAAGATCCAGAGGTCTCCTGCCTCGCCGGAGGTCGACCACGGCCGCCTGTGCCAAGGTGCTCCGCCCCGCCGCCCTTCCCTCTCCTTCCTTTTTCCCCATCTCGTTTCTTCTTCCCTCTCATGGTTTCTCTCCCGTGGATCACAGGGACCCGCTGCCGCTGCTCGAGCTCTCCGGTGGGTCTCCTCTTCGCTGATGGAACGGGTTCCCGTGCCCCAATTTGCTTCACCACAGAGCTGCTGCGACCACCTCGCCTCTCTAAATGCGCTCTGGTGAGCCTTTCCACCGCCGACGGTCGGCCAGTCCCGTTGTTGCTCTTCCTTCTTCCCCGGTGCTTCTCGTTGATCCCCGCCTCCGTAACCTCCCTCTCGCTGCGTTTCACAGGAGGAGCTCCGCTTCACGCCATGGATGCCCTGCCTCGCGGACCTCCTCCCTTCGCGGGACCCAATCTCCTCCAGCCGCCCGCCAAGTCCGTTGCCGCTGCGTCCTCCTTCGCTTGAGCGAACGCCGTTGCCGAAGGTTGACCGCGCCCCTCCTCCTACTCTTGTTCGCTCGAAGTCAGACCTGCCGCCACTTCGTCGAGCCCAGCCAGCGGCGTCGTGGCCTCGCCTGCTCCGAAAGCGGCGAAGGAGACCCGCCTGCCTCGATCCCGCTTCCTCGCGCGCCGTGGTCGTGTTGACCGTGACGGTCGACATCGTGCAGCCCAACTGGCCTGCCTGCCTCCTCCACCAAACCGGGCCGAAGCCCATGGGTGAGCAGCGCCCAACCCCTCTTCTTTGCCTGTCGGGCCAACTAGTTTCAGCCCATTTTGTTTTTTCCTGCTTCTGTGAATTTAGCTTTTATCCCAGGAATTGGCAGTTTTACAGAAAACCCCTTAATGTTCATGCATCAATAATTAATTAACCATGCATCGGATTAAAACAAATTATATATGTAAAGTGCTTAGAATTTCATCTAGTTTCATAATATGTCATTTTCATCCCATGTTAAAATGTTTAACTTGCTGTTTATTTAAATTTGCTAATATGCCATGTTAAAATGATTTATTTCATAACTAAATAACCGTAACTCGGAATTTAATAAACTTTATATGTAAATGGGGTGGAAAATGCCTAGTTTAACATGGTGGACTTTATTTTCCTGTTTAACAACTCTAAAATATGTTTTAGGGCAGAACAGTACCAAATCAAGATATGCACATGAGGATTTTCCGGAATTGTTGTTTGTTGTTCCGGCCTCATTTAAACTTGCCTAAATAGATAGTTTACTTATGCTTCACCTCTTGCCATGTTTAACAACATTTAATATTGTTGGGTACATAAACGGGAGAGAACTAAATAAATGAATGTGGTGTTTCGTCAATATGCAACTCGTTGCATATTGAGCTCCACTTAACTTGTAGTATTGTTTGTTGCATATTGCCATGCCATGCCTCATTAAACCGGATCTGCATCATACTTGATTGTGCATCATGCCATGTTTATGCTTGTGCATTTACCATGTTGTTTGTTTCTTTTCGGTGTTGCTTCTTGGTTCCGGTAATGTTGCGATTGTGAGGATTCGTTCGACTACTCCCGTTCGTCTTCTTCATGGACTGGTTCTTCTTCCTAGCGGGATTTCAGGCAAGATGACCGTTACCCTGGATCTCATTACTATCATTGCTATGCTAGTTGCTTCGTTCTTTCGCTATGCTGCGCTACCTATCGCTTGCTGCTCAAGCCTCCCAAATTGCCATGAACCTCTAACCTTTGTCACCCTTCCTAGCACACCGTTGTTTGGCTATGTTACCGCTTTGCTCAGCCCTCTTATAGCGTTGCTAGTTGCAGGTGAAGTTGAAGATTGCTCCATGGTGGACATGATTTTGGTTGGGATATCACAATATCTCTTATATTATTAATGCATCTATATACTTGGTAAAGGGTGGAAGGCTCGGCCTTATGCCTGGTGTTTTGTTCCATTCTTGTCGCCCTATTTTTTGTCATATCGGTATTATGTTCCCGGATTTTGCGTCCCTAACGCGGTTGGGTGATTTATGGGACCCCTTGACAGTTCGCTTTGAATAAGACTCCTCCAAAGAAGGCCCAACCTTGGTTTTACCATTTGCCTCACCACCACCTATACCCTTCCTTGGGTCGGCCAACCCAAGGGTCATCTTTATTTTAGCCCCCCGGGCGGTGCTTCTCTAAGTGCTGGTTCGAACCGAGCCACCTCATGGGCCACCAGGAAACTCGAGGCTTGGTTTTACTCAGAGCCTGTCTCATCCGGTTTTGCCTCGAGAACGAGATATGTGCAGCTCCTATCGGGATTGTCGGCGATCGGGCGGTCTTGCTGGTCTTGTTTTATTCTTGTCGAAATGTCTTGTAGCCGGATTCCGAGACTGATCGGGTCTTCCCGGAGAAGGAATATCCTTCGTTGATCGCGAGAGCTTATCATGGGCTGTTGGGACACCCTGCAGGTATAAACTTTCGAGAGCCGTGTCTGCGGTTATGTGGCAGATGGGAATTTGTTAATATCCGTTGTAGTAAACTTGAAGTAAACTCTTCTAAAATACACTAATCGTATGCGAACCGTGAGTGTCTCTTTTCGGGTTGATCGAGAGGAGAACACGGTTTCTGGGTTATGTCTGACGTAAGTAGGAGTTCAGGATCACTTCTTGATCATTACTAGTTGACGACCGTTCCGCTTGCTCTCTTCTCGCTCTTTTTGCGTTGGTTAGCCACCATATTGTTGGGGAACGAGTAATTTCAAAAATTTTCCTACGATCACGCAAGACCATGGTGATGGCATAGCAACGAGAGGGAGAGTGTCCGCCCACGCACGTGAGACCGAAAGCGAAGCGTTATATTAACGCTGTTGATGTAGTCGACGCCTTCACGATCCGACCGATCCAAGCACCGCACTCGGCACCTCCGAGTTCTTGGCACACGCTCAGCTCGATGACGACCCCGAGCTCCGATCCAGCAAAGCGTCGGGGAAGGAGTTCCACAAGACGACGGCGTGGTGACGATCTTGATGTTCTATCGCCGCAGGCTTCGCCTAAGCACCGCTACAATATGACCGAGGTGGAATATGGTGGAGGGGGCACCGACACGGCTAAGGAACGATCCGTAGATCAACTTGTGTGTTCTAGGGTGCCCCCTGCCCCGTGATATAAAGGAGCAAGGGGAGGGCGGCCAGCCTTGGGCGCACCAAGGGAGGGAGTCCTCCTCCTAGTAGGAGTAGGACTCCCTTTCCTAGTCCTACTAGGAAGAGGGAAGGGGAAGGAAAGAGAGAGAGAGGGAGGGAAGGGGCTGCGCCTCCTAGTCCAATTCGGACTCCCCATGGAGGGGGCGCACCACCTCTTGGTGCAGCCCTCTCTCCCTCTTGGCCCAATAAGGCCCATAACTTCCCGGGGTTCCGTAACCCTCCGCACTCCGGTTTTCTCCGAAACTTCCGGAACCTTTCCGTGTCCGAATATAACCATCCAATATATCAATCTTTATGTCTCGACCATTTCGAGACTCCTCGTCATGTCCGTGATCACATCCGGACTCGAACTCCTTCGGTACATCAAAATAAAATAAACTCATAATAACCGCCATTGAAACCTTAAGCGCATGGACCCTACGGTTCGAGAACTATGTAGACATGACCTAGAACTATTCTCGGTCAATAACCAATAGCGGAACCTGGATGCTCATATTGGTTCCTACATATTCTACTGAAGATCTTTATCGGTCAAACCGCATAACAACATACGTTGTTCCCTTTGTCATCGGTATGTTACTTTCCGAGATTCGATCGCGGTATCCAATACCTAGTTTAATCTCGTTATCGAAAGTCTCTTTACTCGTTCCGTAATACATCATCTCACAACTAACTCTTTAGTTGCAATGCTTGCAAGGCTTTATGTGATGTGTATTACCGAGAAGGCCTAGAGATACCTCTCCGACAATCGGAGTGACAAAACCTAATCTCAAATATGCCAACCCAACAAGTACCTTTGGAGACACCTGTAGTACTCCTTTATAATCACCCGATTCGTTGTGACGTTTGGTAGTACCAAAGTGTTCCTCCGTAAACGGAGTTGCATAATCTCATAGTTACAGGAACATGTATGGGTCATGAAGAAAGCATTAACATACTAAACGATCAAGTGTTAAGCTAACGGAATGGGTCATGTCAATCAGATCATTCAACTAATGATGTGACCTTGTTAATCAAACAACAACTCCTTGTTCATGGTTAGGAAACATAACCATCTTTGATTAACAAGCTAGTCAAGTAGAGGCATACTAGTGACATACTGTTTGTCTATATATTCACACATGTATTATGTTTCCGGTTAATACAATTCTAGCATGAATAATAAACATTTATCATGATATAAGGAAATAAATAATAACTTTATTATTGCATCTAGGGCATATTTCCTTCAGTCTCCCACTTGCACTAGAGTCAATAATCTAGATCACATCACCATGTGATTAACATCGATAATTCACATCATCATGTGATTAACACCCATAATTCACATCGCCATGTGACCAAGACCCAAAGGGTTTACTAGATTCAGTAATCTAGTTCACATCGCTATGTGATTAACACCCAAAGAGTACTAAGGTGTGATCATGTTTTGCTTTGTGAGAGAATCTTAGTCAACGGGTCCGCCACATTCAGATCCGTATGTATTTTGCAAATCTCTATGTCAACAATGCTCGCACGGAGCTACTCTAGCTAATTGCTCCCACTATCAATATGTATCTAGATCGAGACTTAAAGTCATCCAGATCGGTGTCAAAACTTGCATCGACGTAATCCTTTACTTATTTAACCTTTATCACTTCCATAATCGAGAAACATATCCTTATTCCATTAAGGATAATTTTGACCGCTGTCCGTGATCTATTCCTAGATCACTATTGTACTCCCTTGCCAAACAAAGGCAGGGTATACAATAGATCTGGTACACAGCATGGCATACTTTATAGAACCTATGGCCAAGGCATAGGGAATGACTTTCATTCTCTTTCTATCTTCGCCGTGGCGGGTTTTGAGTCTTACTCAATTTCACACCTTTGTAACACAGGCAAGAACTCTTTCTTTGACTGCTCCATTTTGAACTACTTCAAAATCTTGTCTAGGTATGTACTCATTGAAAAACTTATCAAGCGCCTTGATCTATCTCTATAGATCTTAATGCTCAATATGTAAGCAGCTTCACCGAGGTCTTTCTTTGAAAAACTCCTTTGAAACACTCCTTTATGCTTTGCGAATAATTCTACATTATTTCCGATCTACAATATGTCATTCACATATACTTATCGAAATGCTGTAGTGCTCCCACTCACTTTCTTGTAAATACAGGCTTCACCGCAAGTCTCAGATAAAACTATATGCTTTGATCACACTATCAAAGCGCTTATTCCAACTCGAGATGCTTGCACCAGTCCATAGATGGATCATTTGGAGCTTGCACATTTTGTTAGCTCCTTTAGGATTGACAAAACCTTCTCGTTGCATCATATACAACTCTTCTTTAATAAATCCATTAAATAATGTATTTTGACATCCATTTGCCACATTTCATAAAATGTGGCGATTGCTAACATGATTCGGACAGACATAAGCATCGCTACAGCTTGAGTAAATCTCATTGTAGTCAACACCTTGAACTTGTCGAAAACCTTTCTGCGATAAGTCGAGCTTTGTAGATAGTAATACTACTATCAAGATCTGTCTTCCTCTTGAAGATCCATTTATATAATATGGCTTGCCGATCATCGGGCAACTCCATCAAAGTCCAACTTTGTTCTCATATATATGGATCCCATCTCAGATTTCATGGTCTCGCACCATTTCGGAATCTGGGCTCATCATCGCTTCCTCATAGTTCGTAGGTTCATCATGGTCTAGTAACATGACTTCTAGAATAGGATTACCGTATCACTCAGTGCGGATCTTACTCGAAGACCTACGAGGTTTGGTATCAACTTGATCTGAAGTTTCATGATCATCATCATTAACTTCCTCACTAATTGGTGTAGGAATCATCGAACTGATTCATGTGATGAACTACTTTCCAATAAGGGAGAAGGTACAATTACCTCATCAAGTTCTACTTTCCTCCCACTCACTTCTTTCGAGAGAAACTTCTTCTCTAGAAAGGATCCATCTTAGCAACAAATATCTTGCTTTCGGATCTGTGATAGAAGGTGTACCCAATAGTTACCTTTGGGTATTCTATGAAGACGATTCGATTTGGGTTCGAGCTTATCGGTGAAAACTTTTCACATAAGCATCACAACTCCAAACTTTAAGAAACGACAGCTTAGGTTTATCGCTAAACCATAGTTCATACGGTGTCATCTCAACGGATTTAGATGGTGCCCTATTAAACGTGAATGCAGCTGTCTTTAATGCATAACCCCAAAACGATAGTGGTAAATCGGTAAGATACATCATAGATCGCACCATATCAAAATAAAGTACGGTTACGACGCTCGACACACCATAATGTTGTGGTGTTCCGGTGGCGTGAGCTGTGAAACTATTCCACATTGTTTTCATTGAAGACCAAACTCAGAACTCAAATATTCATCTCCACGATCGATCGCAGAAACTTTATTTTCTTGTTGCGATGATTTTCCACTTCACTCTGAAATTCTTTGAACCTTTCAACTATTTCAGACTTATGTTTCATCAAGTAGATATACCCATATCTACTCAAATCATCTTGTGAAGGTCGAAAGATAACGATACTTGCCACGAGCATCAACTTTCATTGGATCGCATACATCGGTATGTATTATTTCCAATAAGTCAAGAGTTTGTTCCATTGTTCCGAGAACGGAGTTTTAGTCATCTTGCCCAAAAGGCACGGTTCGCAAGCATCAAATGATTCATAATCAAGTGATTCCAAAAGTCCATCAAGATGGAGTTTTCTTCATGCGCTTTACACCAATATGACCTAAACGGCAAGTGCCACAAATAAGTTGCACTATCATTATTAACTTTGCATCTTTTGGTTTCAATGAATATGTGTATCACTATGATCGAGATCCAATGAACCATTTTCATTGGGTGTGTAACCATATAAGGTTTTATTCATGTAAATGTAACAATATTCTCTTACTTAAATGAATAACAGATTGCAATAAACATGATCAAATCATATTTATGCTCAACACCAAATAACACTTATTTAGGTTCCACACTAATCCCGAAAGTATAGGGAGTGTGCGATGATGATCATATCAATCTTGGAACTACTTCCAACACTCATCGTCACTTCCCTTCAACTAGTCTCTGCTTATTCGCAACTCCTGTTTCGAAGTTACTACTCTTAGCAACCGAACCAAGATCAAATACCGAGGGGTTGCTACTTAACACTAGTAAAATACACATCAATAATTTGTATATCAAATATACCTTTGTTCACTTTGCCATCCTTCTTATCCGCCAAATACTTGGGGTAGTTCCGCTCCAAAGGACCAGTTCCATTGTAGCAAAAGCACTTAGTCTCGTGCTTAGATCCAGACTTGGGCTTCTTCACTCGAGCAGCAACTTGCTTGCCGCTCTTCTTGAAGTTCCCTTCTTCCTTTGCCCTTTTCCTTGAGACTAGTGGTCTTGTCAACCATCAACACTTGATGTTTTTCTTGATTTCTACCTTTGCCGATTTTAGCATCGCCAAGAGCTTGGGAATTGTTTTCGTCATCCCTTGCATATTATAGTTCATCACGAAGTTCTAGTAACTTTAGTGATGGTGACTAGAGAATTCTGTCAATCACTATCTTATCTGGAAGATTAACTCCCACTTGATTCAAGCGATTGAAGTACTCGCACTATCTGAGCACATGCTCACTAGTTGAGCGATTCTCCTCCATCTTTTAGCTATAGAACTTGTTGGAGACTTCATATCTCTCAACTCGGTATTTGCTTGAAATATTAACTTCAATTCTGGAACATCTCATATGGTCCATGACGCTCAAAACGCCTTTGAAGTCCCGATTCTAAGCCGTTAAGCATGGTGCACTAAACTATCAAGTAGTCATCATATTGAGCTAGCCAAACGCTCATAACGTCGCATCCGCTCCCGCAATAGGTCTGTCACCTAGCGTGCATTAAGGACATAATTCTTTCCAAGCAGCAATGAGGATAAACCTCAGATCACGGATCCAATCCGCATCATTGCTACTAACATCTTTCAATACAATTTTCTAGGAACACATATGAAAACATAGGGAAGCAACAACGCGAGCTATTGATCTACAACATAATTTGCAAAATACTACCAGGACTAAGTTCATGATAAATTAAAGTTCAATTAATCATATTACTTAAGAACTCCCACTTAGATGACATCTCTCTAGTCATCTAAGTGATCACGTGATCCAAATCAACTAAACCATAACCGATCATCACGTGAGATGGAGTAGTTTTCAATGGTGAACATCTTATGTTGATCATATCTACTATATGATTCACGCCGACCTTTCGGTCTCCGTGTTCCGAGGCCATATCTGCATATGCTAGGCTCGTCAAGTATAACCTGAGTATTCGCGTGTGCAAAACTGGCTTGCACCCGTTGTAGATGGACGAGAGCTTATCACACCCGATCATCACGTGGTGTCCGGGCACGACGAACTTTGGCAACGGTGCATACTCGTGGAGAACACTTCTTGATAATTTTAGTGAGAGATCATCTTATAATGCTACCGTCAATCAAAGCAAGATAAGATGCATAAAGGATAAACATCATATGCAATCAAAATAAGTGATATGATATGGCCATCATCATCTTGTGCTTGTGATCTCCATCTCCAAGCACCGCCATGATCACCATCGCCACCGGCGCCGACACCTTGATCTCCATCGTAGCATCGTTGTCGCCTCGCCAACTATTGCTTCTACGACTATCGCTACCGCTTAGTGATAAAGTAAAGCAATTACATGGCGTTGCATTTCATACAATAAAGCGACAACCATATGGCTCTCGCCATTGCCGATAACTCGTTACAAAACATGATCATCTCATACAATAAAATATAGCATCACGCCTTGACCATATCACATCACAACATGCCCTGCAAAAACAAGTTAGACGTCCTCTACTTTGTTGTTGCAAGTTTTACGTGGCTGCTACGGGCTGAGCAAGAACCGTTTTACCTACGCATCAAAACCACAACGATATTTCGTCAAATAGACTCCGCTTTAACCTTCTCAAGGACCGGGCGAGCCACACTCGGTTCAACTAAAGTGAGAGAGACAGACACCGCCGGTCACCTTTAAGCAACGAGTGCTCACAGCGGTGAAACCAGTCTCGCAGAAGCGACGCGTAATGTCGGTCCGGGCCGCTTCATCTCACAATACCGCTGAACCAAAGTATGACATGCTGGTAGGTAGTATGACTTGTATCGCCCACAACTCACTTGTGTTCTACTCGTGCATATGACATCAACGCATAAAACCAGGCTCGGATGCCACTGTTGGGGAACGAGTAATTTCAAAAATTTTCCCACGATCACGCAAGACCATGGTGATGGCATAGCAACGAGAGGGAGAGTGTCCGCCCACGCACTCGTGAGACCGAAAGCGGAAGCGTTATATTAACGCTGTTGATGTAGTCGACGCCTTCACGATCCGACCGATCCAAGCACCGCATCCGCACCTCCGAGTTCTTGGCACACGCTCAGCTCGATGACGACCCCGAGCTCCGATCCAGAAAGCGTCGGGAAGGAGTTCCACAAGACGACGGCGTGGTGGCGATCTTGATGTTCTATCGTCGCAGGCTTCGCCTAAGCACCGCTACAATATGACCGAGGTGGAATATGGTGGAGGGGGCACCGACACGGCTAAGGAACGATCCGTAGATCAACTTGTGTGTTCTAGGGTGCCCCCTGCCCCGAGATATAAAGGAGCAAGGGGAGGGCGGCCAGCCTTGGGGCGCACTAAGGGAGGGGGAGTCCTCCTCCTAGTAGGAGTAGGACTCCCTTTCCTAGTCCTACTAGGAAGAGGAAGGGGAAGGAAAGAGAGGAGAGGGAGAGGGAAGGGGGCTGCGCCTCCTAGTCCAATTCGACTCCCCATGGAGGGGGCGCACCACCTCTTGGTGCAGCCCTCTCTCTCCCTCTTGGCCCAATAAGGCCCATAACTTCCCGGGGTTCCGTAACCCCTCCAGACTCGGTTTTCTCCGAAACTTCGGAACCTTTCCGTGTCCGAATATAACCATCCAATATATCAATCTTTATGTCTCGACCATTTCGAGACTCCTCGTCATGTCCGTGATCACATCCGGACTCGAACTCCTTGGTACATCAAAATAAAATAAACTCATAATAACCGTCATTGAAACCTTAAGCGTGCGGACCCTACGGTTCGAGAACTATGTAGACATGACCTAGAACTATTCTCGGTCAATAACCAATAGCGGAACCTGGATGCTCATATTGGTTCCTACATATTCTACTGAAGATCTTTATCGGTCAAACCGCATAACAACATACGTTGTTCCTTTGTCATCGGTATGTTACTTTCCGAGATTCGATCGTCGGTATCCAATACCTAGTTTAATCTCGTTATCGAAAGTCTCTTTACTCGCTCCGTAATACATCATCTCACAACTAACTCTTTAGTTGCAATGCTTGCAAGGCTTTATGTGATGTGTATTACCGAGAAGGCCTAGAGATACCTCTCCGACAATCGGAGTGACAAAACCTAATCTCAAATATGCCAACCCAACAAGTACCTTTGGAGACACCTGTAGTACTCCTTTATAATCACCCGATTACGTTGTGACGTTTGGTAGTACCAAAGTGTTCCTCCGTAAACGGAGTTGCATAATCTCATAGTTACAGGAACATGTATGGGTCATGAAGAAAGCATTAACATACTAAACGATCAAGTGTTAAGCTAACGGAATGGGTCATGTCAATCAGATCATTCAACTAATGATGTGACCTTGTTAATCAAACAACAACTCCTTGTTCATGGTTAGGAAACATAACCATCTTTGATTAACAAGCTAGTCAAGTAGAGGCATACTAGTGACATACTGTTTGTCTATATATTCACACATGTATTATGTTTCCGGTTAATACAATTCTAGCATGAATAATAAACATTTATCATGATATAAGGAAATAAATAATAACTTTATTATTGCATCTAGGGCATATTTCCTTCACATATATGCTTAGCCTTTGCTGCAACCTCACCACTTTACCCCTTCCTTACCCCTTTAAGCTTTGCTAGTCTTGATACCCATGGTAATGGGATTGCTGAGTCCTCGTGGCTCACAGATTACTACACCACCAGTTGCAGGTACAGGTTTGCGATGATCATGACGTGAGAGCGATGTTACTTGTTTTGGAGTCCTTCTTCTTCTTCGTCGATCAGGGGATAGGTTCCAGGTCGGCAGCTTGGGCTAGCAGGGTGGATATTGTTTGAGTTTCTGTTTATGTTTCATCCGTAGTCGGATGTTGATCTTGTATGTTGTATTGATGTATTCATGTGACATTGTATGTATTGGAGGTATCCCCACTATTATGTAATGTTGATGTAATGATATCCACCTTGCAAAAGCGTCTTCAAGATGCGCTTCTATCCTTGGTGGGACCTTCGAGTTCCTTTAGGATAGGGTCGCATCTTGGGCGTGACAAGTTGGTATCAGAGCCTCGACCGACCATAGGAGCCCCCTTGATTGTTGGCCGTTGTTGAGTCTAGAAAAAAAACTATTTTGAGTCTTAGGATTATATATATCGGAGAGTAGGATTCTTTTTACTCCTCAGTCCCTTCGTCGATCTGGTGAGGCCTCCTGACGTAGATGTTTTGTCTTTCCTCTCCTCAAATTTCACTAATTTTTTTTTTAGGATCACGCGGGTATCTTGGAATCGTTCTGATGGTTTTGTGACGTGAACATTGTTCTTGGTGCCTCCTGACATTTAGGGGTTGTGGCAGTGTCCCGGGGAGTTGAGCTCCGAGGTGTTTTCGTCACAATTTTATCGTTGCGATTCGAATACCGAGTTTTGCCGACATCGAAAATCTCTTTTATGCAGTTGTTGGTGAGATAACCTCGACGCCACCCAAGATCGGGCGAGCTCGAGTATTGCCATAACTCGATAACGGATGCTTTTCAAGGTTGAGGTACACGATTTCGGAGTTTTCTTGGTTATGTGTTGAAGGATGGATACAAATGGATCTAGGTATTGTTAGTTTGGGTGATATATTTTTGTCCCTCAGATCCCCAACACCTGATTGCATAACCAGAAAGTTTCGGAGTTTATAGGTGGGAATTCAAGTAGCTCCTAGAATATCTTTCCGACAGATGCATGATATGAGATTGGGTAGATCTCTATCATATGTATTTGTTCCGGCTTTTCTGCATGCCAATCCTTTATTTTGTTTTGATTTGTGGTATTCGAGTTGCTTCGATGTCAAGTGTTGATTCCATACCTTTCAAGCGGTGTTCTCATATTGCTATGTGAATACTAATCCTTCTTGATCATCGAGGTCGTCATGTTAATTCTTTTCCAACCGGTGTGCTTCTGTTTAAGTGGATCCGATCAGTTCAACACCCGCAAGATAAATTCTAAGTTTTTCTCAACGGTGTCCGTTTCATCCGTCCCAAGTTGTTTTGTTTTCCCGCCCTCCCACCCTTTTTCTTCAAGGACTCAGATTTCTTAATCAAGTATCCATTTATTCATGTGAAGTCTCTTCATTCTTTTCAATCAATGTTCTTATCCAGTGATTTCCCATGAAGACGCTCAACAGTTTCAAGTTCATCATCCTTCATTGTTGTTTCTTCTCCGGTGGATCCAATTCAAGCTTTCGATATTTATCATATTCCTTTCCTCCTTTCTAATGCTTTCTCTTGCCGATGCACCTCTTAATCATTCACTTCGTCCTATTCATTTTGTTCTGGAGTGCTGAAAATATCTCACAAGACTTGTGTTTCCATTCTCAATTCGCTCAAGATATTTCAAGGTTGTTATCTCATTCAACGATGTTTCTTTCGAGTGGGCCCTAACCCACAGGTCTTTTCCCAGGATCTTACCTGACTCTTCTAATTTTCTGGGAGCTTCTAAAAATTCTTTTCAAAGCTTGACGTAAGAATGAATTTTCATCAGTCACATGCCTTCTCCAAGGTCGCTTTCAAATATATTTTTTTCATCTTTGGCTCAACCTTTCCTCTTTTAATCCTTCCGGAGTTTCTCAACAATTCATGGTGGTTTCTCATCGTCTTTCTCAACATTTGAAGACCGAAGAAGAGTTTCTCTTAAATCTTGCTCCATTCACTTCAAGATTCATGGTTCTAGTTTGATGCCATCCTCTCATAATTGTTTTCGATTGTGGGAATTCTTTTCACCCATCCGGAGCTTTTCATGAGTTGTTTCCATTTCTTTCCTCCGAATGCCATCATGGCATAATTCTTCATTATCAGCATGTAGCTACCGTTCTCCAAATCTTACCGGTGAATCGTTCAAATATCCTCTAATCAGTTCATGATCTCTTCATTCTCTTGTATCTAAATTCTCTCAAGCATCTTCATTCGTTTTCCAATTCTTCCCAGTGAATTGTGCCTTTGCTACGTTCATTTTCAATTCTTATGGTGGTTCATTCAAGATTTCACTTCCTTCGTTATCATATTAATTCATTCGTTGTTTCCAAATTCCACCAGTGGTTCCATCAATACCTTCTCAAGTTTGCACTATATCTCTTTTCAATCCCTCAAGAAGAATAAGTAGTATGCCAAATCCATTGCTTGTCATCAATGTAAATTGGTGAAGGATACGCATAATGTAATTCTTATTATTGTTTCATCCAAGTGATCTAGTTTCTTCTTTCCAGAATTATTCATCATGTCACATTCTCGGTTCGAGTTGATTCACCTTTCTTTTCCGGAGTTCCAAGTTTTCCGCATTATCTCGTCACGAAGCTCCATCTAAACCATCGTAAGGCTTCAACTTGTGTTCTCAACTTCTCTTTCATTTTATCATCTTTTTATTACCGGAGTTCTTCATAGAAGCTCTACATGGTGGTTCGTCAAGGACTCTTTTAATTATTCAATTGTTCTTCAAGACTTCTCTCAGTTATGATCCGCCAAGCTATACTCTAAAAATAAACATGATGCTCAACACATGTTTTGTTTTGAGGAGTTCAAGCATTCTTCATCTTGCATTCCGAAAGTGCAATTCTTTCTACCTTATCTTTTGAGATGGTGTTATGTCACTCTTGACAATTTCCTTCATGTTTCATGATTCATATGTTGTCAAGAATGAGGTATTTTAAATCCATCATTTTCTCTTTGTTCAAGAGATCTTTTCAACCAATCAATCTTTTGTTGGAGTTATATTGGGTTATATTTCACCTACAGCCTTCCCTAAGGAATGTAGCTATTTATGGTGCTTATAAATGACCCAAGTTCTTCATTTGTCCTCCCGGTGAAATAAGTTTCTCGTCTCCTTGTTGATATCAATCCAATTATTTGTTTCCTTTGGTGGCAGAAGCTCGCCTCATAATTTTGAGGTCTTTTCCATAAGCCCACTACAAGCTTGTGCTTTTCGTTGTTGATTTTCCAACAACTCCGTTCAATTCTACTTCGTAAGGATGCTCTTTCAAATTCAGTTATGGTAGGAGATGTTGGTTTCATTCTTCGTTCTATTCATCCCAACTATCTTACTATCATGCTTTGTTTCCGGAGGCATTGTGATGTTGTACTCTTTAACCATCACCTCGTTTTGTGAGGATCGTGTTCTTTTCTTGCTTATCCATTTAACCGGAGTGTTGTGCCATCTCTTGAAGTTATTTTCATCTTATCAAGTTTTCCTTCTTTTTTCAGTCGGAGTGCTGCCCAAATTATATCAATCTTATTCCTTCTCTATCTAGTTTTAACCGGGAGTGGTTTCGAATTCTATCTTGTCCATTAAACTCTTGATTCATGTCTTTGCAACCTTCAAGTTCTCGTAATACTCCTTGTTCCTCTTTTCGACCGGATTGTTTGCAATCTCGTTCTTCTCTGTTGTACTCTTTCTTTTAAATTTTTTAACCTCTCAAGATTCTTTGGTTTCACTCATTGGTCGAAGAAGCAACTTGTTTTACCTCTTCTCTTCCTCTTTCGTTTCCCTCCGGTGCCATCCTAGATCTCTGGACGAGATCCTCTCGTAGTGGTGGAGTGTTCTAACGCCCCGGATACAACTTCCCATATTAGTAACTCCAACTCTTGCCATTTCCGTCGATGTGATATACTATTTCCTCCGTGGTTGGGTTTTTGTCTATTGTTTTGTTTTTGTTCATGTCTTGCATTTCATCTTGTAGCATCATGCGCATTGCATCTGCATGTTTTCATAAAAACTCGTAGCCGTTTGCAGTTGCCCTTTCTCTCTTTGTGTCCGCTGTCATTTTGTCAGGCCCTTGTCCTCGTTGACCTCTCTCAGACCCCTCGTGTGCGTGTCCGAAACTTACCCGAACCCGAACCGGACTGTCGTGACCGATGAGTCCGGATCATCCTCAAACATCTATTAAAACATCTTTGTGTTATTTATTGGACTCCCTAGCCTATTTTTTTTCCGACCGTCCGATTTCGATCGGAGGGACGAGATAACCCTGCCCTAATCCCCTTCTATATAAACTAGACTCTAACCCTAAATTTTAGGAGCAATGTCCCATCCTTCCATTCCGCCGCCGCCGCCACTCCTCTTGTCTCCTCCCACCTCGGGATCTTGCCCGATCCAAAAAATCCTCATCGGGATCCCCTGCCCGATCCACCCAACCAGCTCGCAGCCGCCTCCCCTTCCCTGCTCTCGTGCGTTTCCAGCACCAAAGGAGAGGTGCTCAGAAGCCTCGATCCAGCGCTTGGCGCTGAGCGCCTCCTCACCTCGTCCCGCGCGCTCGTCGGAAGATCCATGGGTCTCCTGCCTCACGGAGGTCGACCACGGCCGCCCAGCCAGTGCTCCACCGCCCCGCGCCCTTCCCTCTCCTTCCTTTTCCCCCATCTAGTTTCTTCTTCCCTCTCATGGTCTCTCTCCCGTGGATCACAGGGACCCCGCTGCCGCTGCTCGAGCTCTCCACTGGTCTCCTCTCTGCTGATGGGAACGGGTTCCCGCGCCCGATTTGCTTCACCACAGAGCATGCGACCACCTCGCCTCTCTCTGCGCTCCGTGAGCCTTTCCACTGCCGACGGTCAAGCCAGTCCCGTTGTTGCTCTTCCCTTCTTCCCCGGTGCTTCTCGTTGACCCCGCCTCTCCGTAACCTCCTCTCTCGTCGTTTCACAGAGGAGCTCCGTCTGCGCCATGGATGCCCTGCCTCGCGGACCTCCTCCCTTCGCCGGGACCCAAGCTCCTCCAGGCCGCCCCGCCAAGTCCGTCGCCCGCCTGCGTCCTCCTCTGCTTTGAGCGAACGCTCGTCGTCGAGCGTTGACCGCGCCCCCTCCTCCTACTCTCGTTCGTTCGAGTTAGGACCCAAGCCGCCACTTGTCAGCCTGACAGATGGCGTCGTGGCCTCGCCTCGCCTGCCCGAAAGCAGGCGAAGGAGACCCGCCTGCCTCGATCCCCTGCTTCCTCTGCTTCGTGGTCGCGTTGACCGCATCGGTCAGATGCGTGCAGCCCAGCAGCTGGCCTGCCCGGCCTCCTCCACCAAACCGGGCCGAAGCCCATGGTTGAGCAGCGCCCAACCCCTCTTATTTGCCTGTCGGGCCAACTAGTTTCAGCCCATTTTGTTTTTTCCTGCTTCTGTGAATTTAGCTTTTATCCCAGGAATTGGCAGTTTTACAGAAAACCCCTTAATGTTCATGCATCAATAATTAATTAACCATGCATCGGATTAAAACAAATTATATATGTAAAGTGCTTAGAATTTCATCTAGTTTCATAATATGTCATTTTCATCCCATGTTAAAATGTTTAACTTGCTTTTTATTTAAATTTGCTAATATGCCATGTTAAAATGATTTATTTCATAACTAAATAACCGTAACTCGGAATTTAATAAACTTTATATGTAAATGGGGTGGAAAAACACCTAGTTTAACATGGTGGACTTTATTTTCCTGTTTAACAACTCTAAAATATGTTTTAGGGCAGAACAGTACCAAATCAAGATATGCACATGAGGATTTTCCGGAATTGTTGTTTGTTGTTCCGGCCTCATTTAAACTTGCCTAAATAGATAGTTTACTTATGCTTCACCTCTTGCCATGTTAAACAACATTTAATATTGTTGGGTACATAAACGGGAGAGAACTAAATAAATGAATGTGGTGTTTCGTCAATATGCAACTCGTTGCATATTGAGCTCCACTTAACTTGTAGTATTGTTTGTTGCATATTGCCATGCCATGCCTCATTAAACCGGACCTGCATCATACTCGATTGTGCATCATGCCATGTTTATGCTTGTGCATTTACCATGTTGTTTGTTTCTTTCCGGTGTTGCTTCTTGGTTCCGGTAATGTTGCGATTGTGAGGATTCGTTCGACTACTCCCGTTCGTCTTCTTCATGGACTCGTTCTTCTTCCTAGCGGGATTTCAGGCAAGATGACCGTTACCCTGGATCTCATTACTATCATTGCTATGCTAGTTGCTTCGTTCTTTCCCTATGCTGCGCTACCTATCGCTTGCTGCTCAAGCCTCCCAAATTGCCATGAACCTCTAACCTTTGTCACCCTTCCTAGCACACCGTTGTTTGGCTATGTTACCGCTTTGCTCAGCCCTCTTATAGCGTTGCTAGTTGCAGGTGAAGTTGAAGATTGCTCCATGGTGGACAGGATTATGGTTGGGATATCACAATATCTCTTATATTATTAATGCATCTATATACTTGGTAAAGGGTGGAAGGCTCGGCCTTATGCTTGGTGTTTTGTTCCACTCTTGCCGCCCTAGTTTCCGTCATATCGGTATTATGTTCCCGGATTTTGCGTCCCTAACGCGTTTGGGTGATTTATGGGACCCCCTTGACAGTTCGCTTTGAATAAGACTCCTCCAGCAAGGCCCAACCTTGGTTTTACCATTTGCCTCACCACCACCTATACCCTTCCCTTGGGTCGGCCAACCCAAGGGTCATCTTTATTTTAGCCCCCGGCCAGTGCTTCTCTAAGTGCTGGTTTGAACCGAGCTGCTCTTGGGCCACCACGGGAAACTCGAGGCTTGGTTTTACTGTAGCCTATCTCATCCAAAGGTTGCCACGAGAACGAGATATGTGCAGCTCCTATCGGGATTGTCAAGATCGGGCGGTCTTGCTGGTCTTGTTTTATTATTGTCGAAATGTCTTGTAGCCGGATTCCGAGACTAATCGGGTCTTCCGGGAGAAGGAATATCCTTCGTTGATCGCGAGAGCTTATCATGGGCTGTTGGGACACCCGCAGGTATAAACTTTCGAGAGCCGTGCCAGCGGTTATGTGGCGATGGGAATTTGTTAATATCCGTTGTAGTAAACTTGAAGTAAACTCTTCTAAACTACACCAACCGTAGCGTAATCGTGAGTGTCTCTTTTCGGGTTGATCGAGAGGAGAACACGGTTTCGGGTTATGTCCGACGTAAGTAGGAGTTCAGGATCACTTCTTGATCATTACTAGTTGACGACCGTTCCGCTTGCTCTCTTCTCGCTCTTTTTGCGTTGGTTAGCCACCATATATGCTTAGCCGCGGCTGCAACCTCACCACTTTACCCCTTCCTTACCCCTTTAAGCTTTGCTAGTCTTGATACCCATGGTAATGGGATTGCTGAGTCCTCGTGGCTCACAGATTACTACACCACCATTGCAAGGTATAGGTTTGCGATGATCATGACGTGAGAGCGATGTTACTTGTTTTGGAGTCCTTCTTCTTCTTCGTCGATCGGGGATAGGTTCGTGTCGGCACTGGGCTAGCAGTGGTGGATATTGTTTGAGTTTCTGTTTATGTTTCATCCGTAGTCGGATGTTGATCTTGTATGTTGTATTGATGTATTCATGTGACATTGTATGTATTGGAGGTATCCCCACTATTATGTAATGTTGATGTAATGATATGCACCTTGCAAAAGCGTCTTCAAGATGCGCTTCTATCCTTGATGGGACCTTCGAGTTCCTTTAGGATAGGGTCGCATCTTGGGCGTGACACTACGATAGACCCCCTATACTTGTGGGTCATCACCCGACGCTCAGCTCGAGCACGGCGCGCGTCCGCCATGGAGACGACGGAGCGATGAAACGACGAACTGATGGAAGGGAAGCTACGGCTCACCCCTACCTGGCGCGCCAAATGTCGGATGTGTTGGGTAACGTAGCAGAAATTCAAAATTTTCCTACGTGTCACCAAGATCTATCTATGGAGAAACTAGCAACGAGGGAAGGAGAGTGCATCTACATACCCTTGTAGATCACTAAGCGGAAGCGTTCAAGAGAACGGGGTTGAAGGAGTCGTACTCGTCGTGATCCAAATCACCGGAGATCCTAGTGCCGAACGGACGGCACCTCCGCGCTCAACACACACGACAGCCCGGTGGACGCCTCCCACGCCTTGATCCAGCAAGGAGAGAGGAGAGGTTGAGGAAGACCCCATCCAGCAGCAGCACAACAGGCGTGGTGGTGGTGGAGCGTGGCATCCCGCAGGCTTCGCCAAGCACCAAGGGAGAGGAGGAGGAGGACGAGAGGCAGGGCTGCACCAAGAGGGAGAGGTTCTCATGTGTGTTGGGCAGCCCCAAACCTCAAGTATATATAGGGAGGGGAGGGCTGCGCCCCATCTAGGGTTTCCACCCCAAGGGGTGCGGCCAGCCCTAGATGGGGCTTGGGAGGCGGCCAAGAGGGAGGGAGAGGAGGCGCCCACTAGATGGGCCTTAGGGCCCATCGCCTAGGGTTTGCCCCTTCCCCACTTCCCGCGCCTTGGGCCCTATGGGGGCGCACCAGCCCACCCGGGCTGGTCCCTCCCACACTTAGCCCATGCAGCCCTCCAGGGTTGGTGGCCCCACTTGGTGGACCCGGGACCCTCCGGTGGTCCCGTGACGCTCTGGAAAAACCCAAACTTTTCGGTGACCAAAACAGACTTCCATATATAAATCTTTACCTCCGGACCATTCCGAACTCCTCGTGACATCCGGGATCTCATCCGGACTCGAACAACATTTGTTAACCACATACAAACTTCCTTTATAACCCTAGTGTCATCGAACCTTATGTGTAGACCCTACGGGTTCGGGAACCATGCGCATATGACCGTGACGTTCTTGGTCAATAACCAACAGCGGATCTGGATACCCATGTTGGCTCCTACATGTTCCACGATGATCTCATCGGATGAACCACGATGTCAAGGACTCAATCGATCCGTATACAATTCCCTTTGTCTAGAGGTATTGTACTTGCCCGAGATTCGATCGTCGGTATACCGATACCTTGTTCAATCTCGTTATCGGCAAGTCTCTTTACTCGTTCCGTAACACATCATCCCGTGATCAACCCCTTGGTCACATTGTGCACATTATGATGATGTCCTACCGAGTGGGCCCAGAGATACCTCTCCGTCACACGGAGTGACAAATCCAGATCTCGATTCGTGCCAACCCAATGACACTTTCGGAGATACCAGTAGTGCACCGTTATAGTCACCCGAGCCACGTTGTGACGTTTGGTACACCCAAAGCATTCCTATGGTATCCGGAGTTGCACAATCTCATGGTCTAAGGAAAAGATACTTGACATTTGAAAAGCTTTAGCATACTAACTACGATCTTTGTGCTAGGCTTAGGATTGTCTTGTCCATCACATCATTCTGCTAATGATGTGATCCCGTTATCAACGACATCCAATGTCCATGGTCAGGAAACCGTAACCATCTATTGATCAACAAGCTAGTCAACTAGAGGCTTACTAGGGACATGGTGTTGTCTATGTACCCACACATGTATCTGAGTTTCTTGTCAATACAATTATAGCATGGATAATAAACGATTATCATGAACAAGGAAATATAATAATAACTAATTTATTATTGCCTCTAGGGCATATTTCCAACAGTCTCCCACTTGCACTAGAGTCAATAATCTAGTTCACATTGTCATGTGATTAACGCTGATAGGTCACATCGCCATGTGACCAACATCCAAAGAGTTTACTAGTGTCTGTAAACTAGTTCACATCATCATGTTATTAAGACTCAATGAGTTCTGGGGTTTGATCATGATTTGCTTGTGAGAGAGGTTCTAGTCAACGGGTCTGAACCTTTCAGATCCGTGTGTGCTTTGCAAATTTCTAGGTCATATTGTAAACGCTGCTTCCACGCTCCACTTGGAGCTATTCCAAATGGTTGCTCCACTATAGGTATCCGGTTTGCTACTCAGAGTCACTCGGATAGGTGTTAAAGCTTGCACCGACGTAACCCTTTACGCCGAACTCTTTATCACCTCCATAATCGAGAAACATGTCCTTATTTACTCCAAGGACAATTTTGATCGATGTCCAATGATCCATTCTGGATCATTCTTGTACCCTTGATCGACTCATGGCAAGGCACACTTCCGGTCGGTACACAACATAGCATCTTGTAGAGCCTACGCCTAAGGCATAGGGACGACCTTCGTCCTTTCTCTCTTTTCTCGCCGTGGTCGAGCTTTAAGTCTTAACTTCATACCTTACATCTCGTGCAAGAACTCCTTCTTTGGTCGATCCATCTTGAACACCTTCAAGATCATGTCAAGGTATATGCTCATTTGAAAGTACCATTAAGCGGTTTTGATCTATCCCTATAGATCTTGATGCTCAATGTTCAAGTAGCTTAATACAGGTTTTCACTTGAAAAGCACTTTTCAAATAACCCTATATGCTTTCCAGAAATTCTACATCATTTCTGATCAACAATATGTCAACAACATATACTCATCAAAAATTCTATAGTGCTCCCACTCACTTCTTTGGAAATACAAGTTTCTCATAAACTTTGTATAAACCCAAAATCTTTGATCATCTCATCAAAGCGCACATTCCAACTCCGAGATGCTTACTCCGGTCCTTAGAAGGATCATTGGAGCCAAGATAACTTTCAGCATCCTTAGGATCGACAAAACTTTCTCGATTGTATCACATACAACCTTTCCTTACGAAGACTGGTAAGGAAATTCGTTTTGACATCCATCTGCCAGATTTCATAAATGCAGCTTATGCTAACATGATTCCGACGGACTTAAGCATCGCTACGGATGAGAAAATCTCATCGTAGTCAACTCCTTGAACTTGTGAAAACTCTTTGCCACAAGTCGAGCTTCATAGACGGTGATATTATCGTCCACGTCCGTCTTCTTCTTAAAGATCCATTTATCTCAATGGCTTGCCGATCATCGGGCAAGTCCACCAAAGTCCATGCTTTGTTCTGATACATGCATCCTATCTCGGTTTTCATGGCTTCTAACCATTTGTCGGAATTTGGGCCCACCATCGCTTCTCCATAGCTCGTAGGTTCATTGTTGTCTAGCAACATGACCTTCAAGACAGGATTGCGTACCACTCTGAAGTAGTACGCATCCTTGTCACCCTACGAGGTACGTTAGTGACTTGATCCAAAACTTCATGATCACTATCACAAGCTTCTACTTCAATTGGTGTAGGTGCCATGGGAACAACTTCCTGTGCCCTGCTACACACTAGTTGAAGTGACGGTTCAATAACCTCATCAAGTCTCCACCATCCTCCCACTCAACTTTTTGAGACGAACTTTTCCTCGAGAAAGGACCCGATTCAAGAAACAATCCCTATTGCTTTCGGATCTGAATTAGGAGGTATACCCAACTGTTTTGGGTGTCCTATGAAGATGCATTTTGTCCGCTTTTGGGTTCGAGCTTATCGACCTGAAACTTTTTCACATAAACTTCGCAGCCCCAAACTTTTAAGAAACGACAACTTAGGTTTCTCCAAACGGTGTCGTCTCAACGGAATTACGTGGTGCCCCATTAAAGTGAGTGAGGTTGCCTCTAATGCCTAACCCATGAACGATAGTGGTAATTCGATAAGAGATATCATGGTACGCACCATATCCAATAGAGTGCAACTATGATGTTCGGACACACCATCACACTATGGTGTTCCAGGCGGTATTAATTGTGAAACAATTTGCACAATGTCTTAATTGTGTGCCAAAACTCGTAACTCAGATATTCATCTCTATGATCATATCATAGATATTCTATCCTCTTGTCACGAAGATCTTAAACTTCACTCTGAAATTACTTGAACCATTCAATAATTCAGACTTGTGTTTCATCAAGTAAATATACTCAACATCTACTCGAATCATCGTGAAGTAAGAATATAACGATATTCATTGCATGCCTCAAAGACTCATTGGACTGCACATATCAAAATGTGTTACTTCCAACAAGTTGCTATCTTGTTCCATCTTATGAAACCGAGGCTTTTGGTCATCTTGCCCATGTGGTATGTTTTGCATATCTCAAGTGATTCAAAATCAAGTGAGTCCAAATGATCCATCTGCATGGAGTTTCTTCATGCGTATACACCAATAGACATGGTTCGCATGTCTCAAACTTTTCAAAATGAGTGACTCCAAAGATCCATCAACATGGAGCTTCTTCATGCGTTTATACCAATATGACTTGCATGGCGATGCCACAAGTAAGTGGTACTATCATTACTATCTTATATTTTTGGCATGAAAATGTGTATCACTACGATCGAGATTCAATAAACCATTTATTTAGGTGCAAGACCATCAAGGTATTATTCAAATAAATAGAGTAACCATTATTCTCTTTAAATGAATAATCAGATTGCGATAGACATAATCCAATCATGTCTATGCTCAACGCAAACACCAAATGATAATTATTCTGGTTTAATACTAATCTTGATGGTAGAGGGAGTGTGCGATGTTTGATCACATCAAAATTGGAAACACTTCCAACACATATCGTCGACTCTCCTTTAGCTAGTCTCCGCTTATTCCGTAGCCTTTTATTTCGAGTTACTAACACTTAGCAACCAAACCGTATCTAATACCTGGTGCTACTAGGAGTACTAGTGAAATACACAATAACTTAATGTATATCCAATATACTTCTATCGACCTTGCCAGCCTTCTTATCTACCAAGTATCTAGGGTAATTCTGCTCAAAGTGGCTGTTCCCTTATTGCGAAGCACTTAGTCTCGGTTTGGGTTCAACCTTGGGTTTCTTCTTTGGAGCAACAACTGATTTGCCGTTTCATGAAGTGTCCCTTCTTGCCCTTGCCCTTCTTGAAACTAGTGGTTTCACCAACCATCAACAATTGATGCTCCTTCTTGATTTTTACTTTCGCGATGTCAAACAACGCGAATACCTCAAGGATCATCATCTCTATCCTTGATATGTTATAGTTCATCACGAAGCTCTAGCAGCTTGGTGGCAATGACTTTGGAGAAACATCACTATCTCATCTGGAAGATTAACTCCCATTCGATTTAAGTGATTGTTGCACTCAGACAATCTGAGCACAAGCTCAACGATTGAGCTTTTCTCCCTTAGTTTGCAGGCTAAGAAAACTCGCCAGAGGTCTCATACCTCTTGACGTGGGCACGAGCCTGAAATCCCAATTTCAGCCCTCGAAACATCTCATATGTTCCGCGACGTTTCGAAAACGTCTTTGGTGCCTCAACTCTAAACCGTTTAAGCGAACTATCATGTAGTTATCAAACGTGTATGTCCGATGTTCGCAACATCCACAAACGACGTTTGGGGTTCAGCACACCGAGCGGTGCATTAAGGACATAAGCTTTCTCTGTCCGCATAATCGCTACTTTCAACTTTCAACTATATTTTCTCTAGGAACATATCTAAACAAGTGGAACTAAAGCGTGAGCTTACGACGTAACTTGCAAAGATCTTTTGACTATGTTCAGGATAATTAAGTTCATCTTATGAACTCCCACTCGATAGACATCCCTCTAGTCATCTAAGTGATTACATGATCCGAGTCAACTAGGCCGTGTCCGATCATCACGTGAGACGGACTAGTCATCATCGGTGAACATCTCGCATGTTGATCGTATCTACTATACGACTCATGCTCGACCTTTCGGTCTCGTGTTCCGAGGCCATGTCTGTACATGCTAGGCTCGCAAGTTAACCCCAAGTGTTTGGCGATGTAAATCTGTCTTACACCCGTTGTATGTGAACGTAAGAATCCATCACATCCGATCATCACGTGGTGCTTAGAAGCGACGAACTTTAGCAACGGTGCACGCTTAGGGAGAACACTTCTTGAAATTGTTGTAAGGATCATCTTATTTACTACCGTCGTTCTAAGTAAACAAGATGCATAAACATAATAAACATCACATGCAATTATATAGTAGTGACATGATATGGCCAATATCATATAGCTCCATTGATCTCCATCTTCGGGGCTCCATGATCATCATCGTCACCGGCATGACACCATGATCTCCACCATCATGATCTCCATCATCGTGTCTTCATGAAGTTGTCTCGCCAACTATTACTTCTACTACTATGGCTACCGGTTAGCAATAAAGTAAAGTAATTACATGGCGTTGTTTAATGACACGCAGGTCATACAATAAATAAAGACAACTCCTATGGCTCCTGCCGGTTGTCATACTCATCGACATGCAAGTCGTGAATCCTATTACAAGAACATGATCAATCTCATACATCACATATCATTCATCACATTCTTCTTGGCCATATCACATCACATAGCATACCCTGCAAAAACAAGTTAGACGTCCTCTAATTGTTGTTTGCATGTTTTACGTGGCTGCTATGGGTTTCTAGCAAGAACGTTTCTTACCTACGCAAAACCACAACGTGATATGACAATTGCTATTTACCCTTCATAAGGACCCTTTTCATCAAATCCGTTCCGACTAAAGTAGGAGAGACTGGCACCCGCTAGCCACTTTATGCACCAAGTGCATGTCATCGGTGGAACTCGTCTCACGTAAGAGTACGTAAGGTCGGTCCGGCCGCTTCATCCCTCAATACCGTCGAAACAAGATTGGACTAGTAACGGCAAGCATATTGAACATCATCAACGCCCACAACTACTTTGTGTTCTACTCGTGCAAAGAATCTACTTAATAGACCTAGCTCATGATGCCTTTGTTGGGTAACGAGCAGAAATTCAAAATTTTCCCACGTGTCACCAAGATCTATCTATGGAGAAACTAGCAACGAGGGAAGGAGAGTGCATCTACATACCCTTGTAGATCGCTAAGCGGAAGCGTTCAAGAGAACGGGGTTGAAGGAGTCGACTTGTCGTGATCCAAATCACCGGAGATCCTAGTGCCGAACGGACGGCACCTCCGCGCTCAAGACACGTACAGCCCGGTGACGCCTCCCACGCCTTGATCCAGCAAGGAGAGAGGAGAGGTTGAGGAAGACTCCATCCAGCAGCAGCACAACAGCGTGGTGGTGGTGGAGGAGCGTGGCAATCCCGCAGGCTTCGCCAAGCACCAAGGGAGAGGAGGAGGAGGAGGAGAGGGCTGCACCAAGAGGAGAGGTTCTCATGTGTTGGGCAGCCCCAAACCTCAAGTATATATAGGGAGGGGAGGGCTGCGCCCCATCTAGGGTTTCCACCCCAAGGGGTGCGGCCAGCCCTAGATGGGGCTTGGGAGGCGGCCAAGAGGGAGGAGAGGAGGCGCCCACTAGATGGGCCTTAGGGCCCATCTCGCCCTAGGGTTTGCCCCTTCCCCACTTCCTGCGCCTTGGGCCCTATGGGCGCACCAGCCCACCCGGGCTGGTCCCTCCCACACTTAGCCCATGCAGCCCTCCGGGTTGGTGGCCCCACTTGGTGGACCCGGGACCCGCCCGGTGGTCCCGTGCGTTCTGGAAAAACCCAAACTTTTCCGGTGACCAAAACAGACTTCCCATATATAAATATTTACCTCCGGACCATTCCGAACTCCTCATGACGTCCGGGATCTCATCCGGGACTCGAACAACATTCGTTAACCACATACAAACTTCCTTTATAACCCTAGCGCCATCGAACCTTATGTGTAGACCCTACGGGTTCGGGAACCATGCGAACATGACCGTGACGTTCTCCGGTCAATAACCAATAGCGGATCTGGATACCCATGTTGGCTCCTACATGTTCCACGATGATCTCATCGGATGAACCACGATGTCAAGGACTCAATCGATCCCGTATACAATTCCCTTTGTCTAGCGGTATTGTACTTGCCCGAGATTCGATCGTCGGTATACCGATACCTTGTTCAATCTCGTTACGGCAAGTCTCTTTACTCGCTCCGTAACACATCATCCCGTGATCAACCCCTTGGTCACATTGTGCACATTATGATGATGTCCTACCGAGTGGGCCCAGAGATACCTCTCCGTCACACGGAGTGACAAATCCATCTCGATTCGTGCCAACCCAGACACTTTCGGAGATACCGTAGTGCACCTTTATAGTCACCCGATTACGTTGTGACGTTTGGTACACCCAAAGCATTCCTACGGTATCCGGAGTTGCACAATCTCATGGTCTAAGGAAAAGATACTTGACATTTGAAAAGCTTTAGCATACGAACTACGATCTTTGTGCTAGGCTTAGGATTGGGTCTTGTCCATCACATCATTCGCTAATGATGTGATCCCGTTATCAACGACATCCAATGTCCATGGTCAGGAAACCGTAACCATCTATTGATCAACGAGCTAGTCAACTAGAGGCTTACTAGGGACATGGTGTTGTCTATGTACCCACACATGTATCTGAGTTTCCTGTCAATACAATTATAGCATGGATAATAAACGATTATCATGAACAAGGAAATATAATAATAACTAATTTATTATTGCCTCTAGGGCATATTTCCAACAGGATGTGGGGTTCCGGCAAACCCTTAAGGTTCAAACACTGGGGTGCGCGCGAAGTCTTTCCCTCCTACCGATCTACGCCCTAGCTCACTAAGATCTCGCGGACGAACTCACAACACAAATAGACACGAGATTTATACTGGTTCGGGCCACCATTGTGGTGTAATACCCTACTCTAGTGTGGTGGTGGTGGATTGCCTCTTGGGCTGGTGATGAATAGTACAGAGGGAAGAACAACCTCCTGAGGTTGAGGTGTTCTTGTGCTTGCGGACTTGTGTGCGTCCCTCGATTCTCTTTTCTCTACTATGGTGGCTAGACCTATTTATAGGGGCCCTGGTCCTCTTCCCAAATATTGAGCGGGAAGGGAGCCAACAATGGCGGGCAAATTTGAAGGGGGACAGCTAGTACAAGCTATCCTGACAAAAGCGGTCTTCACCTGGGAAAAGCTCTGGTGGTGACGCCGTCTTGGGCTCCACGATGACCTCCGTCTTGTTGTCCTACTGGTCTTGGTCTCATTGCACCGATATAGCAACATTTGCCTGATGCCTCGGTACTCTTCGCCTGCGCTGGCCTCCTTAGCACCAAAGAGGAAACAAGGACGCTGCGTGCGCTGGCGCCCGCCTGGCGCCTGCCTGGTGCCAATCGTCATGGCTCACGTCACGAGAGCCTCGTGAGGTTTGCCCCATCTTGATATCTCCGCTCCTCGTGAGCCTGCCTGACTAGGCCACTCTTGAGGAGGTCTTGCGTCGTCCGCCTCGCGAGGCTTGGCCCCTCGCGAGGGTCTTGGATGCCTTGTTGATGAAGATGGGCCATACGGCCTACTGACTTAGCCACGCCGTGGGCTGCAGGCAGGCAAGTCTGGGGACCCCCGTTCCCAGAACACCGACAGTTTGGTCCCACCGAAAAGCCCAGTGTTCATATCTTTTACACAGATCGGTCTCATCAAGATTTATGATCGGTGCCACCGAGGTGGGTCAAAAGTGTGTAAACTTGGATTTTGGGCAAAAGTTATATATACCCCTCTACCCTCCTCTTACCTAGTAAGAGAGCCATCAGAATGAACCCCTACTTCCATCATTCGTTTTCTGAAAGAGAACCACCTACTCATGTGCTGAGATCAAGAGATTCCATTCCTACGATTTGAACCTTGATCTCTAGCTTCCTCAAGTTGCTTCCCACTCCAATTCTTCTCCTACCCAAGCCAAATATATGAGAGAGAGATTGAGTGTTGAGGAGACTATTATTTGAAGCACAAGAGCAAGGAGTTCATCAACAACACACCATCCATTACCTTTTGGAGAGTGGTGTCTCCTAGATTGGTTAGGTGTCATTTGGGAGCCTCCAAGATCATGTGGAGTTGAACCAAGGAGTCTGTAAGGGCAAGAAGATCGCCTACTCCATGAAGATCTACCCGAATGATTCTAGCCCTTTGTGGACGGAAGCCATGGTGGAATAAACAAGGTTGCTTCTTTGTGGACCCTTCGTGGTTGGAGCCCTCCGTGGACTCGCGCAACTGTTAGCCTCGATGGGTTGAAGTCTCAATCAACGTGGACGTATGATACCACCACCTATTGGAACCACGTCAGAAATCATCGTGTCTTCATTGCGTTTGAAATCTCCAACCCCCACCCTTACTTACATTGCAATGTTTTACTTTCCGCTGTTATATTCTTAGAATTGCATGTGTAGGGGTGATGCTTGACTTGTTAGATTTGCTAAAACCTGCCCACAACTAAAATTGAGAAAATGTTAGGTTTTATTTGATCAAGTAGTCTAATCACCCCCCCCCCCCTCCCTTCTCTAGACATACTTTCGATCCTACAAAGTGTCACCATCCGTCGAGCGTCACACCTTTGAGACTAAAAAACTCTGACCTAAACTACTAGCCAGAGCGAAGGCACCAGGGATTCCCCTCTCCACTCCTGATTGTTGGAGCGGCGGGCATAGAGGAAGGTGAATTCATAGGCTTGCTAGTGAAGCTTGGAGGAAAAGAGTTTGCCTTAGCCATCTACGGGGGAGATAAGGAAACGCTTGGCGTGGTAGTAGCTAGTCGATTTCTGTGGACAAATTGAAGTTTGTATATTTATGTTCAAAAGAATTGCATTAAATCTTCAAAAAAGAACACGCGTGGGAAGGAGGAGAAAACATATCCTTTGCACAGGGGCTTTGGTGAACCCATGTATGTAATCTCTTCATGGTTGTACTTTCATCGTTACTATGCTTTTTAATTTTTAAGATCTCACAATTAATTGAGGTCTTCAATTTGGATTGACTCATCCGGATCGGGTCAAAAAAATTCTAATGAGTTCTCCCTAATTTTAAAAGCCTCACACTCAATAGAGGTTTCCAATATAGAATTTGCTCATCAGATTTTGACTGTGTCAATAATTTCTCAAGCAGATCTCTTGTTCAATGCTTTTCAATTCACTATGCTCCTTGATTTGTGGGGTTTTCCCTGCAATTGAGGTATTCAATTTTGAATTTGATTCACGATTTTGATCGGGTTAGCGATTTTCCAAATCAATTGACAACAACTCACCTACAAAAACATGTCAATCTAGCGCACCCTCTCGCCACATAAAAAAGAAGCACCAACACTTGCACTGTAGAATCAATATAGTACATGCATGACCGACACAGAAAATTTCTCCACATAAGTATGAGTTGATTAACAGATAATACAGAATCACACCGCGAAAGATCCATCAAAATACCGCACATAAAATAAGAAGAAAACACACTCCATCATATCCCCTACTCGCCAAACTAATTATTCCCTCAGTTTCAAAATATAACATCTATTAATTTCCTTTAAGTTAAATTTCTATAACTTTGACCAAGTTTAGAGCCAAAAAATTTGACATCAACAATACTAAATTAAAAATATATATATGAAAATTCATTTCATGATGAATCTACTTATACTGATTTGATATTATGGGTACATATTTCTTTGGTCAAACATACAAAGTTTGACTTTTTAAGAAACTAATACACCTTATATTTTAAAATAGTGAGTAAAAAAAATCTGAAAACTGAACAACATCGACGGCGCAGAAAAGCGTGCCCAACCCTTCTAGTTTAGAAGATTTTCAAAAATACAGAAACAAATTGAGCAAGCAGACAAAATATTTGTCTCCCCTGATATAAAGTTCAAATCAAAATGTAAAGCACATTTTGTGAAAATGAAAAAAAATGATCAAACACGCACCCCTGGGGAGGCGACACAGAGCGCCCTACGCTATAGGGCTGGCCAATTCAGGTTTCCTCAACAACGGTCTTGGGAAGGAACCGGTTTTTGAATTTTTACTTTTGGTTTTTCATTATATATTTTTTAATTTTTCTTTTTCTTGGTTCTTTGTTATTTTCCTTTTTCATTTCATGAACTTTTTTCAAATACGCCAACATTTTTTTCATAAAATTCAAAAAATGTTTATCAATTTCATAAAATGTTCACCAAATTCAAAATTTGTTTGTCGAATACAATTATTTCTCATCAAAATTAAAAAACATCAAATTCAAAATGTGTTCATCAAATACAAAAAATGTTCGTCAAATTTTAAAATTTCCTCATATATTAGATAATCTTCATCAAACCCTAAAATATGTTTATCTCTACTACTTAAAAAGAATGTAAGGTTCTCATTTCACTTTTCTTTCCACCACCCCTTCGTCCAACTTTCCATGTATGATAATCAATTAACTTGATTTATTTACCTTCTGAACCAATACCACTTTAATTTACTTACCGAACTTCTGATCAAAATATAAGGTAATTCACGAGCAAAATTTGATGAAACAATCGCATTATCATGGGTAGGTAAATCAAAAGCTAACGTATTATAATATTTTTATCCCGTTGCAACGCACGGGCATTGCTCTAGTTAAATTCAAAGAATGTCAAATTCAAAAATTGCTCATCAAAATTTTAAGTCAATGTTTTTCTTTAAACTTGGATCATTTTTTGAAATTCAGATCTCCTTTTTGCAATCCTGATTTTAAAAAAATGTGATCCATGATTTTTTTTCAAAGTTAAAGCAAAAAGATGAAAAAACAAGTAAAACGAGCGCGGCCCGCCATGCATATGGACTGGCCCAAAAGCGGGGGTGGGGATGGGGGTGCGCATTTCGGCGATGCGTGTCACTCAACACGGTTAATAGGAGGTCCGGGAGAGGATGGGAACGGGAGGTGACGATGCCGATGGCGACCAACGACGAGATGGTGACCGTACCAATGATCGAAGGTGTCAACTTTCCCAACTTGACTTCTCTAGAGGCATTGGAGAAAGGCCATGGCGGAGGGAGGGCAGGCTGAAAAGATGAGGGGTGAAGCGCGTTATTCCATAATGGTGAAGCTGTGGCTCTCCTTTCGCAACAATTTTCAAGTCAAACTTTGTAAAAATTACCAAATATAACAACATCCAATACCAAATAGATGTCTAGGGCACATCTAGATGTGCCCTAGTTATTGCACATCAATCAAACTAGGAAGGAAAAGAAAAAAGAGGAAAGAAAATGTTTGCACGAATCTTCGCGTAAAATCAATGACATGGGACTTAGATGTGCAATACTTAAGGCACATCTAGATGTGCTTTAGGCTGTGTTTGGTTGAGCTGCAGATTCTAAAAAAGCTGCTGTGGAAAAGCTGCTGTGAAAAAGCTGGAAGCTAAAAAGTTGGAGTACCCCCAGCTTTGAAATTTACACTAGGAAGAAGCTACAGATTCTCAAAAGCTGCTTTGAACATTTACCCCTTTGGTTAGCTTTTGGCTTTTCAAAGCAGAAGTTGGTAAAAAAAGCTGAACCAAACACAGCCTTAGCAAAATTAGTTGTCCTAGATGTGCTTTACCTCCATTCCAAATAAATACACCCTCCGTGCTAAATTAGTTGTCTTAGATTTTTCTAGACATGGATCTAGACATGTTTAGTGTCTAAGTACATAGATACATCTTTATCTAGACAAATAAGCGTATCTAGATACATCTATATCTAGACAAATCTAAGACAATTAATTTGGAATGGAGGTAATACATATGAAAAAATATTTGATGATGGATAAGGATATTGAATTGGTATTGTGAATGTTGACATTTTTTGTCGATAAACTTGATCGAACTTTAATAAGAAGTTTGATTAAAGGCAATACTAATATGAGAAGTAAAAAGAAACGAAAGGACTACACGTTGACATGATTTTTAAACACCAAACTCAACATCTATATTTATGCGAGCTTAAATTTTTTCAGACAGAATATAAATAGTTATGAAAAAGTATTGATATGACATATGTATATTGTTCTTGGTAATGTAGCAATAAAATACACAGATGGTCTACTGGGGATAAACTCAAAACGGGATATTATTCTTATATAGTCACACTATAGTTTCCACATACATATAATGTGCAGATAAAACACAAGGAAAAGCTGAGAACAGACAAACATAACCTCCAGAACAGACAACAACATACGTTTGCACCACAACAAAAGATGTACACTTTAACAAGGTATATATATACATATATAAGTCATGTTTGTACAGACAAAATTGTTTCCTAGGCTAAATTAGAAAAACGAATGAATGCCTTCGCATATATATCTCTATATATTACATCAGATTTACACTGCAATCTCGGCTACCACCTCTATTCTTCTCGGTTTCCCCTAAAGGTTAAATTAGACAAACAGATTTTGCCTCCATGAACAACAACAAATTTACAGAACAACTTTGGATTACATCTCTCAGCTTCCTAGGCTTAAATTAGACAACAGATTTTTCAAGCCTACATCAATCTACACAGCATCCACCATGGTTCCCATCTCTATTTCCTTCTCGATGCGAACAATCAAGCGCCTTCGAGCATACAAAACTTGGCGGCAAACATTCTGCCACAGCTTGCTTTCATCTCTATTCCTCCCTGGAGCTCACAATCGCAATTTGCATGGCATCCATACTTAATCACTGTTCACTTTCCACAATAACACAACATCTCTAGTTCTCTACAGGCAAACCATTGTCTTTAATACCAGTACCAATGGGTCTTTACAGAACAAGTAACTTAAACATCGATCTTCTGCTTCTTCCAGGACGGTGGGGCGACGATCAAACTTGGAAGCTGCGGCCTCCTCGAAGCATCTCCAGCACATCTATCACCCGGAGCAGGAGGCTGTACAGCAGCCTCCTGGATCCTTCTCTTCTGTCCGACCAAGTTTGGGACCCTTGTCATATTTACATCTTTAGGTCCGCTGCCGACATGGTGGCCATGATCGGCGTTTAGAGCTGCCTGGAAAGATGGCTTCTCCAGCCTACCATCTTTGGCAGTTCTACTCAAGCTATGATCCGCATGCATTCGCAGTGGCTTGCTATCTTCATTCCTTGAAGGATCTGTATGCCTCAGAACAGAGTCTGGGGTGCTTATTGTTGGCTGTTTCCTTGCCAGAGCACTAGCAGGAGCTGGAGCTGGAGCTGTACTGAGCCTTCTTTCGCCGCCGACTGAAGGGCGAGTATGCCTCGGAACAGAGTCTTGGGCGCTTATTATCTGCGATTTCTTCACCGGGGTTCTAGCTCGAGCTGGAGATCCAGTGGGCCTCACTACTACAACTGAAGGGCGTGCATGCCTCACAACAGAGTTTGGGGCGCTTATTATCTTCTGTTTCTTCACCAGGGTTTTATCTTGAGCTGGAGATCTAGTGCGCTTCACTCCTCCAACTGAAGGGTGTGCTTGCCTCAGAACAGAGTCTAGGGTGCTTAATGCCTGCTGTTTCTTCATCGGGTTTGGAGTTATAGTTGGAGCTGAAGTGGGTCCATTTAGGACTCCCCTTGGAGAGAAGGCATGCGAAACAGGGCCATCTGGGGTGCTTATTTTCTGCTGTTTCTTCACCAGAGTTGGAGTCGGAGTTACAGTTGGAGCTGTAGTGTTTCTTAGGCCTCTCCTTGAATATCTATACTTCAGAACAGGCTTTGGGAAGCTTATAATCTGCTGTTTCTCCACCGGAGCAGGCTTCGGGGAGCTTACTGTCTGCTGTTTCTCTGCCAGAGCAGGCTTCGGGGAGCTTGCTGTCTGCTGTTTCTCCGCTGCAGGCTTCAGGGAGTTTGCTGTCTGCTCTTTCTTCACCAAAGCAGGCTTCAGGGAGCTTACTGTCTGCTCTTTCTCCACCAGAGCAGGCTTCGGGGAGCTTGCTGTCTGCTGGTTCTCCGCCGGAGCAGGCTTCAGGGAGCTTGCTGTCTGCTCTTTCTTCACCAAAGCAGGTTTCAGGGAGCTTACTGTCTGTTCTTTCTTCACCAAAGCAGGCTTCAGGGAGCTTACTGTCTGCTCTTTCTCCACCGGAGCAGGCTTCGGGGAGCTTACTGTCTGCTGTTTCTCCACCGGAGCAGGCTTCGGGAAGCTTACTGACTGCTGTTCCTCCACCACAGCAGGCTTCGGGAAGCTTACTGTCTGCTGTTCCTCCACCGGAGCTGGCTTCAGGGAGCTTACTGTCTGCTGTTCCTCCAATGGAGCAGGCTTTGGGGAGCTTACTGTCTGATGTTCCTCCACCGGTGCAGGCTTCTGGGAGCTTACTGTCTGCTGTTTTGCCACTGGAGCTGGCTTCGGGAAGCTTACAGCCTGCTGTTCCTCCACTGGAGCTGGCTTCAGTAAGCTTAGTGTCTGCTGTTTTGCCACCGGAGCTGGCTTTGGCAAGCTTGGTGTCTGCTGTTTTGCCACCAGAGCTGGCTTCGGGAATCTTACTGTCTGCTGTTTCTCCACCGGAGCTGGAGCTGGAATGGGCCCGATAGCAGGACCCACGGGGCGTTGGTTTCTTTCATTAAAGACCTGTTTCATTTGCTGGATAGCAGCTGCAAATATAACTAGCCATCAGATGAGAAGGAAAATTGATGATACTGAAAGGTAAATGACTGTCTCGATGGATGCAGAAGAAAACTAACTCAATGAATTCGTCATACAAGCACTGTACCTTGCAACTGCTTTGGAGCAACATCGAATTGATGCCACCATACTTTTCCTTGTTCAGAAGGGAGTGTAACATCATGAAACTTGGCGGCAAGATGGAGAGCTCCAGCAGCTATGTAGTGTGGTTTAAATTGGACTACCAATGCAGTCCGAAGCCTGTACAGTTGGATGACCGGGTCAGGAATAACAAGGTTGCCAAATTGTGGAGAAACATATGACAGGGTAACCCCAGATAACTTACGTATCATTTATGAGATTTATTGCAGCTTGTTTCACTTCCTTCTGGGAGATCCCCAGATTCTTGAGAGCGAGATTTAGTGGCTCATAAGGATGCTGTATATTGAAATCAAACCTGATGGTTGAAAGCAATAGTGCCTCCCCCATCAAAATTAGGTCCTTCCGCTTCTCAAGGACCTCCTATTTTTAGTTCAAAAAAGTTGAGCAATATAGAACAGAAACATCACAAGAAACAGGACAGCTGCCAGCAATAGTAGTACAAAGCGAGAAGTTCGCGCTACCTTCTGTTTGATTCTGCGAGCAGCATCAGGTTTTCTCTTATACATTGTTTCATGTGCCACAGTAACAACACGTCCTAATTGGCAAGGAGTGTCTTCAATCTTCGAAGCAAGAAAGATGCAAGCAGTTGCAACAGTCTGGAAGGACCGAAGAGTTAGTAGCTAACCTTTTAAATGGCAAGTGCATAATTACAAAATGGTATGAAGTTGTGTTGCTGCATTATATATAGGCCACTCAGCTTTGAACAAAATTCCTTTTTCAGGAAGACAACTCACAGCAGCAGCAAGAACAGGACTTGATATTACTAGGAGGAAAGTAAATAGCAGCGAAAAAAAATTAGTACTTACTGTCTAGAGTATTATTAGAAAGTGCCTCTTCAAGTTCGTAAAGTTGCTCCAACAGAACCAGAACCACACCTTTCGTCCGTGCAATTTTAGGTGCTCCGATAAAATTACATAAAGCTATCATACCTCACCTCAAGACCCTTTACTTAAAGGACCCAGCGTGAAACATCTCAACTCTATCTTTGATCCAAAACCCATGTTACAATTTTGTCTGCCGTGACCAGGCTAGCCGGCTAGGTGCGCTGAAAACGCACAGACACGTTACACAACCCTCGACTACCCCAAAATGTCTACTAAACAGAAAACGACAACATTTTCAAGATCCTACACAGGTAATAGAAACCGTTAGTTTGGACGGACTTGCTACGCGGGTAAGAGTTCACAATCCTACACATGTAAGAGAAACCGTTAGTTTGGACACAGTTGCGACGCAGGTAAGAGAAACAGTCAGTCCAGACACAGTGCTACAAAGGTAAGAGAAAATGTTAGTTCGGACACAGTGACAGTAAACATGGCAAGTGTTGACATTTTACCCCCAGGAGCATGGACAGACCCTGACGAAGCCCAAAAGCTTGTTAGGAGAACAATTGCTCAATTTCGCGCATGAATTCGACACACACGGCTCGTGCCAAACTGGTTAGTCAGTCATGAAATTCAAGATCGTGTGTGCAGAAACAATTTGCCATTGTTTGGTCCCATGAACAGGGGGTACCTGCCACTCGTTCTTGACCAGGGACTGGTGGAGATAGAAGCGGTGGCACAGCACGGTGCCCGTCGCGATTGTGATGTCGGGCCTGCAGCAACAGCAAACAAGAGCAGCGTCAAAAGACCGCAGATTTCATCGGGGCCCGAGCGAACGCAGCCCGCGGCCGCGGATTCGCGAGACCTAGGGCACGGATCGGGCGACCCCGAGCGAAATTCGGCCGCGGGCCGGACGAAACGGAGGAGGAGGGGGTGAGGAGGGCGCTTACACCCCGAGCCTGCGGCCGACGTCGCGGATGTAGCTGGAGTAGACCGACCGGAGCTGGGCCTCCCTGGCGGCGGGCATGCCGTCCTTCCTGGACGGCGACCCTTCCTCGATCTCCTCCTTGCTGAGGTACCAGGACCGCCCCCGCTCGCCCCCCTCCGCCATGGCCGGCCGCCCGGCCGAGCCGCGGGCCGCGAGGAGGAGGAGGGGACGGGGAGACCGGGGGTGGACTCGGGGCGGCGACTTGGGGCCGGATGGATGGCGTGGCGGCGCGGAGCAGGGGGGACGCGGGCGCGGGTCTGGTGCGGGTCGGGGGAGGGTGGGTGTGGGGATCGAGGAGGTAAAGGAAACGGAACGGGACGCGACGCGAGGCTCGCGTGGGCGCTCGGCAGGTTTCGTCGCGGCCAAGCCGATGCAGCGTGGGGTCCAGCCGGAGCACCGCGACTTTTGAGTCGGTTCCGCGTCGGAGGCTCTGGCCCTTGTTGTCAGATCGCGAGGCACGTCAGCCGTTGGTTCTGGCCCTGGGGGTTTGGGCGGGGTTTAAAACGTGGGAGTGGAAGGTGCGATGGCGGAGGAGGGGGCCTCCTGTCCGGAGACGGCGGGCTCGATATAGATGGGAACATGAGATGTGATGTGATGGGCCGACTGCGTTTCCTTCTGTTTGATGAAGAAGATATTTCCTCTTTTAGCCCTGAAAAAAACATTACTTCCTCTTTCAAAAGAAATTTAGTTCTCACTTTTCAAAAAAAATATCAGAAAACACGCGATTACTCGACAACAGGGGGATTGCATGATCCTGCTAAAGAATTCGAATCACGCGATTTTCTTTAGCAGGATCGTCCGGTTCTTCTTGTTGTTGAGTGGGTCTCGTGTTTCCTGAGTTCTTTTCGGAGGAATGAAACTTAATTTTTTTTTTAGGGAGGAAAGAATAAGGGCTTCCTCAATCGAAAGTAAATCAGTAAATCACAATCGGCCCATCACATCTCGTGTTCCAATCTATATCCACCCCGCGGTCGCCAAGACCTCTCCCCGTCCATCTATCCCCTCCCCTTCCACGTTTTAAACCCCAAACCCCCAAAACCACAACCGCCGTCCAACGCACATCGCGATTGATTATGAAGTGACAGAGACTGTGACGCGGGACCGGCTCAAAAAGTCGCGGCTCTTCGGGTAAGCCCCGCGTGTCATGGGCCTGTCCGCGACAAACCCCGCCCACGTGAACCGTGCTACTGCCTCTAGTTTCGTTTCTTCTTTACCTCCTCGATCTGCACAACCCCAACCCTCGAACCAACGGTTGACGTGCCTCGTGATTGATTACGAAGCGAAATACACGAATTTCATCTTCGTAGATGCTCCCCACCCTCGAGCTTATGGAGAAGAGGGGTGATGGTGCCGCGGCCTTGATTGTGTGGCCAATGGAGGGCACATGTGAGATTTGTGGTGAGGAAGGTCCATATTTGGGTAGAGATATGGCCCATATTTGCCAGATATGGACCTTGCTCACTAGTGAATATGGCCATCATATCTAGGAAATGACAGGGAGGTGGTGTGTCGCCTTAATTGTTTGGACAATAAATAGGGGATACCTGCCAGCCCGTTCCTGGCATGGGACCGGTGGAGGTAGAAGCGGTGGCAGAGCACTCTTCTCGCCGTGCTTGTGATCTGGATCCTGCAACGACGACAACAGGAAAAGGTTGCAAATTTTGTAAGGGCACACTCAAAACCAAGAAAATGCAATTTGCTCCCCCGAATTTCTGAAATATAGGGCACAGATCAAGCTACTCAGAGTGAAATTGGTGTGGGGGAGAAGAGGTGCTTACAGCTTGAGCCCGAGGCTGATGTCCCGAATGAAGCTACAATATGTTATCCAAAGTTGGGCCTCCTTGGCAACGCCCATGCCGTTCCGCCTGGATGATGACCCACGCTCGATCTCCTTACTCGACGTTATCCAAAGTTGGGTCGGGCAGATGCCTCATTCTTGACAGATCTGGACCTTACTCACCGGTGAATCTCCCATATGGCCATCAGATCTGGGAAATAATGGGGAGGTGGTGTCGCCGCCTTGACTACGTGGCCGATTGAGAGCATGGTTGAGATTCAATGGTGAGGAAGGTCTATATTGGGTAGGGATATGGCTCATCCACGCCAGATTTGGACCTTGCTCACCGATGAATCTCCCCTATGGCCATCAGATCTGAGAAATAATAGGGAGGTGGTGTCCGCCGCCTTGACTGTGCGGTCGATCGAGGACATGGCTGAGATTCGATGCTGAGGAAGGTCCATATTTGGGCAGGGATATGGCTCATCCTTGCTAGATCTGGACCTTGCTCATCGGTGAATCTCCCCTATGTCCATCAGATCTGGGGAAAATAGGGGGAAGGTAGTAGGCGTGGACATGGGTAGCTCCCTTTCCTGGCCGATGCGCCTGGTATGACAACGACATGGGGGCTTGTGAGGAGGAGGGAGTTTGTGAGAAAAAGGCTTGGTGAAGAGCCAGTGAGGAGGAGGAGGAGGAGGAGGAGGCGGCGTGTGTGCAAAGTTGGGAACGCTAGGTTTTCTGTATGGTGGTGAGTGAGGTTTGAAGAAATTTATAGGGAATCCTAAGCAATGTGAGCCGTTGGATCTACCTGACCATTCGACAAATACTAAAATTATTGGGGTGTTAAATGATAATTGTATTTGTTTCCTTATGTATCATGGAGGAATGTGTGGTGAGTGCTAGAGGTCTTCCCATGACATGGCTCAAAGAGTGTCACATACGTGTATGCCTACCCTTTTCTTTGACAAAGACAACTCACGCATGGCTTACAGGTCTCCTAATTCACTGTAATTTTACTATATCCTAATCACACTGTTTCTTTTTAGATGGATCCAGTTTAGTTTTAAGCCGCTTCTCCTTTTTCTGCTAGGGAGAAAAGAAAGTGTTATGATGTAGGACATGAGTAAGTAGGAAAGCAGTCATGCTAGCTAAAATCGCCTTTAGCGACATCCAACCCCTTCAATTTTAGTCTTGCTCCTTCAAAAAGTGTATCATGGCCATTTATTCCAAAAAAAATACATAGACCTTCAACATTTTTTCATACATCACTTGGTATATTTGGTGAGACTTACCCATTTGAACGGTAACTGATTAAAGGCCTAAAACAGATAAAGCACTACCCTAAGCCTCAAATCATTTATGACAAATTTTTCTCGATCATTCTTTACAAATCCTCCCACTTTTTACCCGTCAATTCACCCATTGCTGTGTCAATGAGCCCATGATTCTCACATGGGTGTCCATCTTTGTAATGCCCTGACACATCCGTCTCCTCGAACCCATCATATTCCTTGACGAGAACACCATATCCTAGGAAGATCTAAGGGACATCCCCCATTGTGTGTCTCTAGTCGTAAACACGAGAACTAAACCATGAATTCATACTTTAAGATTCCACATAACCTCACTTCCCTTGCAAGAGTCCAAGCAAAGTTCATGGTATTCACAAAGGAGGTTTTGTTGAAGAATTTCGTGGTGAGAACTATCTGTGAGTAAGGTATGCCTTATGGGCAAACTCAAACCATATCGCTGGCCCGAGTGTGTATGATTGATGTCTACTACACAACTTATTTTGTAGACTCATGTTGGGCCTCCAAGCGCAGAGTTTTGTAGGACAGTAGCAATTTTCCCTCAAGCAGATGACCTAAGGTTTATCAGTCCGTGGGAGGCGTAGGATGAAGATGGTCTCTCTCAAACAACACCGCAATCAAATACAAGAAATCTCTTGTATCCCCAACACACCCAATACAATGGCAAATTGTATAGGTGCACTAGTTCGGCGAAGAGATGGTGATACAAGTGTAGTATGGATAGTAGATATAGATTTTTGTAATCTAAAAATAAAAAATAGCAAGGTAGAAAGTGATAAAATGGAGCACAAACGGTGTTGCAATGCTTAGAAACAAGGCTTGGGGTTTATACTTTCACTAGTGCAATATCTCAACAGTGCTAACATAATTGAATCATATAACAATCCCTCAACGCGCGACAAAGAATCACTCCAAAGTTCTTATCTAGCGGAGAACATAAGATGAAATTGTTGTAGGGTACAAAACCATATCAAAGTTATATTTTCCGATCAATCTATTGAGTCATCCCTATAAGTGTCGCAAATAGCCCCAGAGTTCGTACTAAAATAACATAATATGATACGCATCAAGCAACTCTAATGTCACCTCGATACTCCAATGTCACCACAAGTATCCGTGAGTTGATTATTCGATATGCATCAAACAAATTCACATTCATAATATTCAATCCAACACAAAGAACTTCAAAGAGTGCCCCAAGGTTTCTACCGGAGAAAGAAGGACGAAAATGTGTATCAACCCCTATGCATAGATTACCCCAATGTCACGATAATCCGCAAGTTGAATACCAAAACATATATCAAGTGAATCAATAGAACACTCCATTGTGACCATGGGTATCTGATGGGGAACGAAGCATGAAAATAAAAAAATCCTACGAATACCCAAGATCTAATCTAGGAGATGCATATCAACGAGAGGGGAGTGTGTCTACATACCCTTGTAGACCGAAAGCGCAAGCGTATATAACGCAGTTGATGTAGTCATACTCTTCGCGATCCGATCATGTTCCAATCTGATCTAGTGCCGAACGGACGGCACCTCCGCGTTCAGCACACGTGCGGCTCGATGACGCCTCCTCCTTCTTGATCCAGCAAGCAAGAGAGAGAATTAGATGGGATCTTGATACGTCTCCAACGTTCTATAATTTTTGATTGTTCCATGCTATTATATTATCTGTTTTGGATGTTTTATATCATTAATATGCTATTTTATATTATTTTTGGGACTAATCTATTAACCTAGAGCCCAGTGCCAGTTTTTGGTTTTTCCTTATTTTAGAGTTTCGCAGAAAAGGAATACCAAACGGAGTCCAAACGGAATAAAACTTTCGCGATGATTTTTCTTGGACCAGAAGACATCCAGAGGACTTGGAGTACAAGTCAGACAAGCCACGAGGCGACCACAAGGACGGAGGGCGCACCCAGGGGGTAGGGCGCGCCCCCACCCTTGTCGGCCCCTCGTGACTCCGCTGACCTATTTCTTCCACCATATATTTTCATATATTCCAAAACCAACAGAGAGAGCCATGAAAACACTTTTCCACCGCAGCAACCTTCTGTACTCGTGAGATCCCTCTAGGGGCCTTTTCTGGTGTCCTACCAGAGGGGGATTCGATCACGGTGGGCTTCTACATCAACACCATTGCCCTTCCGATGAAGCGTGATTAGTTTACCGCAGACCTGCGGGTCCATAGCTAGTAGCTAGATGGCTTCTTCTCTCTCTTGATTCTCAATACCATGTTCTCCTCGATGTTCTTGGAGATCTATTCGATGTAATACTTTTTTGCGATGTGTTTGTCGAGATCCGATGAATTGTGGTTTATGATCAACTTATCTATGAATATTACTTGAATCTTCTCTGAATTCTTATATGCATGATTTGATATCTTTGCAAGTCTCTTCGAACTATCAATTTGGTTTGGCCAACTAGATTGGTTTTTCTTGCAATGGGAGAAGTGCTTAGCTTTGGGTTCAATCTTGCGGTGTCCTTTCCCAATGACAGTAGGGGCAGCAAGGCACGTATTGTATTGTTGCCATCGAGGATAAAAAGATGGGTTTTGTATCATATTGTTTGAGTTTATCCTCTACATCATGTTATCTTACTTAATGTGTTACTTTGCTCTTCATGAACTTAATACTCTAGATGCAGGCAGGAGTCAGTCGATGTGTGGAGTAATAGTAGTAGATGCAGGCAGGAGTCGGTCTACTTGACACGGACGTGATGCCTATATTCATGATCATTGCCTTAGATATCATTATAACTTTGCACTTTTCTATCAATTGCTTGGCAGTAATTTGTTCACCCACCGTAATATTTTCTATCTTGAGAGAAGCCTCTAGTGAAACCTATGGCCCCCGGTGAGGGAGTCCTGGATTATGGCGTCCTCGGGCGTTCGGGCTATGTGACATGGGCCGGACTGATGGTCCGTGAAGATACAAGATAGAAGTCCTTCCCCCGTGTCCGGATGGGACTCTCCTTTGCATGGATTGCAAGCTTGGCGTCCGGATGTGTAGTTTCCTTTGTCTGTAAACCGACTCTATACAAACCCTAGCCCCCTCCGGTGTCTATATAAACCGGAGGGTTTAGTCTATAGAGGCTATCACAAATCATATAGGCTAGACATCTAGGGTTTAGCCATTATGATCTCGAGGTAGATCGACTCCTGTAACCCCTATACTCAACAAAGTTAATCAAGCAGGAAGTAGGGTATTACCTCCATTAAAGAGGGGCCCAACCTGCACTACAGAAAAAAAATACACTTCCATGATGATACGTGTTTGTCACAGTAGGTCACGTTTTCTGTCATGCATGTACATCCATGACGATTTTATGACAGAATCAAGATAGTCATACATGTGCTGTCGTAGAAGTGTTCCATGACATTACCAAAATTATCATCACGGAAGTGTCTACTTCCATGACGATAAATTGCGCGTCACAGAAGTGCTTTCGTCAAGGGTGACCGACACGTGGCATCCACCGTAACGGAACGCCGTTAAGCTATCGGGTCCGGTTTTGCCACGTGTAAAATCCTCATTGGCTGGAGGAAACACGTGTCGGCTCACCATTAGGACAGATGTCATCCACTCATTGGACCCAAAGCGCCTATGATACGTCAACATGTGGCATGGCCCAACAGAGGCCCATTCCTGTGAAAAGGCCGGCCCGTTTGACTTGGTCAAAAGGTGGCGGGCCGGCCCACGGCAAGCCTGTTAACGGCCTGTTCGCATATAGCCCATTTACAGCCCTCTAACCTAGGGCCCGTTTACGGCCTATTCGAATTAGTCCCAGTAGCGTCATCTGGGCCGTCCAATATAATTCCAGCCCATTTTAACTTCCGGACCATGTATGGCCTGTATGGCCCATGACGTCTTTCGGCCCATATGAGGCCCTTAGTAACCCTCGGCCCCTTAACGACCCGTGGTAAAACTGGCCCGTAATGAATAGTGTATCACTTTATACCCATTAACGACCCATTATTCCGTTGGGCCCCATGATGTCTTTGGGCCCATATGAGGCCCTTAGTAACCCTCGGCCCCTTAACGACCCGTGGTAAAACTGGTCTGTAATGAACAGTGTATCACTTTATACCCATTAACGGCCCAATATTCCGTTGGGCCGTTTCCAGCCCATGTTATCTTTCGGCCTTCTTAGGGCCCATTTATTCTTGGGCTCATTTCCAGCATTCGTTTACTTACGGCCCGTTACTGTCATTTTCTGCTTGTGGGCCAAATTCAGCCCGTGGTTACAGTCGGCCCGTTTGTGGCCCGTTAATATGTTGGGCCGTTTTCATAGCGTCATCAAATACGACCGATTAATGATGGCCCGTTATGGTCGGCCCATGAACAGACGATTTCAACTCTAGCCCATTTACGGCCATAATGTGGTCTGTTATTGGCCCATGTTTGGCCAACCGATCATACAGCCCGTAGAAGGCCCATTGATGATACGGCCCGTAGAAGGCCCATTGTGTCTACAACCCGTATAAGGCCCATTGCTTCTACGCCCCATAGAAGGCCCATTGTTTCTACGGCCCGTAGGAGGCCCATGTTAACTACAGTAAATATGTAGCCCATGGTTAATGTGGCCTAGTTTTAAAAAATAGGTTATTACGACCACTAGCAAACAACGGAAAAAAGAACTGCACTGACTACAAGAAAACAAATAAACAAGATAATAAGGAAATAAATAAACAAGTAACTTACGCTAGGCTATCACGGCTATTACACACATTACATCCACTGGGCATCAAAGTTTGCCACCAGTGCAAATATAGGGAACACCCTACATTATACAAAAATGGCTTGTTGTTTTCTTCAGCCGGTGGCTGCATGTTAAGAACAAATTTTGTATCACACCAAAGCAATTTACAACTATAAAACAAAAGGAAGGTTGGCATAAAAGTTAACAGTCTAGCAGATAAATGCACCACCAGAAGTTCAGAAGCTCAGTTCATTTGACCTGCCTGTTACGTTTTCATGCTGTATTGTCCGATGGAGCACCATAACCTTCGCCTTCAGTTCTCCTAGGCTCCTGAACAACATAGCAAATGTCTGATAGTCTGGTTTCAAAACCATGCATATCTTGACAACATTGAACAATGTCTCTCCTTGTTTCACAAAGGGTCTCTGTTAGGGAATGGACTTGTGTCTGGAGCGCAGATACAACATTGTTTTGAGCTTGCATATCTTGATCATGAGGCGGTTTGGACGAGATTGCCTTAACAACCAACCCAAAGATACGCAGAACGTGCTTTTGGCATTGTTAGTGGACAGTATTGACCCATGCGCAGAAGAGCGACATTGCGGTTATAGTTGACTCGCCACCTTCAGAAGGTGGCGGTTCCACCATTATTTCCATAGCTCGCTGAAAAGTTGAGGTTTTACATTAGTAGTACCAGAACAGAAGATATTAAGGAGGCAGCAAAACCAAACAAAATAGCTTTGGTCTACATACATAACTTATTCTGGTGAACCCATGTAAAATATTAGTTGTATTTTATTGCAAAGTACATAATAAAACCAGGTTCGAAACATATGACCATGTACCATCGCTAATGTATTGTCTATTTCTTCACATTGTATTGAGGGTTAAGGATAAAGAGACGAAGTTTATAATACGGTAAGCATAGTATGACATCATTCATATCACAAAACAACTGAGAACAGACAAACAGGCAACTGTAACGTTGTGTGGGCAAGTCCAGCACAGAACTAGATTACAGGTCAAGATCAAAGGAACATCACTCCTCTCTTTTAAACCTTGTAAGGTGAAATGATACGCTAAGATAATTGTGTATAAAATTGAAAAGAGTAATAGACATTGGCTGCAAACCATGCAGTTCAAGGCACAAGTCAGAGTAAGTAGTAGTTAAAAGGCATGAGGATTAAGGACTTACAACAACGGATTTGGTGGTGTAGTCATGCCCTTCTTCTTCTTGGTGTGTGCGGTCCTTGAAGATTTCCACAACATTTGGTTCGGTACTTTTTGGTCCTTGCGAGCTTTCCTCGCATTTGGAACAAGTCAATATAGATCGATAATATGGTACATCGAAAAGAGTGAAACAACAGCTAATTACAAGAGCCTCGCGATGTGCAATATAGCTACGAGATCCGTAAATGCATTGGAATATCACTTTAAAGACGGTTGGCCTTGTTCTTTGAACAGTTCACCTACAAGAAGATAGATTTGTGTGGCACATGCGTAAATAGGACTTCAACATGTGATCTGATCACATATATATAATAAACCTGATACTTCGGATCGGACCAGTGTTTAACGAGGCCTCTCCAGTCTTCATCGATATATTTTCCTTTGGAGATGTTTGGGTAAGTTCACTGTTAGCCTTACCTTCAAAGTGAGTTTTCCTCAAGTTATACCGACATCTTCGCAGAGCTGACTTGAAAACATGGGTGCAAGCTTGTCAGGTTGCATCATCTTGGCTATCCAACTTGAACCTCATCTGTTGAAAATTATGGGAGTCTCATTATCGCAACCTAGAAAGTATTGGATGAGCAAGGCGATATTACTACTTTCCATGCATAACCATACTTACAGATAAATGGTCGAGGAAGGTGTTGAAGCGGGTTTCGTGTTTGTCATTCTGTCATGAATCCATGTTGGGAGGATACGTACATGACACCTAACAAACAACCGCTGCCTCTCGATACTAACTTGGCCGACTCAGAGCATCACGTGGCCTTTTAAACCTGCCTCAAAACGGATCTCCATTCTTCCTCCTCTAGATTTAGTTAACCTATCGAGCATTATCCACGATATTTGTTTCCTCTTGCTCCTAGGTGCTAGTCCAACAACAAACATAAGAAGTGTTAGTGTACATCAAGCTGTGAGACTACATATAAAGAAGCATGCAAGCAGTAACTTGACTCAAAGAACTACCTTCTTGCTGTTGAAGCTCACAAAGTTCATCGATCTTGCCAACTCATCTTGTGTCAAGAGTGCTTTGAAGTAGTGTCGGTGGCAAGGGAGCTTGGGAACGTGCTGCTAGCTGAGTTGACCAACGAGTAAATCATGCACCTGGTGGTACTGTGGAAGGTGTTGCAACAACTAGGGTTGACTCTGCTTGTTTGGTGGCAACTATTTGTTTCTGTTTGGCTTGTTCTGCAGCTCTTGTATCATGGGATACCCTGTTGGTACAATTTTCCGCTGGACTTTGACCTTCTATTGCACCATTAGTACCAGCAGAATCTGCAGGATTCTTCCACTTCCCTTTCCCTGTCGTTCTGTCTTGCTTCCTCTTTCTCTGTGCCATGTTAAGTCAAGCCGACAAGAAAAACGAATAACAATTTAGTTCTTCAGAACAAATGTACTTTGATGTAAGAACATGGTGTGATAGGCAGATATTGTATGTTCTAGAAACAGGAACACGTGTCTTAGTCACAAGTATAATGTGTAAAGTAAGCAGATGAAATTCAACAAAATTAGAAGCAATACAAGCTAGACATCATACATAACATGCAACCACATATACATGATTGCCAAATTAGAGGAGAACCTGTGATGGTGCACTAGGGAGACGTGCTCATCACCAACACAGCTAGGTTGAGTGTCTATGCATGTGTTGTCTTGGAAATCATCTTGGGGGGATGGAGGAGTAGAATCTGTAGAGGCCCTCCGTTTGGAAGGAGCACCTTCATCCGCTGCCTTGCTAACTTCCTTCCGCTTTATTGATTTTGAATTGTCAAGTAAAACCGACAAGAAAAAGCAATAAAATCCACTCTTCGTAACTCATTAGTGCATGATCTGACAATCACTACTTTGATGTAAGGCAAACACATGATTCGAGGATGGAATAATACGAAAAACAGATGACATGGCATATTCACAACTGTTTGTGTAAACTAAGCAAAAACCATTTCAACAAATAAGAAGCAATGCAAGCTAGACACCACGTGAAAGATGCGACCAATATGACTCTGCCAAGTTAAAAGTGTCCCATCATAAATGGCATTTCAACAAATTAGAAGCAGCGCATGCTATAAATCATATCAAAGATGCAACTAATATCACACTGCATATACTGAAGGTGTCTCGTCATATTGATTTATGCGGGATACAAAAAAAATAATAGTTTTATGTGAGGACATGCTTAATAGATAGATGTACTATGTACTAAAAACAGGAAGGCATGTCACATTAACAGGTATAATGTATAAACTAAGCAGAATAGCACATGCAATTTAACCGGATTAGAAGAATTACAGTCTAGACACCATATGCAACATGCAACCACATATCACGCTGCCAAGTTAGAGCAAGCACCTGCGATGCTAGTGTAGGGTAAATGCGGTAATCAACTACAGAGCTACGTTCACTATCTTCATCTAGCCTTGCTGTTTCTTGAGAATCATGTGGGGAGGCTGACGCTGCATTCTTTAAATGAAGATCTTTTATCACAGTAGTCCACTGGCCTGACTGCCTCATCATAAGTGATTGATGAGGGATACACAAGAACATTAGTTTGATGTAATAACATAGTTAATAGAAAGATGTACTAGTATGTACCAAAAACAGGAATGCGTGTCATATTCAAAGGTATAGTGTGTAAGCTAAGCAGATGCAATTTAACCAAATTGGAAGCAATATGAGCTAGACATTAATTTGGAGTGGTGAGCATGATCATCTAGGACACGAGAGCACGGTGGGAGGCGGGCTACTTCGCCACCATCGTGGCTTTTAGTTGGCTTCCGTGTGATGCATGTCTCTTTGGGCTTGTCCTTGGCTCGGCAAGTGCTCGCTAGCTATTTGTCTTCTGGTGCTCCGGGATGGTGGTTCATGTAAAAATATCTTTCCTTATCTTGATAAAGACCGACTTGACCTTTCGAATACAAGCTAGACACCATATGCAACATGCAACCACATATGACACCGAGAAGTTAAAGCAAGCACACAGGATGGTGGTTCACGGTGGCGAGATCATCAACTCCGAGCTACGTTCCCGTCTCCATCTGCCGACACTACACCCTTTAAAGCCTTGAAACGTGTGCCGCCTAGCCGCGCACTCACGCTGGAGCGACTTCTCTCTATTCTTTTCTCGCTTCATCAAGGCAGGTCTGAAATACCCTTGCATAAAAACACAATAGTGAGAGTATGGGTGAAGTGTGTGCGAGAACTAGTGCTTTGTAAAAGTAGCAGATAGCAGGTGTCTGAAAAATAAATGACAGGAGACATATGATAGCTCTACAACATTGCAAAGCAAACAAAATTAGATTCTACTTCGTATGATTTTGTAATATATGAGCACATGAAATGCAGGTACTCCTCTAGCACACCACCACATGTGGTCCTATCAAGATAACAGTCGACTGAAAATAAATAGGTCGGTCGATTTTTTATGAACCGTCCGATCTATGCGGAACGGGCAGATGGCCTTCGTCTACCTCCCACCAGTCACTGTTGACGATCTTTCTCGAACCGCCAGTGACCACCGGCCCAGACCCCTGCGTCCGCCGCCCCGCCCTCCCCTCGACCTCACACCACCGCCGTGCTTGGCAGCGCCCCCATGCCATCCCTTTAATCCCGGCCGACATCCATATCGGGCGCCAGCAGCTCTAGGCCCCACACTCCCCTAAGATAAACACTGAGGCGCTGCTTCCCCGGCGTAATAGGCGGACTAGCGCCTGTTACGCCGGGGAATGTTTCCGTTAATTGGGAATCAACTAACCAGGAATTGAAATCCAGGAGGCGACGGAGAAATAGTATATGAGGAAAAACCTTGTGCATCGCGAGTAACTAGGAACATCTAGTATCAAGAAGAAGCGGTCAACTAGTGTCTTTTGTGGGATGAATACCGTGCAAGCAGACATGTAAGATTTGCACGAATAAGGGAAGAGGAGTACCATTTTCGGTTGCCGGTGTGGTCGCCTCCACATGTCGCGCTGATCTTCTTCTTTTTGCCGGGGAAACCGATGTTCTGGAGGAGGGTGCAGGCTTGGAAGAACCCATGGCCAAATTGTTGACTGTGTTTCCATGACCGTATGTCGGTGGAGGGGAAGCAGATCCAAGGCGGCGAAGGACAGTGTAGCAGGAACAACTCCGGTGCGGTGGAGGGTGGCGAAGTTGGAGCGGCAGCGGTGAGGCGCAGGACGGCATGGTTGAACTGGCTCGGGTACGGACGGCTCGGCCTCGGCTTCAACTACTAGCCGTGTAGGGAGTTGCGATTGAGGTTGTGGTGGATGACGACGTCGGGGTATCGGCTCCGGCGTGATGGAGGAGGGCGGCGGTTGATGGGTGGGATGGGGTGGCAGGCGGAGGACGCCGGGGTTTCGCGGCTGGTGGAGAGGTAGTTTTTGCGCCCAAGGAGTACGAATGGGGAATCAGACGGGTGGGCGGGAGGGAGGGGGAGAACCATGTTTCGGTCTGGGACGCGCTTGGTTTTGCCTTTTCTTGAACAGAAGATGGGACACGCTTGTTTGAAATTTGGGGAAAGTACAAACTTTGCCCCCTCTTAAATTTCGGACCTACTGCAGTTCGGGGGTAGGATGGTAATCCCAGGTGTCCCAAATAGTTGGTGGGAGCGATTTCGGCCGCGCGCATGTGTGCTTAGGCGGCCATTGTGTATGAATGTTTTTCGGAGGCGGTTTCGTGGCGTCTAGATGAAGCTACAAACCTACCCCGGTTTAGACCTTTGGACGTTGGGCCGGTAGGTTTCACGGGTCGGAGTTATTAGAAAAGTAATTTCCTTGTACTACCAAACATTGGTCTCATGCGGTTTTGGGCGAGTAGAGGCTCTTTTGGCGCTTCGTTCAAAATTTTGAAACACAAGCATTCACGTTTAGAGTACTCTTGAACTTTGAGGATTGACCTAAATAGACAACGTTAAATTTGACCTTGTATGTTTGAAAACCTCATTAAATTATCCGCTTCTTTTTGAAATTTTGACACTTGAAAATCCTATAACTACGATTATTTTGGAATGGAGGAGCTAAATTAGAATCTATTTTGTACACGACTACATATGTTATTATGTACAAAATCAGCGCAAAGATTGGTGCCCCCATAATTTAGGTATGATTTACAAATGCCATGATATCAAATTCAAATAATTGAATGGACTTCATGTTGAATTCAATTTTTTTAAACCACCTTAAGTTGAATTCAAATGTATGCTAGTTCATAGGTAGCTATTTATAGTGTTCATTGTGTAACTTTCGTATGTATAATGTGCTTTACACACACAACATGAACTATACTCACGTTTATATTCGATTGCTAAAGCGATGCATTGTCTGGAGTTAAAAATACTAACTATGTGGATCAATTGTGTCGAATAATAACGTAGACATGCTCAAATTCGATAGAATCTAGATGTCTGATGGATCAATGTCCGTTCCTTACGCAAATTGCAAATATCATGATCCCATCCTAATATTTGGATACAATTTGTATCTTTAATCAATGTGTACAACAGTCTTTTATGTTTAGTTTCACTCTCCATCGGTGGTCTCTCACACATGCTCACACACTCTCTCCCGAGGTGTCTTTCTCGCACACATGCTCTCGATATAACCCTCCCTCCCTCTCGTAACCATTTACGACTGTTTTCACTAACCTTTATCACAAGCACTCTTCCTCTCGCAAGCATACACACGCACAATTCCCATCGACCCTTTCTATATACATAGACCTGCCTACGTGTCTCCTGTACGCACATTATCTTTAGGCCTGTCTCTCACGCATTATCTCACACCTCTCTTCCTAATCGATTTAGTATGATTCTAGCGAGCATTCATAGGATGCCCCTTAAAGTTAGGTTGGATGAATAGTAATAACAGAGATAAAGGGGTTACCTTAGTCCGAGAACCTAGGGTTGCAAATCCTAGCCGGCTTGGTCAGTGGACACAGAGTCCTTCACAATTATGCTATCTTTGTCTTGTACGACTAGTCATCCATGGGTCTCCCTAAATGCGTCACGGGCCGACCAATGTGGCGCAGGACGGAACCTAACGAAGGGCCTCACCTCGACCCACCGGACCTCACGCGATGACACACCCTCTGCCCCCACGTCTCGTTATCTTCTCACACCCACACATACCAACATAGACACCACACACAAAAAATATATTCCCCTGGTGCCTCTATTCACTCCCCCTTGCATATACACACTCAAGGGAATCTCTCGCCGTGACGTCATATTCGTCTCTCTCTCTAGACCACTCTCATTTCTCGTGCTATCTCTCCCACGCGCCCCCCGGCCCCTCTATCCATGCCTCTCTCGAATACGCAATACACACACATACCTCTCTAGGCCCTGCCAAATGCATCAACTACACATTCACACATGTTACATCACGTACCCCATTGATCTAAAAGCCCTCTCTTCATGTTTATTTCGCATACAACATTCCTTTTGAATAAAGTGTGGCCAAAAAATTATTTTAGAATTTCTACATATATACAACATTACAAAGTTATATGTAGGAGTATGAACGCTAATTTGCATTGCATGGTGCCCACAATGATATTTATTCCGCACTGTGAATTTGTATATTTTTATATTATATATAAAGTTAGTCATAATAAAGAGAAACGAAGAGCATCTCTCTCTCCATCGCATACCCCCCTCTATGCCTGTAACATCCCAAATTTTCAATTTGGAATGTTATACATAGGTCATTCATGCATATCATATTTTATTGCATTTCGTTTCACGATCCTCGAAATCCTAAGCAACTCAAGGACCCACGGAGAGAGTTGGGGATTTCACGTTCTTCATATTTGAATTTTATCAAATATTGAGGCAAGGATCATTTTGGTTTTAATAAATTTTCTCTCCGAAAATATTTCTTATTAAAATATATGAGAGGAGATAATATGACTTCTCCAAAAATAAGTGAAATATTGGAGGGAAAATATTAAAATCAAATGAATAAATTTTATTTGGATTTTATTACAATTTTATTTGAATTAGGAAAAAATGTGCGTTTTCCAAAATTGCATTAGAGGCCCAAATAAATGTTCACTTTGTCCGAAATATTAGTAGAGGACCGTGAAAATTTATTTCAGGATTTTTGGAGTTAGTTTAGTATTTCTTTTATATATTTTTCCATGTCAGTTTTTCTTAAAGAGCAGCAACCTAACACCGCTTGACCAGCAAGCCGCCATTTTTACTTGAAACCCTAGTGCCTTACTTGCCCTTGTTGGCGCTTGCCGCCTTGACGCCTCGCCATCTCATGGCTCGCCCGACCCGCCGCCACCGAGCCGCCACCATTGCCGAATTCGCCGACGCCGAGGTAGCCGCCGCCGCTGTCCGGTTTTCTCGGGGAAGCCGTTTTTTTTAGAAAACCCTAGCTAGATCTATTTTTTTTAAATAGATCGGTTCGTTCGGTTTTCCGTCGGTTTATTTATTTAGCGGACGTTCGTCCGTACGTTCGTTTTAACGAACGGTTGTTCGTCGGTTAGTCGCAGACAGCGAACGTTCATTCGTTAGCCTATTCGTCAGTTTTTCTTTTTCCAGGGTTTTTCCGCGATTATTTCCGATTGCGATTTTTGCCCTATTCTTCGATCTAGTATATCTTTTCGCTCGTTTATCCAAATCAGGTGAAACAAGCGCCTAGATCTTTGTCTCGAAGTCCTCTTTCTGTTTAAACAACTTGACCAAGATTTTGGTACTGTAAAATTTTACTTTAGTCTATATTAGTAATCGGATCTTGTTTCTTTCGTAGTTTGTGTTTCGTTGCCCCATTTGATTTGATTCTTTTTGCAAACCAAAGTTATTCAGTTGAACTTTCTAGTTAAGTCTTCTTATTTGAGTTTTACCCGTGCATCTTTGCTTGATAGCTTATGTATGCTATTGTTTGTTTGCGATAGAATTCCCGGAGTGCGAAGCGTGCTACTACGAGTCACTAGGTTTTGCAGATCGTTAGCAAGGCAAGTAACACATTGATCATACTCTTTCATACCAGTTTTTATGCATTAGTTACAATCCTCAAACACTGCATGATTAGGATGTGATTAACATGTGGGTATTGGGAAGTAGATGATGAGGTAGAACCTATTACCTGTTTTATTATCAAACCCTTGGGAGTTAGTTCTACGTTATGCTTATATTGCTATGCTATGCTCGTAGACGTGGATTGGGTTTGAGTGTATCCATGACAGATGTGAGTGTTTAATTAATGGTTCAATTCTAAGGTGGCAACTTTAATACACATCTAGGTGGATTGTTGGTTTTGGGCACCTGGGGTTATACCAGTGTTGTCCTAGGAGATCCTGGGGTTATATCGTGTGATCCTCCTACGGTCCGCCACCCAGGCTCAAAGGGATCATAAGATTATTCATGCTAGAAACTTCCCTGTGCAGCCACAAGCTATTATGGGCTCTAGCATAGTTGAGTAGGTTGCATGACCTCTTCCAGTGGTAGGTTAGCAGATGTAGGGGTTGTAGGTTGGTACTGTCTACCCGGGGTTAGAGTTAATGCTTCTGAAAGACTGTGTCTCGGTCATCCGTTTCTCAAACACTATGCAGTGCGAGAAATCCAACGGAGGAGATCGAGTCTTGTGGGGAAAAGTGCACAAACCTTTGCAGAGTGTACAAACTAATCATGGTTAGCCGTGTCCCCGGTTATGGACATCTTGAGTATCTCGTTCTTGGATTATCATATGGATCTCATCACTCTAAATTAATTTGTTGGGTTGATAATTACTTTTAATTGGGATTGAGATGGGGGTACCATTCCCAATATTTCAACTACCATGATAGTTAAATAAAACATATTCCTTTGTTGTAGGAAAAAATTGGCTTTCCGCAAAAACATTATAACCATAGAGCCTCTGTGACGCCCAGATAATTAAGCTACAGTAATCCCCTGCAAATGATGCCATGTCATCATTTTCACTGTTGCTAAATCCCCCTTGGATTCAATCCGGTTCAAATTCAAATTTAAATTAAAGTCAAAGTATAAAGTTTTCAAATGTCAAAGACAAAATGTTCAAAGGGTGGCAACTAATCCCTGGATATTTGTCATGTTGGAACCAACCTCTTTTGAATTCCCAAAATGCCCCTAGGAATTAATTTTTGGTCCAGCAGCATTTATTTTGGCCTTTTCAATTTCTAAAAATGGTTAGACAACTCCTTTTAACCCCATACCTTTTTGTTCCATCTCAATTTATTGTGTTAGAATTATGTGCCAAGTTTTGTTCAAAACAAAACTCATTTGTTTCTAAAAGAAAATGGAAACTGAGGCTAACAGTAATATCAAATTAAAAGAAAAATAAAACAGTAAAAAGAAAACCCTCTCCCCTCGGGCCAAATGGCCCAGTGGCCTCATCAGCCAACCTGGACTGCCCAGCCTCCCCCTTCCCCATCTCCTGTTCCTTACCCCTCGTGGCCACCGCCGATGGCGCCACTGCCTCGGCGGCGTGCCGTGGCGATCATCCATCGGCCGCACCCCGCCTACTTAGTCGACGCCGGCGCCCCTCCCTGAGGATCAAAAGTATGTCTAGAGGGGGGGGGGTGATTAGACTACTTGACCAAATAAAAACTTATCCTTTCCCCAATTTTAGTCTTTGGTAGATTTTAGCTAACTTAGCACAAGTCAAGCAATCTTAACACAATTCAAGCAAGCATGCAAAGAGTATATGAGCAGCGAAAAGTAAAGCCTTGCAAGAATGTAAAGGACAGGGTTTGGAGAATTCAAACGCAATTGGAGACACAGATGTTTTTGTCGTGGTTCCGATAGATGGTGCTATCGTACATCCACATTGATGGAGACTTCAACCCACGAAGGGTAATGGTTGCGCGAGTCCACGGAGGGCTCCACCCACAAAGGGTCCACGAAGAAGCAACCTTGTCTATCCCACCATGGCCGTCGCCCATGAAGGACTTATCTCACTAGCGGTAGATCTTCACGAAGTAGGCGATCTCCTTGCCCTTACAAACTTTTTGGTTCAACTCCACAATCTTGTCGGAGGCTCCCAAGTGACACCTAGCCAATCTAGGAGACACCACTCTCCAAGAAGTAACAAATGGCATGTTGATGATGAACTCCTTGCTCTTGTGCTTGAAATGATAGTCTCCCCAACACTCAACTCTCTCTCACAGGATTTGAATTTGGTGGAAAGAAGATTTGAGTGGAAAGCAACTTGGGGAAGGCTAGAGATCAAGATTCATATGGTAGGAATGGAATATCTTGGTCTCAACACAAGTGTAGGTGGTTCTCTCTCAGAAAATGCAAGTTGGAAGTGTAGGTTCGTTCTGATTGCTCTCTCCACAAATGAAGAGGAGGTGGAGGGGTATATATAGCCTCCACACAAAATCTAACCGTTACACACAACTTGCCAATCTCGATGGGACCGAATAGGGAAACTCGGTCGGGCCGATTCAGCAAATCTAGTGACCGTTAGGATTTTTGGTGGGACCAACATGCAACTCGATAGGACTGATATGGTTAGGGTTAGGGCATAACGTAATCTTGGTGAGACCGATTACACAAACTCGGTGGGACCGATTTTGGTAATAAGCTAACCAGAGAGTTGGTCAGGTAAACTCGGTGGGACCGGTTCGCCCATTTCGATGAGACCGAAATGTTACGAAAAGGAAACAGAGAGTTTACATTGCAATCTTGGTGGGACTGATCGCTCATCTCGGTGGTACCGAAACGTTACGAAGGGTGAGGGAGTCCTGGATTAGGGGGTGTCCGGATAGCCGGACTACCATCATCAGCCGAACTATCATTTGCCGGACTATCATCATCGACCGGACTCCAAGACTATGAAGATACAAGATTGAAGACTTCACCCGTGTCCGGATGGGACTTTCCTTGGCGTGGAAGGCAAGCTTGGCGTCACGGATATGTAGATCTCCTACCATTGTAACCAACTCTATGTAACCCTAGCCCTCGGTGTCTATATAAACCGGATGGCTTTAGTCCGTGGGACTACAATCACAACAACCCTTACAATCATACCATAGGCTAGCTTCTAGGGTTTAGCCTCCTTGATCTCGTGGTAGATCCACTCTTGTAAACATCCACAATATCAATATCAATCAAGCGGGACGTGGGTTTTACCTCCATTAAGAGGGCCCGAACACAGGTAAACATCGTGTCCCTTGTCTCCTGTTACCATCCGCCTAGACGCACAGTTCGGGACCCCTACCGAGATCCGCCGGTTTGACACCGACATTGGTGCTTTCATTGAGAGTTCCTCGTGTCGCCACCGATAGGCTTGATGGCCTCTTCAATCAACAACGACGCAGTCCTGGGTGAGACCGTTCTCCTCGGACAGATCTTCAGATTCGGCGGCGCGCATGCGGGCCAACTCCTTGGCCATCCGGAGCAGATCGAAGCTACGCCCTTGGCCGTCAGTCAGGTTTGGAAGCTTGAACTTCACGGCCGATATCCGCAGGGACTTGATCCTTGATGGATCTGGGCCTGGCCGAAGCGTGCTTGCTGGCTGTCACGATGGGCATGACTTAACTCGCCACGGACAACACCTTGGAGGTCGCACCGGATCCGCTCCGACTCATAGTCCGAGCCGATCGCTCGAATCGAGGGCGGATGGCTGGACACCGCCAGAGCCGCAATTTCACTGGCGATGGAGCGAACACTTACCTTGTCCCACATAAAGCCCATGACTCAAGGTGCGGACTCCGCCGGACCGAACCTCCTGCGCCCCGCCATCGAATCCGATTGGGCGCCAATCATGGAATTCACCATCTGTGGACATCTTTCATTTTCGCCCTTGGCGATATCATAAATTCATTGAAGCATCTCTCGCTATCGGAGAGCCTGGCGAACTACGCCGGGACGGGTGAAGCGCGACGACGAAGAAATTCAGATCCCACCCACCACCCACTTCGTAGCCACCGTCGGCGATTTAACCGACGACTCGACTACGATTCAAGACATCGACGGTATGGACGACGATGCCGGAGACTACTAAGAACCGGTGCCTATAGGACACTGAAAACCACCTCGTCATACGACATATACATGGTGGACACCCCAAAAGATGGGGACGACGAAGAAGCAAGCAGAGGCCGATTCCTTAAAGAAACAGCCCAAGCGCCGGCGTCGTGGCGCCGCTCTAAATCCCGCCACAAAGAAGAATGGAGATTCCGCACAGGAGATAATAACACCCCGAAAGTGCCGAAGACAACTCCCTCCAAAGACAATCCAGCAGAGGAGGCGAAGCAAGCCCTCGGGAGAGGGCGGCACAAAGAGGTCGAGGATGACAATTACTTACCTCCTCCGGAGACGAGGCAAGCCTCGGCCGACGAATTAACGTCGTGCTCGAGGATCCCGTCGAACAAGAGCGTTTGAGACCGGGCTAATGGCCACGGCAAACAGCCTAAAGAAAAAGCAACAACAGCTTCAAGCTGATCAAGACCTACTGGCCGACAGATGGACCGAGGTCCTATCGGACGAAGAGTGTGAACTCGAACGCCCCTCCAAAAGTTACCCAAAACGCAAGTTGCTCCCCGATTAGAGGAGGCAGCATCACCAAAGGCACGATACGGCAGACCGACCACCTCGTGGCGCGATAGAGAGGCATGCAAGCCCTCCACCAAAACCGCATTCGGCATCGCTCTAAAAGCGTGAAGCCACGGGGAACGCTACGGACTTGCGTAGATATATTGGAGGACAAGGCAAGACAATCCAGATCTATCTATGGATCACGTGGACGCCCCACGACCCACGGCGAATACCGTCGCACGGATACAACTACTCGCCGGGCGAACACAGCAGCATAACGCTCTCTCGAGCTACGTCGCGATATTGCTCAATCTGAGGCGCCGACACCCACTATGCTTCATCGACGAAGTAATGGATCATCAAATCCTGAAGGGTTCAAACCCGTTAATATCGAATCCTACGATGGCACAACAGACCCGCGGTCTGGATTGAGGATTATCTCCTCCATATACACATGGCCGCGGCGGCGCATCTTCACGCCATCAAATATCTCCCGCTCAAGCTTAAAGGACCAGCTCGGCATTGGCTTAACAGCCTGCCCGCAGAGTCAATTGGATGTGGGAAGACACGAAGCCGCATTCTCGACAACTTGTGGCACGTATATGCGACCACCGGACGCAGATGACCTAAGCCACATAATCCAGCAGCCGATTTAATCGGCCGTGCAATTACGGACACGGTTCTTAACAAAGAAAAATCAAACCGTCGACCGTCCGGATGCGAGGCACTCGCTGCCTTCAAACATAACATCCGCGACGAGTGGCTGGCCCGGCACCTAGGACAGAGAAGCGAAATCCATGGCAGCCCTCACTTCCCTCATGACCCGCTTACATGCGGGAGAGGATAGCTGGCTCGCTCGCAGTAACAACCTCAGCAAAAACACTGGCAGTCCGGATACCTAGGACCGCAATGGCAGGTTGCATCGAAACAAAAGCAAACACCGCATTAACGGCGATAAAGAATGAGGATCTGATAGTCAACGCCGGATTCGAGGCTCCAAACCCGTCAACGGAAGAAGCCATTCAAAAGAACCACTCCGGCCCGTCCAATTTGGACCGAATACTCGACCGCTCTTGTCAAATACATGGAACCCCGAAAAGCCAGCTAACCATACCAACAGAGATTGTTGGGTATTCAAGCAGCGAGCAAATTAATCGCCGAGAACAATGATAAGGGGCTATGCAGCGATGACGAGGAAGAGACCCGCCACGGACAACAGAGGACAAAGGATTCCCCCCTCAAGTTGGACGGTAAACATGATATACGCAACGATATTCCCAAGAGGGAGCGAGCGTGCACTAAAGGACGTATACGGCGATGGAGCGATCGCCCCAAAATTCAACCCATGGTCCTCTTGCCCGATCACTTTCGATCGAAGAGACCATCCGACCAAGATCCGCCATGGCGGATTCGCGCATTGGTTTTAGACCCAATCGTTGATGGATTTCACCTCACGAGAGTCCCGATGGACGGCGGCAGTAGCTGAACCTGCTTTATCGGGATACGGTCGCAAGATGGGCATAGACCCTTTGAGAATTAAACCTACAACGACGACCTTCAAAGCGCCATACCAGGTGTCGAGGCCAATTGTACAGAGCTCGATTAATCGAAGTGGTCTTCGGATCCCGGATAATTTCAAGCGAGGAATTAATCTTCGACATAGTCTCGTTCCGCAGCGGCTATCACGCTCTGCTTCGGACGAACGCGTTTGCAAAATTCAACGCGGTGCCGCATTATGCATACCTTAAGCTCAAGATGCCAGCCCTCGTGGAGTCATCACGGTCAATGGAAACACGGAACGCTCCCTCGAGCGGAGGAACATACAGCGGCTCTCGCGGCAGAAATCAGAGCAGCCTTTTAAGGCAATTCTCGAGTCCGCCGTTAAACGACCGGACACGACCAAACGTGCCGAGCAACATCAACTAAGACTAACTGCACGTTCCGCATCGCAGAGTAATGCGGCCCTAACCCCAGCCCTCGCAAAATTGCAAGACAAACTCTCACAGACATAATTACATACGGAGATACCATGGGCATAGGGGAAGGGCACAACCACAACAGACCCAGTGTGGTTCGACCACACCAGGGCTCCCAAGTGTGTCACTCTTTTTCTTTTATTTTCTCTTTTTATACAGAACTCAGTCCGTGGCGAACCTGCCGAACTCATGATGCAACAGCCAGGGAAGGACAAAGGCCGCGGCGAACACTCGGGTGGTCTCCATCACGAGCATTAAATTTGTTAAAGTACAACATTCTGCGGCCTACCCTCGAGGGAGACGCCTTTAATTCGCCCAATCCCTTGCTTTCCGCACTATTTGTATCATTCCGCACCGATAGCATATCTTCTCGAATAAAATGCAGCACTTTTGCCTATAATTGCATTATTTATATATATATATATATATATATATATATATATATATATATATATATATATATATATATATATATATATATATATATTCATTTATTTACATGTTGCACTCGTGCATGTTGGTACGACCAAACACACAGGGGCTTATGTCCTCCGCTTTATGGTGTGATAAAGTCCGCACACTTTCACAAGTGCGGCACCCGAACTTATAGCATTATACTGAATCAGCTCCAAATCATGCCTTGGGTCAATAGTTGGGTTTGCCCGACTCCCATGTTCGCACCTTACGTTCATTCTATCGGCTAAGGTAGCACTGGGAGAACCACTGCGATTGCGCCCGGTTGAGCAGGTTAACGCCTCGATGAGAAAGCTAAAACTGACCGGCATGATAAGGCGAGAGACTCGGTCGCTGTTCGAGAGGTCCTTCGGGTCCTTAAAGACCTCACGCCGCTTTCGAGCGAAGTTCGGATTATGTCCGATGAAGGCGTGGATAGCGCCCCAATTCGGTCTTCGAATACCGAGGGCTTCACCGAAATTTAAAATTATAGAATTCTATGGCTAAGTGAGAGTGTTCAAGCACTATAAGTCCGGTTGCCTTGTTCGTTGTGTTGAGCGCCTCCCTAGATGGACCAAAAATGGGAACAAGAGTGCTCAAGTTTATCCCGAACACCCAAAGACTGTGGCATGGGGGTCAAGCCGACGACTTGCCATCTCTCGATTCAATAAACGACCCCCACGAAGGTAATATTTTAAATTAAACAAGCGTTGCTTAGCGATATGAACAACGTTTTCAAGGCAGGATAACACATTGCGAATTCACTCAATAATTACATCCACAGGGCACTCATCCGCAATCTTGCGGGCACCCTTCAGACAGCCTTATAGTAAATTTCAGCGTCGATGCTCCTTGCCTCGCTGGTGGCGCGTCGCTGATTAGCTTCTCCTCATCCAGCTTGCCCCAATGCACCTTTGCGCGGGCAAGGGCCCGACGAGCACCTTCAATACAGGTGGAGCGCTTGATAACCTCCACCTGTGGGCACGCATCCACCAGCCGCCTCATGAGGCCGAAGTAGCTCCTGTGCATGGCCTCTCCAGCCACACCGGACTATGAGGCCCTTCATGGCCTGCTCGGCCACCTTGGAAGCTCGACCAGCTGCTTCACCTGGTCGCTAGGGGCACGGATGGCCGGCCTCAAAGATCTTGAGACCGAAGACCTCCATTGAGCTCCCTCCTCGGCTCGGTAGAATGCGGCTGACATCGAGACACGCCATGAGGCAGATCTGCAAACGCCTCGAGAGCTCGAATTCGGGTAAGTAACACGTAATTTACATTCACATGCTTGCTTTGCATGAAAAATGCCTTACCCGCCGCTATCTTCCTCATCAAATCAACCTCCTGAAGGAACTTATGGGCCTCGGCCTTGGCGGTTTTGGCACTTTCGAGAGCCGAGGCAAGCTCGGACTCTCGAGTCTTTGAGTCACGCTCCAAACTCTCATGCTTTTCCATGAGAGCTTGGAGCTCTTGCTGAACCACCGCCATGTTGGGGAACGTTGCAGAAAATTAAAATTTTTCCTACGGTTTCACCAAGATCCATCTATGAGTTCATCTAAGCAACGAGTCATGGGAGATGCATCTACATACCACTTTGTAGATCGCGAGCGGAAGAGTTCAAAAGAACGGGGTTGAGGTAGTTGTACACGTCGTGATCCAATCACCGGAGATCCTAGCGCCGAACGGACAGCACCTCCGCGTTCAACACACGTCAGACGGTCAGCGTGGACGTCTCCTCCTTCTTGATCCAGCAAGGGAAAGGAGAGGTTGATGAAGATCCAAAGACCTGACGACGGCGTGGTGGTGGATGCAGCGAGGATCCGCAGGAGCGCCAAGCGTCTCATGGGAGGAGGAGGTGTAGCAAGGGGGAAGGGAGGTGCCAAGATGCGGGGTCTTGCTGCCCTTCCTCCCCTCCACTATATATAGGGGCTAGGGGGGCGCATGCCCCCTTGGAGATCCCATCTAGATGGGGGGGGGGCCCGGGGCAACGGCCCCCTTAGGGTTTCCAACCAGGGGGGCGCATGCCCCCTCGGGGGGCAACGGCCCCCTAGGGTTTCCAACCAGGGGGGGCGCATGCCCCCTCGGGGGGCAACGGTCCCCTAGGGTTTCCAACCCTAGGCGCCTTGGGCCCTTGGGTGGGCGCACCAGCCCACCGGGGCTGGTTCCCACGCCACTTCAGCCCATGGGGCCCTCCGGATAGGTGGCCCCACTCGATGGACCCGGGACCCTTCCGGTGGTCCAGACAATACCGTGACCCCAAAACTTTCCGGTGGGTCGGCGGACTTCCTATATATAAATCTTTACCTCCGGACCATTCCGAACTCCTCGTGACGTCCGGGATCTCATCCGGACTCCAACAACTTTCAGTTACTGCATACTAATATCTCTACAACCCTAAGCGCCACCGAACCTTAGTGTGTAGACCCTACGGGTTCGGAGATATGCGACATGACCGAGATGCCTCTCCGGTCAATAACCAACATGGGATCTGGATACCCATGTTGGCTCCTACATACTCCTCGATGATCTCATCGGATGAACCACGATGTCGAGGATTCAATCAAACCCGTATACAATTCCCTTTGTCAATCGAGACGTTATTTGCCCGAGACTCGATCGTCGGTATCCCAATACCTTGTTCAGGCCTCGCACGCAAGTCACTTTACTGCATCAGTAATGCATGATCCCGTGACTAACCACTTAGTCACTTTGAGCTCATTATGATGATGCATTTGAAGGAAATATGCTCTAGAGGCAATAATAAAGTTATTATTTATTTCCTTATATCATGATAAATGTTTATTATTCATGCTAGAATTGTATTAACCGGAAACATAATACATGTGTGAATACATAGACAAACAGATAGTCACTAGTATGCCTCTACTAGACTAGCTCATTAATCGAAGATGGTTATGTTTCCTAACCATAGACATGTGTTGTCATTTGATTAATGGGATCACATCATTAGGAGAATGATGTGATTGACATGACCCATTTCATTAGCTTAGCACTTGATCGTTTAGTATGTTGCTTATGCTATCTTCATGACTTATACAAAGTTCCTGCAACTATGAGATTATGCAACTCCCGTTTACCAAAGGAACACTTTGTGTGCTACCAAACGTCACAACATAACTGGGTGATTATAAAGGTACTCTACAAGTGTCTCCGAAAGTATATGTTGAGTTGGCATGAATCAAGATTAGGATTTGTCACTCCGATTGTCGGAGAGTATCTCTGGGCCTTCTCGGTAATACACATCACATAAGCCTTGCAAGCATTGCAACTAATGAGTTAGTTGTGAGATGATGTATTACGGAACGAGTAAAGAGACTTTCCGATAACGAGATTAAACTAGGTATTGGATACCGACGATCGAATCTCGGGTAAGTAACATACCGATGACAAAGGGAACAACGTATGTTGTTATGCGGTTTGACCGATAAAGATCTTCAGAGAATATGTAGGAACCAATATGGGCATCCAGGTTCCGCTATTGGTTATTGACCGAGAATGGTTCTAGGTCATGTCTACATAGTTCTCGAACCGTAGGGTCCGCACGCTAAGGTTTCAATGACGGTTATATTATGAGTTTATGTATTTTGATGTACCAAGGAGTTCGAGTCCCGGATGTGATCACGGACATGACGAGGAGTCTCAAATGGTCGAGACATAAAGATTGATATATTGGATGGTTATATTCGGACACCGAAAGGTTCCGGAAGTTTCGGAGAAAACCGGAGTGCCGAGGGTTACGGAACCCCCGGGAAGTTATGGGCCTTATTGGGCCAAGAGGGAGAGAGAGGGCTGCACCAGAGGTGGCGCGCGCCCCCATGGGGAGTCCGACTGGACTAGGAGGGGGGCGGCCCCTTTCCTCTCCCTCTCCTCTCTTTCCTTCCCCTTCCTCTTCCTAGTAGGACTAGGAAAGGGAGTCCTACTCCTACTAGGAGGAGGACTCCCCCTCCCTTGCGCGCCCAAGGGCCGGCCGCCCTCCCCTTGCTCCTTTATATACGGGGCAGGGGGCACCCTAGAACACACAAGTTGATCTTCGTGATCGCCTTAGCCGTGTCGGTGCCCCTCCACCATATTCCACCTCGGTCATATTGTAGCGGTGCTTAGGCGAAGCCCGCGACGGTAGAACATCAAGATCGCCACCACGCCGTCGTCGCCGACGGAACTCCTCCCCGACGCTTTGCTGGATCGGAGCCCGGGGATCGTCATCGAGCTGAACGTGTGCTAAGAACTCGGAGGTGCCGGAGTAACGGTGCTTGGATCGGTCGGATCGTGAAGACGTACGACTACATCAACCGCGTTGATATAACACTTCCGCTTTCGGTCTACGAGGGTACGTGGACGGACACTCTCCCCTCTCGTTGCTATGCCATCTCCATGGTCTTGCGTGATCGTAGGAATTTTTTTGAAATTACTACGTTACCCAACAGAAATTACTACGTTCCCCAACAGTGGTATCAGAGCCTGGTTTTATGCGTTGATGTCATATGCACGAGTAGAACACAAGTGAGTTGTGGGCGATATAAGTCATACCGCTACCAAGCATGTCATACTTTGGTTGGCGGTATTGTGAGATGAAGCGCCCGGACCGACATTACGCAGACGCTTACGCGAGACTGGTTTCACCGCTGCGAGCACTAGTTGCTTAAAGGTGACCGGCGGTGTCTGTCTCTCTCACTTTAGTTGAACTGAGTGTGGCTACGCCCGGTCCTTGCGAAGGTTAAAACAGCACCAACTTGACAAACTATCGCTGTGGTTTTGATGCGAGGTAAGAACGGTTCTTGCTCAGCCCGTAGCAGCCACGTAAAACTTGCAACAACAAAGTAGAGGACGCCTAACTTGTTTTTGCAGGGCATGTTGTGATGTGATATGGTCAAGACGTGATGCTATATTTTATTGTATGAGATGATCATGTTTTGTAACCGAAGTTATCGCAATCGGCAGGAGCCATATGGTTGTCGCTTATTGTATGAAATGCAACGCCATGTAATTGCTTTACTTTATCACTAAGCGGTAGCGATAGTCGAGAAGCAATAGTTGGCGAGACGACAACGATGCTACGATGGAGATCAAGGTGTCGCGCGGTGACGATGGTGATCATGACGGTGCTTCGGAGATGGAGATCACAAGCACAAGATGATGATGGCCATATCATATCACTTATATTGATTGCTTGTGATGTTTATCCTTTATGCATCTTATCTTGCTTTGATTGACGGTAGCATTATAAGATGATCTCTCACTAAAATTATCAAGTAGTGTTCTCCCCGAGTATGCACTGCTGCCAAAGTTCGTCGTGCCGAGACACCACGTGATGATCGGGTGTGATAAGCTCTACGTCCATCTACAACGGGTGTAAGCCAGTTTTGCACGCAGAATACTCAAAGTTATACTTGACGAGCCTAGCATATGCAGATATGGCCTCGAACACGGAGACCGAAAGGTCGGCGTGAATCATATAGTAGATATGATCAACATAAGATGATCACCATTGAAAACTACTCCATCTCACGTGATGATCGGTTATGGTTTAGTTGATTTGGATCACGTGATCACTTAGATGACTAGAGAGATGTCTGTCTAAGTGGGAGTTCTTAAGTAATATGATTAATTGAACTTTAATTTATCATGAACTTAGTCCTGGTAGTATTTTGCAAATTATGTTGTAGATCAATAGCTCGCGTTGTTGCTTCCCTATGTTTTTATATGTGTTCCTAGAGAAAATTGTATTGAAAAATGTTAGTAGCAATGATGCGGATTGGATCCGTGATCTGAGGTTTATCCTCATTGCTGCACGGAAGAATTATGTCCTTGATGCACCGCTAGGTGACAGACCTATTGCAAGAGCAAGATGCAGACGTTATGAACGTTTGGCTAGCTCAATATGATGACTACTTGATAGTTTAGTGCACCATGCTTAAACGGCTTAGAATCGGGACTTCAAAGACGTTTTGAACGTCATGGACCATATGAGATGTTCCAGGAGTTGAAGTTAATATTTCAAGCAAATACCGAGTTGAGAGATATGAAGTCTCCAACAAGTTCTATAGCTAAAAGATGGAGGAGAATCGCTCAACTAGTGAGCATGTTCTCAGATTGTCCGGTACTTCAATCGCTTGAATCAAGTGGGAGTTAATCTTCCGAGATAAGATAGTGATTGACAGAATTCTCTAGTCACCATCACTAAGTTACTAGAACTTCGTGATGAACTATAATATGCAAGGGATAACGAAAACGATTCCCGAGCTCTTCATGATGTTGAAATCGACGAAGGTAGAAATCAAGAAAGAGCATCAAGTGTTGATGATTGACAAGACCACTAGTCTCAAGGAAAAGGGCAAAAGGAAGAAGGGAACTTCAAGAAGAACGGCAAGCAAGATGCCGCTCGAGTGAAGAAGCCCAAGTATGGATCTAAGCCTGAGACTAAGTGCTTTTGCTACAATGGAACTGGTCATCGAAGCGGAACTACCCCAAGTATTTGGTGGATAAGAAGGATGGCAAAGTGAACAAAGGTATATTTGATATACAAATTATTGATGTGTATTTTACTAGTGTTCGTAGTAACCCCTCGGTATTTGATATCTGGTTCGGTTGCTAAGAGTAGTAACTCAAACAGGAGTTGCGAATGAGCAGAAACTAGTTGAAGGGAAGTGACGATGAGTGTTGGAAGTAGTTCCAAGATTGATATGATCATCATCGCACACTCCCTATACTTTCGGGATTAGTGTTAAACCTAAATAAATGTTATTTGGTGTTTGCGTTGAGCATGAATATGATTTGATCATGTTTATTGCAAAACGGTTATTCATTTAAAGTCAAAGAATAATTGTTGTTCTGTTTAAATGAATAAAACCTTCGATGGTCATACACCCAATGAAAATAGTTTATTGGATCTCGATCGTGTGATACACATATTCATAATATTGAAACCAAAAGATGTAAAGTTAATAATGATAGTGCAATTTATTTGTGGCATCGCCGTTTGGGGTCATATCGGTGTAAAGCGCATGAAGAAACTCCATAAGGATGGATTTTGGAATCACTTGGTTATGAATCATTTGATGCTTGCGAACCGTGCCTTTTGGGCAAGATGACTAAAACTCCGTTCTCGGAACAATGGAACAAGCTCTTGACTTGTTGGAAATAACACATATATACCGATGTATGCGATCCAATGAGTGTTGATGCTCGTGGCAAGTATCGTTATTTTTCGACCTTCACAAGATGATTTGAGTAGATATGGGTGTATCTACTTGATGAAACATAAGTCTGAAATAGTTGAAAGGTTCAAAGAATTTCAGAGTGAAGTGGAAAATCATCGCAACAAGAAAATAAAGTTTCGCGATCTGATCGTGGAGATGAATATTTGAGTTACGAGTTTGGTCTTCAATGAAAACAATGTGGAATAGTTTCACAGCTCACGCCACGGAACACCACAACGTTATGGTGTGTCCGAACATCATAACCGTACTTTATTTTGATATGGTGCGATCTATGATGTATCTTACCGATTTACCACTATCGTTTTGGGGTTATGCATTAGAGACAGCTGCATTCACGTTTAATAGGGCACCATCTAAAATCCGTTGAGATGACACCGTATGAACTATGGTTTAGCATAAACCTAAGTCGTCGTTTCTTAAAGTTTGGAGTTGTGATGCTTATGTGAAAAGTTTTCACCGATAAGCTCTAACCCAAATCGGAGAAGTGCGTCTTCATAGAATACCCAAAGGTGACTATTGGGTACACCTTCTATCACAGATCCGAAGGCAAGTTTTTCGTTGCTAAGATGGATCCTTTCTAGAGAAGAAGTTTCTCTCGAAAGAAGTGAGTGGGAGGAAAGTAGAAACTTGATGAGGTAATTGTACCTTCTCCCTTATTGGAAAGTAGTTCATCACGTAAATCAGTTCCAGTGATTCCTACACCAATTAGTAAGGAAGTTAATGATGATGATCATGAAACTTCAGATCAAGTTGCTACCAAACCTCGAGGTCTTCCAGAGTAAGATCCGCACCAGTGGTACGGTAATCATGTTCGGAAGTCATGTTACTAGACCATGATGAACCCACGAACTATGAGGAAGCGATGATGAGCCCAGATTCGCGAAATGGCTTGAGGCCATAAAATCTGAGATAGGATCCATGTATGAGAACAAAGTATGGACTTTGATTGACTTTCTCGATGATCGCAAGCCATGTAGATAAATGGATCTTCAAGAGGAAGACGGACACCGATAGTAGTGTTACTATCTACAAAGCTCGACTTGTCACAAAAAGGTTTTCGACAAGTTCAAGGTGTTGACTACAATGAGATTTTCTCAATCGTAGCGATGCTTAAGTCTGTCCGAATCATGTTAGCAATTGCCACATTTTATGAAATCGGCAAATGGATGTCAAAACTACATTCTTTAATGAATTTATTAAAGAAGAGTTGTATAGGATGCAACCAGAAGGTTTTGTCAATCCTAAAGGAGCTAACAAAATGTGCAAGCTTCATGATCCATCTATGGACTGGTGCAAGCATCTTGAGTTGGAATAAACGCTTTGATAGTGTGATCAAAGCATATGGTTTTATACAGACTTTTGGAGAAGCCTGTATTTACAAGAAAGTGAGTGGGAGCACTACAACATTTTCGATAAGTATATGTGAATGACATATTGTTGATCGGAAATAATGTAGAATTATTCTGCAAAGCATAAAGGAGTATTTGAAAGGAGTTTTTCAAAGAAAGACCTCGGTGAAGCTGCTTACATATTGAGCATCAAGATCTATAGAGATAGATCAAAACGCTTGATAAGTTTTTCAATGAATACATACCTTGACAAGATTTTGAAGTAGTTCAAAATGGAACAGTCAAAGAAAGAGTTCTTGCTCGTGTTACAAGGTGTGAGATTGAGTAAGACTCAAAACCCGACCACGGCAGAAGATAGAAAAGAATGAAAGTCATTCCTATGCATCAGCCATAGGTTCTATAAAGTATGTCATGTTGTGTACAGATCTATTGCATACCCTACCACTAAGCTTGGCAAGGAGTGCAATAGTGATCTAGGAGTAGATCAATGGACATCGGTCAAAATTATCCTTAGTAGAATAAGGATATGTTTCTCGATTATGGAAGTGAAAAGGTTAGGTCGTAAAGGGTTACGCCGATGCAAGTTTTAACACTAATCTAGATGACTCGAGTCTCAATCTGGATACATATTGAAAGTGGGAACAATTAGCTAGAGTAGCTCCGTGCGAGCATTGTAGACATAGAAATTTGCAAAATACTTACGGCTCGAATGTGACAGACCGCTGACTAAAATTATCTCACAAGCAAAACATGATCACACCTTAGTACTCTTTGGGTGTTAATCACATAGCGATGTGAACTAGATTACTGACTCTAGTAAACCCTTTGGGCGTTGGTCACATGTCGATGTGAATTATGGGTGTTAACCACATATAGATGTGAACTATTGATGTTAAATCACATGGCGATGTGAACTAGATTATTGACTCTAGTGCAAGTGGGAGCTCAAGGAAATATGCCCTAGAGGCAATAATAAAGTTATTATTTATTTCCTTATATCATGATAAATGTTTATTATTCATGCTAGAATTGTATTAACCGGAAACATAATACATGTGTGAATACATAGACAAACAGATAGTCACTAGTATGCCTCTACTAGACTAGCTCATTAATCAAGATGGTTATGTTTCCTAACCATAGACATGTGTTGTCATTTGATTAATGGGATCACATCATTAGGAGAATGATGTGATTGACATGACCCATTTCATTAGCTTAGCACTTGATCGCTTAGTATGTTGCTTATGCTATCTTCATGACTTATACAAAGTTCACTGCAACTATGAGATTATGCAACTCCTGTTTACCATAGGAACACTTTGTGTGCTACCAAACGTCACAACGTGAATCGGGTGATTATAAAGGTACTCTACAAGTGTCTCCGAAAGTATATGTTGAGTTGGCATGAATCAAGATTAGGATTTGTCACTCCGATTGTCGGAGAGGTATCTCTGGCCTTCTCGGTAATACACATCACATAAGCCTTGCAAGCATTGCAACTAATGAGTTAGTTGTGAGATGATGTATTACGGAACGAGTAAAGAGACTTTCCTAGAACGAGATTAAACTAGGTATTGGATACCGACGATCGAATCTCGGGTAAGTAACATACCGATGACAAAGGGAACAACGATGTTGTTATGCGGTTTGACCGATAAAGATCTTCGAGAATATGTAGGAACCAATATGGGCATCCAGGTTCCGCTATTGGTTATTGACCGAGAATGGTTCTAGGTCATGTCTACATAGTTCTCGAACCGTAGGGTCCGCACGCTTAAGGTTTCAATGACGGTTATATTATGAGTTTATGTATTTTGATGTACCGAAGGAGTTCGAGTCCCGGATGTGATCACGGACATGACGAGGAGTCTCGAAATGGTCGAGACATAAAGATTGATATATTGGATGGTTATATTCGACACCGGAAAGGTTAGGAAGTTTCAAGAAAACCGGAGTGCCGGAACCCCGGGAAGTTATGGGCCTTATTGGGCCAAGAGGGAGAGAGGGCTGCACCGGGAGGTGGCGCGCCCCATGGGGAGTCCGACTGGACTAGGAGGGGGGGGCGGCCCCTTCCTCTCCCTCTCCTCTCTTTCCTTCCCCTTCCCTCTTCCTAGTAGGACTAGGAAAGGGAGTCCTACTCCTACTAGGAGGAGGACTCCCTCCCTTGGTGCGCCCCAAGGGCCGGCCGCCCTCCCCTTGCTCCTTTATATACGGGGCAGGGGGCACCCTAGAACACACAAGTTGATCTTCGTGATCGTTCCTTAGCGTGTGCGGTGCCCCCTCCACCATATTCCACCTCGGTCATATTGTAGCGGTGCTTGGCGAAGCCCCGCGACGGTAGAACATCAAGATCGCCACCACGCCGTCGTCCGACGGAACTCCTCCCCGACGCTTTGCTGGATCGGAGCCCGGGATCGCCATCGAGCTGAACGTGTGCTAAGAACTCGGAGGTGCCGAGTAACGGTGCTTGGATCGGTCGGATCGTGAAGACGTACGACTACATCAACCGCGTTGATATAACGCTTCCGCTTTCGGTCTACGAGGGTACGTGGATGGACACTCTCCCCTCTCGTTGCTATGCCATCTCCATGGTCTTGCGTGATCGTAGGAATTTTTTTGAAATTACTACGTTACCCAACAGAAATTACTACGTTCCCCAACAGCATTACCGAGTGGGCCCAGAGATACCTCTCCGTCATACGGAGTGACAAATCCCAGTCTCGATCCGTGTCAACCCAACAGACACTTTCGGAGATACCTGTAGTGCACCTTTATAGTCACCCAGTTATGTTGTGACGTTTGGTACACCCAAAGCACTCTTACGGTATCCGGGAGTTACACGATCTCATGGTCTAAGGAAGAGATACTTGACATTGGAAAAGCTCTAGCAAAACGAACTACACGATCTTGTGCTATGCTTAGGATTGGGTCTTGTCCATCACATCATTCTCCTAATGATGTGATCCCGTTGTCAATGACATCCAATGTCCATAGTCAGGAAACCATGACTATCTGTTGACCAACGAGCTAGTCAACTAGAGGCTCACTAGGGACATGTTATGGTCTATGTATTCACACGTGTATCACGATTTTCGGATAATACAGTTATAGCATGAATAAAAGACAATCATCATGAACAAAGAAATATAATAATAACACTTTTATTATTGCCTCTAGGGCATATTTCCAACACGCCACCCGCGCCTCTTGCTTTTCTCGCTCTGCCCGTTCCGTGGCCGCATTGCGTTCGGCCGCAGACACGTCCTCCTTCAGGGTCGCCACCTCATTCGTGGCCCCTGCAGTACCCATGTTATCCTTGTTATTTTTGTCGCAACCTAAATCCTTTTTCTGAAGGTACAAATTCAAAGTGGTGTTACTCACCTTCTTTGTCTCGGAGCTGCTTCTGGCGCGGCCGAGCTCTTGCCCGACCACTCGAGCTCTCGCTTCAACGCACCGACCTCCATGCAGAAGTGCGGCAGAGGTCAGCAAGCAGCCTGCAACCCATATTGACATAATTTTTAGTAACCCTGCGTGATATCTTTTTAAGATCCTTAGTCCGCTTTTCTTTCCGAACACCGAACCGAGCATCGGGGCTCTGTCTATGCGGTATTACATTGCATATTTTAACTTCTTACCTCAAAGCACGATAGAAGGCTATTGAAGCTGGTCAGCCCGCCTTTGGCGGCTGCACCTTGAATCACCGCACTCATAATAGTGCGGTGTTCTTCCTCGATGGAAGCTCTGCAGCGCCCAAAAAATTGCCCGCGCCCGGTTGGGCCAGGCTTGGCTGGCGTCACGGTCTTGCCCTTCGATCGAAGGGCAGCTGCCGGACTCGGAACCACTGCGGGTTCATGTGGAGTCGGCGCAAAGTCCGGAGGGCGCCTTGTGGCGCCTCCGGAGCCTCCCCCTGATGGGTCCCTTCTGGGGATCCCACCTCGGCGTCTTCGGTGTCACGAGGGGTGGAGGCGGTCGGGATGGAGTCTACATCCGACGAAGCCAACGACCCGCTTCGATGAAGCGGGAGATCATCACCGGCGGACTACAGGCAAAGATGCGGCATTAGAATGACACTATGTGACGCAGAAAAAGAAATTATAAATCATTCAGGAATCCGGATACTTACGATCTCGCCGGAGGCCTGGCCCTTGAAGGCCATTCTTCCTCGCCAACGTTGATGTTGGCAGAGCTGTCCGGGGGAATAGTCCTTCCCCTCTTGGACCCTCCGGCCTCCCCTATTGGGGAAGCCTTCCTCTTCCTCTCTCCCTCCTCTGGGAGAGAGTCCTCTTCCTCCTCCTCATTCTCGGGGGAGGAGTCCGCCCCGGAGTCGTCGGACACCTGAAAACGGGCACTCTTTTGAGCACCCGTGGCCTCCTTCTTGGCCTTCTTTTCCGGCACCACGTGCGGTGCCGGAACCAGCAGCCTCGCTAGACGAGCGTCTACTGGATTTTCTGGCATAGGAGTCGGACAGGTAATCTGCTCCGCCTTCTTCATCCAGTCCTGTCAAAGGAAAAAGGGAAATTAAAACCCGCATAGAGTCAAACTATGAAAAACAAGTGTCCCGTAAAGGGGTAGAATCACTTACCTCATCAGCCTGGCGCTGCGAGCGAAATCCGCGATCTTCAGTCGCGGATGCGGGGGCTTCGGCGCCCTTGAACAGCACCTTCCAGGCGCCTTCGTACGTTGTGTCGAAGAGCTTGTTCAGCGCCTGGTGCTGTTCCGGATCGAACTCCCATAGATTGAATGCCCGCTCTTGGCATGGGAGAATCCGGCGGACGAGCATGACCTGGACCACGTTAACCAGCCTGAGCTTCTTCACCAGCTTCTTGATACTGGGCTTGGAGTCCGTCGGCTCCTTCAAACTACCCCACAGCAAGCCCTTCTCTTTCCGGAGGTGAGCTGCGTGGGGATAGCAGATCTAAACTCGGGGCCGCCGCCCATTTAGGGTCACACGGCTCGGTGATGTAGAACCACCCGATTGCCACCCTTGACGGATTCCACGAAGGCCCTTGAACCAAAGGGCGTTGGGCATCTTGCCCAACATGGCGCCTCCGCACTCCGCTTGAATGCCCTTCACTACCTTCGCTTGACATTGAAGGTCTTGAGCCAAGCGAAGTGGGGCTGGATGCGAGGAAGGCCTCGCACCTGACGATAAACGCCGAGATGTTGAGGATGAAGTTGGCGCGGATCATGGAAATCCAAGCCGTAGTAGAACATGAGCCCCGGACAAAGGGGTGAAGTGGAAAGCCCATCCACGGAGGAAGTGGGAAAGAAAGACAACCCTTTCATGGGGCCAGGGGTGGGGATGAGCTGCCCCTCGTCGGGCAGCCGGTGCGCCGATGTCGCCGGAGAGGTATCTGCGCGCCGCGCAGTTTGGCAATTTGCTCATCCTTAACGGTGGAGGCCAACCATTTACCTCCCGCCACGGACATGGTCGGAGAAGGTTGAGGCGAGATCGCGAACTTGGGCGCTGGAGCTCGAAAAGTCTTGCGGAGATGGATAAGCAAAGGAGGAAGAAGGCGTGGGTGAGAAGGTGAATCCTTATCCCTTATATGGGTGGGCGAAGTCTTACGCGTCCCCACCGGCCCTGGTAAAACTCGCTTATCTCCCAAGCGTCACCATCAATGACGCGTTTGGGTTACCACGCCCGTATTGATGAGAATCCCGGATTAAGGGAAACACGATCTCTGCTCGACAAGACATGCTAAGAAACCGCCGCTTAAATGCGCTGAGGTGGTAAAGTAAAAACAATTCGAGTAATGGCTTGGTAGTGGTGTGACGTCATGCCACGGAAAACGTCGCAGATTGAAATTGTGTATATATTATTATTCTCTCTACGGTGGAATGTGGAATTTATTTTGCGAGCGGACACTATCTGGTGTTCACAATCTTCTATCATTTGGAGGAGGAACCCGCCTTGCAATGCCAAGCAATATACGCGCCGGACTTATCGTCATTGAAGCCTGGTTCAGGGGCTACCGAGGGAGTCCTGGATTAGGGGGTGTCCGGATAGCCGGACTACCATTATCAGCCGAACTATCATTTGTCGGACTATCATCATCGACCGGACTCCAAGACTATGAAGATACAAGATTGAAGACTTCACCCCGTGTCCGGATGGGACTTTCCTTGGCGTGGAAGGCAAGCTTGGCGATACGGATATGTAGATCTCCTACCATTGTAACCGACTCTATGTAACCCTAGCCCACTCCGGTGTCTATATAAACCAGATGGCTTTAGTCCGTAGGACTACAATCACAACAACCCTTACAATCATACCATAGGCTAGCTTCTAGGGTTTAGCCTCCTTGATCTCGTGGTAGATCCACTCTTGTAAACATCCACAATATCAATATCAATCAAGCAGGACGTAGGGTTTTACCTCCATTAAGAGGGCCCGAACCTGGGTAAACATCGTGTCCCTTGTCTCCTGTTACCATCCGCCTAGACGCACAGTTCGGGACCCCCTACCCGAGATCCGCCGGTTTTGACACCGACAAAGGGAAATAGAGAGATTACAATCCCATCTCGGTGAGACCGAGATCCCTATCGGTGAGACCGATTTGCCTAGGGTTTGTGGCAGTGGCTATGACATCTGAACTCGGTGGCGCCGGATAGAAATAATAGGTGGGGCCGAGTTTGACTTTTGGTTTAGGTCATATGTGGATGTGAGAAAGTAGTTGAGGGCTTTGGAGCATATCACTAAGCATTTTGAGCAAGTAAGCCATTAAGCAACACCTCATCCCTCCTTGATATTATTGACTTTTCCTATAGACTCAATATGATCTTGGATCACTAAAATGTAAAATGTAGAGTCTTGAGCTCTGAGCTTGAGCCAATCCTTTTGTCCTTAGCATTTTGAGGGGTCCACATTTCTCATCCATGCCATGCCAATCATTGAGCTTTCCTGAAATATTCATCTTGAAATAGCATTAGCTCAATGAGCTATATGTTGTTAGGAATTACCAAAACCACCTAGGGATAGTTGCACTTTCAATCTCCCCCTTTTTGGTAATTGATGACAACATATAGATCAAAGCTTCGACAAATGATAATAAGATTGAAAAACATTGTCGCTTTGAGAAGTATGTGAAATGTAAGAGCTCCCGCTAAATTTGTGCATAGTTTAAGATTTGCTTTGGACTGCTAATGCACAATGAGTTAGGATCATGAGTTATTCTTCCATGTCACATACATCTTGGTGGAGCGCTCAAAATAATAATAATTAAATACATGCACTCATCACCAAGCAAAGTGAATGATCATATAGAGATAAATGGATAATGTCATCCAACAAGCATTAAGGTAGCATATGATCAAACACATGATCATCCAAGTATCTCACAAAAGCATAAAGTATCTCAAACAACCAGATAAAGTTCAACCACCAAAACAAGAGAGAACAAAAGCAACACTCTCTCTCGAAGCCTATGATCTATACATTTTTCTCCCCCTTTGGCAACAAGTTACCAAAAAGTTCATAGAAAATGCATAGCACTAAATCTACTCTCAGGCTTGGTCTTCAGGTGGTGGTGTAGAGATGGCTCCTTGGACAAAGACTTCAGTTGATGTAGATGGAGCTGGTGGAGTAGGTGCTGGAGCTGGATGTACAAAAGTTGTAGCTGGTGTAGATGAAGTTGCTATGGTGTCTGGAACAGGCACTGCAGCTGATCTCTGACTCCTGGGCACTCTAGCAAATGCATCAGTAGTAGTCTTGCCCTTCCTCTCCTACATGTCATCCTGAAGTTGCTCAACAACTGACTGTATCTCAGTGACCTTCACATCCAAGTCATAGAACTTGTGCTCCATGATCCTCTCTAGGCTCTCCTGGTTTTGAGTCAAGGTGGCCAATCCCTTCTCAATCCTCAGAGTGGAGGCAATCAAGTAGCCAAGCTGATCCTGCTTGCTCTTCAAGAAGTACTGAGATGCCTCATCAATAGTTGGCATCTTTGCAGCCTTTTCAGTCCTTGCCTTCTCCTTCTTTGCTTGTGCTTGCACAGAAGATGGTTCATTTTCATCCATAACCACGTCCTCAAAATCTGGATAGATGCGCATGTGTTCCTTGTCCAATAGGTATGTGCCAGTGCCCATCTTGGAGTTGATTAGCTCCTGGATCTGTGAGGCATACCCACAACTTCTCTTTTGGTCAGCAGCTGTTCTCTTGATAGTTTCCACTATGACGCTCATGACCTTGAACTTTTGAGGCACATCAAATATGTGAAGTAGGTTGATAGCATGGCCTCTGATCATCTTGTGATCACCTGACTTAGGCAAAAGAGTGTGCATGAGGATCCAGTTGATTGTTGGGAATCCTGACAGAAGGTAATGTACTGATCCAAATTTGTGTGTCTCAAGAGCAAAGATCTGGGATCTCTCGTACATGTGTGCCATGGAGTTGTGATCCTTCTTCTTCTTGGCATAGACATCCAAGTCATCCTCATTATCCTTAGGTGCATTTATCAACTTTGCCCATTCTTCAACTGATGATTGGTACCTAGTACCTTCAGACATCCAGACAATCCTTCCATCTGGGTAGAAGTGAGCTGTGGAGTAGAACTGCATAATAAGCTCATCATTCCACTTTGTGAGCTTCTGCCCAACAAAGCCATCCACTCCACAAGCATTGAAACTGTCATACACTCCTGGATAATGCTCTTCATTCGTCCTGATGTACTCCCAGTCCACCCATCTCATATCACAGACTATTGCTTCTTGTCAGGTAGCACTGTCTCATAGAAGTCCTGCTGTTCCTTTGTATGGAACCTGTAGTCCACGTCAGTTCTCCTCCTGACTGCATAGGGATCAGTCAGTCTCCACTGTCTGAGACCTGCATCCTTTCTCAGCTTCATATCCTCAGCTACAGGATGAACATCATTGTGATCTGGAATTTTGGGCTTCAACTTTCTCAAGACATGTTCCTCATCATCTTCTTCTTCAACAGCAGCTTCAGGCACTAGGGCCTTGTTCTTCTCTCCAGCAGGAATGTTCCTTGTATTCCTCTTGGGTGCAGATTTGGGCTTTGGAGTAGCTGCCTTAGGAGCTTCTTTGGGCTTTGATGAAGCAGCCCCTGACCTGATGGAATCACCCATAAGCTTCTGAGCTTTAGGTGCTGGTGCAGCAACCTCTTCCTCTTCTTCTTCTTCCATCATGGAAGGATTTACAACAACCCTGGCCATGGTCTTCTTGACCCTTTCCTTCCTCTTCTTCCCTTCTGCAGCAGCCTCTTTGGGTTCAGATTCCAAAGATACTTGAGTGGATGCTCTGGCTTTAGACATGGGAATTCTTTTGGCAGGTGCTTTGGTCTTCATACCAGGCTTAGTGGCAGCAGCTGTGCCATACTCCTTCTTGAGCACCTTCTTCTTCTTGGAAGTGGCCTCATCCTCAACAGCCACATAGTCTTCATCCTCAGAATCCGAGGTTCTCTTCTTTCTGGCCCTGGTGGTTGCCTTGGGTAAGTTGCTGGGTGTGCTCCTGCTACCCTCATCATAGCTGCTAGAGGGACTAGTGCCCTCACTCATCTGAACCTGTTCCTCAGACTTGTTCTGACTGTCACTTTGATCATACATGTTGCAAACACTGACAGTAGACCCTATGAATAGATATAGATGAGGTAGAATAGATGTGCATCACAAAATACAGAGGTTTTTGCAAAAGAATGAGTCAAAAAATTAGTTTTAGTTTTCCACAGAAAGCATTTCGGATCTACCGATTTGTGAACTCGGTGATACCGAAGCAGCTTTTGGAACCTAAACTAGTGAACTCGGTCAGACCGAGTCACAGTTCGGCGGCACCGAGACTGCTAGGGTTTCACAAAGTCCTGAACTCGGTCACAGCGATTTGCAATTCTCGTTCAGGCCGAGAATCACATGTGCAATGGCCTTAGCCGAATCGGTGGAACCGAGTTCTACAACTCGGTTGGTCCGAGATGGTTTCGGTGGAAACCTAACCCTAAATTTTTAATTCACGACTAAACTAAGGAGTGTTTTCGCTGGATAAGATGATCTCAATCGTGGCAAGATACATGGAAACACAATGTGCTAGGAATTCGGAGTGAGATTAGCACAAGGATCAAGTCCATACCCTAGTTCGGCGATGGACATGCTACGGCAGCAACGGCGGAGATGATTCCTGTTGACGGCGGCGGAGACCAGCGGCGGGAGGCAGCTGGTGACGAGGAGGACGATCCGGAGACCCAGGGAGGCAGAGCAGGCTGAGCGCGGGTGAAAGAGTTTGGAGAAATTTCCAAATTTTGGCCCGTGGATATATATAGCCTGACCCTGTTGGTGTGACTGAGTGGAACAACTCGGTGGCACCGAGATGCATAACTGCAAGCAGTTACAGCAACTCGGTGTGACCGAAAAGTTCAAATCGGTTGCACCGAGATTGAAAACCTAGATCGACTTAGTGATCTCGATATGACCGAAATGGAAGAATCGGTCAGACCGAAACGCACAAAGAAGTTTTGGAAGTTTAAGTCTATGACGAATAGGGGACTCCGAGTGCTCCTCACACAGAGTGGTTCGAATCTGACTTGATCAAACTTTGTGATGTAGCAAGAACAGAGTTTGAGACAAGAAGAGCATAGATAGCTAGAGAATGTTCTTAGGCATTCTTGTCCATCCACTTGGCCGAAGAAAAGAAACCAAACAATCAAAGCAATAAGTGGATGTCCTCGAATGAGTAAAATATGCAACCAACATGCTCACACAATAAAATGTCAAATGAAATATGTGGAAAAGCATGCGCAACAAATTCTAGCATCTATCAAGCAATTGGCGATGACTAGGTCATCTATATATGAGTATATTGACTTAGGAGTCAAATGAGAACATTTGATCATTGGTCATACTCATCGTTTAAGCTCAAGTGGGGTTACCACTTTTACATAAAGCATTGTTGTGTCCACACCATTAGAGTTGCTTTGACTCAATTCTTAGAGTAAAGCTCCCCCTAGATGTGAGATCCCCCCTAAGAGGGATGAAATAACCTTGGGTTTTGTCGATGATGACTTCATGTAGGTGTTGAAGATATGGATGCTCAATGTTGATGTAGATCGTTTGGAGCAATCCTTTGGAGTGAGTTGCACTTTCAATACCTACACGGGTTAGTCCCACAAGGAACAAACAAGGATATCCATAGACATAGAGTGATGCACACACAAGATGATGTCCATGGAAGCATTGAGTTACCTTGTCCCTTGTCTTACCAACAAGAGGGTTTGTGACTCCTTGAACTAGTGCAAGATGTGGAAGTTTATTGCACTTGTTCTTGCCAAAAATGATATGAGTGAAATATGTTGGCGGAGTCACCCTCAAGAACTCTCTAGTTCTTCTCCTTCGGGATCCACATCATCTTGATGGGGATCCTTGGAGTTGTAGTCGTACTTGATGAAGTAGAACTTGATGTAGTCTTGGGAACCCACTTGACCAAGGCCTTAGGAGCTTCTTCAAATGGATCAATCTCCTCTTGAAGCTTATCCTTGCCTTTTTGCTTGTGGTCTTGTGGAGGAGGATCATCTTGAGCTTGTGTCCCTTTGAAGGACGTATGATCATACTTCTCTTGTTGAGGAACAAACTTCGTCTTGGGGTATTGATCTTCTTCCCACCCAACTCCATTAGCATTGAACTTCCGTTCAAAACCAACACCTTGGTTCTTCCAGTGCCTTCCTTGCTTGCGTATAATTTCCTCGAATTGCTTACTCCCGGCAAGGCTCTTGTAAACACCTTTCTCTATAATTCCCTTCAATAATCTATTTTCTTGCTCAAGTGTAACTTGGCTAAGAGAATCATTAGTGGAATCAAGAGAACTACTAGAAGCAACAACATTGGATTTAGCATGATTATTGTTACTACTAGAGGAAGAATCCTTCTTGTTCTTGTTACTAGACTTGACTTGAGGCATGTAAGTGGATAAAAGTAAACGCTTGGCAATGTAAGAAGAACTTTTCTTACAAAGATCATCATTGATTGCTTTTAAGAAATCATGCTCTTGCTCAAGGTTGAGCTTTTCAAAGCGTAACTTCTCATGAGTCCTTAAAAGTTCTCGATGATCTTCTAAGATAGTTTCATGAGCTAACTTAAGAGTGTTTAGTTCTTTAGTTAGAAGCTCAATCTTCTCCTTATCATTGTCATTCATTTTATTTTGATTAGCATGATTAATTTACATTTCATCATAGTATTCATCACTAGAGTTGTCAACAAGTAAATCATCATCACCTAACAAGTCATCTTCATCACTATTGAAATCAACATACTCGGGGTGTGATACCTTTGGGCCTTTAGACATGAAGCATCTTCCAAGTCCTTCATTTGGTGAATCAACTATGTCGTAGGAGTTGGTTGACACAAGTGCTAGACCGGCAACACCTTCATCTTGAGTATATTCGGAGTCAGAGTGATAGCTTCTCTCGGAGTGATTGTCGGAGTCGGAGCTGGATACCCATTCACCAACATGAGCTTGATGTCTTCGTTTTGTGTAGCTCCTTGATGACTTGTCCTTCCTTTCTGAATCCTTGCTTCTCCGGGATGTTCTTCGTTCATAACAATCATCTCTACTCCTTCTCTCTCTCTTGATGGTGATTCTTCTCTTCTACTTCTTCTCTTGGGAGAATCCTCTCTTCTTTTGTAGGGTGCCGTACACTCATTGGAATAGTTCTCTCTTTGCTTCTACTCTTGTAGAACTTGTTGAAGTTCTTCACCATTAGGCTCAATTCTTCATTGAAGGTTTGCTTCTCAATTGATGATGTGGGAGCTTCACATGAGGCTTTGTAAGCACCACTTGACTTGTTGTGGAGTTCCTCCTTATCCTTGAGTGACATCTCATGAGCAACAATTCTTCCAATGACTTCCATTGGCTTGAGATCTTTGTAATTGGGCATCATTTGGATCAATGTGCACACGGTATCATATTTTCCGTCCAAAGCTCTTAGGATCTTCTTGATGATGAATTTGTCGGTCATCTCTTCACTTCCTAAGCCAACAATCTCATTTGTGATAAGAGCAAGCCTAGAGTACATTTCAGCGACACCTTCACCATCCTTCATTTTGAACTTGTCAAGCTGACTTTCAAGCACGTCCAACTTGGATTCCTTGACGGAGTCGGTAACTTCGTGCATATCAATCAAAGTATCCCAAATTTCCTTTGCATTCTCAAGACGGCTAATTTTGTTGAATTCTTCGGGGCAAAGTCCGTTGAAGAGGATATCACAAGCTTGAGCGTTGTATTGCAGCATCTTCAACTCTTCCGCGCTAGCTTCACGGCTCGGTTCTCTCCCATCAAATAATTCACCTTGCAAGCCAATACACACAATAGCCCAAACGGCGGGGTTATGTCCAAGAATATGCATTTTCATCCTATGCTTCCAACTAGCAAAATTAGTACCATCAAAGTAAGGACCTCTACGGTGGTAATTTCCCTCGCTAGACGCCATACTCTCCTAGGTTGTGAAACCAAGGCTATGACTACCAATAGCTATGGAAATCAAAGCAAATGGAAAACAAAGCTCTGATACCACTTGTAGGATCGAAAGTCTAGAGGGGGGTGATTAGACTACTTGACCAAATAAAAACTTATCCTTTTCCCAATTTTAGTCTTTGGCAGATTTTAGCCAACTTAGCACAAGTCAAGCAATCTTAACACAATTCAAGCAAGCATGCAAAGAGTATATGAGCAGCGGAAAGTAAAGCATGCAACTTGCAAGAATGTAAAGGGAAGAGTTTGGAGAATTCAAACGCAATTGCAGACATGGATGTTTTTGTCGTGGTTCCGATAGGTGGTGCTATCGTACATCCACGTTGATGGAGACTTCAACCCACGAAGGGTAATGGTTGCGTGAGTCCACGGAGGGCTCCACCCACGAAGGGTCCACGAAGAAGCAACCTTGTCTATCCCACCATGGTCGTCGCCCACGAAGGACTTGCCTCAGTAGCGGTAGATCTTCACGAATTAGGCGATCTCCTTGCCCTTACAAACTCCTTGGTTCAACTCCACAATCTTGTCAGAGGCTCCCAAGTGACACCTAGCCAATCTAGGAGACACCACTCTCCAAGAAGTAACAAATGGTGTGTTGATGATGAACTCCTTGCTCTTGTGCTTCAAATGATAGTCTCCCCAACACTCAACTCTCTCTGACAGGATTCTAATTTGGTGGAAAGAAGATTTGAGTGGAAAGCAACTTGGGGAAGGCTAGAGATCAAGATTCTTATGGTAGGAATGGAATATCTTGGTCTCAACACAAGTGTAGGTGGTTCTCTCTCAGAAAATGCAAGTTGGAAGTGTAGGTTCGTTCTGATTGCTCTCTCCACAAATGAAGAGGAGGTGGAGGGGTATATATAGCCTCCACACAAGATCTAACCATTACACACAACTTGCCAATCTCGGTGGGACCGAATTGGGAAACTCGGTCGGACCGATTCAGCAAATCTAGTGACCGTTAGGATTTTCGGTGGGACCGACCTGCAACTCGGTAGGACCGATATGGTTAGGGTTAGGGCATAACGTAATCTCGATGAGACTGATTACACAAACTCGGTGGGACCGATTTTGGTAATAAGCTAACCGGAGAGTTGGCCAGGTAAACTCGGTGGGACCGGTTCGCCCATTTCGGTGAGACAGAAATGTTACGAAAAGGAAACAGAGAGTTTACATTGCAATCTCGGTGGGACCGATCGCTCATCTCGGTGGTACCGAAACATTACAAAGGGAAACAGAGAGATTACAATCCCATCTCGGTGAGACCGAGATCCCTATCGGTGAGACCGATTTGCCTAGGGTTTGTGGCAGTGGTTATGACATCTGAACTCGGTGGCGCCGGATAGAAAGAATCGGTGGGGCTGAGTTTGACTTTTGGTTTAGGTCATATGTGGATGTGAGAAAGTAGTTGAGGGCTTTGGAGCATATCACTAAGCATTTTGAGCAAGTAAGCCATTAAGCAACACCTCATCCCTCCTTGATAGTATTGGCTTTTCCTATAGACTCAATGTGATCTTGGATCACTAAAATATAAAATGTAGAGTCTTGAGCTTTGAGCTTGAGCCAATCCTTTTGTCCTTAGCATTTTGAGGGGTCCACATTTCTCATCCATGCCCTGCCAATCATTGAGCTTTCCTGAAATATTCATCTTGAAATAGCATTAGCTCAATGAGCTATATGTTGTTAGGAATTACCAAAACCACCTAGGGATAGTTGCACTTGCTAATTTTTTTAAAATAATATATTGTTTTAATAAAATTTGAAAAATAATAATACAGTTTTGAAAAATTACACAAATAATACAGCGTCGGCTTCCTGTAAGCCGACTCGAACCAGTCGGCCAGCGGCAAGCCGAGTAGAGCCCAGTCGGCTACCGGTAAGCAGATTAGTGATCAATCAGCCCATGTACTAGTTAAGCACACATATACTATTGTAATCAATCAGCCCACGTGCGCCCACGCAGCCATCACACGCAGCACCCCATCCATCCAGGCACTTAGGCCGCCTATCGGCCTCCCTTGGGCCTTGTGATGCAACCTTTGGCCGATCGACCGTGCATTGGGTGGCCCCGCCACTAATTGGCTTACCGGTGGCTGATGGGCCCTATTCGCTTGCCACGCCGATCGGTTCAATGGCTTACTGTGAAGCCGATGTCTGTATTATTTGTGTAATTTCTCAAAATCGTATATTATTTTTCAAATTTTATTAAAAAAATGTATTATTTTAAAAAAATTAGCGTTGCACTTTCACTCCCCCGGACCGAACCCTAGCGCGCCTCTCTCCCCACTCTCTCCCTCGCCTCGCCAAGATCCAATCCGCCCCAGAGCCGCCTCCCCGCCTTGAAGCCCGAGGCCACTGCCTCACCTCGCCGGACCCCCCCCCCCTCCGCCGTCCGCTCCATCGACCTCGTCCATGAGCTTGAGCTCCACGTTTCTCCTCTGGCGCCCACGGCCTCTTCTTCCCCGACGCCGTCCCCAACATCGTCTTCCTCATCGGGACCTCGCCGCTCGTCTCCGTCGACGCCGGCCGCCTCTGCGCTCCCGTTGATCGCCGGGCCTTCATGCGCCTCCCAGTGAGCACCTGCCCCTTTCCCCGCCTTTTCCCTTCGTTTTCAGCCGCCGTGGCCAAAGCCCCGCCATAACCGCGCCGAAGCTCGCTGCCCGTATGTGCCCGGCCACGCGCTAACTCGCCTCTGGCCGTGGCCTAACCGCGCCCTCGCGTCGAGCCCCTGCTCGCCCGTCCGCACGGCCGCGCACGCCGACCGCGTCTATGGCCGCCCGCCCGCTGCTCCCTCCATCGCTGCAGCCCCGTCCCTTGCCGCTGATGCTGCCTCCTCGCGCAGCCGCGCCACCGAGCCGCCCCGCCGTGGCTCTCCACCTTGCCTCGCCGTCGCCTGATGGCCGTCACCCGCCTCCCACCGCGCGGAGACCTCCGCATGAGCCCCTTGGTCGCGCCCGGCCTACTCCTCGCCTTCCTGCGGCCGCCTATGCCGCGCTCGGCGCCCAGACTCTGCCTCACTGCCGCTGGCCGTGGCGTCGCCGAGGCCACGACTCGCCCCCGCCAAGGCCGGCTACGGCCTCCGCCGGTGCCCCCTGTTGCCCCGTTCGGGTGCACGGGCGCCCACGCCCGCAGCGCTCCTGCGCCCGTTAACCCGCGTGGCCTCCTGGGCCACTTCCAAGTGGGGCCCGCCCCTATTAAAAAAAGGAAAAGAAAGTATGTGTACATAAAAATAACTTAATAAATTAATTCTGTTATTTAACTCTAATTAATTATGTTTAATTAACCAAATTGCATATTAGTCTAATTAAACATGTTTAGTTAGTATGTGTCCATGACAGACGGGCCCCACTGCCCTGTTTGACCAGTCAATGGTCAATGTTGACCGCTGACATCATGATAACATCATAATGATGCAATAACCCCATTTTGGTTTAAATAATAATTTTAGCAAATGTTTAAATCTTTGAAAAATCATAGAAAATAAACCGTAACTCGCATAAAAACGTTTTCTACATGAAAGTTGCTCAGATCGACGAGGCGAATCCAAATATGAGGTCCGTTCGTCTGCCACACGCCCCTAGCATGGCGAACATGCAACCTCCCCCCTTCGATTCATCTGTCAGAAAGTGCCAAACTTCGGGAAAACTTTACCGGATGTTCTCCTCCTTCGCCGGTAGCGTGTAGCACTGCGTTAGAACACCCCTAGCGTTGCTTATTGTCTTGTCATGCATTGTATTGCACTTGTTTTCTCTATATTTATTGTTTCTTCCCCCTCTTCTCTCCGTTAGACCCCGAGACCGCTGCTGATGCCCCTGTGATCGACTACGCCGACGAGCGACCCTTCTTCTCTTTCAAATAAGCTTCGTGCAAGCCCCTTTGATCATTCCGATATCGCCCATTCCATTCTCTCATGCTTGCATTAGATTTTGCTACCATAATTGATTGCTCCTATTCTGATGCATAGCCTGCTTTTGTACCCTGCTTATTGTTACCTACCTGCTTATCCTACACTGCTTAGTATAGGTTGGTTAGTGATCCATCAGTGACCCCCACCTTGTCCTTGTTTCCCCTGCTTCATCATAGAAGACCCGACCAACGGGATCGAAGACCAGGCCCCGGCAACGCACATCACTTTCCCCTTAGTTGCTCGACACTACTGGGTTACTATCGAGTGCTGAGGGTGAGACCTCATCAGCATTTCTGATGTTAACCCTGTAGTGTAGCTATTCGGTCGTGGTCATCGAGGGTGATTCCGCCTTAACCACTTCCGATATGACTCTGTCATGCAACCCCTCAAGTGTGAACCTCGAGGGTGGATCCTCTTACGTTCACCTTGATGAATACATCGAGTGGAATCCGTCAAGGGTGATTCCTCAGGTTTTCCCCTTGGTGTTAGACACACTGTTACTATGGTTACTATGAGTTTATACTGAACCATGTTACTAAAGATGGGTCGACCCTGAGGGGTACCCGTGCGAGCATATTTGCGAGTGATGAGGAGTCGGGTTGACCTGGAGGCTGCCCGCGAGACAATTACGAGGCATGGCCGGGCATTTTTAGCCCTTGCCGCTGTCGGGGAGAACTGATCGTGTCCGACGAACACCTATGGGACCTGGGTCCCTTGTGGTTCGGAGGGGAGCGGAGATTGCACAAAGAGCGGATCGAGGCGACGCACACGAGCGGATTTACCCAGCTTCGGAGCTCTCCGGAGAGATAATACTCCTACTGCTGCTTTGTGGATTATCTTGTGTTCTTGCTAGGGAGCAATGGGAGCTACAAGACCTAGCCCGAGTGTGGTTTCGTGATGATGATGAACTAAGCGGAGCTGGACCGAATCCTTTCTACGTTGCACTTGGGCCTCCTTTTATAGGCACAAGGGGTCACCACAGTGGCAAGTAGACAAGGGTAAGATAGTAAAAACAAAGGTTGGTACACCGCTTTGTACAGTGTATGATGATCTATACCTAACTCGACGGTAAGGGACAAGAATCATAAATGCCCGTCTCGATCGCTGAACAAAGGTAACAGGATCGTCAAGTGAGCCTCCGTTTGCCACGATGGTAGCTTGTCGGCGCCGCTTATCGCTGCTCCCACCTGGCTGCACAGCCCGTCGACACGCCAGCTTGGGAGAGCCCGTGGTGACACGCTGGCGGGTGAGCTGGAGCGGAGATGAAGAGAGGTCACTTGTCGGCGAGTACCTTGTCATGTAAGGTTCTTGTCGCATCGGGAGCTTGTCGTCGCCGGGCCTTGCCGGAGCGCTGGTGTGTCTTAGCAAGTGTTTCTTGAGGTGCCAAAGCTGGCCTTCCGGCAAGCTCCTCTTGCGGGGCCTTGTCTCTTCCCGCAAACTCCTCTTGCCGGGCCTTGTCTCTTCATCTTGAGTTCTTCGTTCTTGAATGGCTCCACGGCAAGCTCCTCTTGCCGGGTCTTGTTCTCAAGGGCGCGGAGGGTCTTGGCAGACGCCCGCAAGGCTTGCCACGGGACGCCAAGCGACTGCCCGCAGACAGGTTCGGGTACTAAGGTACCCCTACTTTAGTACACCGACAGAGCCCCCGGTCTGGGCCATACACGGTGCCGAAGCGCTGTTGGGCTGTGCCCAAAACAGGCAGACGCACGCGGCCTGGGTCCAAACCAAATCCACTCCAGATCCGCCGCGTTTTCAGAACAGACGCGTCAATTGCGGCGTCGTGGGGAAGTGGGCGGCGGCGAGGTCGCCTCATCCGTCGCCTCGGTTACGCATCCCCGCCACGTGGTTCCCATGCTCTTTGGGTCATGGACGGTGGAAATGGGAAGCTGGCCGTTGCGGCAGGGGCAGCAGGTCGGCCCGATTCCCTGCTCTTCCTATGCCTGATTCACTCGAAGGGCGGCCGAGCCCCACCTTGCTTCTTTTAAAAGAGCGGAAGGGGAGCGCAGGCCCACATTCTCCCATCTCTTCCTTTCTCGCTTCACGCTCCTCCCTTTCTCCCATTCGTCATGGAGAAAGGGAACCTTGGTTCTTCATCGGTGGCGGCGAGGGTCGTCGCTAGACAGCGCTCCCCTCCCAACCCCACGCCCGGGGTGGCAGAGCCAACCACAAGGGGAAGAGGGAGGGGGCGAGGTCGTGGACGAGGTCGAGGCGCCGGGAAGAAGCGGACGGGCGGCGCGCTGTCTCCGCCTCCGCCGGGCGGTTCCCCCCGCGGGCGGTCCATACTGAGGGACGACCTTGCGAAGTTCTTCGTCGAGGCTGCGCCGGGCGCCTCGTCGTCGCCTCCGGCTTCCAGCTCCGTTCATGGCGCGATGGAGTCGGATCCGCCGAGACATCGAGATCGCACATGAGGGGTGTGGGATCAGCGGCACGCGAGTCCGCGTTGTATTCCCAGCCCCTAATGTGATGTATCTTGATCGTGGGTGGAAGACGTTCACCCGCATCCACAGCCTGATGGCGGGGTTTACCCTCCATTTTAAGTTAATGGAGGGTGATCTCCTCTCCGTCAAGGTCTTCGGGGATCTCGGTACTCGGGCGAAGTGCTGCGTGGATAGCTCCTCCGACAGCGAAGATTCCCCCTCGAGCGAGAGTGACGAGGAGGAGGGCGACAACGACGACGAGGGTAGCGGGCCCGATTAGTTGTCGGGCGCCGCTTCGTGCGTCACCGGCGAACCCATCATCCGCGTCGCCGGCTCCTTGAACTCCCCGGGGTCGTCTCCTTGGGCGACTGGCGTAGGGAGGCTGCGGAAGGGGAAGAGGGATGGCGAAAAGGCCGTCAAGTCGGAGTACGAGGGCGTAGTGCCCTCGACAGCGTGCTGACGTCCTGCCGCCCCGTCTTCGAGCCCCGCTTCCGGCGCCGCCGTCTTCATTAGGCCCTCGGACAGCCCCCGGGATGTTCCCTCGGTGCCTTCTGGCACCTGTAGCTTGCCTAGGCGCTCCTTTTGTCCTTCTCGCCTCCTTGACCTACCTCCTGAAGAGAGGGACAGGAAAAGGATTACGAGCATCTTATCTTTTTAAATTGTAAGCCTTCGGGCCTTATCCGCATTTAAAACTTGTAATCCTCTCTTTCATGTCTTTCATTCTCCACGGACTGTATCCGAGTAGGATGTTTTAATGAAAAGGGATGCTTGAAAAGGGACAAAGGCTTATCGATACCGCAGCCCCCGACAACTCGGCTTGCCGCAGCCCCGCAACTCGGCTTGCCGGGTTTGGGTGCCGCGCACCTTCTTCTCCTCTTATTTGTTATTTCAGTTCGAGAAAAATTTAGCGATGCCGCAATAAGTTATTTTTGTAATATAAATTTGTTCTGGGCAATATTTGCTATGTTACTTCCTTTACTCGACTCTTGGCTTTGTATGTTACTGCCCACGCTTTTGGAAACTTGCGGTGCGAGCACCCTTGCGCGAAGCCCGAAGCGGAACTTCATGACTTCTTTGGCGGGTCGCCACCGACAAGCAACCTTGTCGCGGACTAGCCGCAGCTCACTTAAGTTGTTGAGCGGACTCGAAACAAAGTAAGGCGCGACCAGTCACGATTTGGTTCCTTGGCGCACGGGTTTTCCATACAAAGCGATCGTCGCTCAAGGAAAATAACTTTTAAAATTTAAAAATCGAATGCTCAAACTTTGGCAACTTAGCTTCTCTGTTGCCCATTTCCCGGCAAGGCGACAGTTCCTCGAGCGACGCTTGGCGGCCCATACCATTATCTTCTCCTGTCTGAAGGAAAATGGACGATTTGCTGCGCCCATGCTGGAGCTTGTGGCTCGACAACAAAGACTAAAGGCTCTTCTATCACTGCGGGAACATCAGCTTCTACGGCGAGAACCTGTGGGTCCGCCGAGTTGATGATCCCGACAAGCTTGCCGGAGCGAAACTTGTCGGGAGCGTTTGCTTCAACGATACAAACTGCATGGTTTGTCGGAGCAGACTGCTCCTCAGTGATATTTGCGTTGATTTTAGGGACCTTCTTGGCGGCGGCTTGTGGAGCTCTGCCGAAAGTAGTCGCCGGAAATCCGTTTTCTCTTCTTGATCTGTCCTGTTGATGGTGTTACGGTTGGCTGAGTCAGCTTGAGCACAAAAATTCCTGGTTCCACAGGTAACTTAAGTGCGGCACATTTGGAGAGGCCATCAGCTATATCATTTTGAGCTCTTGGAACGTGTTCCATTTGCATGCCTTCAAAGTGCTCTTCTAGCTTTCTCACTTCATCGACGTAGGCTTCCATCAATGGACTTTGATAATCTTTATTTACTTGTCGGACGACAAGTTGTGAGTCCCCCCTGACAATGAGCTTCTTGATCCCAAGGTCTACCGCAATCCTGAGACCGGCAAGCAAACCTTCATACTCTGCAGTATTGTTTGTTGCTTGTTCCTTGGGAAAGTGCATCTGGACTATGTACTTGAGATGCTCTCCGGTGGGTGCGATAAGCGACGCCGCACCGGGCGCCTTGCAGCGAGAAAGCACCATCAAAGTACATCAGCCACTCTTTATTTGCCTCCTTGACGGGATGCTCGTCTCGAATTTCTTCATCTTGCGCTACGCCCACTCTGCTATGAATTTTGCCAATGCTCGCTTCCGATAGTTGAAGTGCTTTCAAACTTGAGACCAAAGCTTGCAGTTCAGGCCCACTCGACAATCCCGCTGTTGCTTCCGGATTTTGCAATATCCTCTTCAGCGGAAAGCGAGTGACAACTGTTATCTCGTGTGCTTGGAAGTAATGGCGCAGCTTTCTCGAGGCCATGAGGAGGCCGAAGCAACTTCGCACACCAGAGTACCTTGACCTAGCCCCTGCGGAAGGGAACCGACAAAGTAAACTGGGCGCTGCACCATCCTTTTCTGTGTCTTGTCGCAACCCTGCGCTAATCTGTCCTTGTCGGGACTAGAGCTTGATGGCGAAGCCCCTTGCTTGTCGCTGGATACGTCTGCCTCGGTTGCCGGCTCATCATCTGCCTCCCTCTCCGCTACTAACGCAGCACTAACCACTTGATTGGTTGCTGCTATATACAGCAGCAACTTCTCTTGTGGCCTAGGTGCGACAAGTATTGAGCGGAGGATGTATCTCTTCAAGTCTGCAGCGCAGCCTCCGCTTCGGAGTCCATTTCATTGGACCTGCCTTTTTCAAAATCTTGAAAACGGCGTATGCGCGTTCAGCAGACTTAGAGATGAACTCGCCGAGAGCAGCCACATAACCGCAAGTCTTCTGACATCCTTGACGCGCTTTGGTGCTTCGATCTGCTCAATGGCCTTGATCTTGTCGGAATTGGCTTCAATTCCCCGCTGAGACACAAAGAACCCGAGAAGCTTGCCGGAAGGGACTCCAAACACGCACTTCTCGGGGTTGAGCTTGAGGTTGATCTTGCGCAGATTTGCAAATGTCTCATCCAAATCCTGAATCAGAGTCGCCTTGTCCTTGCTCTTGACCACTATGTCATCCATGTAGGCTTCTACATTTCTGTGTATCTATGGTTCAAAGGCATCATGGACTACCCTTGCAAAGGTCGATCCGGCATTCTTCAAACCGAAAGGCATCCGTATGAAGCAGTACGTGCCACATGGTGTAATGAATGCGGTTTCTCTTCATCTTCTTTCGCCATGAAGATCGATGGTATCCTGAATATGCATCAAGAAATGAAAGCAGATCACATCCAGCCGTGGAGTCAACAATCTGGTCGATACGTGGCAAGGGAAATGGGTCTTTGGGACAAGCTTTATTAACATCAGTGAAGTCAATACATAGTCTCCATTTCCCATTAGCCTTGCGTACAACTACCGGATTGGCCAACCACGTGGGATGGAGGACTCCTCTGACAAGCCCTGCTGCTTCCAACTTCTTGATTTCTTCTGCTATGAACTCTTGGCGCTCCACTTCCTGTTTCCTAACTTTTTGCTTGACGGGCCGCGCGTGAGACAGACAGCTAGGTGGTGCTCAATTACTTTCCTGGGAACACCGGGGATGTCAGATGGTTGCCATGCAAACACATCGACATTCGCCCGCAGGAAAGCAACGAGCTCGCCTTCCTATTTAGGATCAAGCGTGGCACTGATGGTGAAGGTACCACCAGTGCCGTCCTCCTTGGCGGGCACCTTCTTGGTCTTCGGCGGAGCTGCCATCGTCTTCTTGCACTTGCCGGTGGAGCTCGATGGTGCGTCCTCGACGGTAGCGCAGCACTCCGAGGAGGTGCGCTTGCCGGAGTGGGCATCAGAGCTCTTGCCGGTCTTGGTGGTCTTCTTCTTCCCCGGAGCCGGTGGCAAGTGGTTTGCTAACTGCTATGCGGCAATTGCATCCCGGTAAATCTTGTCGGCGAGATAAGCGCGTCCTTCTTGTCGCCATGGACAGAAATGACGCTTATTGGGCCGGGCATCTTGAGTAAGTTGTAGGCATGATGAGAGGCGGCCATGAACTTAGCGAGTCTTTGGATTTACCAAGTATGCCATTGTAGGGCAATGGGAAATCGGCGACGTCAAACATGACCCTCTCAGTTCTGAAGTTGAGCTCGCTGCCGAATGTTACCGGCAACGTGATCTTCCCTTTGGGCTTGCTCCTTCCTGGGTTGATTCCTTGGAAAGGACCAGTTTCTTCGAGCTCATTGTCGAGATTTGAAGCTTTTGGAGCACCGCGAGAGGAGATTAGGTTCAGGCGGCCCGCCGTCAACCAACATCTTTGTGACTTTGAGGTTGCGGATGGTTGGTGAGACCAACATCGGCAAGCACCCGACCGCAGTGATGCGATCTGTGTGGTCCTCAATGTCAAAGATGATGGGTGTGCTGGACCACTTCAGAGGTTTGCGTGACTCTATGGATGGTTCTGCTGCATTGACCTCATGCATCCATTGCTTGAGTTGGCGGTGCGAGGTATGCAGAGAAGCACCACCGCCAACATAAAGGACCTCCGTTGCCTTTTGAAACTCCTGCTCGTCGCCTTCATCGCCTTCCATGTCTTCGCCATCTTCATCTTCGTCTTCTTCCTTGTCGCGCCGCTGGGAGGTCTGTCTCCTTGCCGCTGCTTGGCCTTGCCACAAGGCCCTCCCCGACGGGTCTCTTCTTACTTGTTGTACTGCACCTTCTTGGGCCTTCTCCTTGTCTCGCCGTCAGATTCAGCTCTCAGAGCTCAACAAGCTGCTCGACTTTCTTGCAGCTCTCGAGATCGTGGCCCTTGGTGCGGTGGATTTACAAGATCGCTTGTTGGAGCTGTCGGGCTTGTCGGCCGCCGCCACGACTTGCGGTCGGCGTCAACGGCAACCTCCTTGCCGGAGCCACCAGCCTTGGCTTTGTTAGCGGCACCATTCTTGTCGGACTGCTCAACAACTAGTACTTCTTGGTTTTTCTTCCTCCTGTTGTTTCGCCGACGGCTCTTTCTTGCCGAGGCGATCTCCTCACTGTCAGACTCTGCTCCCACATTCTCTCCTCGAGTCTTCTTCCTTCTTGGTAGCAAGGCACACTTGTCGGCCAGGGCGTAGAGCTCACGACGTCTTTCACTTTGCACATCGCCATCTCCTCCTCATCCTGCGGTTTCAGACATTTTGATGGAATGCACCGATCACCGCTGGCAGGGGTGGACGTCGGGGATGTTGTAGTGCACTCGACTGAATCTCGGATGAACTTGCGCAGGACTCTCCTCCTTCGGGCAAGCAGGTGGAGGTCACTCTCCTGGCCATGAGGCTTGTGGCCGCCTGTGAAGGCGCCAACAAACTGGTGGCACAAATCTGCCCAAGAAGAGATAGAGCTTTCCGGCAAGTGCATGAGCCAAGATCTGACATTTGGCTTGAGCACTAGAGGAAAGTAATTGGCGAGGATCTTGTCGTCTCGTCCTCCCGCAGCCTGCACCACAATGGTGTAGATGCTGAGGAACTCCGATGGATGTGTCCTGCCATCATACTTTTCTGGCACATCTGGTTTGAAGTTTTTCTTGTCGGGCCACCGGACTTGCCGCAGCTCACGAGTGAACGCAGGACAACCTACCGCGTACGGCAAGTCGCCTGGTTCCCCTGGCGCATGCATATCGACAGTGGGCCCGGCGCGTTGGTCAGATTGACGGCGCGCTTCTCTTCGGCGCTCTTTACGGGTTCGAGCATCTTCTTCTTGTTGTTCTCGGAGAACTTGGCGCTGGTCGCGACGAGCTCGCGGATCCGACGACGCTGTGGAGTCGCTGTCGAGGTGGATTCGGCGAGTCGGCGATCTTGGTCTTCGGGAAGGGGAGTGCACGGTGGCTGCACCCTCGCAAGTCTCATCGCCATCAGCTCGCGCCTTGTCGCCTTGCCGCGGCTGCGAGGCACTCGGTTGCCGTGGGGCGACGCGCGTTGGCGAGCCGATGAGACTCTGATTGTGGCCCTCCATTCGTCGACCTTGTCGGCCGTTGGAGGGTAGTCCCAATAGCTGTGCTCTTGCCAAGGCTTCGCTGGTGTGGCGGGTGGCAATGGCGTGAAGCGAGGAACGGAGGTGCTCGGACTCCTAACCAAGTTAGAGGAGCAGCATCCCGCCAAGCGACCGTGCTCCACCTGCATCGCATCTTTGAGGTACATGCGGTTTCGAGGGCCTCGGGATCCTCCGGCTTGGCCTTGATCCAACGGCGTATGGTGCCGCGAGCATCATGATGCTTTTGGTCCCGCGCCTCTGCGAAGGACGCGGTGCGGACTCGACGCCGACACCTGTGCTGCCTTGTCCTTGACCTGGCGGCATTGTGGGCTCTCTCGACGACGCGGTTCCTCGCCGCGTTTCCCCCCACCGACAGCCGGTGGTGGTGGGTTCGACGCGACGGCTCTGCTGCTGCCGAAGGCTTCTTCTTGGCGCCATGTTGACGAAGATGTTGATGAAGTTGCTCGTGTGACCGCCGGATCGGGTTCACACAGCCTCGACGCCCCTACCGGGCGCGCCAAAGATGTCGGGAGAATCGATCGTGTCCCACGAACACCTATGGGACCTGGGTCCCTTGTGGTTCGGAGGAGCGGAGATTGCACAAAGAGCGGATCGAGGCGACGACACGCAGCGGATTTACCCAGCTTCGAGCTCTCCGAGAGATAATACTCCTACTGCTGCTTTGTGGATTATCTTGTGTTCTTGCTAGGGAGCAATGGGAGCTACAAGACCTAGCCTGAGTGTGGTTTCGTTTGCGTATGATGAACTAAGCCGGAGCTGGACCGAATCCTTTCTACGTTGCACTTGGGCCTCCTTTTATAGGCACAAGGGGTCACCACAGGTGGCAAGTAGACAAGGGTAAGATAGTAAAAACAAAGGTTGGTACACCGCTTTATGCAAGTGTACGATGATCTATACCTAACTCGACGGTAAGGGACAAGAATCATAAATGCCCGTCTCGATCGCTGAATAAAGGTAACAGGATCGTCAAGTGCGCCTCCGTTTTCCACGATGGTAGCTTGTCGCCGCTTATCGCTGCTCCCTCGCTGGCTGCACAGCCCGTCGACACGCCAGATTGGGAGAGCCCGTGGTGACACGCTGGCGGTGAGCTGGAGCGGAGATGAAGAGAGGTCACTTGCATGGCGAGTACCTTGCCGCTGTAAGGTTCTTGTCGCTTCGGGAGCTTGGGTACTCGCCATGTAAGGTTCTTGTCACGCTGGAGCTTGTCGCCGCCGGGCCTTGCCGGACGCTGCTGTGTGTCTTAGCAAGTGTTTCTTGAGGTGCCAAAGCTGGCCTTCCCGGCAAGCTCCTCTTGTCGGGCCTTGTATCTTCCCGGCAAGCTCCTCTTGCCGGGCCTTGTCTCTTCATCTTGAGTTCTTCGTTTTGAATGGCTCCCGGCAAGCTCCTCTTGCCGGGTCTTGTTTTCTCAAGGGGCGGAGGGTCTTGGCGACGCCTTGGCAAGGCTTGCCCGGACGCCTGCGATTGCCTTGCAGACAGGTTCGGGGTACTAAGGTACCCCTACTTTAGTACACCGACAGCCGCAAGCCCTCGAGATAGGGCGACGGGGTCACATCTTTCGTGAGTCTCTGCTTGTTACCGCGCGTTCCTAATCCACTACGATTTGGATATTTGATCCGAGGGGCCTCTGGCCTGATATCACTAACCATCACGTTGGCATAGTATGGGCGTTCTACATCGTATACATTAGTCGAAGCTTAATAGACGTCAGCGACTGAGCGACGCGCGCCGGGTTGGACTGGTAAGCTCCTGCCTTTTTAGGGAGGTAGCTAGGTCTGCTCACCGGCTGCGTACGCAATGTGCATGAGTTCCCGAGGCGATGGCCCATGGCCCCTGGGGGCATAGGTTTAGTCTGGCGTGCTGACCTCTCTATTAAGCCTAGGATGGGTTGCAGCGTATTGTTTGGCCGAGGCCGGGCATGACCCAGGAAAGTGTGTCCGGCCGGAGTTAATCGAGCGTTGCGGGTAAGTTGGTGCACCCCTGCAGGGAAGAAAACATCTATCGATAGCCTGTCCTACGGTAACGGACACTTGGAGTTGTATCCCGATCGATAAAACTAGAACTGGATGCTGAGGCATGATTTGGATATGTTGCTTCGGGAGTTGAGAAAGGATCCCGGAGCGTTGATACAACAACATATATATGACTTATATTATGCTACTCTACTCCCTCCTGTTGCTGCAAGATGGTGGTTTCCAGAAGATGCTAGTCTTTGATAGGACTAGCTTCTCCCCCTCTTATTCTGGCATTCTGCAGTACAGTCTGATAACCCACAAGTATAGGGGATCGCAACAGTTTTCGATAAGTAAGAGTGTCAAACCCAACGAGGAGCTAAAGGTAGAACAAATATTCCCTCAAGTTCTATCGACCACCCATACAACTCTATGCATGCTTGACGTTCGCTTTACCTAGAACAAGTATAAAACTAGAAGAATTTTGTAGGCGTTTTCGGAAAGGCTAGCAAGAAAATAAAGAGTGAGTAAATAAAAACTAGGGGCTGTTTAGATAAAGACACAACTAAAGTAAATATGGCGAGTGTGGAAAAGTGGTGGTAGGAGTTGTGGAATTGTCCCTAGGCAATTGACTATGTTACTAGACCGGTAATCACTATTGCAATTCTATTTGGGGGAGAGGCATAAGCTAACATACTTTCTCTACTTGGATCATATGCACTTATGATTGGAACTCTAGCAAGCATCCCCAACTACTAAATATTCATTAAGGTAAAACCCAACCATAGAATTAAAGTAGCAAGTCCCCTTTATCCCATACGCAAACAACCTACTTACTCGGTGCAGTGTTTCATCACTCACGCCACCCAATCGTAAGCAAATCATAAACATATTGCAAACCCTACAGTGGGAATCCCTCACGCTTGCGCGACACGGAGGGCACAATAGGACAACACCAATAATAAAACATGCAATTCATACCAATCATAGCTATTCATCAATCACCGATAGGACAACGAAAATCTACTCAGACATCATAGGATGGCAACACATCATCGGAAAATAATATGAAGCATAAAGCACCATGTTCAAGTAGAGGGCACGGCGGGTTGCGGGAGAGTGGACCGCTGGATATAGATGGGGGAAGGTGATGGAGATGTTGGTGAAGATGACGGTGGTGTTGGTGAAGATCGCGGTGATGATGATGGCCCCCGGCAGCAGCCTCGGCGCCACCGGAAGCAAGGGAGAGAGGCTCCTTCTTCTTCTTCTTCCTTGACATCCTCCCTAGATGGGAGAAGGGTTTCCCTCCTGGTCCTTGGCTCCCATGGCTTGGGAGGGGCGAGAGCCCTCCAAGATTGGATCTATCTTTCTGCTTGCGTTCTTAAGCTCTGTTTCACCGTTTCGCGTATATATGGAGATCCGTAACTCCGATTGCCCTGAAACCTTAGCCGTGATTTTTTTTCGAATATTATCTTTCTTGCGGCAAAAGAAGAGCGTCAGCCGCCTTACGGTGGGCTCACGAGGGTTGGGGGCGCGCCCCCTACCTCGTGACCACCTCGGGCACCGTCTCGCGTGGATTTTTCTTCCGGAATTTTCCATATTTTCCAAAAATAAGCTCCATCCGTTTTATCCCGTTTGGACTCCGTTTGATATGGATATTCTACGAAACATAAAACATGCAATGCAGGCGAACCGCACTTGGGCAATCGGATCAATATGTTAGTCCCAAAATAATATAAAATTTTGCCAAAAGTATATGAAAGTGAATAATATTGGCATGGAACAATCAAAATTATAGATACGACGGAGACGTATCAGCATCCCCAAGCTTAATTCCTGCTCGTCCTCGAGTAGGTAAATGATAAAAGGGAATAATTTTTGATGTGGAATGCTACGTAGCATAATCTTGATCATATGTCTAATCATGGCATGAATATTAAGACACGAGTGATTCAACGCAATAGTCTATCATTTGACATTTAAGACAATAATACTTCAAGCATACCAACCAAGCAATTATGTCTTATTGAAATAACATAGCCAAAGAAAGCTCATCCCTACAAAATCATATAGTCTGGCTATGCTCCATCTTCACCACACAAAATATTCACATCATGCACAACCCCGATGACAAGCAAAGCAACTGTTTCATACTTTTGATGTTTCTCAAACCTTTTCAACTTTCACGCAATACATGAGCGTGAGCCATGGACATAACACTATAGGTGGAATAGAATATGATGATGGGGGTTATGTGGAGAAGGCAAAAAAGGAGAAAGTCTCACATCAACTAGGCGTATCAACGGGCTATGGAGATGCCCATTAATAGATATCAATGTGAGGAGTAGGGATTGCCATGCAACGGATGCACTAGAGCTATAAGTGTATGAAAGCTCAAACTGAAACTAAGTGGGTGTGCATCCAACTTGCTTGCTCATGAAGACCTAGGGCATTTTAGGAAGCCCATCGTTGGAATATACAAGCCAAGTTCTATAATGAAAATTCCTACTAGTATATGAAAGTGATAACTTAAGAGACTCTCTATATGAAGAACATGGTGCTACTTTGAAGCACAAGTGTGGTAAAAGGATAGTAACATTGCCCCTTCTCTCTTTTTCTCTCATGTTTTTTCTTTTTTTGGGCCTTCTCTTTTTTTTGGCCTTTCTCTTTTTTTATTTTTTTATTTTTTTTCGTCCGGAGTCTCATCCTGACTTGTGGGGGAATCATAGTCTCCATCATCCTTTCCTCACTGGGGCAATGCTCTAATAATAATGATCATCACACTTTTATTTACTTATGATACGCCTCAAGTAGCGTTGAGACGATTTTTGGGTTGCCTCGACCTTTCACCACGCATAAACCGTTGTACTAGCGAAGCAATCTTGCAGGAAAAAAAAACGAATGGATCTTGTTGGAATCGGAAGAGATTGTGGATGTGTACGTGGAGGAGACTAATAGCAGACTAGATGGATGGATGGATTGTAGAGATGAACAGCGGTGGAAGATGTGCGTGGTAGTAGTAGCACTAGTATAGATGCGAGGATTAAGCTAATGGCGATTAGCGGCGCGACATGACGGAGTAATTAGCAGATGGATAATAAGCACTAGTAGAAGTATATTGAGAAGAACAGAAGCTAGATCGACCCTTGTAGATCAAGAATCAAACCGAGACTTGCGCCTTGACGATCGGCGTCGCCCAAACACATGCAATGATCAAACCCCGATTAGGGAGCGCGATGAGCACAGATACGCGGGCATCGCTAGATGCATGTTCGGTATTTTGCCAAAACTAAAACCTAACCTTAGACAACGCTGCACCCTTGCTTAAATAGGTGGTGCATAACGCTGGGCCAAGCCCGACTCACATCACGACACTAACCGGAGTCAACAAAAATACTAGAAAACACACTGCAGGATAAAATAATACACCATAATAAAACTATGAGACCTTCACGTAAGCTTGCTTTTCCGGCTAAACTTGTAGTAGTTGCTTGGGGTTCTAAAGCAAGGCTCCACTTCATCCAAAGGGATTGTATTAGCAGGCATCTCTTCAATTATAACTCTGGTGATACTTGGATCCTCGAATCTGACTTTTGACTTCCTTGGATAGTACGTGAGCAAGGCATGGAGCCTAATATACCTCTTTGATTAGTTGAATGCAACACCTTCCTTTGACGTAGAGCCGAACCACGATTTCGCATCTCTTTTTCATAGCCAGCCTCTCGCTTTGAAAATATTCTACTTGGCAGCAATGAAGGAATAATAGGTGTACGAGCGGTGACCGTATCATCCTCTCCTCCTTCAAGCAAAACCGTCCTCGGTTTTGGGACACTCTTCAAAATTTCCTTGCATACAAACATATGATCAATCTTGATAGCATTATTACCCATGGGCTGCAGCACACGCTTGATGCCAACATCTCAAACACGTAAGTGTTGGACCTCCCCTCATGTATAGCATTGCGATCATATTGCCATGGACGACCCAATAGTAATTGACACACATCCATTGGCACAACATCGCAAATCACCTCATCGTAATATGTGCCAACATTGAACTTTACGCGTACCTTGTGAGTCACCTTCAAACGTCCGGAGTTGTACAACCACTCAATGCAATGTGGCTGCGGATGTGGCCATGCCTTCAGTCCTAACGCATCCACCACACGCTTGCTTATGATGTTGGTGTAGCTCCCTCCATCAATAATCAACTTGCAACACTTGTTTTTGATCTTGCATTGTGACTGAAAATTTTTCCACCGTTGTCCCGAACTTGGAATTTGATCCTCTTTAGCTCGCTGCACCATGATGCATGGCAGATCATCATAATCTAAAGGATAGCACATGATAGGATTAGATTCACTTTCCCCTTCCTTGGGCTCATCAGACTCCGAGTCAATTTTGTCTTCGGAAACATATCCATCATTAACAAGGAGCACTCTCTTCTTGTTCGGACAATCAATGTGTTTGTGTCCCCTACCTCCACATGTGTAACAAACAATCTCACTAGTACGCATAATGATTGCGACTTGAATCAGCCCTTGAAGCCACTTTGCCATGGCCATAGATTCTTTGCTCATCTCCTTGTGATCGGTAGCAGCTGACCTATAGGATGAAGCTGGCTTGACATTATCATCGTCATGCGAATAGGAACGTCGCCCCATGCTGAAATTGGTGCGGCCTTTGGAAACTTGCTTGGCTTTGACCCACTGTTCGGCACGCCCGCTTGATGAAGAAGCTCTTGCATATCATTATCTGCATCAAATCAACACGGTCACGTATATCCTCATTCAGCCCCTCAAAGAAGCGTGTCATTGTTGCATCATCGACTCATGCACATTAGTTCGATCATCGAACTTGCATCCGTTGGTAATACTCATCCACCATCATGGCTCCTTGAACAAGACGGCGAAGCTTTGTGTGTTGCTCCTTCTGAAAATAAGCTGGCACAAAGCGAGCACGCATTGTACGCTTCATCTCACGCCACGATTCTGGTCGTGCGTCATTGCGGTTGAGCTGATCCCACCAAATTAATGCATAACCTGAAAATTCAAGAGAAGCAAAACGAATCTTCCGCTCCTCGGAGTAACGGTGATTATCAAAAATCTGCTCCACACGCATCTCCCTCTCAAGATACTCCTCTGGACCGGCCTTGCCTGTGAACGAAGGTATAGTAATTTTTATTCTACCAATACCTCCGTCCTCATCCTCATCGTGGCGCCGCCTTGGTCCATCATCACGGGGACGAGCATCCTGTCGTGGTCGGCGAGGCAAGTCGCCGCGAGCATCAGAACCTTCCTCGGACTCAGCATCATTGTCGTCGTTGGCAACATCCGCGTCACGAACATGTCGAGGTGCTCGCTGCTGCAGGGCATGTTGTTCCCTCGCTGGAGCAGCCGCGCCGGCTGCCCTTGCCTCTAGGCGATGGAGGGTTGCTTGCATGGCCTAGAACCCGTCGGTCACCGTCTCGTCGAGGGCCTTCATGCGGTTGTCGAAGTGCTGGTATGTAGCCTTGAACATAGCACGGACACCTGGGTCCAGATCGGGACCATATTGCGGCGGCCCATCATCCTCCTGCACCTCATCCGCGTCGCGCTTGCTTGCAGTTGACATCGCGCGATGATAAACCTGGCGCTCTCGATACCAGTTGATACGCCTCAAGTAGCGTTGAGGCGATTTTTGGGTTGCCACGATCTTTCACCACGCGAAACCATTGTACTAGCGAAGCAATCTTGCAGGAAAAAAAGCGCAATGGATCTTGTTGGAATCGGAAGAGATTGTGGATGTGTACGTGGAGGAGACTAATAGCAGACTAGATGGATGGATGGATTGTAGAGATGAACAGCGGTGGAAGATGTACGTGGTAGTAGTAGCACTAGTATAGATGCAGGGATTAAGCTAATGGCGATTAGCGGCGGCGGCAATGACGGAGTAATTAGCGAGATGGATAATAAGCACTAGTAGAAGTATATTGAGAAGAACAGAAGCTAGATCGACCCTTGTAGATCAAGAATCAAACCGAGACTTGCGCCTTGACGATCGGCGTCGCCCAAACACATGCAATGATCAAACCCTGATTAGGGAACGATGAGCACAGATACGCGGGCATCGCTAGATGCATTTCGAGTATTTTGCCAAAACTAAAACCCAACCTTAGACAACGCTGCACCCTTGCTTAAATAGGTGGTGCATAACGCTGGGCCAAGCCCGACTCACATCACGACACGGACCGGACTCAACAAAATACTAGAAAACACACTGCAGGATAAAAATAATACACCATAATAAAACTATGAGACCTTCACGTAAGCTTGCTTTTCGGCTAAACTTGTAGTAGTTGCTTGGGGTTCTAAAGCAAGGCTCCACTTCATCCAAAGGGATTGTATTAGCAGGCATCTCTTCAATTATAACTCTGGTGATACTTGGATCCTCGAATCTGACTTTTGACTTCCTTGGATAGTACGTGAGCAAGGCATGGAGCCTAATATACCTCTTTGATTAGTTGAATGCAACACCTTCCTTTGACGAGAGCGGAACCACGTTCTTGCATCTCTTTTCATAGCCAGCCTCTCGCTTTGAAAATATTCTACTTGGCAGCAATGAAGGAATAATAGGTGTACGAGCGGTGACCGTATCAACTTACAACTCAATATTACAACTCGATAACTAGAACAAAGATATGACTCTACATGAATGCCTCCGGCGGTGTACCGGGATGTGCAATGATCTAGCGTAGCAATGACATCAAAAAAACGGACAAGCCATGAAAACATCATGCTAGCTATCTTACGATCATGCAAAGCAATATGACAATGATTGCTCAAGTCATGTATTTGATGATGATGGAAGTTGCATGGAAATATATCTCGGAATGGCCATGGAAATGCCATGATAGGTAGGTATGGTGGCTGTTTTGAGGAAGATATAATGAGGCTTATGTGTGACAGAGCGTATCGTATCACGGTGTTTGGATGCACCGGCGAAGTTTGCACCAACTCTCGAGGTGAGAAAGGGCAATGCACGGTACCAAAGAGGCTAGCAATGATGGAAGGATGAGAGTGCGTATAATCCATGGACTCAACATTAGTCATAAAGAACTCACATACTTATTGCAAAAATCTATTAGTCATCGAAACAAAGTACTACGCACATGCTCCTAGGGGGATAGATTGGTCGGAAAAGACCATCGCTCATCCCCGACCGCCACTCATAAGGAAGACAATCAATAAACACCTCATGCTCCGACTTTGTTACATAACGGTTCACCATACGTGCATGCTACGGGACTTGCAAACCTCAACACAAGTATTTCTCAATTTCACAATTACTCAACTAGCACGACTCTAATATCACCACCTTTATATCGCAAAACTATTGCAAGGAATCAAACATATCATATTCAGCGATCTACAAGTTTATGTAGGATTTTATGACTAACCATGTGAATGACCAGTTCCTGTCATCTCTCTAAATAGATATAAGTGAAGCAAGAGAGTTTAATTCTTTCTACAAAAGATATGCCCACGCTCTAACAAATATAAGTGAAGCAAAAGAGCACTCTACAAATGGTGGTTGTCTATGTAAAGAGAAACAGACAATCCAACTTCAAATGATATAAGTGAAGCACATGAAGCATTCTATAAAGCCATACTCAAAAGATATAAGTGAAGTGCATAGAGCATTCTATAAATCAACCAAGGACTATCTCAAACCAGCATGGTGCATAAAAGAAAAATAAAAACCTAATTGCAAAAGACGCTCCAAGATTTGCACATATCACATGAATGAAACGAATCCGAAAACATACCAATATTTGTTGAAGAAAGAGGGGATGCCTTCCCAGCATCCCCAAGCTTAGATGCTTGAGTCTCCTTGAATATTTACTTGGGGTGTCTCGGGCATCCCCAAACTTGAGCTCTTGCCTCTCTTCCTTTTCCTCATATCAAGACATCCTCGATTAGACACTACATCCACAAAAAACTTCAACAGAAAACTCGGTAAGATCCGTTAGTATAATAAAGCAAATCACCACTCTAAGTACTGTAGCAAACCAATTCATATCTTGTTTTTGCATTGTGTCTACTGTAACATAGCTTTTCCATGGCTTAATCCACTGATATAAATTGATAGATTCATCAAAACAAGCAAACTATGCATCAAAAACAGAATCTGTCAAAAACAGAACAGTTTGTAGCAATCTGAACATCCACCATACTTCTGATACCCGAAAAATTCTACCAAAATTAGGAAAAATAAACAAGTTGTACAGAAAGACAGTGCAAAAAGAATCAGAACCATTTGACGTTCCAGTAAAAAATAATTAAAATTCACGCACTACAGCCAAAGTTTCTGTCCTGCACCGCACAAACCAACAAGCATTGTAAACATCCTAAAGGAAAACCTTGGCACATTATTTTTATAATACAATGGAATTGTACAAGGGGATAATTATTTTTGTTGAAAAGTTTCTGTAATCAAGATTCACAAAGTTGCCGTGAGCATGAACAAAGTTCAAGGAGCTTTCCCACTTCAACAATGCTTGTCTTTCTCACTTTCGCTTTTCTTTTTGAAAAAGTTTTGGGTTCCCCTCTTTATTTTTGTTGTTTTTAAACTATATGAAAGCACTCAACAGAAATAAATGACTCTCTAAAACTTCCGGGTTGTCTCCCTGGCAGCGCTTTCTTTAAAGCCATTAAGCAAGGCATATAGTGCTCAAGTAATGAATCCACCCGGATCCCAAGGTATATCAAAGCCAATTTTAATTAACAATTATTTGTAATTTAGTAGTGAGCCCAAAGTAACATATATCATGCAACAACGAAGTCTAACTCTCTTCCTATGCATCGGCATGTCATAAGAGAACAATTCATGCACACATAGTAAAGGCCAATGCATAGTATAAACGGTTCCTTGCAATTTTATCGTGTTGGAAACATAGAGAGGTGGAGATATAGTTCCTCTCTCATAATAATTGCAAGTAGGAGCAGCAAGCACATGCATATTATATTTATCAAAATCATCATGTGCAACGATAAAAGGCAACCCATCGATGTAATCCTTAATAAGTGCAAACTTCTCCGATATAGTGTAGTCGGGAGAATTCAAAAAGATAATAGGACTATCATGCGTGGGTGCAATAGCAACAATTTCATGTTTAACATAAGGAACTATAGCAATTTCATCTTCATAAGCATAATTCATATTGGCTTCTTGGCCACAAGCATAGCAAGCATCATCAAAAGGGATATTTCAAGAGAATCAACGGGATCATAATAGTCATTATAGCAATCATCCTTCGGTAAGCACGAAGGGGAATTAAACAATGTATGAGTTGAAGAGTTACTCTCATTAGAAGGTGGGCACGGGTGATCAATCCGCTCTTCCTCCTTTTGTTCTTCGCTCTTCTCATCATCTTTTTCATCCACTGAGCTCAAGTTTCATCAATTTCTTCTTCTTCCTGCAAAATATTAGTCTCTTCTGGGACAACGTTAACTTCCTCAATAAATGCATCAATATTGGCATTGAATTCATAATTTTCATAGCAATATCTAAGTATAGCAAAATTTTCAGGTCTGTAAATAGCATCATCAAAATTTTCACATGTTTTAAACAAAGATTCTATTTCATAAGCACCCATAAAAGCAACAAATTCTTCTATTTGTTCCACATCATAGTAATCATATATACCTTTAGCATAAGAAGCTAAGGTTTTATTATCATTAAATTCGCATGTAAAGTCAAGGTGTGGAGACTTCATCCTAGAGCAACAAGTATAATCATATCTCAAGCATAGTTCCCGAGCATACCAATGCAACATATTAATTTGATCCCATAATAGTTTCCCTTTTTGTGTCGAGCGATAATCCCTAAAGTATTCACGTTGATCCAATGTTACTCCCATTATAAAGTTGAATGGGGTTTTCTCAGGTTTATCAAAGTAGTATATAATATCTCTCACATAATGAGAATCAAGGGTTCTAGGAGTTACCCCATCCTCATGAGTAGCAAGTACAGCTAATTTTTTTTGATATTTTGCGTTCCATATCCATAACTAAGGATAAAGAACAACTAAGAACAACAAATAAAAATTACTTAGTGATAAAGCAAACAAGCACACATGAGAATATTCACCCCACGCTATGACTCCCCGGCAACGGCGCCAGAAAAAGGTCTTGATAACCCACAAGTATAGGGGATCGCAATAGTTTTCGATAAGTAAGAGTGTCAAACCCAACGAGGAGCTAAAGGTAGAACAAATATTCCCTCAAGTTCTATCGACCATCGATACAACTCTACGCACGCTTGACGGTCGCTTTACCTAGAACAAGTATAAAACTAGAAGAATTTTGTAGGCATTTCCGGAAAGGCTAGCAAGAAAATAAAGAGCGAGTAAATAAAAACTAGGGGCTGTTTAGATAAAGACACAACTAAAGTAAATATGGCGAGTGTGTAAAAGTGGTGGTAGGAGTTGTGGAATTGTCCCTAGGCAATTGACTATGTTAATAGACCGGTAATCACTATTGCAATTCTATTTGAGGGAGAGGCATAAGCTAACATACTTTCTCTACTTGGATCATATGCACTTATGATTGGAACTCTAGCAAGCATCCGCAATTACTAAAGATTCATTAAGGTAAAACCCAACCATAGCATTAAAGTATCAAGTCCCCTTTATCCCATACGCAAACAACCTACTTACTCGGGTCTGTGCTTCTGTCACTCACGCCACCAACCATAAGCAAATCATAAACATATTGCGAACCCTACAGTGGGAATCCCTCACGCTTGCGCGACACGGAGGGCACAATAGGACAGCACCAATAATAAAACATGCAATTCAAACCAATCATAGCAATTTCATCAATCACCGATAGGACAACGAAAATCTACTCAGACATCATAGGATGGCAACACATCATCGGAAAATAATATGAAGCATAAAGCACCATGTTCAAGTAGAGGGTACAGCGGGTTGCGGGAGAGTGGAACGCTGGATATAGATGGGGGAAGGTGATGGAGATGTTGGTGAAGATGACGGTGGTGTTGGTGAAGATCGCGGTGATGATGATGGCCCTCGGCAGCGCTACGGCGCCACCGGAAGCAAGGGAGAGAGGCCCCTTCTTCTTCTTCTTCCTTGACTTCCTCCCTAGATGGGAGAAGGGTTTCCCCTCTGGTCCTTGGCTCCCATGGCTTGGGAGGGGCGAGAGCCCCTCCGAGATTGGATCTATCTCTCTGCTTTCGCGTTGCATTCGCTCTGTTTCACCGTTTCGTGTATATATGGAGATCCGTAACTCCGATTGCCCTAAAACCTTCGCCGTGATTTTTTTTTCCGAATATTATCTTTCTTGCGGCAAAAGAAGAGCGTCAACCGCCTTACGGTAGGCTCACGAGGGTGGGGGTGCACCTAGGGTGGTCAGGCGCGCTCCCCTACCTCGTGACCACCTCGGGCACCGTCTCGCGTGGATTTTTCTTCCGGAATTTTCCATATTTTCCAAAAATAAGCTCCGTCCGTTTTTATCCCGTTTGTACTCCGTTTGATATGGATATTCTGCGAAACATAAAACATGCAATGATGTGAACTCGCCTTGGGCAATCGGATCAATATGTTAGTCCCAAAATAATATAAAAGTTGCCAAAAGTATATGAAAGTGAATAATATTGGCATGGAACAATCAAAAATTATAGATACGACGGAGACGTATCACAGTCCATAGATACTGCCCCTTTTCATTGAAACCAATGCATATGTAGTGTAGATCCTTGCTTGCGAGTACTTTGGATGAGTACTCATGGTTGCTTTGCTACCCCTTCTCCCCCTTCTTTCTTCTTCTGGTTGTCGCAACCAAATGGTGGAGCCCAGCATCCAGACGCCACCTTTGACGATGACTGCTACTACACTGAGGGTGCCTACTACTACGTGGAGGCCGCCAACTATTGGGGAACGTTGCAGAAAATTAAAATTTTTCCTACGGTTTCACCAAGATCCATCTATGAGTTCATCTAAGCAACGAGTCATGGGAGAGAGATTGCATCTACATACCACTTTGTAGATCGCGAGCGGAAGCGTTCAAAAGAACAGGGTTGAAGTAGTCGTTCGCCGTGATCCTATCACCGGAGATCCTAGCGCCGAACGGATTTAAACCTACGCGTTCAACACACGTACGGAGCGGATGACGTCTCCTCCTTCTTGATCCAGCAAGGGGGAAGGAGAGGTTGAGGAAGAGGGCTCCAGCAGCAGCACGACGGCGTGGTGGTAATGGAGTGATAGTTCTCCGGCAGGGCTTCGCCAAGCACACGCGGAGGAGGAGAGGTGTTGGGGAGGGGAGGGGCTGCGCCTTCAAGTGTGTTGCAGCCTCCCTCGCCTCTATTTATAGGGGAAGGAGAGGGGGCGGCCCTCTAGATGGGATCTAGAGGGGGGGCTAGGGAGGGCTTGCCCCCCAAGCAAGGGGGCGCCCCCCCTCAGGGTTTCCCCCAACCCTAGGCGCATGGGCCCTAGGGGGGAGTGGCGCCCCAGCCCACTTTGGGCTGGATCCCTTCCTCATACAGCCCATAAGGCCCTCCGTCATACGGAGTGACAAATCCCACTCTCGATCCGTGTCAACCCAACAGACACTTTTGGAGATACCTGTAGTGCACCTTTATAGTCACCCAGTTACGTTGTGACGTTTGGTACACCCAAAGCACTCTTACGGTATCCGGGAGTTACACGATCTCATGGTCTAAGGAAGAGATACTTGACATTGGAAAAGCTCTAGCAAAACGAACTACACGATCTTGTGCTATGCTTAGGATTGGGTCTTGTCCATCACATCATTGTCCTAATGATGTGATCCCGTTAACAATGACATCCAATGTCCATAGTCAGGAAACCATGACTATCTATTGATCAACGAGCTAGTCAACTAGAGGCTCACTAGGGACATATTGTGGTCTATGTATTCACACGTGTATTACGATTTCCGGATAATACAATTATAGCATGAATAAAAGACAATTATCACGAACAAGGAAATATAATAATAATCCTTTTATTATTGCCTCTAGGGCATATTTCCAACAGTCTCCCACTTGCACTAGAGTCAATAATCTAGTTACATTGTGATGAACCAAACACCAATAGAGTTCTGGTGTTGATCATGTTATGCTCGCGGAAGAGGTTTAGTCAACGGATCTGCGACATTCAGATCCGTATGCACTTTGCAAATTTCTATGTCTCCATCTTGAACATTTTCACGGATGGAGTTGAAGCGACGCTTGATGTGCCTAGTCTTCTTGTGAAACCTGGGCTCCTTGGCAAGTGCAATAGCTCTAGTGTTGTCACAGAAGAGTTTGATTGGCCCCGACGCATTGGGTATGACTCCTAGGTCGGTGATGAACTCCTTCACCCAAATTGCTTCATGTGCTGCCTCCGAGGCTGCCATGTACTCCGCTTCACATGTAGATCCCACCACGACGCTCTGCTTGCAGCTGCACCAGCTTACTGCTCCACCATTTAACATATACACGTATCCGGTTTGTGACTTTGAGTCATCCAGATCCGTGTCGAAGCTAGCGTCGACGTAACCCTTTACAACGAGCTCTTCGTCACCTCCATAAACGAGAAACATGTCCTTTGTCCTTTTCAGGTACTTCAGGATATTCTTGACCGCTGTCCAGTGTTCCTTGCCGGGATTACTTTGGTACCTTCCTACCAAACTTACGGCAAGGTTTAAATCAGGTCAGTACACAGCATGGCATACATAATAGATCCTATGGCCGAGGCATAGGGGATGACGCTCATCTCTTCTTTATCTTTTGCCGTGGTCGGGCATTGAGCCGAGCTCAATCTCACACCTTGCAGTACAGGCAAGAACCCTTTCTTGGACTGATCCATTTTGAACTTTTTCAAAATCTTATCAAGGTATGTGCTTTGTGAAAGACCTATGAGGCATCTCGATCTATCTCTATAGATCTTGATGCCTAATATATAAGCAGCTTCTCCAAGGTCCTTCATTGAAAAACTTTTATTCAAGTAGGCCTTAATGCTGTCCAAGAGTTCTATATCATTTCCCATCAAAAGTATGTCATCTACATATAATATGAGAAATGCTACAGAGCTCCCACTCACTTTCTTGTAAACGCAGGCTTCTCCATAGGTCTGCATAAACCCAAACGCTTTGATCATCTCATCAAAGTGAATGTTCCTACTCCGAGATGCTTGCACCAGCCCATAAATGGATCGCTGGAGCTTGCATACTTTGTTAGCATTTTTAGGATCGACAAAACCTTCCGGCTGCATCATATACAGCTCTTCCTTAAGATAACCGTTAAGGAACGCTGTTCTGACGTCCATCTGCCATATCTCATAATCATAGTATGCGGCAATTGCTAACATGATTCGGACGGACTTAAGCTTCGCTACGGGAGAGAAAGTCTCATCGTAGTCAATCCCTTGAACTTGTCGATAACCCTTAGCGACAAGTCGAGCTTTATAGATGGTAACATTACCATCCTCGTCCGTCTTCTTCTTAAAGATCCTTTTGTTTTCTATCGCTCGCCGATCATCGGGCAAGTCTGTCAAAGTCCATACTTTGTTTTCATACATGGATCCTATCTCGGATTGCATGGCTTCAAGCCATTTGTTGGAATCTGGGCCCGCCATCGCTTCTTCATAGTTTGAAGGTTCACCGTTGTCTAACAACATGATTTCCGTGACAGGGTTGCCATACCACTCAGTGCGGAGCGTGTCCTAGTGGACCTCTGGTTCAGTAGCAACTTGATCCGAAGTACCTTGATCATCATCATTAATTTCCTCTCCGATTCGGTGTAGGCACCACAGAACATTTTCTGAGCTGCACTACTTTCCGGTTCAAGAGGTAATACTTTATCGAGTTCTACTTTCCTCCCACTTACTCCTTTCGAGAGAAACTCTTTTCCGAAAGGATCCGTTCTTGGCAACAAAGATCTTGCCTTCGGATCTAAGGTAGAAGGTATACCCAATGGTTTCCTTAGGGTATCCTATGAAGACGCATTTTTCCGACTTGGGTTCGAGCTTTTCAGGTTGAAGTTTCTTGACATAAGCATCGCGTCCCCAAACTTTTAGAAACGACAGCTTAGGTTTCTTCCCAAACCATAATTCATAAGGTGTCGTCTCAACGGATTTAGACGGTGCCCTATTTAAAGTGAATGTAACTGTCTCTAGAGCGTATCCCCAAAACGATAGCGGTAAATCGGTAAGAGACATCATAGATCGCACCATATCCAATAGAGTGCGATTACGATGTTCGGACACACCGTTACGCTGAGGTGTTCCAGGCGGCGTGAGTTGTGAAACGATTCCACATTTCCTTAAGTGTGTACCAAATTCGTGACTTAAATATTCTTCTCCATGATCCGATCGTAAGAATTTTATCTTTCGGTCACGTTGATTCTCTACCTCATTCTGAAATTCCTTGAACTTTTCAAAGGTCTCAGACTTGTGTTTCATCAAGTAAACATACCCATATCTACTCAAGTCATCAGTGAAAGTGAGAACATAATGATATCCTCCGCGAGCCTCAACACTCATTGGACCGCACACATCGGTATGTATGATTTCCAATAAGTTGGTTGCTCGCTCCATTGTTCCGGAGAATGGAGTCTAGGTCATTTTGTCCATGAGGCATGGTTCGCATGTGTCAAATGATTCATAATCGAGAGACTCTAAAAGTCCATCAGAATGGAGCTTCTTCATGCGCTTGACACCAATGTGACCAAGGCGACAGTGCCACAAGTATGTGGGACTATCGTTATCAACTTTACATCTTTTGGTATTCATACTATGAATATGTGTAATATTACGTTCGAGATTCATTAAGAATAAACCATTGACCATCGGAGCATGACCATAAAACATATCTCTCATATAAATAGAACAACCATTATTATCGGATTTAAATGAGTAGCCATCTCGCATTAAACGAGATCCTGATACAATGTTCATGCTCAAACTTGGCACTAAATAACAATTATTGAGGTTTAAAACTAATCCGTAGGTAAATGTAGTGGTAGCGTGCGACGGCGATCACATCGACCTTGGAACCATTCCCGACGCGCATCGTCACCTCGTCCCTTCGCCAGTCTCCGTTTATTCCACAGCTCTGCTGTGAGTTACAAATATGAGCAACGGCACCGTATCAAATACCGGGAGTTACTACGAGTAATCGGTAAGGTACACATCAATTACATGTATATCAAATATACCTTTAGTGTTGCCGGCCTTCTTGTCCGCTAAGTATTTGGGGCAGTTCCGCTCAAATGACCCTTCCTTTGCAATAAAAGCACTCAGTCTCGGGCTTGGGTCCATTCTTTGACTTCTTCCCGGCAATCGGCTTACGGGCGCGGCAACATCCTTGCCGTCCTTCTTGAAGTTCTTCTTTCCTTGCCCTTTTTGAACTTAGTGGTTTTATTGACCATCAACAATTGATGTTCTTTCTTGATTTCAACCTCTGCTGACTTCAGCATTGAGAATACTTCGGAATGGTCTTCACCATCCCTGCATATTGTAGTTCATCACAAAGCTCTTGTAGCTTGGTGGGAGCGATCAAGGATTCTGCCAATGACCGCCTTGTCCGGGAGGTTAACGTCCCATTTGGGACGGCGGTTGTGCAACCAGACATTTTGAGTATGTGCTCACCGTGAACTGTTTTCCTCCATCTTACAACTATAGAACTTGTCGGAGACTTCATATCTCTCGACCCGGGCATGAGCTTGGAAAACCATTTTCAGCTCCTCGAACATCTCATATGCTCCGTGTTGCTCAAAACGCTTTTGGAGCCCCGGTTCTAAGCTGTAAAGCATGCCGCACTGAACGAGGGAGTAATCATCAACACGAGACTGCCAAGCATTCATAATGTCTTGGTTCTCTGGGATGGGTGCATCACCTAGCGGTGCTTCTAGGACATATTGTTTCTTGGCTGCTATGAGGATGATCCTCAGGTTCCGGACCCAGTCCGAATAGTTGTTGCCATCATCTTTCAGCTTGGTTTTCTCTAGGAACGCGTTGAAGTTCATGGTGACATTAGCGTTGGCCATTTGATCTACAAGACATTTTGCAAAGATTTTAGACTATTGTTCATGATAATAAAGTTCATCTAATCAAATTATTTAATGAACTCCCACTCAGATTTGACATCCCTCTAGTCATCTAAGTGTTACATGATCCGAGTCGACTAGGCCGTGTCCGATCATCACGTGAGACGGACTAGTCATCGTCGGTGAACATCTCCATGTTGATCGTATCTTCCATACGACTCATGTTCGACCTTTCGGTCTCTTGTGTTCCGAGGCCATGTCTGTACATGCTAGGCTCGTCAAGTTAACCCTAAGTGTTTATGCATGTGTAAAACTGTCTTACACCCGTTGTATGTGAACGTAAGGATCTATCACACTCGATCATCACGTGGTGCTTCGAAACGACGAACTTTAGCAACAGTGCACAGTAAGGGGGAACACTTTCTTGAAATTATTATAAGGGATCATCTTATTTACTACCGCCATTCTAAGTAAACAAGATGTATAAAACATAATAAACATCACATGCAATTATATAAAGTAGTGACATGATATGGCCAATATCATATAGCTCCTTTGATCTTCATCTTCGGGGCTCCATGATCATCTTGTCACCGGCATGACACCATGACCTCCATCATCATGATCTCCATCATCGTGTCTCCATGAAGTTGCTCGCCCACTATTACTTCTACTACTATGGCTAACGCGTTTAGCAACAATGTAAAGTAATTTACATGGCATTCTTCAATGACACGCAGGTCATACAAAAATAAAGACAACTCCTATGGCTCCTGCCGGTTGTCATACTCATCGACATGCAAGTCGTGATTCCTATTACAAGAACATGATCTCATACATCACAATATATCATTCATCATTCATCACAACTTCTGGCCATATCACATCACATGACAATTGCTGCAAAAACAAGTTAGACGTCCTCTAATTGTTGTTGCATCTTTTACGTCGCTGCAATTGGGTTCTAGCAAGAACGTTTTCTTACCTACGAATAACCACAACGTGATTTTGTCAACTTCTATTTACCCTTCATAAGGACCCTTTTCATCGAATCCTCTCCAACTAAAGTGGGAGAGCAGACACCGCCAGCCACCTTATGCAACTAGTGCATGTCATCGGTGGAACCGGTCTCACGAAGCGCACGTGTAAGGTTGGTCGGGCCGCTTCATCCCACAATACCGCTGAAGCAAGATAAGACTAGTAGCGGCAAGCAAGTTGACAAGATCTACGCCCACAACAAAATTGTGTTCTACTCGTGCAATAGAGAACTACGATAGACCTAGCTCATGATGCCACTTTGTTGGGGAGCGTTGCAGAAAATTAAAATTTTTCCTACGGTTTCACCAAGATCCATCTATGAGTTCATCTAAGCAACGAGTCATGGGAGAGAGATTTCATCTACATACCACTTTGTAGATCGCGAGCGGAAGCGTTCAAAAGAACAGGGTTGAAGTAGTCGTTCTCGCCGTGATCCTATCACCGGAGATCCTAGCGCCGAACGGACGGCACCTCCGCGTTCAACACACGTACGGAGCGGATGACGTCTCCTCCTTCTTGATCCAACAAGGGGGAAGGAGAGGTTGAGGAAGAGGGCTCCAGCAGCAGCACGACGGCGTGGTGGTAACGGAGTGATAGTTCTCCGGCAGGGCTTCGCCAAGCACACGCGGAGGAGGAGAGGTGTTGGGGAGGGGAGGGGCTGCGCCTTCAAGTGTGTTGCAGCCATCCCCTCGCCCCTCTATTTATAGGGGAAGGGAGAAGGGGGGCCGGCCCCTCTAGATGGGATCTAGAGGGGGCGGCGGCCAAGGGAGGGCTTGCCCCCAAGCAAGGCGCGCCCCCTGGGAGTTCCCCAACCCTAGGCGCATGGGCCCTAGGGGAGTGGCGCCCAGCCCACTTTGGGCTGGATCCCTTCCTCATACAGCCCATAAGGCCCTCCGGGAGAGGTGGCCCCTCACGGTGGACCCCCGGAACCCCTCCGGTGGCCCCGGTACAATACCGATATGCCCCCGAACCTTTCCGGTGACCGTATGATGACTTCCCATATATAAATCTTTACCTCCGGACTATTCCGGAACTCCTCGTGACGTCCGGGATCTCATCCGGGAGTCCGAACAACATTCGGTAATCACATACAAGTCTTCCTAATAACCCTAAAGTCACCGAACCTTAAGTGTGTAGACCCTATGGGTTCGGGAGACATGTAGACATGACCGAGACGGCTCTCCGGTCAATAACCAACAGCGGGATCTGGATACCCATGTTGGCTCCCACATACTCCTCGATGATCTCATCGGATGAACCACGATGTCGAGGATTCAAGCAACCCCGTATACTATTCCTTTTGTCAAACAGTATGTTACTTGCCCGAGATTCGATCGTCGGTATCCCAATACCTCGTTCAATCTCGTTACCGGCAAGTCACTTTACTCGTACCGTAATGCATGATCCCGTGACCAGACACTTGGTCACTTTGAGCTCGTTATGATGATGCACTACCGAGTGGGCCCAGTGATACCTCTCCGTCATACGGAGTGACAAATCCGATCTCGATCCGTGTCAACCCAATGACACTTTCGGAGATACCTGTAGTGCACCTTTATAGTCACCCGATTACGTTGTGATGTTTGGTACACCCAAAGCACTCTTACGGTATCCGGAGTTACACGATCTCATGGTCTAAGGAAGAGATACTTGACATTGGAAAAGCTCTAGCAAAACGAACTACACGATCTTGTGCTATGCTTAGGATTGGGTCTTGTCCATCACATCATTCTCCTAATGATGTGATCCGTTATCAATGACATCCAATGTCCATAGTCGAAACCATGACTATCTATTGATCAACGAGCTAGTCAACTAGAGGCTCACTAGGGACATATTGTGGTCTATGTATTCACACGTGTATTACGATTTCCAGATAATACAATTATAGCATGAATAAAAGAAAATTATCACGAACAAGGAAATATAATAATAATCCTTTTATTATTGCCTCTAGGGCATATTTCCAGCACCAACGACCAGCAGTAGTTAGGAGGCTCCCAGGCAGGAGGCCTTGCCTTTTCGATCGATGTTGCTTTTGTGCTAGCCTTCTTAAGGCAAACTTGTTTAACTCATGTATGTACCCAGATAATGTTTCTTCCGCTGACTCTTGTGTTTTCGAGTTTATGTATTCGAGCCCTCGAGGCCCCTGGCTTGTAATATAAAGCTTGTATTATTTTTAATTTGTGTCTAGAGTTGTGTTGTGATATCTTCCCGTGAGTCCTTGATCTTGATCGTACACATTTGCGTGTATGATTAGTGTACGATTGAATCGAGGGAGTTACAAGTTGGTATCAAGCCGACTGCCTGTACGAACCCCCTTTCCAACTCCTTGGCCGAAGTTGAGTCTAGTCATTGGAAAACTGATTTACTAACATGGCTGTGAGGCTTACGGGCCCACGTCGCCATTAAGTGGTATTAAGATCTTCTACTCCTCGTCTATACTCTGGGACTCTGATGTCTCTTCTATTCGAGTTAAATGATTTTGCTAACTCTAACTCTAGGTTCTTGTAAATACTTTCTCCCGGAGAGGCCCTCACTCCAGATGATTGCTTCGCGCACCAGAATATTCTGAAGATACTCTCCGATGTTTCCCGAGACCCTTGTGCCCTTTGTCATTGCGATCCCTACCACCGATAAATCCTTATACGTAACTACCTACATTTGTCGTTCAGACAATCATTCCCAGTTGCTCTTGTTATTACAAGATGCATTGAATTATTCTTCGACTTTTAAGAATCCCCTGTGTCACTGCCTTGTGATTCTTTGCCACATGAATACATCTACGGATAATTCCTCTCACTTATCGAGGATTTGATCATTCCTAGTTGATCAAGCGACTCACAAGATACTTTGAAGTACTATCCGATCTTCAATAATTCTCTCCGACTATTGCTCTTCAAATACTTATCTGCTTGCATTATGGTTACTTCCATATGTCTAGCAATACTCATTAGCATCCTTTGTCATCGTAATTTCGAGCATTTGATTTGATATGTTTGCGAATACTCACGATCATTAGTCCTAATTAGAATTCTTCCCATCGGCTCAGACGTCACCCCAGACATGAGCTGGTGTTCGACAAATCAAGCCTTGATTTATTGTCACTATGAGTCTATTGAACTTATCCATCCTTAATCAGAGCGTTTGCTTCTGGTCTCTTGAATTGGAAATCGCAATCCCATTGCATTTGAGCTTTGAATTAGTCAGTTGTTTCTATAATCTGATCTACTTGCATTCCTTCTTCTTCTGGTTGAGTACCACTGCTCACATCAGATCCCTTGTGGACCACCAGATCCTTTGTTGGGTTTTATCCGACAACGTCCTTCTTATTCAGTAACCTTGTGAGCCTTTCCTCGGATACATAATGCCTTTGGTAAGTTGTATCCTCTGCTTTCTCAACCATGCTCTACTTTCGAGCTTGTGTTATTTATTCCTGAAGATTACGATGTATGTTCCTAAGATACCTCAATGGGTTGAACCTATGCCTTCCACAATCTGTGTGAACCCGGAAACTTCTACGGGTCATACTCTATTAGTGTTGTGCTAGATAAAATTTGAACACTACGGCTTTGTCGAAAATGAGAAGTGAATGAAAGGTTATGCATTGATGAAGTGGGAGTCGGCCTTGAACCTTTGTGTTCATGCCCATGGACCCGATGTGGAACTTATCATGGAAGCTTCTTGTTATGATAATAATTCCCTTGTGATAAGTTCATCTAGTATCTATGTTTGGTCCTTTGCGACTGTGGTTCCGACCATATTGTTCTTATTTGATTCCATTTCCCGGACAAGTTAAAGTACTTGTCTTCTGCAGAACTTTTCACCTGTCCAACCTCTATTCCGCTCTACCCTCGAGTATTACCCTCTGTTATCTCGAAAATATCACGGAACTATGTAACTTCTTATGAGTTCTTCATCAACTATTATTTCTCGCCGATTCAAAGTTTCCACGGGTTTTGAGTTGTTAGACACTCGAGAACGCCGATAACTAATTCGATGTCTACACTTTCCTTTCCATTGTTTTGTTTATCCTTTCTTGTAACGTAACATATCTGAGCAATGATAATTCGATGCTTATGTAAATACCTCAATATACAACTCTGTCAGTAAGATTTTGTTACTATTGTTGATGACATTCCGGTAGCCACCGATGGACGAGAACTGGCCTATTGGTCCGCCTCACCTTGTGAGCAGAAAAATGGTTCTCTTCATCCCTCGCCCTTGGTGCCAACGTTGTTGCCAACATAATTGACAGGCTATCCTCTAACTTGCCTTGCTGTCATGACCGTGCAAATATTAGCGCCTTCCTGCTTCTAACCCACATGGTGGGCCCATAACCCACAATTCCACATGATCTAAACCCGACTCTCATATACATCCCTGTTTTCTAAGTTATTACTCGTGCGTGGCTTCGTATGTAATTCATGAGCCACATTCCTAGTGATCTATTCTGGTATGAGACACAATACTTATTCCAATTGCTCTGAACCCCTTTTACTCATTGTTTCAGGCAACGAGCGACTGCCTAACCCTCCTGAAGCTTCTTATTGCACCTTCTTTCCATGCTCTCGATGACTTTCTTGAATTTCAACTCGAGAGATGCATCTATGCCATGTTCATTGAGATAGTCTCCAGGTACCTATCATGTGTTGAGCTCCGTCCTTCCCGAGTCTTTCCCCCTTACTCTACCCCTTAAATCTCGGGACGAGATTTCTTGTAGTGGAGGAGAATTGTGATGCCCGGATAATTAAGCTACAGTAATCCCCTACTAATGATGCCATGTCATCATTTTCACTGTTACTAAATCCCCCTTGGATTCAATTCGGTTCAAATTCAAATTTAAATTAAAGTCATAGTTTAAAGTTTTAGAATGTCAAAGACAAAATGTTCAAAGGGTGGCAAATAATCCCTGGATATTTGTCATGTTGGAACCAACCTCTTTGGAATTCCCAAAATGCCCCTGGGAATTAATTTTTGGTCCAGCAGCATTTATTTTGGCCTTTTCAATTTCTAAAAATGGTTAGACAACTCCTTTTGACCCCATACTTTTTTGTTCCATCTCAATTTATTGTGTTAGAATTATGTGCCAAGTTTTGTTCAAAACAAAACTCATTTGTTTCTAAAAGAAAATGGAAACTAAGGCTAACAGTAATATCAAATTAAAAGAAAATGGAAACTAAGGCTAACAGTAATATCAAATTAAAAGAAAACTAAAACAATAAAAAGAAAACCCTCTCCCCCCTGGGCCAAATGGCCCAGCTGGCCTCACTGGCCAAACTGGACCGACCCAGCTCCCCCGCTTCCTCCATCTCCCTGTTCCTTACCCCCTCGTGGTGAAAGTGCAACTATCCCTAGGTGGTTTTGGTAATTCCTAACAACATATAGCTCATTGAGCTAATGCTATTTCAAGATTAATATTTCAGGAGAGCTCAATGATTGGCATGGCATGGATGAGAAAAGTGGACCCCTCAAAATGCTAAGGACAAAAGGATTGGCTCAAGCTCAAAGCTCAAGACTCTACATTTTCTATTTTAATGATCCAAGATCACATTGAGTCTTTAGGAAAAGCCAATACTATGAAGGAGGGATGTGGTGTTGCTTAATGAGGTTCTTGCTCAAAATGCTTAGTGATATGCTCCAAAGCCCTCAACTACTTTATCACATCTACCTTTGACCTAACCAAAAGTCAAACTCGGCCCCACCGATTCTTTCCATCCGACGCCACCGAGTTCAGATGTCATAGCCACTGCCACAAACCCTAGGCAAATCGGTCTCACCATAGGGATCTCGGTCTCACCGAGATGGGATTGTAATCTCTCTGTTTCCCTTCGTAAAATTTCGGTCACACCGAGATGAGCGATCGGTCCCACCGAGATTGCAATGTAAACTCTCTGTTTTCCTTTCATAACATTTCGGTCTCACCGAAAAGAGCGAATTGGTCCCACCGAGTTTACCTGACCAACTCTCTGGTTAGCTTATTACCAAAATCGGTCTCACCGAGTTTGTGTAATTGGTTTACCGAGATTAAGTTATGCCCTAACCCTAACCATATCGGTCCTACCGAGTTGCATGTCGGTCCCAGCGAAAATCCTAACAGTCACTAGATTTGCTGAATCGGTCCGACCGAGTTTATTAATTCGGTCCCACCGAGTTTGGCAAGTTGTGTGTAACGGTTAGATTTTGTGTGGAGGCTATATATACCCCTCCACCTCCTCTTCATTCGTGGAGAGAGCCATCAAAACAAACCTACACTTCCAACTTATATTTTCTGAGAGAGAACCACCTACACTTGTGTTGAGGTCAAGATATTCCATTCCAACCACATAAATCTTGATCTCTAGCCTTCCCCAAGTTCCTTTCCACTCAAATCTTATTTCCACCGAATCCATATCCCGTGAGAGAGAGTTGAGTGTTGGGGAGACTATCATTTGAAGCACAAGAGCAAGGAGTTCATCATCAACACACCATTTGTTACTTCTTGGAGAGTGGTGTCTCCTAGATTGGCTAGGTGTCACTGGGGAGCCTCTGACAAGATTGTGGACTTGAACCAAGGAGTTTGTAAGGGAAAAGAGATCGCCTACTTCTTGAAGATCTACCGCTAGTGAGGCAAGTCCTTCGCGGGCGACGACCATGGTGGGATAGACAAGGTTGCTTCTTCGTGGACCCTTTGTGGACTCGCGCAACAGTTACCCTTCGTGGGTTGAAGTCTCCATCAACATGGATGTACGATAGCACCACCTATCGGAACCACAGATAAAAAAACTCCGTGTCAACATTGCGTTTGCCCCTTCAAAATCATCCCTTTACCTTCATATGAAATTGTTTTACATTCCGCTGCTATACTCTTAGAATTGCATGTGTAGGTTGATTGCTTGACTTGTGCTAAGTAGCTAAAATCTGCCAAGAACTAAAATTGGGAGAAGACTAGATTTTTATTTGGTCAAGTAGTCTAATCACCCCCCTCTAGACATACTTTCGATCCTACAAGTGGTATCAGAGCTTTGGTCTCCATTTGCTCTGATTTCCATAGCTTTTGGTGGTCATAGCCTTGGTTTCACAACCTAGGAGCGTATGGCGTCTAGCGAGGGAAATTACCACCATAGAGGTCCTTACTTTGATGGTACCAATTTTGCTAGTTGGAAGCATAAGATGAAAATGCATATTCTTGGACATAACCCCGCCGTTTGGGCTATTGTGTGTATTGGCTTGCAAGCTGAATTCTTTGATGGGAGAGAACCTAACCGTGAAGCTAGCGCGGAAGAGTTGAAGACGCTGCAATACAATGCTCAAGCTTGTGATATCCTCTTCAACGGATTGTGCCCCGAATAATTCAACAAAATCAGCCGTCTTGAGAATGCAAAGGAAATTTGGGATACTTTGATTGATATGCACGAAGGTACCGACTCCGTCAAGGAATCTAAGTTGGACGTGCTTCAAAGTTTGCTTGACAAGTTCAAAATGAAGGATGGTGAAGGTGTCGCTGAAATGTACTCTAGGCTTGCTCTTATCACAAATGAGATTGCCGGCTTAGGAAGTGAAGAGATGACCGACAAATTCATCATCAAGAAGATCCTAAGAGCCTTGGATGGAAAATATGATACCGTGTGCACATTGATCCAAATGATGCCCAATTACAAAGATCTCAAGCCAACGGAAGTCATTGGAAGAATTGTTGGTCATGAGATGTAACACCCTGGATGTAAACTTCCCCTTTTGGGCAATATATCAATTTGACCTCATCCAATTCTTGTGGGTTTTGTCATGCTTGGCCTCATCTTGTTTGGTTATGTGGGTTTCTATTTTCTTTGTTTTGCTCTTGCTCTTTTTACCATATTGCATTTGTGTCTCTTGTCATCTTGCGTTCCATTCTTATCATGTGTTTGTGGTGTTCTCTCACTTGTTGTGTTGTTGCATGTTTCATTCTCAACTTGCATTACCATCTCCTTCTTCCCTCTACTTCTTGCCTTATCAAGTGCTATCTTTTCCTTTCTCATTTAATGTTCATCTTCTCCCTGCAATTCTTGCTCCCTACACTAAACCTCTCTGCCAAAAATCTCCTCATTTGAAGTTGTTTTGGTCAGGTTCTAAAATGACACAAGTTTGAAATATTTCCAAACTTGTCTTATTTTTCTACCTTTAAAAATGCCCATTACAATTTATTAAAATAGTGGGGAATTCCAGGAGTTTGGGGATATTTTTCTTTTACTCCAACTCTTCTCATTTTTCCCTGTGCTTTCTTTTCTCTTCTTTTTGGTTTTAAAAAGGAAAAGGGAAAGGAAGGCAGCAGTAGCAGTGGCAGCCCAGCGAAGCCTCTCCACTGGCTCGGCCTCCAAGCCGCCCAGCCCCTTCAACCCCTCAAGAGCCTGGGAGGCGCGCCAGCCCGCTCGCTCTTTCTCTCCTGCCTTTGCGCACCAAGCAGCCAAGATACCCCGCTAGTGCCACTCCACGTGGACGCCGCCCGCCCCCTTGCGAGCAGCAGTGCTGTTCACCTCACCCACCTTTCCCTCTCCTCTCGCCGTCGCCATGGGGACCCCGAGCACGAGGGAGCGTGAGCTCGACCCCGTCGCCCTAGCCTCCTTTTATCCCCTCTCCGTGTCCACCCGACCCCTAGGGTTTCCCTCTCCCTCTCGCCGCCGCCGCCAGGTGAGTAACCACCAAATTCGCCGCTCCCGCTCCGTCCCGAGCGCATCTGAGAGCGCGCCTCGTCGCTGGCGTGCTCTCCGGCCACCCCAAGCCCGCAGGTCGTGTCCATCTTCTTCCTCGTCGTCGACTTCGTCCACGACGTAGACTACGGTGCGCCGGATCGTCAAGTTCGTCGACGTCCCCGTCTTCCCCCTCCCTCTCGGTCAGAAGCCCGACAAGTTCAGAGCACGACTCCGTCGCCGCAGGCCCGACTCCGTCGCCGTACTTTTGTCCTTGGGTAAGGAGGTATAACCTACTTCCTCCCTGCTCCTTCCTATCGTCGTTTGATCACCGTAGAGCTCGCCCGATCCGTGTCTAGCCACGCCTGTAGTGCTCCGGCGAACTCTGAAGTGTGTTGGTTGTGCGTCCTGCTGCAGCAAGCACCCCTGGCGCCCTGTATGCGTTCGGCTCTTGCCTAGCCGCGTCTCTCCACGCCGCGTTTGCCCCATGCACTCACCGCGCTGGAGAGCCAGAGCAGAGATCCCCGCCTTGCCGGACCGCCCTGCCCGACACGAGCTCAAGCTCGTGCTCGAGCCTACTCTTGCGGCCACACGCGCTCCCCACTGCTTCCGCACTCTCGCCCGGCCGCTTTGAAGCCACGCAGCCTGGCCGCTGGCTGTCCCCGCCGCCGACTAGAGCAGCCGTTCCCCATGTAGATGGAAGCCCCGTCCTTCGCTTCAATTTCTTCTGCTAAGTTCGCCCTCTGTATCACAAGCGTCGTGCTAGCGCAGTGGCTAGCGCCCTGTGCTCTCTTTCGAGGGGTTCTGGGTTCGAATCCCAGGCGCGCCCCTTTTTATTTTGTTTTCTTCCTTTTCATCGTTTCGTATCTTCAGCAGCAGAAGCAGTTAAGGGGCCGAGGCCCTTCTCTGTCAGTCGCCGCCGCCTAGCCTAGTGGTAGCAGGGGCAGAGTCCCACCGGGGAGACCCGGGTTCGATTCCCCCCGAGGCTGCTTTTCTTCCCCCCTTTTTAAACCTGCTATGCCACTGTCTCTATGACAGTAGGACCCCACCAGTCAGCCTCTCAGCGCCTCCTCCATATTTATATTTTTTTTCCTTACCCCACGTTTCCGTTTCTGGATTGCTTCCTTTTCCGTTTTAGGCAAGTCCATTTCTGGACGTTTCCAAATCTGGAATATGCCATTTCTGTTAACTTCCATTTTAGGCAGGTTTTGACTTAGTGCTTTTGTGATGATTTTCTCTCGCAACCCTAACATATTATATATGTTTTGGGGTAGAAAAATCCCACCAACTCAGTGGTGGCATTAGTTTCTGCATTTGAGCAAGTTTATGATCATGTCTTTTTGCATCATGTTTATGTGTTGTTTTTCATGGGTATATTTACTGCTTTATGCGTTGAGGTAGTTTGCACGCGAACATGGCTTTGTACATCATGCTGTTATTGAAGGTTTCTCACCATTCTTGTTTTGCTCGCCATATCCAACCCGTGCATCCGATTCCGGTGATCTCTATATCGATTTCTAACGAAAACATCTCATCTTTCCGATGGCATGCTTGGTTTGCCAAGATGATGCCTGGTTTTTCATTTACCTTCCGGAGCGCACATACGCTTTGCATATCACTTCCCGCATACCAGGTCATGTTTTGCATCATGTTGATTGTGCATTGCACCGTGATTTATTGTGGTTCCTTTGTTTGTGTTGTTGCTTTGGGTAGAGCCGGGAGACGAGTACGTGAACGAGGAACCTGTGGAGAACGCTTTCGAGGATCAAGCTTTCGGCAACTCTGAGAACATTGCAGGCAAGATGACCATACCCTCGAAATCACTTCTATCTTTGCTATGCTAGTTGCTCGCTCTTTTGCTATGCCTATGCTGCGATGCCTACCACTTGCTATATCATGCCACCCATATTGCCATGTCAGCCTCTAACCATCCTTTCCTAGCAAACCGTTGATTGGCTATGTTACCGCTTTGCTCAGCCCTCTTATAGCGTTGCTAGTTGCAGGTGAAGTTGAAGTTTGTTCCTTGTTGGAACATGGAGATGTTGTTCCTTGTTGGAACATGTTTACTTGTTGGGGATATCACAATATATATATCTGCTTAATTAATACATCTATATACTTGGTAAAGGGTGGAAGGCTCGGCCTTATGCACGGTGTTTTGTTCCACTCTTGCCACCCTAGTTTCCGTCATACGGTGTTATGTTCCTTGATTTCACGTTCCTTACGGTTGGGTGATTTATGGGACCCCTTGACATTTCGCTTTGAATAAGACTCGTCCAAAGAAGGCCCAACATTGGTTTTACCATTTGCCACCTAAGCCTTTTCCCCGGTTTTCGCGAGCCCGAGGGTCATCTTATTTTAAACCCGGGCCAATGCTCCTCTAAGTGTTGGTCCAAACTAGAGCACCGTATGGGACCATTCTGGGCAACTTGGATTACGTCGGTTCTCAGACGCTTCGCTTATCCGGTGTGCCACGAGAACGAGATATGTGCAGCTCCTATCGGGATTTGTCGGCACATTCGGGTGGTTTTGCTGGTCTTGTTTTTATTTGTCGAAATGTCTTGTAGTCCGGATTCCGAGATTGATCGGGTCTTCCCGTAGAAGGAATATCCTTCGTTGACCGTGAGAGCTTATAATGGGCTAAGTTGGGACACCCCGCAGGTAATATCTTTCAAAGCCGTGCCTGCGGTTATGAGGCAGATGGGAATTTGTTAATGTCCGGTTGTAGAAAACCCAAAGTTGACCTCAAATAAAATACACATCAACCGCGTGTGTAACCGTGATGGTCTCTTCTCGGCGGAGTCCGGGAAGTGAACACGGTGTTGGAGTTATGTCTGACGTAAGTAGTTCAGGATCACTTCTTGATCGCTACTAGTTTCACGACCGTGCTTTGCTTCTCTTCTCGCTCTCTTTTGCGAAGTAGCCACCATATATGCTAGTCGCTTGCAGCAGCTCCATTTTACTACCCTGTTCTTCCTACCAGCTTAAATAGTCTTGATCTCGCGGGTGTGAGATTGCTGAGTCCCCGTGACTCACAGATACTTCCAAAACAGTTGCAGGTTCCGACGATGCCAGTGCAGGTGATTCCACCGAGCTCAAGTGGGAGTTCGACGAGGAACGTGGTCGTTACTATGTGTCTTTTCCAGATGATCAGTAGTGGTGCCCAGTTGGGACGATTCGGGGATCTGTGTAGCATTTGGGGTATCTTCTTTTATTTTGGTTCCGTAGTCGGACCTTGAGTGTACTCTGAATGATGGATGTTTAATTATGTACTGTGTGAAGTGGCGACTGTAAGCCAACTATGTATCTTTCCTTTAATTATTACATGGGTTGTGTGAAGATTACCTCACTTGCGACATTGCTTTCAATGCGGTTATGCCTCTAAGTCGTGCCTCGACACGTGGGAGATATAGCCGCATCGGGGGCGTTACATGAGATGTCACTCAAGGATAAGGAGGAACTCCACAATAAGTCAAGTGGTGCTTACAAAGCCTCATGTGAAGCTCCCACATCATCATGTGAGAAACAAACCTTCAATGAAGAATTGAGCCTAATGGTGAAGAACTTCAACAAGTTCTACAAGAGTAGAAGCAAAGAGAGAAGTTCCAAGTCAAGGTCCTACAATGACAAAAGATCTTCTAGTCGTGAGCGTAATTGCTACAATTGTGGAAGACCCGGACACTATTCCAATGAGTGTACGGCACCCTACAAAAGAAGAGAGGATTCTCCCGAGAGAAGAAGTAGAAGAGAAGAATCACCATCAAGAGAGAGAAGGAGTAGAGATGATCGTTATGAACGAAGAACATCCCGGAGAAGCAAGGATTCGGAAAGGAAGGACAAGTCATCAAGGAGCGACACAAAACAAAGACATCAAGCTCATGTTAGTGAATGGGTATCCGGCTCCAACTCCGATAATCACTCCGAGAGAAGCTATCACTCCGACTCCGAATATACTCAAGATGAAGGTGTTGACGGTCTAGCACTTGTGTCAACCAACTCCTACGACATATTTGATTCACCAAATGAAGGACTTGGAAGATGCTTCATGGCTAAAGGCCCAAAGTTATCACACCCCGAGTATGTTGATTTCAATAGTGATGAAGATGACTTGTTAGGTGATGATGATTTACTTGTTGACAACTCTAGTGATGAATACTATGATGAAACATCAATTAATCATGCTAATCAAGATAAAACGAATGACAATGATAAGGAGAAGATTGAGCTTCTAACTAAAGAACTAAAAACTCTTAAGTTAGCTCATGAAACTATCTTAGGAGATCATCGAGAACTTTTAAGGACTCATGAGAAATTACGCTTTGAAAAGCTCAACCTCGAGCAAGAGCATGAGTTCTTAAAGGCAATCAATGATGATCTTCGCAAGAAAAGTTCTGCTTACATTGCCAAGCATTTACTCTTATCCACTTACATGCCTCAAGTCAAGTAGTGACAAGAACAAGAAAGATTCTTCCTCTAGTAGTAACAATAATCATGCTAAATCCAATGCTGTTGCTTCTAGTAGTTCTCTTGATTCCACTAATGATTCTCTTATCCAAGTTACACTTGAGCAATAAAATAGCTTATTGAAGGGAATTATAGAGAAAGATGTTTACAAGAGCCTTGTCGGGAGTAAGCAATTCGAGGAAATTGTACGCAAGCAAGGAAGGCACCGGAAGGACCAAGGTGTTGGTTTTGAACGAAAGTTCAATGCCAATGGAGTTGAGTGGGAAGAAGATCAATACCCCAAGACAAAGTTTGTTCCCGAACAAGATAAGTATGATCCTACTTCTTTCAAAGGGACACAAGCTCAAGATGATCTTCCACCACAAGACCACAAGCAAAAAGGCAAGGATAAGCTTCAAGAGGAGATTGATGCATTTGAAGAAGCACCTAAGGCCTTGGTCAAGTGGGTTCCCAAGACTACATCAAGCTCTACTTCATCAAGTACGACTACAACCCCAAGGATTCCCATCAAGATGGTGTGGATCCGAAAGAAGAAGAACTAGAGAGTTCTTGAGGGTGACTCCACCAACATACTTCACTATTATCATTTTGCCAATGACAAGTGCAGTCAACTTCCACATCTTGCACTAGTTCAAGGAGTCACAAACCCTCTTGTTGGTAAGACAAGGGACAAGGTAACCTAATGCTTTCATAGACATCATCTTGTGTGTGCATCACTCCATGTCTATGGATATCCTTGTTTGTTCCTTGTGGGACTAACCCGTGTAGGTATTGAAAGTGCAACTCACTCCAAAGGATTGCTCCAAAAGATCTACATTAACATTGAGCATCCACATCTGCAACACCTACATGAAGTCATCATCGACAAAACCCAAGGTTAGTTCATCCCTCTTAGGGGGGATCTCACATCTAGGGGGAGCTTTACTCTAAAAATTGAGCTAAAGCAACTCTAATGGTGTGATCACAACAACGCTTTATGTAAAAGTGGTAACCCCGCTTGTGCTTAAACGATGTGTATGACCTATGATCAAATGTTCTCATTTGACTCCTAAGTCAATATACTCATATATAGATGACCTAGTCATTGTCATTTGCTTGATAGATGCTAGAATTGGATGTGCATGCTTTGCCACATATTTCATTTGCCATTTTATTGTGTGAGCATGTTGGTTGCATAATTTACTCATTCGAGGACATCCACTTGTTGTTTTGATTGTTTGGTTCCTTTTCTTTTGCCAAGTGGATGGACAAGAATGCCTAAGAACCTTCTCTAGCTATCTATGCTTTTCTCGTCTCAAACTCTATTCATGCTACATCACAAAGTTTGATCAAGTCAGATTCGAACCACTCTGTGTGAGGAGCACTCGGAGTCCCCGATTCGTCATAGACTTAAACTTCCAAAACTTCTTTGTGCGTTTCGGTCTGACCGATTCATCCATTTTGGTCATACCGAGATCACTAAGTCGATCTAGGTTTTCAATCTTGGTGCAACCGATTTGAACTTTTCGGTCACACCGACAAGGTCATGCTATATATATCCCCGGGCCAAAATTTGGAAATTTCTCCGAACCTCTTCGCCCGCGCTCAGCCTGCTCTGCCTCTCTGGGTCTCCGAATCGTCCTCCTCATCGCCAGCTGCCTCCCGCCGCTGGTCTCCGCCGCCATCAACGGAAATCGTCTCCGCCGTTGCCGCCGTAGCAGGTCCATCGCCACACTTAGGGTATGGACTTGATCTTTGTGCTAATCTTACTCCGATTCTTAGCACATTGTTTTTGCCATGTATCTTGCCACGATTGAGATCACTCTATCCAACGAAATCACTCCGTATTTTAGATATGGATTGAAAATTTAGGGTTAGGTTTCCGCCGAAACCATCTCGGACCAACCGAGTTGTTGAAATCGGTTCCACCGATTTGGATAAGGCCATTGCACATGTGGTTCTCGGTCTGACCGAGAATTGCAAATCAGTGTGACCGAGTTCAATTCTTTGTGAAACCCTAGCAGTGTCGGTGCCACCGAACTGTGACTCGGTTTGACCGAGTTCACCAGTTTAGGTTCCAAAAGCTGCTTCGGTATCACCGAGATTTCAAATCGGTAGATCCAAAATGCTTTCTGTGGAAAACTAAAAGTGAGTTTTTGACTCATTCTTTTGCAAAAACCTCTGTACTTTGTGATGCTCATCCACTCTATCTCATCTATATCTATTCACAGAGTCAGCTGTTAGTGTTTGCATCATGTCAGATCAGAGTGACAGTCAGAACAAGTCTGAGGAGCAAGTTCAAATGAGTGAGGGCACTAGTCCCTCTAGCAGCTATGATGAAGGCAGCAGGAGCACTCCAAGCAACTTGCCTAAGGCATCCACCAGGGCCAGAAAGAAGAGAACCTCAGATTCTGAGGATGAGGACTATGTGGCTGATGAGGAAGAGGCAACCTCAAAGAAGAAAGTGCTGAAGAAAGAAGCTAGCACAACAGCTCCACTAAAGCCAGGTCTGAAAACAAAAATGGCAGCAAGGAGAGTTCCTATGTCCAAAGCCAGAGCATCAACTGTTGAAGCCTCAAAATCTGCTGCTGAAGAAATTGGAGAGGGCAAGAAGAGGAAAGAGAGGGTCAAGAAGACCACTGTCAAAGTAATTGGGAAGCCCTCAATGATGGAAGAGGAAGAGGGAGAGGTTGCTGCACCAGCACCTAAAGCCCAGAAGCTCATGGGAGATGCTATAAGGTCAGGGGCTGCTCCATCTAAGCCTAAAGAAGCTCCCAAGGCAGCTGCTCCAAAACCCAAAACTGCACCCAAGAGGAGTACCAGAAACATCCCAGCTGCAGAGAAGAACAAGGCCCAGTGCCTGAAGCTGTTATATAAGAAGATGATGAGTCACATGTCTTGAGAAAGTTGAAGCCCAAAATTCCAGATCACAATGATGCTCATCCAGTAGCTGAGAACATGAAGATCAGGAAGGACTCAAGATTGAGACTATGGAGAGAGTCTGATCCATATGCTACCAGGAGAAGGACTGCTGTGGACTATAGATTTCACACCAAGGAACATCAGGACTTCTATGAGACAATTCTGCTTGACAAGAAGCCCATAGTGTGTGACATGAGATGGGTTGACTGGGAGTACATCAAGGAAAATGAAGAACACTATCCTGGAGTCTATGATAGTTTCAAGGTATGTGGAGTTGATAAGTTTGTGGCTCAGAAGTTCACAAAGTGGAATGATGAGCTTATTATGCAGTTCTACTCCACATCTCACTTCTACCCAGATGGAAGGATTGTCTGGATGTCTGAAGGTACCAGGTACCAATCAACAGTTGAGGAATGGGCTCAGTTGATCCATGCCCTAGAAGAACAAGAAGATGACTTGGATGTCTATGCCAAGAAGAAAAAGGATCACAACTCCATGGCTAGCATGTACAAGGAGATTCCTGATGCAGATCTTGAGACTCACCAATTTGGTTCAATGAAACATTTGCTGTTAGGACTGCCTACAATCAACTGGATCCTCAGCACACTCTATTGCCAAATTCAGGAGATCACAGAATGATCAGAGGACATTCCATCAACTTGCTGCACATATTTGATGTCCCACAGAAGTTCAAAGTCATGAGCCTAATTGTGGAAACCATTAAGAGAACAGCTGCAGATCATAAGAGAAGTTGTGGGTATGCCCCACAGATCCAGGAGCTGATCAACTCCAAGATGGGCACTGGCACATATCTCTTGGACAAGGAACATATGCCCATCTACCCAGACTTTGAGGACAACACTATGGGCATGGATGAAGATGAACCATCTTCTATGCAAGCACAAGCAAAGAGGGAGAACGCAAGGACTGAAAAGGCTGCAAAGATGCCAACCATGGATGAGGCATCTCAGTATCTTCTGAAGAGCAAGCAAGATCAGCTTGGCTACTTGATTGCCTCCACTCTGAGGATTAAGAAGGGATTGGCCACCTTGACTCAAAATCAGGAGAGCTTGGAGAGGATCTTGGAGCAGAAGTTCTATGATTTAGATGTGAAGGTCACTGAGATACAATCAGCTGTTGAGCAACTTAAGGATGAAGTGCAGGAGAAGAAGGGCAAGACTACCACTGATGCTTTTGCTAAAGTGCCTAGAGGATAGAGGTCTGCTGCTATGCCAGTTACAGACACCAGAGCAACTACATCTTCACCAGCTACAGCCTCAGTGCCATCAGCTCCAGCACCCACTCCACCAGCTCCATCTACATCAACTGATGCCTTCGTTCTTGGAGTCTTATCTACACCACCACCTGAAGACCAAGCCTGAGAGTCGATCTAGCACTATGCATTTTTTATGAACTTTTTGGTAACTTGTTGCCAAAGGGGAGAAAATGTATAGATCATAAACTTTAGAGAGAGTGTTGCTTTTTGTTCTCTCTTTGGTGGTTGAACTTTGTTATTTGCTTGGTTGAGATACTTTATGCCTTTGTGTGATACTTGGATGATCATGTGTTTGATCATATGCTACCTTAATGCTTGTTGGATATCATTATCCTCTTATATTCCCATATGATTATCCAGTTTGCTTGGTGATGAGTGCATGTATTTAATTATTATCATTTTGAGCGCTCCACCAAGATGTATGTGACATGGAAGAGTAGCCCATGATCCTAACTCATTGTGCATTTGCAGTCCAAAGCAAATATTAAACTATGCACAAATTTAGGGGGAGCTCTTGCTTTTCACAAACTTCTCAAAGCGACAATGTTTTTCACTCTTACTATCATTTGTCGAAGCTTTGATCTATATGTTGTCATCAATTACCAAAAAGGGGGAGATTGAAAGTGCAACTATCCCTAGGTGGTTTTGGTAATTCCTAACAACAGATAGCTCATTGAGCTAATGCTATTTCAAGATTAATATTTAAGGAAAGCTCAATGATTGGCATGGCATGGATGAGAAAAGGGGACCCCTCAAAATGCTAAGGACAAAAGGATTGGCTCAAGCTCATAGCTCAAGACTCTACATTTTCTATTTTAGTGATCCAAGATCACATTGAGTCTATAGGAAAAGCCAATACTATCAAGGACGGATGAGGTGTTGCTTAATGAGGTTCTTGCTCCAAAGCCCTCAACTACTTTCTCACATCCACCTTTGACCTAAACCAAAAGTCAAACTCGGCCCCACCGATTCTTTCCATCCGGCGCCACCGAGTTCAGATGTCATAGCCACTGCCGCAAACCCTAGGCAAATCGGTCTCACCGATAGGGATCTCGGTCTCACCGAGATGGGATTGTAATATCTCTTTTCCCCTTTCGTAACATTTCGGTCTCACCGAAAAGAGCGAATCGGTCCCACCGAGTTTACCTGACCAACTCTCTGGTTAGCTTATTACCAAAATCGGTCTCACCGAGTTTGTGTAATCGGTCTTACTGAGATTACGTTATGCCCTAACCCTAACCATATAGGTCCTACCGAGTTGCATGTCGGTCCCACCAAAAATCCTAACGGTCACTAGATTTTCTGTATCGGTCTGACCGAGTTTATTAATTCGGTCCCACCGAGTTTGGCAAGTTGTGTGTAACGGTTAGATCTTGTGTGGAGGCTATATATACCGCTCCACCTCCTCTTCATTCGTGGAGAGAGCCATCAGAACGAACCTACTCTTCCAACTTATATTTTCTATGAGAGAACCACCTACACTTGTGTTGAGGTCAAGATATTCCATTCCAACCACATAAATCTTGATCTCTGGCCTTCCCCAAGTTGCTTTGCACTCAAATCTTATTTCCACCAAATCCATATAATGTGAGAGAGAGTTGAGTGTTGGGGAGACTATCATTTGAAGCACAAGAGCAAGGAGTTCATCATCAACACACCATTTGTTACTTCTTGGGGAGTGGTGTCTCCTAGATTGGCTAGGTGTCACTTGGGAGCCTCCGACAAGATTGTGGAGTTGAACCAAAGAGTTTGTAAGGGCAAGGAGATCGCCTACTTCGTGAAGATCTACCGCTAGTGAGGCAAGTCCTTCGTGGGCGACGACCATGGTGGGATAGACAAGGTTGCTTCTTCGTGGACCCTTCGTGGGTGGAGACCTCCATGGTCTCGCGCAACCGTTACCCTTCGTGGGTTGAAGTCTCCATCAACGTGGATGTACGATAGCACGACCTATCGGAACCACGGATAAAAAATCTCCGTGTCAACATTGCGTTTGCCCCTTCAAACTCATCCCTTTACCTTCATATGCAATTGTTTTACATTCCGCTGCTATACTCTTAGAATTGCATGTGTAGGTTGATTGCTTGACTTGTGCTAAGTAGCTAAAATCTGCCAAGAATTAAAATTGGGAAAAGGCTAGATTTTTATTTGGTCAAGTAGTCTAATCACCCCCCTCTAGACATACTTTCGATCCTACACGTGGCCACCACCGATGGGCGCCACGGCCTCGGCAGCCGCCATGGCAGTCATCCACCGGCCGCACCCCGCCTACTTAGTCGATGTCGACGCCCCTCCCCCGGACCGAACCGTAGCGCGCCTCCCTCCCCACTCTCTCCCTCGCCTCGCCAAGATCTGCTCCGCACCGGAGCCGCCTCCTCGCCTTGAAGCCCGAGGCCACTGCCTCACCTCGCCGGACCCCCCTCCGCTGTCCGCTCCATTGACCTTGTCCACGAGCTCGAGCTCCGCGTTTCTCCTCTAACGCCACTGCCCCTTCTTCCCCGACACCGTCCCCAACATCGTCTTCCTCATCGGGACCTCGCCGCTCGTCTCCGTCGACGCCGGCCGCCTCTACACTCCCGTTGATCACCGGGCCTTCATGCGCCCTCCCAGTTTGCACCTGCCCCTTTCCCCGCCTTTTCCCCTTTTTTTCAGTCGCCGTAGCCGCCGTGGCCGAAGCTCCGCCATAACCGCGCCGAAGCTCACTGCCCGTACATGCCCGGCCACGCGCTACCTCGCCTCTGGCCGCGGCCTGACCGCGCCCTCGCTGCTCGCCCGGACCACGCTCCGGCCGCTCTCGCTGCAGCCAACCACGCGTCGAGCCCCTGCTCGCCCGTCCGCGCACCGCCCGCAAGACGTCGACCGCGTCCATGGCCGCCCGCCCACTGCTCCCTCCACTGCTGCAGCCCAGCCCCCTGCCGCTGATGCTGCCTCCTCGCGCGGCAGCGCCACCGAGCCGCCCAGCCGTGGCTCTCCGCCTTGCCTCACCGTCGCCTGCTGGCCGTCATCCACCTCCCACCGCAAGGAGACCTCCCCGCGAGCCCCTTGGTCGCGCCGGCCTGCTCCCGCCTCCCCACAGCCGCCTATGCCGCGCGCCGCCGCCCCCTGTGTTCGCCTCCGCTTTGCCACAGATGGCGGCGAGCCTCGCCGAGGCCCGCGGCGTCGCCCCGCCGCACCGGGCTACGACCTCCGCCGGCGCCCCGTGTTGCCCCCTTCGGGTGCACGGGCGCCCACGCCTACAGCGCCCCTGCGCCCGTTAACCCGCGTGGCCTCCTGGGCCACTTCCAAGTGGGGCCCGCCCCTGTTAAAAAAAGTGGAAAAGAAAATATATGTACATAAAAATAATTTAATTAATTAGTTAATATGTGTCCATGACAGACGGGCCCCACTGCCCTGTTTGACTAGTCAACGGTCAATGTTGACCGCTGACATCATGATGACATCATAATGATGTAATAACCCCATTTTGGTTTTAATAATAATTTCAGCAAATGTTTAAATCTTTGAAAAATCATAGAAAATAAATCGTAACTCGGATGAAAAAGTTTTCTACATGAAAGTTGCTCATATCGATGAGGCGGATCCGACTAAGCGTTCCGTTCGTCCCCCACACGCCCCTAGCATGGCGAACATGCAACCTTCCCCCTTCGATTCATCTGTCCGAAAGTGCCAAACTTCGGGAAAACTTTCCTGGATGTTCTCCTCCTTCGTCGGTAGCGTGTAGCACTGTGTTAGAACACCCCTAGCGCTGCTTACTGTATTGTCATGCATAGTATTGCACTTGTTTGCTCTATATTTATTGTTTCTTCCCCCTCTTCTCTCCGGTAGAACCCGAGACCTCTGCTGATGCCCCTGTGATCGACTGCGTCGACGACAACCCCTTCTTCTGTTTCAGCGGAGCTTTCAGACAAGCCCCCCCTTTGATCATCCCGATATCGCCCATTCCATTCTCTCATGCTTGCATTAGATTTTGCTACTGTAATTGATTGCTCCTATTCTGATGCATAGCCTGATTTTGTACCCTGCTTATTGTTACCTACCTGCTTATCATACACTGCTTAGTATATGTTGGTTAGTGATCCATCAGTGACCCCCACCTTGTCCTTGTTGCCCCTACTTCATCATCAAAGACCTGACCAACGGGATCGAAGACCAGGCCCCGGCACCGCACATCACTTTCCCCTTAGTTTCTCGACACTACTGGGTTACTATCGAGTGCCGAGGGTGAGATCTCATCAGCACTTCTGAAATTGACCCTGTAGTGTAGCTATCCGGTCGTGGTCATCGAGGGTGATTCCGCCTTAACCACTTCCGATATGACTCTGTCGTGCAACCCCTCAAGTGTGAACCTCGAGGGTGTATCCTCTTATGTTTACCTTGATGAATACATCGAGTGGAATCCGTCAAGGGTGATTGCTCAGGTTTCCCCCTTGGTGTTAGACACAGGGTTACTATGGTTACTATGACTTTATACTGAACCATGTTACTAAAGGCGGGTCGGACCTGAGGGGTACCCGTGCGAGCATATTTGCGAGTGATGAGGAGTCAGGTTGACCTGGAGGGTGCCCGCGAGACAATTACGGGGCATGGCCAGACATTTTTAGCCCTTGCCGCAAGCCCTCGAGACGGGGCGACGGGGTCACATCTTTCGTGAGTCTCTGCTTGTTACCGCGCGTTCCTAATCCACTATGATTTGGATATTTGATCCGAGGGGCCTCTGGCCTGATAGCACTAACCATCACGTGGGCATAGTATGGGCGTTCTACGTCGTATACATTAGTCGAAGCTTAATAGACGTCAGCGACTGAGCGGCGCGCGCCGGGTTGGACTGGTAAGCTCCTGCCTTTTTAGGGAGGTAGCTAGGTCTGCTCACCGGTTGCGTACGCAATGTGCATGAGTTCCCGGGGCGATGGCCCATGACCCCTGGGGGCATAGGTTTAGTCCGGCGTGCTGACCTCCCTATTAAGCCTAGGTCAGGTTGCGGCGTATTGTTTGACCGAGGCCGGGCATGACCCAGGAAAGTGTGTCCGGCCGGAGTTAATCGAGCGTGGTGGGTAAGTTGGTGCACCCCTGCAGGGAAGAAAACATCTATCGATAGCCTGTCCTGCGGTAACGGACACTTGGAGTTGTATCCCGATCGATACAGCCTCCAGCAACCATATGTTGGGAACGTAGTAATTTCAAAAATTTTCCTACGATCACGCAAGATCATGGTGATGCATAGCAACGAGATGAGAGTGTTGTCTACGTACCCTCGTAGACCAGCAACGGAAGCGTTGACGCAGCGTAGAGGAAGTAGTCGTACTTCTTCCCGATCCAACCGATCCAAGTACCGAGCGTCGGCACCTCCGAGTTCTGCACACGTTCAGCTCGATGGCGTCCCTCGAACTCCGATCCAGCCGAGTGTTGAGGAGAGTTTCGTCGAGACGACGGCGTGGTGGCGATGATGATGTTCCACCGGCGCGAGGCTTCGCCTAAGCTCCATAGCGGTATATTCGAGGTGTAGTTTGGTGGAAGGGGCACCGCACACGGCTAAGGAACGATCTCAATGATCAACTTGTGTGTCATGGGGTGCCCCTGCCCTGTATATAAAGGAGGGAAGGGAGGGCTGGCGGCCAAGGAGAGGTGCGCCGGTGTCCTACTCCTACTAGGAGTAGGATTCCCCCAAATCCTAGTCCAACTAGGTTTCCCCAAGTGGGAAGAGAGAGAGAGAGCGCCCCTTCTCCTAGTCCTAATAGGACTAGGGAAGGGGGAAGGTCTGACCAGCACTATGGCCCCTTTCTCTTCCCACTAAGGCCCATCAAGGCCCATTGACCCCGGGAGGTTCAGTAACCCCGGTACTCAGTAAAATTCCCAATTTCACCGGAGTGATTCCGAGTCAAACATAGGCTTCCAATATATCAATCTTTATGTCTCGACCATTTGAGACTCCTCGTCATGTCCGTGATCTCATCCGGGACTCGAACAACCTTGGTACATCAATATCTTATAAACTCATAATAAGCATCATCGAAGCGTTAAGCGTGCGGACCCTACGGGTTCGAGAACTATGTAGACATGACCGAGACACCTCTCGGTCAATAACCAATAGCGGGACCTGGATGCCCATATTGGCTCCTACATATTCTCGAAGATCTTTATCGGTCGAGACCGCATAACAACATCGTTGTTCCTTTGTCATCGGTATGTTACTTGCCGAGATTCGATCGTCGGTATCCAATACCTAGTTCAATCTCGTTCTTGGCAAGTCTCTTTTCTCGTTCCGTAATACATCATCTCACAACTAACACATTTAGTTGCAATGCTTGCAAGGCTTATGTGATGTGCATTACCGAGAGGGCCAGAGATACCTCTCCGACAATCGGAGTGACAAATCCTAATCTCAAATATGCCAACCCAACATGTACCTTCGGAGACACCTGTAATGTACCTTTATAATCACCCGATTCGTTGTGACGTTTGGTAGCACCCAAAGTGTTCCTCGGGCAAGCGGGAGTTGCATAATCTCATAGTCATAGGAACATGTATAAGTCATGAAGAAAAGCACTAGCAACAAACTATACGATCAGGTGCTATGCTAATGGAATGGGTCATGTCAATCAGATCATTCAACCAATGATGTGATCCCGTTAATCAAATAACAACTCCTTGTTCATGGTTAGGAAACATAACCATCTTTGATTAACGAGCTAGTCAAGTAGAGGCATACTAGTGACACTCTGTAGGTTTATGTATTCACACATGTATTATGTTTCCGGTTAATACAATTCTAGCATGAATAATAAACATTTATCATGATATAAGGAAATAAATAATAACATTATTATTGCCTCTAGGGCATATTTCCTTGATCTCCCACTTGCACTAGAGTCAATAATCTAGATTACACAAGTAATGATTCTAACACCCATGGAGTCTTGGTGCTGATCATGTTTTGCTCGTGGAAGAGGCTTAGTCAGCGGTGCGCAACATTCAGATCCGTATGTATCTTGCATATCTCTATGTCTCCCACTGGACCAAATCCGGATGGAGTTAGGCGTCTTTTGATGTGCTTGGTTCTCTTGTGAAATCTGGATTCCTTTGCCAAGGCAATTGCACCAATATTGTCACAAAAGATTTTCATTGGACCCGATACACTAGGTACAACACCTAGATCGGTTATGAACTCCTTCATCCAGACTCCTTCATTAGCTGCTTCGAAGCAGCTATGTACTCAACTTCACATGTAGATCCCATAGCGACGCTTTGTTTGGAACTGCACCAACCGACAGCTCCACCGTTTAATGTAAATACGTATCCGGTTTGCGATTTAGAATCGTCCGGATCAGTGTCAAAGCTTCGTCGGCGTAACCGTTCTGACGAGCTCTTTGTCACCGCCATAAATGAGAAACATATCCTTAGTCCTTCTCAAGTACTTAAGGATGTTCTTGACCGCTGTCCGATGATCCACTCTGGATTACTTTGGTACCTGCCTGCTAAACTTACTGACAAGGCACACATCAGGTCTGGTACACAGCATTGCATACATGATAGAGCCTATGGCTGAAGCATAGGAACATCTTTCATTTTCTCTCTATCTTCTGCGGTGGTCGGGCATTGAGTCTTACTCAACTTCACACCTTGTAATACCGGCAAGAACCCTTTCTTTGCACGATCCATTTGAACTTTTTCAAAACTTTATCAAGGTATGTGCTTTGTGAAAGTCCTATTAAGCGTCTTGATCTATCTCTATAGATCTTAATGCCCAATATGTAAGCAGCTTCACGAGGTCTTTCATCGAAAAACTCTTATTCAAGTATCCCTTTATGCTATCCAGAAATTCTATATCATTTCCGATCAATAATATGTCATCCACATATAATATCGAAATGCTCTGAGCTCCCACTCACTTTCTTGTAAATCTGAGGCTTCTCCAAAAGTCTCATATAAAACCAAATGCTTTGATCACACTATCAAAACGTTTATTCCAACTCCGAGAGGCTTGCACCAGTCCATAAATGGATCATTTGGAGCTTGCACACTTTGTTAGCTCCTTTGGATCGACAAAACCTTCGGTTGCATCATATACAACTCTTCTTCCGTAAATCCATTCAGAATGCAGTTTTAACATCCATTTGCCAAATTTCATAATCATAAAATGCGGCAATTGCTAACATGATTCGGACGGACTTAAGCATCGCCACTGGTGAGAAGGTCTCATCGTAGTCAATCCCTTGAACTTGTCGAAAACCTTTTGCAACAAGTCGAGCTTTATAGACGATAACATTACCATCAGCGTCGGTCTTCTTCTTGAAGATCCATTTATTCTCAATTGCTTGCCGATCATCGGGCAAGTCAACCAAAGTCCACACTTTGTTCTCATACATGGATCCCATCTCAGATTTCATGGCCTCAAGCCATTTTGTGGAATCTGGGCTCACCATCGCTTCTTCATAGTTCGTGAGGTTCATCATGTTCGATAACATGACTTCCAAAATAGGATTACCGTACCACTCAGTGCGGATCTTGCTCTGGTTGATCTCTGAAGTTACTGAGAAACTTGATCTGAAGTTTCATGATCATCATCATTAGCTTCCTCCCTATTTGGTGTAGGTGTCACGAAACTGTTTTACGTGATGTACTATTCTCAATAAGGGAGTAGATACGATTATCTCATCAAGTTCTACTTTCCTCCCACTCACTTCTTTCGTGAGAAACTCTTTCTCCAAAAAGTTTCAATTTAGCAACAAAATCTTGCCTTCGGATCTGTGATAGAAGGTGTACCCAACTGTCTCCTTTGGGTATCCTATGAAGACACATTTCTCGATTTGGGTTCGAGCTTATCAGGTTGAAGCTTTTTCACATAAGCGTCGCAGCCCCAAACTTTCAGAAGCGACAACTTTGGTTTCTTGCCAAACCACAGTTCATAAGGCGTCGTCTCAGCGGTTTAGATGGTGCCCTATTTAAAGTGAATGTAGCCGTCTCTAAAGCATAACCCCAAAACGATAGCGGTAAATCAGTAGAGACATCATAGATCGCACCATATCTAATAAAGTACGATTCTGACGTTCGGACACACCATTACGTTGTGGTGTTCCGGTGGCGTAAGTTGCGAAACTATTCGCATTGTTTCAAATGTAGGCCAAACTCGTAACTCAAATATTCTCCTCCACGATCATATCGTAGAAACTTTATTTTCTTGTTACGATGATTTTCCACTTCACTCTGAAATTCTTTGAACTTTTCAAATGTTTCAGACTTGTGTTTCATTAAGTAGATATACCCATATCTGCTCAAATCATCTGTGAAGGTGAGAAAATAACGATATCCGCCACGAGCCTCAACATTCATTGGACCACATACATCGGTATGTATGATTTCCAATAAATCTGTTGCTCTCTCCATAGTTCCGAGAGCGGTGTTTTAGTCATCTTGCCCATAAGGCACGGTTCATAAGTGCCAAGTGATTCATAATCAAGTGACTCCAAAAGTCCATCGGTATGGAGTTTCTTCATGCGCTTTACACCGATATGACCTAAGCGGCAAGTGCCACAAATAAGTTGCACCATCATTATCAACTCTGCATCTTTTGGTTTCAACATTATGAATATGTGTATCACTACTATCAAGATTAAGTAAAACAAACCATTCTTCAATGGTGCATGACCATAAAAGATATTATTCATATAAATAGAACAACCATTATTCTCTGATTTAAATGAATAACCGTCTCGCATCAAACAAGATCCAGATATAATGTTCATGCTCAACGCTGGTACTAAATAACAATTATTTAGGTCTAATACTAATCACGAAGGTAGATGTAGAGGTAGCGTGCCGACTGCGATCACATCGACTTTGGAACCATTTCCACGCGCATTGTCACCTCGTCCTTAGCCAATCTTCGCTTAATCCGTAGCCCCTGTTTCGAGTTGCAAATATTAGCAACAGAACCAGTATCAAATACCCAGGTGCTACTGCGAGTATTAGTAAGGTACACATCAATAACATGTATATCACATATACCTTTGTTAACCTTGCCATCCTTCTTATCCGCCAAATACTTGGGGCAGTTCCGCTTCCAGTGACCAGCCTGCTTGCAATAGAAGCACTCAGTTTCAGGTTTAGGACCAGACTTGGGTTTCTTCTCTTGATCAGCAACTTGCTTGCCGCTCTTTTTGAAGTTTCCCTTTTTCTTTCCTTTGCCCTTTTTCTTGAAACTAGTGGTTTTGTTAACCATCAACACTTGATGCTCCTTTTGATTTCTACCTCCGCGGTTTCAGCATCGCGAAGAGCTCGGGCATTGTTTTGGTCATCCCTTGCATATTATAGTTCATCACGAAGCTCTTGTAGCTTGGTGGCGTGATTGGAGAATTCTGTCAATGGCGCAATCATCCGGAAGATTAACTCCCAGTTGAATCAAGTGATTGTTATATCCGACATTACGAGTATATGCTCCTTGTGAACCGTTCTCCTCCATCTTACAGCTATAGAACTTATTGGAGACTTCATATCTCTCAATCCGGGCATTCGCTTGGAATATTAACTTCAACTCTGGAACATCTCATATGCTCCATGGTGTTCAAAACGACGTTGAAGTCCCGGTTCTAAGCCGTAAAGCATGGCACATTGAACTATAGAGTAGTCATCGACTTTGCTTTGCAGACGTTCACAACTTGGCGCAGCCCTTGCACCAGGCCTGGCACCTAACGGTGCTTCCGGGGCGTAATTCTTCCGTGCAGCAATAAGGATAATCCTCAAATTACGGACCCAGTCCGTGTAATTGCTGCCATCATCTTTCAACTTTGCTTTCTCAAGGAACGCATTAAAATTCAACGGAACAACAAAGACGAGCCATCTATCTACACATCATAGACAAGCAAGATACTATCGGTACTAAGTTCATGATAAATTTAAGTTCAATTAATCATATTACTTAAGAACTCCCACTTAGAAAATATCCTTCAATTCTCTAAGTGATTGCGTGATCCATATCAACTACACCATGACCGATCATCACGTGTGATGGAGTAGTTTCAATGGTGAACATCAATATGTTGATCATATCTACTATATGATTCACGCTCGACCTTCGGTCTCCGTGTTCGAGGTCATATCTTATATGCATAGCTCGTCAAGTATAACCTGAGTATTCTGCGTGTGCAACTGTTTTGCACCGTTGTATTTGAGCGTAGAGCCTATCACACCCGATCATCACGTGGTGTCTCAAAGACGAAGAAATTTCATAGCGGTGCATACTCGGGAGAACACTTCTTGATAATTTAGTAAGGGATCATCTTATAATGCTACCGTCAATCAAAGCAAAATAAGATGCATAAAGGATTAACATCACATGCAATCAATATAAGTGATATGATATGGCCATCATCATCTTGTGCATGTGATCTCCATCTCAAGCACCGTCATGATCACCATCGTCACCGCGCGACACCTTGATCTCCATCGTAGCATCGTTGTCGTCTCGCCAATCTTATGCTTCTCGACTATCGCTACCGCTTAGTGATAAAGTAAAGCATTACGAAGCGATTGCATTTCATACAATAAGCGACAACCATATGGCTCCTGCCGATTGCCGATAACCGGTTACAAAACATGATCATCTCATACAATAAAATTCAGCATCATGTCTTGACCATATCACATCACAACATGCCCTGCAAAAACAAGTTAGGCGTCCTCTACTTTGTTGTTGCAAATTTTACGTGGCTGCTACGGGCTGAGCAAGAACCGTTCTTACCTACGCATCAAAACCACAGCGATACTTCGTCAAATAGACTCGTTTAACCTTCTCAAGGACGGGCGTAGCCACACTCGATTCAACTAAAGTGAGAGAGCAGACACCCGCCGGTCACCTTTAAGCAACGAGTGCTCGGGCGGTGAAACCAGTCTCGCGTAAGCGTCTGGCGTAATGTCGGTCCGGGCCGCTTCATCTCACAATACCGCTGAACCAAAGTATGACATGCTGGTAGGCAGTATGACTTGTATCGTCCACAACTCACTTGTGTTCTACTCGTGCACATGACATCAACGCATAAAACCAGGCTCGGATGCCCTGTTGGGAGCGTAGTAATTTCAAAAATTTTCCTACGATCACGCAAGATCATGGTGATGCATAGCAACGAGATGAGAGTGTTGTCTCACGCCCTCGTAGACCAGCAGCGGAAGCGTTGACGCAGCGTAGAGGAAGTAGTCGTACTTCTTCCCGATCCAACCGATCCAAGTACCGAGCGTCACGGCACCTCCGAGTTCTGCACACGTTCAGCTCGATGGCGTCCCTCGAACTCCGATCCAGCCGAGTGTTGAGGAGAGTTTCAATCGACCGACGGCGTGGTGGCGATGATGATGTTCCACCGGCGCAGGGCTTCGCCTAAGCTCCGCAAGCGGTATATTCGAGGTGTAGTTTGGTGGAAGGGGCACCGCACACGGCTAAGGAGCGATCTCAATGATCAACTTGTGTGTCATGGGGTGCCCCTGCCCTGTATATAAAGGAGGGAAGGGAGGGCTGGCGGCCAAGGAGAGGTGCGCCGGGGTGTCCTACTCCTACTAGGAGTAGGATTCCCCCAAATCCTAGTCCAACTAGGTTTCCCAAGTGGGAAGAGAGAGAGAGAGGCGCCCTTCTCCTAGTCCTAATAGGACTAGGGAAGGGGAAGGTCTGACCAGCACTATGGCCCCTTTTCTCTTTCCCACTAAGGCCCATCAAGGCCCATTGACCCCCGGAGGTTCCAGTAACCCCGGTACTCAGTAAAATTCCCAATTTCACCCGGAGTGATTCCGAGTCAAACATAGGCTTCCAATATATCAATCTTTATGTCTCGACCATTTGAGACTCCTCGTCATGTCCGTGATCTCATCAGGGACTCGAACAACCTTGGTACATCAATATCATATAAACTCATAATAAGCATCATCGAAGCGTTAAGCGTGCGGACCCTACGGGTTCGAGAACTATGTAGACATGACCGAGACACCTCTCGGTCAATAACCAATAGCGGGACCTGGATGCCCATATTGGCTCCTACATATTCTCGAAGATCTTTATCGGTCAGACCGCATAACAACATCGTTGTTCCTTTGTCATCGGTATGTTACTTGCCCGAGATTCGATCGTCGGTATCCAATACCTAGTTCAATCTCGTTCTTGGCAAGTCTCTTTTCTCGTTCCGTAATACATCATCTCACAACTAACACATTTAGTTGCAATGCTTGCAAGGCTTATGTGATGTGCATTACCGAGAGGGCCAGAGATACCTCTCCGACAATCGGAGTGACAAATCCTAATCTCGAAATATGCCAACCCAACATGTACCTTCGGAGACACCTGTAATGTACCTTTATAATCACCCGATTCGTTGTGGCGTTTGGTAGCACCAAAGTGTTCCTGGGCAAGCGGAGTTGCATAATCTCATAGTCATAGGAACATGTATAAGTCATGAAGAAAAGCACTAGCAACAAACTATACGATCAGGTGCTATGCTAATGGAATGGGTCATGTCAATCAGATCATTCAACCAATGATGTGATCCCGTTAATCAAATAACAACTCCTTGTTCATGGTTAGGAAACATAACCATCTTTGATTAACGAGCTAGTCAAGTAGAGGCATACTAGTGACACTCTGTAGGTTTATGTATTCACACATGTATTATGTTTCCGGTTAATACAATTCTAGCATGAATAATAAACATTTATCATGATATAAGGAAATAAATAATAACATTATTATTGCCTCTAGGGCATATTTCCTTCACCATATATGCATGTAGTGATAGCCTTTATCTGTTCATTGCTCTACTGTGTTATATTGCCAGCATATTCCTTGTGCTGACCCGTTTTCGGGCTGCAACATATCATGTTGCAGACTTTTCAGACGAGTAGTAAGGTGTGATAGATCGTTTGTCATGCACTCAGCTATGCCGTTGGAGTTGATGGACTCACTTTATCTTCCAAGCCTTCCGCTGTTATCGCTTTTAGATGGCCTTACACCATATTTATTGTAATAAGTTCTCTTTTGAGACACTCGATGTAATAAGTGTGTGATTGCTTCTCTGTTATAAATCCTTCGAGTACTGTGTGTCAGCATTACCGATCCAGGGATGACACTGAACACAGAGACTTGACTGTCTAAGGTCGGTTCGCTACAAGATGGTATCAGAGCACACGCTGAATGTAGGACATGACCACTAAGATGAGCCATAGGTCACTCTTCTCTACTCATTTCCGACTCCTCTCCATTTTATACTCTTTAGGATGGCGGACTCGAGGAACAAGTTTGCACAACCGGATGAAGACACACCCTTTGGACGACACCTGAAGGAAGTCACTAGGTACCTGAACATCAGAATACCAAGCTTCACCGGGACCTATATCGCTACTTTACCAGAAGAAGAGCGCTGGATGAGTCGAGTTCAAGTTCCAGGAAGGACATTCACGCCAGTTGCGGAGCCCATAGAGTTTTCTTTTGATGCCCCAACCTGGAGTCTAGGAAAGAGCATGGCAGCCCACATCGCCATGGGACGCATCGGCGAAGTCTACAAACAGGAGCTGAAGGACACTATCTACCAAATATGTGGGCGCCGAGATGAGCATTGGGAGATAGTCAACACCAGGAGGGACATGTCCATAGAAGCTTTCATTCAAAAGTTAAACCAGCACATTCGATGCCAGGAGAACCATATGTGCGCAGGCATGATAGATTTGAAGAAGGCGATGACTAGGATCACAGAGCTAGAAGAGGAATTCAAGTCTACACGCGATGGATATGAAGAGGAAATGATGATACTTGTGGAGAAGAATGACAATCTAACAAGGAAGCTAGGAGTTTTCATGGGAGACACTGCGCCAGGAGGAGAAGACGACGAATCCAAGGAAATTCTTTCTGAAGACTACATCATCATCGACGACACCGACTCCGACCCCGACGATAGTGATGATGATTATGAAGACGAAGCTGGAGCAGATATCATGGAGTCTTCCACCGATCAATATTTCTAGTAGACCACCATATGATCAAGTAGTATTCCCCCATGTATATAATAGTAGTCTGAGCACTGTAACAATAGTTAGATCGATTGTATGCCCTTTCTTGATTGATTGAGTGATATTATATGATTGTGTTTGTCTCATGTGCATATGGGTGGTGTTTTCTCCCTAGACCTCATTTCTATTCTAATCTCTCCCCTCTAAACCCATCAGATGCCTCCGAGATGTGACACCGGATTTTTCTTCCCACCGGAGATCACCTAGTTGATCCAGCAACAGAATGCCTTGATGCAGATACTAGTTCAGAACCAAGGCAACAATAACAACAACCCACCGCCACCACCTCCAGTTGACAACTTAGCCTGTTTTCTGAGGTTGTAGCCACCGGTGTCTTCCTGTAGCACCGAGCCAATAGTTGCTGATGACTGGTTACGCAAGATTGGAAGAGAGTTGACCACCGCAGGTTGCACTGATGCTGAGAAGGTGCGTTTTGCCGCACACCAATTGGATGGACCAGAAGCATCATGGTGGGAGAATTACACAACCACTTTCCCTATAGCCAATATCACTTGGGATCAGTTTCAGCAAGCATTCCGCACCGCCCATGTCTCAACTGGAGTTATGAGCATGAAGAAGCGTGAGTTTCGCAACTTGCGCCAGGGAAATCGTACTGTGGCCTAGTACGTAGATGAGTTTAGTAAGCTATCTTGTTATGCCCCTGTTGATGTGGCCAGAGATGCCGCGAAGCAAGAGAAGTTTATGGAAGGGCTTAATGATGAGATGAGCATGCAGTTGATGGTGGCAACATTTAACAACTACTAGGAGCTGGTAGACAAGCCTCTTATGATTGAAGGGAAGCAACAACAGATTGAGAGCCGCAAGAGGAAGTATGGACAAGGAAAGTATAATTCTGGAGCTCAGCAGAAGCCTCAGTTCACCCCGAACTCGGGAGAATTAACCCATAACCATGGAGGCCACACTCACAATGGAGGTAGTTCGCATAACCATAGCGGCCCCAAGAATGGAAACGTGAATGGAGCAGGCAGCAATCAGAACCGCTCTAACCCAGCCACACCCGCCAAGAAGGATCAAAGTCACATTACCTGTTTCAAGTGCGGGAAGACTGGGCACTATGCCAATGATTGTCCGAAATTGAAGAACGGAAATGGCAATGGAAGCGCTGGGAAGAAGCCCAACCCTCTCAACAGGGGACAAGTGAACCACGTGAACATGGAGGAGGTCGAAGAGCAGCCCGATGCAGTTATCGATAAGTTTTTGGTTAAGTCATTTTCCGCCCTTGTTTTATTTGATACTGGTGCATCGCATTCATTCATTTCAAGGGGATTTGTGGACAAGTTTAAGTTACCCACCTTAGCCCTTAGGACACCCTTGCTAGTAAGCTCACCCGGTGCAGAGTATATGGCCAGCCGATGGTGCGATCGGATATCCTTAACCATTGGTAGCCATGTTTTCCCCTTAGACCTTGTAATTTTGGAGTCACAAGGATTGGATGTAATACTAGGAATGGATTGGTTATCGAAGTATGGGGGAAACATTGACTGTGCTAGTAGGTCAATTCTGCTCACCACCCCGGAGGGAAAAAGGATCAAGTATGTATCTAGGCATGCGCCTAGGAGGACTCAAGTAAATTCTCTCTCAGGAGTTGTTCAGGAGAAGTGCCGGTAGTGAAGGATTACCCCGATGTATTTCCAGAGGAGTTACCAGGCATGCCGCCTGATTGAGATATTGAAATTTTTCGATAGAGCTATTGCCAGGCAACAGACCAATATCGAAGAGACCGTACCGGATGCCCGCAAATGATCAGGAAGAGATCAAGAAGTAGATTAAGGAGTTGTTGGAGAAAGGTTACATCCGACGAAGTTCATCACCATGGGGAGCCCCAGTGCTCTTGGTTGAGAAGAAGGATGGATCATTGAGAATGGTTGTTGATTATTCATGCATTGAATGAAGTGACGATCAAGAAGAAGTACCCACTGCCGATGATCAATGATTTGTTTGACCACCTGCAAGGAGCTAAAGTATTTTCAAAGATCGATTTGCGATCAGGATATCACCAGCTGAAGATTCGAGATAAGGATATACCAAAAATAGCATTCACCACAAGGTACGAGTTATATGAGTATAAGATTATGTCATTTGGACTGACTAACGCCCCTGCCTATTTCATGAGTATGATGAACAAGGTGTTCATGGAGTTCTTGGATAAGTTTGTCGTGGTGTCTATTGATGATATTTTAGTATACTCGAAGAATGAAGAGGAACACAAGGAGCATTTGCGTTTGGTTCTCGAGAAGCTCAAGGAACATCAGTTATATGCCAAGTTCAGCAAATGTGAGTTCTGGTTGAAGGAAGTTGGATTCCTTGGACATGTTATATCAGGAGAAGGTATAGCAGTGGATCCTACCAAGGTTCAGTCAGTCACCGAGTGGTTGGCACCCACCTCAGTTGGAGAGATCCGCAGTTCTCTTGGACTCGCGGGATACTACCGGAGATTTATTGAGAATTTCTCCAAGATTGCGAAGCCTGTGACGACATTGTTGAAGAAAGATACCAAGTTCCATTGGACATAGGAATGTGAAGCAAGTTTCCAAGAGTTGAGAAACGTTTTACTACAGCCCGAGTGCTAATTCTGCCAGATATATGGAAGGATTTCCAAGTGTATTGCGACGCCTCACGCTTAGGACTTGGAGGAGTACTTATGCAAGACGGAAGAGTTGTTTCATATGCTTCACGATAACTTCGACCGCATGAGTTGAATTATGCCACACATGATTTGGAGTTAGCAGTCGTAGTGCATTCACTCAAGACCCGGAGACATTTTCTTACTGGAAACCATTGTAATGTGTACACGGATCACAAGAGTTTGAAGTACATTTTTACCCAGAAGGAGCTGAACTTCAGGCTGAGGAGATGGTTGGAGCTCATAAAGGATTATGATATGAAGTTGCACTATCATCCAGGCAAGGCAAATGTTATAGCAGACGCTTTGAACCGAAAGGGTTATACCAATACCATAGTAACAGGAGGATTGCCAAGGGAGTTAGCAGAAGATCTCAGGGAGCTTCGTTTGGATATAGTTCCTAGAGGTTTTGTTGCAGCATTGGAGGTTCAGTCAACATTGTTGGAAAAGATTAGAGAAGCTCAGAAGGATGATAAAGAAATTGCTGAAATAAAGGAGAAGATGAGTGAAGGAAAAGCCAAAGGTTTCGTGAGGACGAGCACAACACCTTGTGGGTTGAGGACCGTGTATATGTGCCCAACAATGCTGAGATCAGGAAGTTGATACTACAGGAAGCTCATGACTCACCATACTCGATACAACCCGTAAGCACTAAGATGTATTTGGATTTGAAGGAGCATTTCTGGTGGACTGGAATGAAGAAGGATATTGCCGAGTATGTAGCCGTATGTGATGTATGTCAAAGAGTGAAGGCAGAACATCATAAGCCAGCAGGACTACTGCAGCCTATGCCGCTACCCGAATGGAAGTGGGACAAACTTGGCATGGATTTTATCACCGGATTACCCAGGACCCGATCGGGATATGATTCTATCTGGGTAGTGGTGGATCGCTTGACCAAAGTAGCTCACTTTATCCTAGTGAAAACCACCTATACAAGTGCGAAGTTGGCCAAGATATACATGAATAGGATCGTATGTCTGCATGGAGTTCCGAGGACCATCATATCAGATAGAGGAACATAGTTTACTTCAAGGATTTGGCACCAGCTGCACTAGACTTTGGGAACCAGACTAGAGTTCAGTACAACTTTTCATCCACACACAGATGGACAGACCGATAGAGTCAATTAGATTCTGGAGGACATGTTGAGAGCTTGTGCGCTAGATTATGGATCTAGTTGGGACGACAATTTACCCTACGCAGAGTTCTCATACAACAATAGCTACAAGGGCAGTTTGAAGATGGCACCGTTCGAAGCCCCGTATGGAAGAAGATGCCGAACACCATTGATGTGGGATGAAGTTGGAGACCGCCAGTTGTTTGGACCGGATTTGATTAAGGAGTCTGGAGAGAAGGTTAAGCTGATTCGAGATAGACCGAAGGTAGCTCAGTCCCGACAGAAGATTTATGCAGACTCGAAAAGCAAGGAGGTAGCCTATGAAATCGGAGACAAAGCATATCTACGAGTGTCACCTCCGCGAGGAGTTAAACGTTTTGGAGTCAAGGGAAAGTTAGCCCCGAGATTTGTAGGACCGTACCGTGTTTTGGAACGCATGGGAGAGGTTGCCTACAAGTTGGAGTTACCCGAAGGACTGTCAGGAGTTCATGATGTGTTTCACGTTTCCCAGTTGAAGAAGTGCCATGCAGAGATGGCCGATATTCCTCTGAGAGATACAGTGCCCCTGGAAGCAATTCGGTTGGATAGTAATTTGACATATGAGGAGAAACCTGTCAAAATTCTTGAGTTTGCCAACCGAGTTACTCGCAACATGGTTATCAAGTTTTGCAAAGTTTAGTGGAGCCACCATACCGAGGAGGAAGCCACCTGGGAAACAGAGGATGATCTACGCAAGGACCACCCACACCTATTTTCTAGCCAACCCGAATCTCGAGGACGAGATTCATCTTAAGGGGGGTAGGTTTGTAACATCCCAAATTTTCAATTTGGAATGTTATACATAGGTCATTCATGCATATCATATTTTATTGCATTTCGTTTTGCGATCCTCGAAATCCTAAGCAACTCAAGGACCCACGGAGAGAGTTGGGGATTTCACGTTCTTCATATTTGAATTTTATCAAATATTGAGGAAAGGATCTTTTGGTTTTAATAAATTTTCTCTCCAAAAATATTTCTTATTAAAATATATGAGAGGAGATAATATGACTTCTCCAAAAATAAGTGAAATATTGGAGGAAAAATATTAAAATCAAATGAATAAATTATTTGGATTTTATTACAATTTTATTTGAATTAAGAAAAATGTGTGTTTTTCAAAATTGCATTGGAGGCCCAAATAAATATTCACTTTGTCTGGAATATTATTATAGGACCGTGAAAATTTATTTCAGGATTTTTGGAGTCCGTTTAGTATTTCTTCTATTTGTTTTTCCGCATCAGGTTTTTTTTAAAAAGAGCACGGACCTAACGGGCCATGCCTGACTAGAACACCGCCCGGCCGGCTTTATAAGGCGAGGCCCAAGGCCCGTGAAGCCGCCAGCCCCGCCCGAAACCCTAGCGCCGCCCGCCGCCATGGTGCCTCCCGCCCGCGATGCCGCCGCCCAGCAAGCCGCCGCCCGCCGCCGAGTCCCGCTGTCGAGCCGCCGCCCGCCGTTGCTGAACCCGCCGACACTAAGGTAGCCGCCGCCGCCGTCCGGTTTTCTCGGGAAAGCCATTGGTTTTTTTTAGAAAACCCTAGATCAGTTTTTTTAATAGATCGGTTCATTCGGTTTTCCGTCGGTTTATTTATTTAGCGGACGTTCGTCCCTACGTTCGTTTTAATGAATGGTTGTTCGTTGGTTAGTCGCAGACAGCGAAAGTTCGTTCGTTAGCCTGCTCTTCAGTTTTTCTTTTTCCAGGGTTTTTCCGCGATTATTTCCGATTGTGATTTCTGCCCTAATCTTCGATCTAGTATATCTTTTCGCTCGTTTATCCAAATCAAGTGAAATAAGCGCCTAGACCTTCGCCTCAAAGCCCTCTTTCTGTTTAACCAACTTGCACAAGATTTTGGTACTGTAAAATTTGACTTTAGTCCAGATTAGTAATCGGATCTTGTTTCTTCCGTAGTTTGTGTTTCGTTGCTCCGTTTGATTTGATTCTTTTTGCAAACCGGAGTTCTTCAGTTGAACTTTCTGGTTAGGTCTTCTTATTTGAGTTTTACCCATGCATCTTTGCTTGATTGCTTATGTATGCTATTGTTTGTTTGCGATAGGATTCCCGGAGTGCGAAGCGTGCTACTACGAGTCACTAGGTTTTGCAGATCGTTAGCAAGGCAAGTAACACATTGATCATACTCTTTCATACCAGTTTTTATGCATTAGTTACAATCCTCAAACACTGCATGATTAGGATGTGATTAACATGTGGGTATTGGGAAGTAGATGATGAGGTAGAACCTATTACCTGTTTTATTATCAAACCCTTGGGAGTTAGTTCTACGTTATGCTTATATTGCTATGCTATGCTCGTAGACGTGGATTGGGTTTGAGTGTATCCATGACAGATGTGAGTGTTTAATTAATGGATCAATTCTAAGGTGGCAACTTTAATACACATCTGGGTGGATTGTTGGTTTTGGGCACCTGGGGTTATACTAGTGTTGTCCTAGGAGATCCCGGGGTTATACCGTGTGATCCTTTTATGGTCCGCCACCCAGGCTCAAAGGGATCATAAGATTATTCATGCTAGAAACTTTAGTGTGCAGCCACAAGCTATTATGGGCTCTAGCATAGTTGAGTAGGTTGCATGACCTCTTCCAGTGGTAGGTTAGCAGATGTAGGGGTTGTAGGTTGGTACTGTCTACCCGGGGTTAGAGTTAATGCTTCTGAAAGACTGTGTCTCGGTCATCCGTTTCTCAAACACCATGCATTGTGAGAAATCCAATGGAGGAGATCGAGTCTTGCGGGGAAAAGTGCACAAACCTCTGCAGAGTGTACAAACTAATCATGGTTAGCCATGTCCCCGGTTATGGACATCTTGCGTATCTGGTTCTTGGATTATCATATTGAAAGAGAAACTATCCCTAGGTGGTTTTGGTAATTCATAACAACATATAGCTCATTGAGCTAATGCTATTCCAAGACAAACATTTCAGGAAAGCTCAATGAATGGCATGGCATGGATGATAAAAGTGGATCCCTCAAAATATAAAGGACAAAGGATTGGCTCAAGCTCAAAAGCTCAACACTCTACATTTTACATTTTAGTGATCCAAGATCACATTGAGTCTATAGGAAAAGCCAATACTATCAAGGAGGGATGAGGTGTTGCTTAATGAGCCTTTTGCTTCATGTGCTTAGTGATATGCTCCAAAACCCTCCACTACTTTCTCACATCCACATATGACCTAAACCCTAAGTCAAACTTGGCCCTACCGATTCTTTATATCCGGCGCCACCGAGTTCAGATGTCTTAGCCACTGCCACAAACCCTAGGCAAATCAGTCTCACCGATAGGGATCTCGGTCTCACCGAGATGGGATTGTAATCTCTCTGTTTCCCTTCGTAACGTTTCGGTCTAACCGAAGTGAGCGATCGGTCCCACCGAGATCACAATGTAAACTCTCTGTTTCCCTTTTGTAACATTTCGGTCTCACCGAAAAGAGCAAATCGGTCCCACCGAGTTTACCTGACCAACTCTCTGGTTAGCTAATTACCAAAATCGGTCCCACTGAGTTTGTATAATCGGTTTCACCGAGATTACGTTATGCCCTAACCCTAACCATATCGGTCCTACCGAGTTGCATATCAGTCCCACCGAAAACCCTAACGGTCACTAGGTTTACTAAATCGGTCTGACCGAGTTTGATGATTCGGTCCCACCGAGTTTGGTAAATTGTGTGTAAGGGTTAGATTTTGTGTGGAGGCTATATATACCCCTTCACCTCCTCTTCATTCATGGAGAGAGCCATCAGAACAAACCTACACTTCCAACTTACCAGTTCTGAGAGAGAACCACCTACTCATGTGTTGAGGCCAAGATATTCCATTCCAACCATATGAATCTTGATCTCTAGCCTTCCCCAAGTTGCTTTCCACTCATATCTTCTTTCCACCAGATCCAAATCCTATGAGAGAGAGTTGAGTGTTGGGGAGACTGTCATTTGAAGCACAAGAGCAAGGAGTTCATCATCAACACACCATTTGTTACTTCTTGGAGAGTGGTGTCTCCTAGATTGGCTAGGTGTCACTTGGGAGCCTCCGACAAGATTGTGGAGTTGAACCAAGGAGTTTGTAAGGGCAAGGAGATCGCCTACTTCGTGAAGATCTACCGCTAGTGAGGCAACTCCTTCGTGGGCGACGGCCATGGTGGGATAGACAAGGTTTCTTCTTCGTGGACCCTTCGTGGGTGGAGCCCTCCATGGACTCGCGCAACCGTTACCCTTCGCGAGTTGAAGTCTCCATCAACGTGGATGTACGATAGCACCACCTATCGGAACCACGACAAAAACATCCGTGTCTCCAATTGCGTTTGAATCCTCCAAACCCTTCCCTTTACATTCTTGCAAGTTGCGTGCTTTATTTTCCTCTACCTATATACTCTTTGCATGCTTGCTTGAATTGCGTGATGATTGCTTGAATTGTTCAAAGATAGCAAAAATATGCCAAAGTATAAAATTGGGAAAAGGCATAGCTTTTAATTGGTCAAGTAGTCTAATCACCCCCCCTCTAGACATACTTCAAGGTCCTACAAGTGGTATTAGAGGTTTGGTCTCCATTTGCTTTGATTTCCATAGGTTTTGGTGGTCATAGCCTTGGTTTCACAAGCTAGGAGAGTATGGCGTCTAGCGAGGGAAATTATCACCGTAGAGGTCCTTACTTTGATGGCACTAATTTTGCTAGTTGGAAGCATAAGATGAAAATGCATATTCTCGGACATAACCCCGCTGTTTGGGCTATTGTGTGTATTGGCTTGCAAGGTGAATTCTTTGATGGGAGAGAACCGAACTGTGAAGTTAGTGCGGAAGAGTTGAAGATGTTGCAATACAACGCTCAAGCTTGTGATATCCTCTTCAACGGATTGTGCCTCGAAGAATTCAACAAAATCAGCCTTCTTGAGAATGCAAAGGAAATTTGGGATACTTTGATTGATATGCATGAAGGTACCGACTTCGTCAAGGAATCCAAGTTGGATGTGCTCCAAAGTCAGCTTGACAAGTTCAAAATGAAGGATGGTGAAGGTGTCCCTGAAATGTACTCTAGGCTTGCTCTTATCACAAATGAGATTGTCGGCTTAGGAAGTGAAGAGATGACCGACAAATTCATCATCAAGAAGATCCTAAGAGCATTGGATGGAAAATATGATACCATGTGCACATTGATCCAAATGATGCAAAATTACAAAGATCTCAAGCCAATGGAAGTCATTGGAAGAATTGTTGCTCATGAGATGTCACTCAAGGATAAGGAGGAACTTCACAACAAGTCAAGTGGTGCTTACAAAGCCTCATGTGAAGCCCCCACATCATCAAGTGAGAAACAAACCTTCAATGAAGAATTGAGCTTAATGGTGAAGAACTTCAACAAATTCTACAAGAGTAGAAGCAAAGAAAGAAGCTCCAAGTCAAGGTCCTACAATGACAAAAGATCTTCTAGTCGAGAGCGCAATTGCTACAATTGTGGGAGACCCGGACACTATTCCAATGAGTGTACGGCACCCTACAAAAGAAGAGAAGATTCTTCCAAGAGAAGAAGTAGAAGAGAAGAATCACCACCAAGAGAGAGAAGGAGTAGAGATGATCGTGATGAACGAAGACCCTCACGGAGAAGCATGGATTCAGAAAGGAAGGACAAGTCATCAAAGAGCTACACAAAACGAAGACGTCAAGCTCATGTTGGTGAATGGGTATCCGGCTCCGACTCCGACAATCACTCCGAGAGAAGCTATCACTCCGACTCCGAACACACTCAAGATGAAGGTGTTGCCGGCTTAGCACTTCTGTCAACCAACTCCTACGACATATTTTGAACCACCAAATGAAGGAATTGGAAGATGCTTCATGGCCAAAGGTCCTAAGGTAACATACCCCGAGTATGTTTATTTTAATAGTGATGAAGATGACTTGCTAGGTGATGATGATGTACTTGTTGACAACTCTAGTGATGAATACTATGATGAAATGTAAATTAATCATGCTAATCATGATGAAATGGATGACAATGATAAGGAGAAAATTGAGCGTCTAACTAAAGAACTAAACACTCTTAAGTTAGCTCATGAAACTATCTTCGAAGATCATCGAGAACTTTTAAGGGCTCATGAGAAGTTACGCTTTGAAAAGCTCAATCTTGAGCAAGAGCATGAGTTCCTAAAAGCGATCAATGATGATCTTCATAAGAAAAGTTCTTCTTATATTGCCAAGCGTTTACTCTTATCTACATACATGCATCAAGTCAAGTCTAGTAACAAAAACAAAAAGGATTCTTCTTCTAGTAGTAACAATAACAATGCTAAATCCAATATTGTTGCTTCTAGTAGTTCTCTTGATTCCACTAATGATTCTCTTAGCCAAGTTACACTTGAGCAAGAAAACAACTTATTGAAGGTAATTATAGAGAAAGGTGTATACAAGAGCCTTGCCGGGAGTAAGCAATTTGAGGAAATTGTACGCAAGCAAGGAAGGCACCGGAAGAATCAAGGTGTTGGTTTTGAACGAAAGTTCAATGCCAATGGAGTTGAGTGGGAAGAAGATCAATACCCCAAGACGAAGTTTGTTCCTCAACAAGAGAAGTATGATCCTACTTCTTCAAGGGAACACAATCACAAGATGATCTTCCACCACAAGACCACAAGAACAAAGGCAAGGACAAGCTTCAAGAGGAGATTGATGCATTTGAAGAAGCACCTAAGGCCTTGGTCAAGTGGGTTCCCAAGACTACGTCAAGTTCTACTTCATCAAGCACAACTACTACACCAAGGATTCCCATCAAGATGATGTGGATCCCGAAGAACAAGAACTAGAAAGTTCTTGAGGGTGACTCCGCCAACATTTTTCACTCATATCATTATGGAAAGGACAAGTGCAATCAACTTCCATATCTTTCACTAGTTCAAGGAGTCACAAACCCTCATGTTGGTAAGGCAAGGGACAAGGTAACCTAATGTTTTCATGGACATCATTTTGTGTGTGCATCACTCTATGTCTATGGATATTCTTGTTTGTTCCTTGTGGGACTAACCCGTGTAGGTATTGAAAGTGCAACTCATTCCAAAGGATTGCTTCAAAAGATCTACATCAACATTGAGCATCCACATCTTCAACACCTACATGAAGTCATCAACGACAACCCAAGGTTAGTTTATCCCTCTAAGGGGGGATCTCACATCTAAGGGGAGCTTAACTCTAAGAATTTAGTCAAAGCAACTCTAATGGTGTGAACACATAAATGCTTTATGTAAAAGTGGTAACCCCACTTGAGCTTAAATGATGAGTATGACCTATGATCATTTGTTCTCATTTGACTCCTAAGTCAATATACTCATATATAGATGACCTAATCATCGCCAATTGTTTGATAGATGCTAGAATTGGTTGTGCATGCTTTGTCACATATTTCATTAGTCATTTTATTGTGTGAGCATGTTGGTTGCATATTTTACTCATTCGAGGACATCCACTTGTTGTTTTATTGATTGGTTTCTTTTTCTTTTTCCAAGTGGATGGACAAGAATGCCTAAGAACCTTCTCTATCTATCTATGCTTTTCTCGTCTCAAACTCTATTCATGCTACATCACAAAATTTGATCAAGTCAGATTCGAACCACTCTGTGTGAGGAGCACTCGGAGTCCCCGATTCGTCATAGACTTAAACTTCCAAAACTTCTTTGTGATTTTCGGTCTGACCGATTCCTCCATTTCGGTCATACCGAGATTACTAAGTCGATCTAGGTTTTCAATCTCGGTGCAACCGATTTTAACTTCGGTCACACCGAGTTGCTGTAATCATAACAGTTATGCATCTCGGTACCACCGAAGTTGTTCAACTTCGGTCACCCACTGATGTCGGGCTATATATATCACACGGAAAATTTTGGAAAATTTTCTCGAAACTTCTCACGCAGCATAGCTCGCTCTGCCTACCTGGTCTCTGGATCGTCGACTTGCCGCCGGCCGCCTCCACCGCTGGTCTCCGCGCCGTCACGGAATTCTCCTCCGCCGTTGCCGCCGTAGCGAGTTCACCGCCGAACTAGGGTATGAACTCGATCACTATGCTATCCTCGTCCGATTCTCAGCACATTGTATTCATAATGCATCTTGCCACGATTGAAACACTTCTATCCAGTCAAAACAATCCTTAGAATAGGTATGACTCGAAAATTTAGGGTTAGGTTTCCGCCGAAACCATCTCGGACCCACCGAGTTGAAAAACTCGGTCCCACCGATTTGGCTAACGCCATTGCACTAGTAAGTCTTGGTCTGACCGAGAATTACAAATCGGTGTGACCGATTTTAGAACTTTGTGAAACCCTAGCAGTCTCGGTGCCACCGAACTGTGACTCGGTCTGACCGAGTTCACTAGTTTAGGTTCCAAAACTGCTTCGGTATCACCGAGTTTGAAAATCGGTAGATCCGAAATGCTTTCTGTGGAAACTAAAACTAAGTTTTTGAAATCATTCTTTTGCAAAAATCTCTGCATTTTGTGATGCTCATCCACTCTACCTCATCTATAACTATTCACGGGGTCAGCAGTCAGTCAGTGCAGCATGTCAGACCAAAGTGACAGCCAGAACAGGTCAGAGGAGCAAATTCACATGAGTGAGGGCACTAGTCCCTCAAGTAGCTCAGATGAGGGGAGCAGAAGCGCTCCCAACAATTTGCCCAAGGCTGCCACAAGGACAAGGAAGAAGAAGACCTCAGAGTCTGAGGATGAAGATTATGTGGCAGCTGAGGATGAGGCCAGTTCCAAGAAGAAAGTGCTCAAGAAATAGAACATCTCAACAGCAGTTAAGCCTGGAATGAAGATCAAAAGGCCAGTAGGTAGACAACCTATGTCCAAATCCAGAGTCTCCACTCAAGCTTCTTTGGAATCCCAACCCAAAGAACCTGCTGCTGCTGAAGGAAAGAAAAGGAAGGAAAGGGTCAAGAAGACCATGGTCAGAGTGATTGGGAAGCCATCTATGATGGAAAAAGAGGAAGCATAAGAGGTTGCTGTGCCTGCACCCAAGGCACAAAAGCTGATGGGTGATGCCATAAAGTTAGGGGCTGCAACTTCAAAACCCAAAGCTGCCCCAAGCCCAAGAATGCACCAAAGAGAAATACTAGGAGTATACCAGCAACTGAGAAGAACAAGGCTCCAATGCCTGAGGTTGATGCTGAGGAAGATGAAGAAGGGCAGGTCCTAAGGAAGCTCAAACCCAAGATCCCAGACCACAATGATGCTCATCCTGTGGCTGAAAACATGAAGATCAGGAGAGATCAAGGGTTGAGGCTATGGAGAGAGTCAGATCCATATGCCACTAGGAGAAGGACTGCTGTGGATTACAGGTTCCACACCAAGGAACAACAGGACTTCTATGACACTATCTTGTTGGATAAGAAGCCCATAGTTTGTGATATGAGGTGGGTCGACTGGACCTACATTCAGGAGAATGAAGAACACTATCCTGGAGTGTATGACAGCTTCAGTGCTTGTGGAGTTGCAGATTTTGTTGGGCAGAAGCTCACAAATTGGAACGACGAGCTCATTATGGAATTCTACTCCACAGCACATTTCTATCCAGATGGCAGGACAGTGTGGATGTCTGAAGGAACATGATATCAGTCAACCATAGAAGAATGGGCAAGTCTGATCAATGCCCCAAAGGAAGATGAAGATGACTTGGACATTTATGCCAAGAAGAAGATGGGTCACAACTCAATGTCACACATGTACAAGGAAATCCCAGATGATGCACTTGAGTCTTTCAAGTTTGGATCAGTTCATTATCTTCTGTCAGGGTTGCCTACAATCAACTGGATCTTGAGGCACACTCTTTTGCCCAAATCAGGTGACCAGAACATGGTTAGAGGCCATGCAATCAATTTGCTTCACGTTTTTGATGTGCCTCAGAAATTCAAAGTCATGAGCCTCATAGTTGAAACTATCAAGAGGACTGCAGCAGATTAGAAGAGGAGCTGTGGATATGCCCCACAGATTCAGGAGTTGGTTAACTCAAAGATGGGCACAGGAAAGTATCTGTTGGATAAGGAACACATGGTTCTCTATCCTGATTTTGAGGACAATCAAGTTGTCATGACTGAGAATGAACCAACATCAGTACAAGCGGAAGAGAAGAAGGAGAAAGCTAGGCAAGAGAAGGCTGGCAAGATGCCAACTCAAGCAGAGGCATCTGAATACTTTATGAAGAACAAGCAGGAGCAGCTTGGTTACTTGATAGCATCAACTTTGCGGATTGAGAAGGGGTTGGCCACCCTAACTCAAAACCAGGAGAGCCTGGAGAGAATCATGGAACAAAAATTCTATGTTCTTGATGTCAAATTAACTGAGATTCAGTCAGCTGTGGAGCAGCTACAGGACGACATGCATGAGAGGAAGGGCAGTACAACGACTGATGCATTTACCAGAGTGCCACGGGCTCAGAGATCAGCTGCAGAGCCAGTTCAAGACACCAGAGTAACTTCATCAGCTCCAGCTACAGCTCCAACACCACCAGCTCCAGCACCAACTCCTTCAGCTCATTCTACATCGACTGAAGCCTTCGTTCTTGTAGTTCTCCGGACACCACCACCACCAGAAGACCAAGCCTGAGAGACAATATAGTCCTATGCATTTTCTAAGAACTTTTGGTAACTTGTTGCCAAAGGGGGAGAAAAATGTATAGATCATAGGCTTCGAGAGAGAGAGATTTGCTTTTTTTCTCTCTTGTCTTTTTGGTTGAACTTTATTTGCTTTTGATTGGTTGACATACTACGCGATTACCCGTGAGACATTGATGATCATGTGTTTGATCATAAGCTACACTTATGCTTGTTATGATATTATCTTACTTATCCTTATATGATCATTCACTTTGCTTGGTGATGAGTGCATGTATTCAATCTTTGTTATTTTGAGCGCTCCACCAAGATGTATGTGACATGGAAGAGTAACCCATGAGCCTAATTCCTTGTGCATTTGCAGTCCAAAGCAAATATTACTATGCACAAATTTAGGGGGATCCCTTTCTTATCACATACTTCTCAAAGCGACAATGTTTTTCAAATTTTATTATCATTTGTCGAAGCTTTGATCTATATGTTGTCATCAATTACCAAAAAGGGGGAGATAGAAAGTGCAACTATCCCTAGGTGGTTTTGGTAATTCATAACAACATATAGCTCATTGAGCTAATGCTATTCCAAGACAAATATTTCAGGAAAGCTCAATGAATGACATGGCATGGATGATGAAAGTGGATCCCTCAAAATATCAAGGACAAAGGATTGGCTCAAGCTCAAAAGCTCAAGACTCTACATTTTACATTTTAGTGATCCAAGATCACATTGAGTCTATAGGAAAAGCCAATACTATCAAGGAGGGATGAGGTGTTGCTTAATGAGCCTTTTGCTTCATGTGCTTAGTGATATGCTCCAAAACCCACCACTACTTTCTCACATCCACATATGACCTAAACCCTAAGTCAAACTCGGCCCTACCGATTCTTTATATCCGGCGCCACCGAGTTGAGATGTCTTAGCCACTGCCACGAACCTTAGGCAAATCGGTCTCACCGATAGGGATCTCGGTCTCACCGAGATGGGATTGTAATCTCTCTGTTTCCCTTCGTAACGTTTCGGTCTAACCAAAGTGAGCAATCGGTCCCACTGAGATTACAATGTAAGCTCTCTATTTCCCTTTTGTAACATTTCGGTCTCACCGAAAAGAGCAAATCGGTCCCACCGAGTTTACCTGACCAACTCTCTGGATAGCTAATTACCAAAATCGGTCCCACCGAGTTTGTGTATTCGGTTTCACCGAGATTACGTTATGCCCTAACCCTAACCATATCGGTCCTACCGAGTTGCATATCAGTCCCACCGAAAACCCTAACGGTCACTAGGTTTACTAAATCGGTCTGACCGAGTTTGATGATTCGGTCCCACCGAGTTTGGTAAATTGTGTGTAACGGTTAGATTTTGTGTGGAGGCTATGTATACCCCTCCGCCTCCTCTTCATTCGTGGAGAGAGCCATCAGAACAAACCTACACTTCCAACTTACCAGTTTGAGAGAGAACCACCTACTCATGTGTTGAGGCCAAGATATTCCATTCCAACCATATGAATCTTGATCTCTAGCCTTCCCCAAGTTGCTTTCCACTCAAATCTTCTTTCCACCAGATCCAAATCCTGTCAGAGAGAGTTGAGTGTTGGGGAGACTATCATTTGAAGCACAAGAGCAAGGAGTTCATCATCAACACACCATTTATTACTTCTTGGAGAGTAGTGTCTCCTAGATTGGCTAGGTGTCACTTGGGAGCCTCCGACAAGATTTTGGAGTTGAACCAAGGAGTTTGTAAGGGCAAGGAGATCGCCTACTTCGTGAAGATCTACCGCTAGTGAGGCAAGTCCTTCATGGGCGACGGCCATGGTGGGATAGACACGGTTGCTTCTTCATTGACCCTTCGTGGGTGGAGCCCTCCGTGGACTCGCGCAACCGTTACCCTTCGTGGGTTCAAGTCTCCATCAACATGGATGTACGATAGCACAAACTATCGGAACCACAACAAAAACATCCGTGTCTCCAATTGCGTTTGAATCCTCCAAACCCTTCCCTTTACATTCTTGCAGGTTGCATGCTTTATTTTCCGCTGCCTATATACTCTTTGCATGCTTGCTTGAATTGCGTGATGATTGCTTGAATTGTTCAAAGATAGCTAAAATCTGCCAAAGTCTAAAATTGGGAGAAAGCATAGCTTTTAATTGGTCAAGTAGTCTAATCACCCCCCTCTAGACATACTTCAAGGTCCTACACATATGGATCTCATCACTCTAAATTAATTTGTTTGGTTGATAACTAATTTTAATTGGGATTGAGATGGGGGTACCATTCTCAATGTTTCAACTACCATGATAGTTAAATAAAACATATTCCTTTGTTATAGGGAAAAATTGGCTTTTCGCAAAAACATTATAACCATAGAGCCTCCACCAGCCATATATGCATGTAGTGATAGCCTTTATCTATTCATTGCTCTACTGTGTTATATTGCCAGCATATTCCATGTGCTGAACCGTTTTCGGGCTGCAACATATCATGTTGCAGACTTTTCAGACGAGGAGTAAGGTGCGATAGGTCGTTTGTCATGCACTCAGCTATGCCGTTGGAGTTTATGGACTCACGTTATCTTCCAAGCCTTCCGCTGTTATCACTTTTAGATGGCCTTACGCCATATTTATTGTAATAAGTTCTCTTTTGAGACATTCGATGTAATAAGTGTGTGATTGCTACTCTGTTATAAATCCTTCAAGTACTGTGTGTGTCAGCATTACCGATCCAGGGATGACACTGAACACAGAGACTTGACCGTCTGAGGTCGGGTCGCTACAACGCCCCTTTCACGTACGCACACAAACTATCTCTAGGTCCTCTAAAAGTAAGCCCCCAACACATTCACACATGTTTCATCTTTCTTTCGCGATATATACAGTGATGATCATTGTATTTGAAGCGAAAGCACAATACATACATTGGACTTCAAAATCCACTCTTTACGGTCATCATTTATGTTTTGTGGTTATTATAAAGTCACGGGCTCACCGTACAACTCTGTATTTGCTCAAGACACGACTAGTTGACCAGTTAAACGCTCCACGTGGCACCTCTAGTGTTGCATCACATTATCTTACTACCATCGGGCCCACCTGTCGGCTTGTATCTACTCTACATCTACACTCTTATAAAATATAAAATACACTCTTATAAAAAACAGAGTTGGTGATGATGGTGTGCGTGCCATCCTGCAATATAGGCCGTCCGATTTATATCTGACGGACAGGAAAGAAACTATAAAATTTTGCAAAAAGGTGCCCACACACCTCTCCACATTTGCAAATAAGGCCTTCACTCGTTCATCCTTTTCTCTCACAAGATAAACTAGTCATACAAATCCATCTTGATGTTACGTGCAACGCAAGGGCATCTTGCTAGTAAGAATGAAAACAAACGACAAAAAAATATTAGACGGTGGTTCAAAGTCATGACAGCGGGCACAACGGACAAGGTGGCCTTGTATTGGTATGCTGAGCCATCTGTTTTAACACACATGAGTTGGTGTGGTGATTATACACACACGCACACATGCACACGAACTGCATGCACGCAACACTCACACGAACACATGCAGCCACGCACGCACGCAACACTCACACGTACACACGCAGCCACGAACGCACGCAACACTCACACGCACACACGCACGCATGCATGCACACACCAGTACACCACATGACCAACACACACTCTCACGCTCAAGTGCTCAACCTACACGTGCATGCGCACACATCAGGCCCTGACAGACACATACACAACCAGGTGATTCCCGCGCACAGGTTGGAGTCTTGTCGCGCCTGCGTAAATTTGTGTTCATCTGACCTTGTCCCTATGCGAACTGACAGGTGGGACCCACAAGGAACATGGTCAATTTAACTAGTCAACATGGTGCCACGCAGACTATTTGGCCGGTCAACAGAGTGCAATCCGATGCTGAAATGTGAGCAAGTGACCGTATAATCACCGCAAAACGTATATAGTGACCGTAATCAGCTTATTTTGGAGTTTGGTGAACGTATTACGCTTTTCTCTCTGTAGGCCCTCCAAAACTACGTCTCTACACGTTCTCGCATGTTACATCTAACAACTATGCAATACAACACTACTACTACTCTCTAACACAATAAATCATATGTGTTTTTAGTTTTACTAGATATCATATTGTTACTTAATTATTCAGTTTGCATACATTAAAACTGCCTTTGAAATGTATGGCCAGTATGATATACCGCGCGGGAAAAATCCCGCCCTTTCCTGTTTAATCGGGTTTGTATCGATGGATCATGCGAAACAGCAAAACTATAGTACTATATAGTACAAGTGACAGTTCACTGGGCCGTCGTATCGTGTACTCCTCCGTCGTAAGGGTGGAGCGCTCGCTTTCATAATTCTTCTAGTCCCTTTCGCCGACATGTGGGACATCAAGCTACCGGGTCCACGTGCCATACCGGAATACAATGCAGAGCAGCCAGGGTGAAGCACCCAGTCATGTCGCCGGCCTAGTAATGAGCAATGAGGCGTCAAATCACAAAGTTGCACCTTTCCCGCAGTTAAGTTGGAGGGACGAAGTAATAATGCTAAAAAAAGAAGTTGGAGGGACGAAGCAACCATCATTTCACTCGTTGCTGAATCTGCTTCTCCCTCATCTTCTTCAAGTTAACCATGTGTTGCTTCTGCCGTTGTTCTGCCTCATGTGGGAAGCGGATCGGCTTGGTAAAGCACTGACACATGGGACCGCATGTTAGCAAACCGCCAGGACACCATCCTCTAAAAATAAGAAACCTCCCCCACCATCCGCGCGGCAAAATCACCTCCTTTTTACTAATCTTGATTCTGTAATTTTTTAGATCAATATAATTGAGATTTGTATAGATAGCACACAGGAGCAAAACCAAGTGGTACAATTAAGGGCATCCACAAAGTGTAGCCAAATGTGAAAATAGCTTTTGACATCATGGGAACTATTGTGGACGGTGTTGCCAAAGCCAAAAGGATGGAACCGAAGCTCCCTGATTGATTGATTGAAGGAATAGAAAAATGCAACGTCCTCCTCTTTCTCCCGTCCTTGGACGCATGTACAGTATAGAGCACAGAGTCTACTCCCCTGTCCCTTCTATCACAAATCACAAAGCAGTGAGGCGTCAAATCACAAAGCACGGACGAAGCAACCATCATTTCACTCTTCGCTGACCCCGCTTCTCCATCGTCTTGTTCGAGAAACCATCTCACCGCACTAAGCTGCATGGACGGTGCTATTGTGTACGAGTAGTACTAGTACATTTACACGTCCTTTGGTTCAATGGAGTTCCTGGATGCAAATAAGGCGGTTGTCTCGGCTTGCAAGTGGCACTTGCGAATGACTTACCGTGGTCTCCCTCACTCGGTGTTCTCCGTCGAACGCACTTCGCCAAACCACAACATTCGAGATATCGTCGACGTCACCGCAATGGGGAAGGAAGTCAAATATAGTTACTACCTCCATTTTTTTGTACACAAGGCCAGCATATCAAAATTACAATTTGCAAAAGGCCGCTAACACTAACCTAGGCAAAATTGATGGGGTTTGCCTCGTACTAGCAATCAAGGACATTAATATCCTCTGCAAGCATGCGGAAGTGAGAAGGTTGGTTTGCATGGCGCTGCATTAATCAAGCGATGAGGAGTGAGATGGTTAGATCTTTGGGCTTTGAAGAAAAAAATACGCATTAATTGACACGTGAAACGAGGATTTGTATCGATTAATCCCGTGAAGGAAAACCCCGCCTTTCTTTTTTAACACTAGTACTCCTAGTACGTAGTACGTACTTATCCTGTTTGGGTCTATGCCTTGCATTGCCATACTTCGCCACATATTTTTGCCAAGCTTGCCTAAAGTTTTCAAAATGAAAAGGAGGAACACTTGCGCACGGCTGTCACGGTCGCACCGCACCCTCACATGGTCGCTCCTGCACGCCGCGGTCGCACCGCACCCTCATACCGTCGCTCCTGCACGCCGCAACCCAACGAAGAGAGCGCACCCTCACTGACACGTGCTGTCGCATGTGAACAAACCAAACTCAGCCATCCTACCGCTGACACATAATTTTCGTTCATAGAGTATGTTTATCCAACCGCATGTTGGGGAGCATCCGTACGGCCCGTGCGGTGGTCTGTTGGGGAAGAAGAAGAGGTGAGGAAGAAGGGTTAGGAGACGTAGGATATTCATCCAACCGCCTGAAATGGTAGACTAACCCAAGTCAGGCGACTTGCATAACAATATATGTTTTTACACAGCAAAAGATCCATAAAAACAACAACATAAAGAAAAACTATCACTGCTCGCGGAACGAGACGGCCTTGTCGTCTTTGGCCGCCGGCGCGAACCAGCCGTAGCTGCCAACGTGTGTCTCTGCACCGTGGTTGTCCTCGGCCTCCAGCTACTTGTTCACACGGAGCGTGCGGGCGCCCTGCACGGACGAGAGCACTGCCCGGTTCAAGTTGAGGACGTCTGGTTCCGCCTGCAGGAGGGCCTCGAAGGCAGCGACATCCGCGTGCTCCGCGTCGAGTCGAGCCTCCGCCGCCCGATTCAAGTCGAGGACATCCGGTTCCGCCTGCAGGAGGGCCTCGATGGCAGCGGCATCCGCGCGCTCTGCGTCTAGTCGAGCCTCCGCCGTCCGGTTCAAGTCGAGGATGTCCGGTTTGGCCTGCAGGAGGGCCTCGATGGCAGCAACATCCGCGCGCTCCGCGTCTAGTTGAGCCTCCGCCGCCCGGTTCAAGTCCAGGACGTCCGGTTCCGCCTGCAGGAGGGCCTCGATGAGAGCGGCATCCGCGCGCTGCGCTTCGAGTTGAGCCTCTGCCGCCCGGTTCAAGTCCAGGACGTCTGGTTCCGCCTGCAGGAGAGCCTCGATGGCAGCGGCATCCGTGCGCTCCGCCTCAAGTTGAGCCTCCGCCGCCTGGTTCACATCCACGACATCCGGTTCCGCCTGCCGGAGAGCCTTGATGGCAGCAGCATGCGCGTGCTCTGCGTCGAGTTGAGCGTCTGCCTCCCTGTCCTCCTTTAGTATCACCAGGTTGAACCGCTGGTCCGCCTGCACCATGGGGGACTCGGACACCGGCATGAAGTCGACGTCCATTGTCTCATACCCATCGAGGGCCTTCTGCGCCGCAACCTCCGCCATGAACATTGGATCGGCTTCCTCCTCCTTGTGGCTTGGCTCTAGAGAACTCGGGGATTGGCCTGCCGCAAAGCGAGCTTGGGAACGGAGGTCTGTGGCGCCGACCGCCGCTGCGATATCTGCACGGTGCTCCAGCGTCAGCATCTTGTAGTACGTGATCTTGCGGCGCACCATGGCTTTCCGGCGAACTAGGGGACGCTTGGGCTGGAGATTAGGTGTGGTTTTAGGGCAGTGGCTGGCGTAGGCCGAGCAGCGAAGGTTCTGGTGTGAATAGTGTTTCTGGTGATGACCGGTCAATCGGTTTTGATTGTACATCGCTCTTGTCACGTTCGTGTTGCAACCTGGCACGCTGGACCCTCCACGTCACTCACCGAATGGAACACACTTCGTCTTGCGTTTTCGCTCACTTGTGGGACCGCAGTTGAGAGCAAACCGACGTCCCTCCCCCTCCCCCGCCCGCATCATTTATACTACCACACTACAAAAAAAGACACATCCGTGACATTTTGGGCCGAACGAATTTTTTTTCTGTCATACTTATGACACTTCTATAACGATAATTGTGACAAAACACGGTATCATCATAGATGTGGTGGGGTCCTACTTCTATGAAAAAAAATCATGACAGAAAATGGGCTTTTCGTCCTGGGCGAGCCGGAGATGCAGCTGCATGACATTCTTTGGGCCGTCCATGACGGAAAAAACCACGGTAGAAGCGAGGGCAAGGAAAATATCGGGGTGTTCCCGGTTACAGTGGGTGGTCAGGGCCGAGCGATTCGTGTTTCTATCATACATGCACGCGCGTGGGTGCGAGGCGTTGGGCTCTAACTGAACCCGAGTGATTGCACTGCAGGCTATCGTTACTGAACCCGAGCGATCGATCGATGGCTGTTAACAGAAACCGATCGAGCGATTCCTTCGCTACTGCTGCTAACTAAAGTCGATCGATGCTGCCTCTGGATGAACAGTGAGCGTTGCTGGGGGGGGGGGGGTTGGATGAACAGTTCCCGGTGGGGGTGGATGAACAGGACCCCTTGGTGTTGCTTCTGGATGAACAGGACCCCGATCGATTGAGCCGGTTGGGGTTGGATGAACAGGACCCCGTGGAGGGCTGGATGAACAGGACCACCCCGTGGAGGGCAGTGTGAACAATAGAAGGTGGAGGGCTAGATGAACAGTAGCCCGTGGAGGGGTGGTTGAACAGGAGCCCATGGAGAGGGCTGGTTGAACAGTAGCCGGTGGAGTAGCGCACGGTGGAGGCTGGATGAACAGGAGCCTGTGGATGAACAGTCGCAGGTGGAGGCTGGAGGAGGTCGACGGTGGATGAACAGTAGCCTGTGGAGGCTGGAGGGGGTCAACAGTAGAGATGAACAATATCCCGTGGAGTCCTGTTTTCGGTACGCCACACCCCCTGATGAACAGGACCCCCGTTCGACCGTAGCACTCCAACACAAGTCCATTTCCTACGTTTTGCGGTACGCCACACCCCTCCCGATCAACAGGACCCCTGTTCTGACCGTAGGAGGTCCGTTTCCTCCGTTTTACAGTACGCCAGACACCTCCCGATGAACAGGATCCCGTTTCGACCGTGGCCGGTCAAACACAAGGCCGTTTCCTCCGTTCTGCGGTACGCCAGGCCTCGTTTCCATCGGCTGTTCTGTCCAGGCCGGTTGGCTCCCACGCATTCAGTTGCCTCCCGATGAACACGACGCATTCCGTTGCCTCCCCATGAACACGACGATGACGCTGCTTCTCCGTTCCGACCCAGCCATGTACACGAGCCCTGGCCGTACGTATGCGCGAGTAGGCGTTCGAGACCCTGCCCGTATGTACATACATGGCCGTATTTTCTTTCTTGCACACTGGCCGCGGTATGTACGTGTACATGATACGTGCGCGCCTCTACTACGACACGTGCGCGCCTCTACTACGACACGTGTGCGCCTCTACATTGACCAGTATGTACGTACACATTCGCGACCGAGAATGACAACGCCACGCACGCTCGACCAGTGGGTCCCAGTGTCGAGCACTTCCTTGCCTGCGAAGATGTAGCTGGTGGGTCCCAGCAGTTAGGGGGGCGAATCATTTTTTTTTGCCCGGACGCACTTCCTTGCGTGCGAAGAGGTAGCTGGTGGGTCTTGTCGGCATTCTGGGAACGGGGGTCCCCAGACTTGCCTGCCTGCGGCCTGCGGCGTGGCTCAAAGGGGGCCCCAGCATGGCCCATATTCATCAACACAAGCTCAAGACCCTCGCGAGGGCGTGAAGCCTCATGAGGACGACTGAGGGAGCTTCCTCAGGCACGGCCTCATCAGGCTGGCTCGCGAGGAGGCGGAGAGATCAAGGCGGGGTACCTCATGAGGTGCCCATGATGCAAGCCATGACGACCCAGGGGCACCATGCGGGCGCCAGCCTGCGCAGCGTCCTCCTTTCCTCTTTGGTGCAAAGGGAGCAAGCGCAGGCGAGAGCATCAAGCAAAGGCATTCATTTCGGTGCAACAAGACCAAGACCAGCCCAACGGCAGGAAGGGAGTCATTGTGGAGCCCAAGCAGGCGTCACCACCATAGCCTTAGACAGGCGAGGACCCACTTTAGTGAGGATAAGTGTACCATATGTTCCCCTTGCCCTTCCCGCTCAATATTTGGGAAGAGGCCCAGGGCCTTTGCCTATAAATAGGACTAGCCACCCACAGGGTAGAAAGGAGAGGGGGGAATTGGATCAAGTAGCATCTCAAAGAGAGAGAGAGAGAGAGAGAGAGAGAGAGAGAGAGAGAGAGAGAGAGAGAGAGAGAGAGAGAGAGAGAGAAGGCGGCTGAACTCCTCCTAGCATCCCATTGCCCCGGCCAAGAACAGACCCTCGCGAGGCTGTTCTTCCTTGTATTGTTCATCACCATCATCCCAAGAGGCAATCCACCACACCACAAACTAGAGTAGGGTATTACACCACAATGGTGGCCCGAACTAGTATAAACCTTGCATCTCTTGTGTTGTTCCTTTCGTAGTTTAGATCCAAGCGAGGTGGCGGGGTGCAGGTAGGTAGAGGGCGAGATCTCTGCGCGCACCCCAGTGTTCGAACCTCAAGGGTCTGCCGGAATCCGAAATCCGACATTTGGCGCGCCAGGTAGGGGTGCGCCGGAGTTTTCCCTTCCGCCACCGCCGCGACCCGCCTCGCGATGAGCAGCGCCGCCCGCTCCGGCCGCCAGCGCCAGCGCGGGGGCCAGGGGGCTCCGAGCCCTGGCCCCGGCCTTGCAACGGGTGCGGTGGCCGGACAAGTTCAAGCCGACGACGCCGCCACGCCATAACGGGCGCGACGGTCCGCTGGCCTTCTATTTGGCGTCTGAGGAGGCCGTCCTCGAAGCTGGAGGTGACGACAGGGTCATGGACAACTGGCTTCCCATGGCCCTCACCGGCGCTCCGCGCGCATGGCTGCTCCACCTGCCGGCAGCCTCCGTGGCCTCTTCGGAAGAGCTACGTGGCCTCTTCCTCACCCACCACGCTACGCCGGCGCCCCCGGTCGTCGCGGCCCTCCTGGGTGGCTCGCAGGCGCCGCCTTCAAGTCACCACGTCAAGCCATTCGTCCGCCGGGTCGGCGCCGCCTCCACGCGGCAGGGAGCCCCCCCGGACCAGTCGGCGCCAAAGGCCAGTCTGAACTTCAGCTCGGAGGACCACCCCTCCAACTCAGCCTCCTCGGGTGCACTCCCCATGCTGTGCACCCCCACCATCTGCCAGGTGGCCGTCACCAGGACTCTCATCGACGGCGGTGCGGGCCTCAACATGCTCTCAGTTGAGGCCTTCAACCTCCTCTGCATACCCCGGGAGATGCGCTGCGAGTGCTCAAGCTCGCCTTCAAGACGGCGGCGCCAGCACAGCCCGCCGACGCGGAGACCCCCGAGCCCAAGGGGGCTGCACCAACCAAGAAGAAACAGTTGTTCAGCCAAGACAAGGCAGAGACCAAACAAATACCCATCGACGAGGACTAGTCCACTGACGCCACTTTCACCATAGGCGCCAACCTCGAGCCCGAGCAGGAGGAGGCCCTGGTCAAGTTCCTGCGTGCAAACAAGAAGGTATTCGCTGGGAGCCTGATCAGTTGGTGGGGATCCCTAAGGCGTGTCGAGCATCACCTTCACGTGTGCCCCAACGTCGCCCGTGAAGCGAAAAGCAAAGGCGGCGGTCTCTTGAAAAGCAAGCCTTCATCGTCCGGAGACCCGCAAACTAGAAGCCGCTGGGGTCATTCGCGAGGTCCGATATCCGGATTGGTTGGCCAACCCTGTCGTTGTGCCAAAGAAGGGGGGGAAGGAGCGCATGTGTGTCGACTTCACCAACCTCAAAAAGGCATGCCCGCAAGATCCGTTCCCGCACCCTTGAATCGACCAGATCGTTGATTCCACCGCTGAGTGCGACCTGTTATGCTTCTTGGATGCCTTCTCCGGGTGACGGTGTCCTGGACTAGGGGGTACTCACCACGTCGTCTCCCGATCAGTTGGATTGGGCCGAGGACCCCCATGGCCGTATACTCATGGGCCAGTCCGGACAGTTGCCGCATACAAGGAAGATTCCACAAGACTTGGCGATCAAGACAAGGACTCCTCCCCACCGGCGTATTCGACTAGGACTCTTGTTATCCTAGGCCTCTGGTGCATAATATAAACCGAGGCCAGGCTAGTCGATAGATATACAACAATCATACCATAGGCTAGCTTCTAGGGTTTAGCCTCTCTGATCTCGTGGTAGATCTACTCTTGTACTACCCATATCATCAATATTAATCAAGCGGAGTAGGTATTACCTCCATCGAGAGGGCCCGAACCTGGGTAAAAACATCGTGTCCCTTGTCTCCTGTTACCATCCACCTAGGCGCTGATTCGGGACCCCCTACCGAGATCCGCGGTTTGACACCGACATTGGTGCTTTCATTGAGAGTTCCGCTGCGTGTTCGACAAAAGGTCGATGGCCCGCCTGCAGATCAACTGCGACTTCGGCATCTTCGTCACCAGCTCAACTGGTCACCTTGGTTCGACCAAGGGCTGCACCCTACCTCCGATTGTCATGTTCGGATGAGGGCCTTCATCAACATCAACTCCGATCTCTATCAAGATCATGGAGGAAACATCCAGCGAGCCCGGAGGCTCAACGTCAACATTGCCCTCGGGCGACCGTACTATTTTTCAGGACAACGGACTCGTGTCCGCCGCCACCGCCTTCTCAAGTGTTGTTTTAATGATTGCTTTGGTGGAATTGTGCGAAATTAATTCTACAACAACCCTGGAAATTTTCGTCGAGTTCCGATGGAGGAATCTCTGGCAATCTCCGATATACCGGAGCCGCATTGAATCTGGACGAGAATCAGGACGAGTTTAGGGCGTGGTGTCTAGCTTCTAGCTCGGACTTTCTTTGGAAGATCCAACCTTTGATCGGCTGCGGAATTCCTATATCTACCACCCCTCAAAATTTCAGCTCGATCCGACCGTCCAAACTCCGGGAACCTTCCGATTAGTGCATCACTTTTCGGATTTGTTTTATGCGCGAAAACGAATCCGATCCGAGTTCGTCTTTTTTATGAACGGGATTTCGGACATCCTATTTGAAGGAAGTTTTGTATGGGGTATTGTGTTTTGTTCCCGAACACATCCCACTAACTTTAATATCTTTTGAACATGATCTTCAACATCATGCTGGTGTCAAACCAGTCCAGCAATATTTCTCTACGGCTGCCGACCTGCGCTAGACACGTCGTCACTTTGTTGAGCCGAGCTCAACTTCTTCGGATCATCATCTCGGCAAGCCGAACAAGAGTCCGGCATCGCGAAGGATAAATCATCACCAACATCGCCGCCCCACGGATTACACGGAGCGGGCATACCGGCATCGCCGCACGGTCGCTTCATCAAGCCGGCATCGACCACGTCACGACCTGCATCGGCAGGGCCGCACTATTGCTTCTTCAAGCTGGTGTCCATCACGCCGACCTACTTTGACATCACGGCTGGACCGGGGGCTTCGCCATCTCTTCATCAACCTACTCCGGACACTTCGGCGTCACTAGCCGACCAGGTCCGTCACGTTAGCTGGACCGAGGGCTTTGCCTCGGCGAGCCAACCTTTGCCAGCATTGCCATGCCGTTGTTTTATCGCCCATCATGCAATGGGTGCGCAGATCGAGTCCCAATTTTGGGAATCACCTCCCTTCGGATTGCTACAACAAATAAACCAGGTGCAATTAATCCCAATATTTTTTGCTTGTTTGGGTTCATTTTTACCAAGGAATTATTACTCTGGTTTGTCCATCATATATACGCAGGTCTATCAAATGGTGTCCGCATTAACGACGATCACATGGTGGCTCGGTCAGTTTCCGTACATAGTCCGGCGAACACAGCATCCGGAACTCAGACCGACCTGTGAATTCAGGCTTTGCCACGCCTTTATTGCATTACCCGACGACCTGCATCGACATTGACTTCGGCGCCAGGCCATATTTCTTTTATTACTCACTTTGCATAAATTATTTATTATGCAACGATTTTTTAATTATCATTATTACTATTATCTCCGGTTTGCAACATTTTTTGTGCATAGGAAAATGATCCGGGGACTTCGGCGTCACTCTGTCGGTCTGCATTGACCGTGCTATGTCACCACTTCGGCGTGTCGAGCTCTCCGCTCCGCCACCTCGGGACCGGCTTGGGGGATGGAACCTTGTCCCGTATCAAGCTCGAACCGCGTCATCAATACCGAACACATTAACCAGCTAAGCCGCTTTCATGCTCAAAGCTTTAATTTTTAACTTGTGTTCGGCTCGACCAAGCGTTATACTTTTTTTGGGAAAAAGTTGCTTGTAAAAATTTTCCTTGTCCAAACTTTGTTTGTGACGCATAAATTCAAATACCCAATTCATTTGGGGCTTCCTTCATGAAGCTTTTCCTCTTGCATATGATTATACTTGTACGGCTTCGTTCCTTGTTCGTGTATTATGCCACAATATGCACCATATTGACTTAAGCGATTTGCAAGCTGGGTTGCCTGGCTCCTGTGTTTACCCCTATGTTCCCGATTGTTCGGCTAGGGAGTAAAGGGAGCACCTCTGCGATTGTCACGATCGGGTCACCCGAGCGGACCTCGGAGGTGAAGCCGAAAGCTAAGCGCCTTACTGTTTTCAATAATGGTCGGCACACAACGGAACTCATGAGTACAAAAATCTATTGCACAAGTCTCATATTAACAATGAGCACCGAAGAAAGGTATCGGTGGGGGTACTATTTTCTTCGAAGATGGTTCTTACACTTTATCAGTAATATAGCATAAGTTCCCTGAGCGCACTTTGTCTGTTACGGCCTTATGACCTGATTGCCTGGTTATTGGAAACACCCTCGATATTCTCGACAGATGGAGTACATAACACTTTTCGGTCCTTGACCGAACAGGGAGAAGCCGATGGTCGGTTAAGACGCGTTTAAAGTTCGGTTGAACATAGATATGATATAAGTACTTCGGTACATACAATCATTCTTTTACCCAAGTCACTTGGGGTCTCTTATGTTCATTTGAGCCGTTTTATAATAAGTGTTTTTCTTCTTAGTCGTTGCAGAGTTTTTATTATTATTTATCACTCCTTTTCTCGACACGAGTGTGTGGTCACTAGCCGGTGAGCCTAATTTCTCTCTCAAAACCGCTAGAGTTTAGTTTTCTAAACTGGCCTAATGAGAAGTACTCCACCTTGACTGAAGCCGTAGGCTGACCCGCTTGAAGTCTTGAGATAGGATGTGTCATGTTAAAGCACGACAGAAGCACTTTTTTTCTTCTAAAGTCCAATTTTCGGATTGGCACCGAACACTTGATCTTGTTGGACGTCATGTTTTCTTGGCGTTTTTGGTTTTCAAGCTTTTGGCACTTTTAAACTATTTGTGTGTTTTCAGCACAAGTCTCATGATCTGCAACGCGGACACCTTTAGAGATTCGGCAAAAACATTCTCGGATATTGCTATATATGCATCAGTTTCGAATTGTGTCTTCTGTCAATAGTTGGGTTGCCCGGCTCCCGCGCTTGCCTCCTACGTTCCGCTTTGTTCGGCTAGGTGTGCAAAGGGAGAACCACTGCGATTGTGCTTCCAGCTCGCATGGTCAAGCACCTCAGTGGAGAAAGCCGAAAACTGACTGTCACAATAGGTGTAAACTGGTCAGCGATCCGATGACTATATTAAACGACGAGCCATTCATAACATGGGCTGAAGTGTTTCCGGCTTGACCTCGACTGTCGCCGAACACTACCGGGGGCCAGTAACTGGCCTCCCAAACTAAATCCTCAATATTTTGCTCTTACATTGGAGCTGAGGTTTCATGATCATGCCTAGCATGACAACCCAAAGAAAGGAACCGATAGCGGGAGTATTTTCTTTGGAAGACATTTCTTACATTAAACGATAATATAACATATCTCTGCGTACCTTTGTTTATAAAACCGTATGGCCAGATTGCCTTGTTTGTCGTAAATCTTTGCCCTCATAAAGGCTTTATAAAGTAGGACAAACACTCCCGACTCTTGGCGAGGAGGTTGAAGCCGATGGTCGGTCAACAAAGTTTTGTACAATGCGGATCCGAGCATTAATGACATAAAGTACTAGGATACATAGAGTCATTACACATAATTTATGATTTTACTATGGATATCGATCCTTAATTCGCCACCCGTGCCGCATTAAGGCTCGAGAACTCTTGGGCCGGGCTTATTATTTACAAATATTAAAGGGCACATCAATCCCCGATCTGGTGTTGCCACCCGACCGATGTCTCGGGGCTCTTGCATTGCTGTTCTATGCAGAAATTTTAAGTGCAATATAGTTTCGAGGAGATTTTGATCCTCGGGTTGGTCGGCCGCACCCAACCCGAGTCTCGAGGACTGAGCACGCCGCTTTTGTGTCCGAAGTATTACGCGAGCTAGGACTTGATCCTCGGGCCGATTTTGCAAATCAACCCGAGTCTCGGCAGCTCTTTGGGATCAGCGGTCTTACGTCATCCTTCAGGTGCATCTCGGGTTTTAGACCGATACACACCTTGTGGGCTACTGGCTATGTATCTCGGCAGATAATAAATTGCACCAATCAAAAATATTGACAAAAATCGGCCCACATTCGGGGTGGTGCACCACCTCGGTAGCTGTCCGGCATAAAGCTCGGACGCTAGTCGCTGGCTCCATAGAGGGCATTTCCGGCATTAAGATCGGCTAAACTCCTTCAAACTTCTTTGAACCAAGGTGATTTATGACACCTCGGATACAGTCCAGCGTTGGAGCTCGGATACATAGTCCGGCGTTGGAGCTCAGATACCGTCCGGCGTTGGAGCTCGGATACATAGTCCGGCGATAGAGCTGGGAAGCAGTCCGGCGTTGGTGCTCGGCTGCAAAAGATACCTCGAATGCAGTCCGGCGTTAGAGCTCGGACGCAAGAGGACACTGCCTCCCGGGAATAACTTCAAACCCGAGGCGTGGCATAAAAATAACAAGGCATTTGATAAAGGCCGGAAACTTAAAGGGGCTCCTCGGATACCCGACGTGTAAACTCGTCGAATGCATTTCGGCGATCCTCAAGATCGAAGACGAGAAGATTTGTTGAACCAGTTTTCAAGACCGAGGACTGAAGATGAAGAACGGTTCGGAAGAATCGAGGAGCGTCCCTAAACTTGAAGACCGGTTCAGGGGCTCTTGGCGGTGTCTGGACTAGGGGTACTCACCATGTCGTCTCCCGATCGGTTGGATTGGGCGAGGACCCCATGGCCGTATACTCATGGGCCAGTCCGGACAGTTGCCGCATACAAGGAAGATTCCACAAGACTTGGCAATCAAGACAAGGACTCCTCCCCACTGGCGTATTCGACTAGGACTCTTGTTATCATAGGCCTCTGGTGCATTATATAAACCGAGGCCAGGCTAGTTGATAGATATACAACAATCATACCATAGGCTTGCTTCTAGGGTTTACCCTCTCTGATCTCGTGGTAGATCTCCTCTTGTACTACCCATATCATCAATATTAATCAAGCAGGAGTAGGGTATTACCTCCATCGAGAGGGCCCGAACCTGGGCAAAAACATCGTGTCCCTTGTCTCCTGTTACCATCCGCCTAGACGCACAGTTCGGGACCCCCTACCTGAGATCCGCCGGTTTTGACACTGACACCAGGTATCACCAGATCAAGATGGCGGTAGAAGACATGGAAAAGACGGCCTTCCTCACCCCGTGTGGGGTGTACTGCTACACGTGCATGCCATTCGGGCTGCGCAACGCAGGAGCGACCTTCAGCGGCTGATGCACATCACCTTGGGTCCGCAGCTCGGGAAGAATGTTGAGGCTTACGTCGATGACGTTGTGGTGAAGTCTCGGGAGGCGGAACCACGATACAAGACCTGGAGGAAACCTTCATGAGCCTCAGCGCAGTGAACCTACGGCTCAACCCGGAGAAGTGTGTGTTTGGAGTCCCCTCGGGCAAGCTCTTGGGCTTCCTTGTATAACACCGAGGCATCGAGGCTAACCTAGAAAAGGTCAAGGCGGTCGAGGACATGAGCCCGCCAAAGACCCTCAGGGAAATGCAGAAGCTCACAGGGCGCGTGACTGCGCTAGGGCGCTTCATCTCCATGTTGGGGGAACGAACGTTGCCTTTCTTCCAGCTAATGAAGAAAAAGGGACCCTTTGAATGGACTGAAGAGGCCGACAAGGCGTTTCAAGATCTCAAGAGGTACCTAACCAGCCCTCCGGTCATGGTGGCCCCACGCCCGCAGGAACCCCTGGCACTCCAAACCTCGTTGAGCACCCAGTGTACTTCGTCAGCACGGTGTTGCGGGACGCAAGGGCACGGAACCCCATGCCTCAGAAACTCCTCCTCGCGCTACTGGTGGCCTCGCGCAAGCTGCGGCATTATTTTCAGGGTCACCCCATCAAGGTCGTCTCGGCATACCTGAGGGAGTCCTGGATTAGGGGGTGTCCGGATAGCCGGACTACCATCATCAGCCGAACTATCATTGGCCGGACTATCATCATCGACCGGACTCCAAGACTATGAAGATACAAGATTGAAGACTTCTCCCCGTGTCCGGATGGGACTTTCCTTGGCGTGGAAGGCAAGCTTGGCGTCTGGATATGTAGATCTCCTACCATTGTAACCGACTCTATGTAACCCTAGCCCTCTCCGGTGTCTATATAAACCGGATGGCTTTAGTCCGTGAGGACTACATCACATCATCAACAACCCTTACAATCATACCATAGGCTAGCTTCTAGGGTTTAGCCTCCTTGATCTCGTGGTAGATCCACTCTTGTAAACATCCACAATATCAATATCAATCGAGCAGGGCGTAGGGTTTTACCTCCATCAAGAGGGCCCGAACACAGGTAAACGTCGTGTCCCTTGTCTCCTGTTACCATCCGCCTAGACAAACAGTTCGGGACCCCCTACCCGAGATCCGCCGGTTTTGACACCGACATTGGTGCTTCCATTGAGAGTTCCTCTGTGTCGTCACCGATAGGCTTGATGGCCTCTTCAATCTACAATGGCGCAGATCTGGGTGAGACTTTTCTCCCGGACAGATCTTCGTATTCGGCTTACCGCGCTGCGGGCAACTCACTTGGCCATCTGGAGCAGATCGAAGCTTCGCCCCAGCCATCGGTCAGGTTTGGAAGCCTAAACTTCACGGCCGATATCCGCGGGGACTTGGTCTTGATGGATCGAGCCACACCCGGCGTGCAGCGCTGTCACGATGGGCATGACCTAACTCTGCGCGGACAACACCTTGGAGGCCGCTGACGAATCCGCTCCGACCCATAGTCCGGAGCCGATCGCTCGGATCGAGGGCGGATGGCTGGACACCGCCTCGGGAGCTCCAACCTCTGGCGATGGGCGAACACTTACCTTGTCCCGCATAAAGCCCATGACTCGAGGTGCGGACTCTGCGGACTCGAACCTCCTGCGCCCGCGGTCGAATCCGATTAGGCGCCGATCATGGAATTCACCGCTGCGGACATCTTTCAGCACTCGCCCTTGGTGATATCATAAATTCATGAAGCATCTCTCGCTATCCGGAGAGCCCTGGCGAACTACGGCCGGGGCGGTTAGGACGCAGACGGCGAAGAAATTCACAGCCCACCCACCACCCCGCCCGTAGCCACCGTCGGCGATTTAACCGGCGTGCTCGACTACGACTACGAAGACATCGGCGGTATGGGCGGCGATGCGGAGACTACCAAGAACCAGCGCCTACGAGACACCGGAAGACCACCTCGTCATCGACATATACATGGTGGACACCCAAAAGATGGGGACGGCTAAGAAGCAGCGGAGGCCGATTCCTTAAAGAAACAGCCCAAGCGCCGACGTAAGCGGCGCCGCTCTAAATCCCGCCACGGCAAGAATGGAGATTCCGGCACCGGAGATAATAACACCCAGAAAGTGCGAAGACAACTCCCTCCAAAGACGATCCAGCGCGGAGGAGGCGAAGCAAGCCCTCACGAGAGGGCGGCATTTAAAGGTCGAGGATGACAATTACTTACCTCCCTCCGGAGGCGAGGCAAGCCTCGGCGACGATGAATTCGTCGTGCTGAGGATCCCGTCGAACAAGAGCGTTTGAGCGCAAGCTAATAGCCACGGCAAACAGCCTAAAGAAAAAGCAGCAACGACTTCAAGCTGATCAAGACCTGCTGGCCGACGGATGGACCGAGGTCCTCGCGGCGAAGAGTATGAACTTCGACGCCCCTCAAAAGTTACCCAAAGCGCAAGTTGCTCCCGATTAGAGGAGAAGGCATACAAACCTGCATCACCAGCGCTGTCTGGCAGACCGGCCACCTCGTGGCCGAGACAGAGAGCGTGCAAGCCCTCCACCAAAACCGTACCCGGCATCGCCCAAAAGCTTGAAGCCACGGGAGCGCTACCGGACTTGCGGGATATATTGGAGGACAAGGCAAGAGAATCCAGATCTATCTATGGATCGGTAGGCGCCCCAAGACCCACGACGAATACCGTCGCGCGGATATAACTTCTCGGCCGGGCGAACTGGCGCAGACAACGCTCTCTCGAGCTACGTCGCGACATTGCTCAATCTGAGGCGCCGCACACACACTATGCTTCAGCGCGAAGTAATGGATCATCAAATCCTCGAAGGGTTTAAACCGTTAATATTGAATCCTCGATGGCACAACAGACCCAGCGGTTTGGATTGTGGATTATCTTCTCCATATACACATGGCCCATGGCGGCAATCTTCACGCCATCAAATATCTCCCGCTCAAGCTTAAAGGACCAGCTCGGCATTGGCTTAACAGCCTGCCCGCAGAGTCAAGCTGGATCTTTGGGAAGACACTGGAAGCCGCATTCTCGACAACTTCGAGACGCGTATGTGCGACCACCGACTGCAGATGACCTAAGCCACATAATCCAGCAGCCGACGAATCGGCGGGCAATTCGGGACACGGTTCTTAACAAAGAAAAATCAAATCGTCGATTGTCCGGATGCAGAGGCCCTCGCTGCCTTCAAACATAACATCCATGACGAGTGGCTGGCCCGGCACCTAGGACAGAGAAGCGAAATCCATGGCATCCTCACATCACTCATGACCCGCTTACATGCGGGAGAGGATAGCTGGCTAGCTCGCGATAACAACCTCAAAGCAAAACGCTGGCAGTCCGGATACCAAGGACCGCAATGGCAGGTTGCGTCGAAACAAAAACAAACGCCGCGTGCTTGGCGGCAGCAATGAGGATCTGGCAGTCAACGCGGATTCGAGGCTCAAACCCGTCAGCGGAAGAAGCCATTCAAAAGAACCACTCCGGGTCCGCCCAATTTGGACCGAATACTCGACCGCTCTGTCAAATACATGGAACCCCGAAAAGCCAGCTAACCACACCAACAGAGATTGTTGGGTATTCAAGCGAGCGAGCAAATTAATCGCGAACACAAAGTGACAAGGGCTACACAGCGATGGCGAGGAAGAGACCCGGCCCCGAACAATAGAGGACAAAGGATTCCCCCCTCAAGTTGGACGGTAAACATGATATCATAGCGCATATTCCCAAGAGGGAGCGAGCGTGCACTAAAGGGCGTATACACGATGGAGCGATCGCCCCAAAATTCAACCCATGGTCCTCTTGCCCGATCACTTTCGATCAAAGAGACCATCCGACCGATATCCGCCATGGCGGATTCGCGCATTGGTTTTAGACCCAATCGTCGATGGATTTCACCTCACGAGTCTGATGGACGGCGGCAGTAGCCTGAACCTGCTTTATCGGGATACAGTCGCCAAGATGGGCATAGACCCTTCAAGGATTAAACCTACAAAGACAACCTTCAAAGGTGTCATACCAGTGTCGAGGCCAATTATACAGAGCTCGATTACTCGAAGTGGTCTTCGGATCCCGGATAATTTCGAAGCGAGAGTTAATCTTCGACATAGTCCCGTTCCGCAGCGGCTATCACGCTCTGCTTTCGGACGAACGCGTTCGCAAAATTCAATGCGGTGCCACATTATGCATACCTTAAGCTCAAGATGCGAGGCCCTCGTGGAGTCATCACGATCAATGGAAACACGAACGCTCCTCCGAGCGGAGGAACATACAGCGCTCTCGCGGCGAAATCTGAGCAGCCTTTTAAGGCAATTCTCAAGTCCGGCCGCTAAACGACGGACACGACCAAACGCGCCGAGCAACATCAACCAAGACCACACAGCACGTTCGAGCACGCGTAGCAATGCGGCCTCAACCCCAGCCCTCGCAAAATTGTAAGAGAAGCTCTCCGCATACATAATTACGCCTTGGAGATACCATGGGCATAGGGGGAAAGGCACAACCACAACAGACCCAGAGTGCGGTTCGACCACACCAGGGGCTCCCAAGTGTGTCGCTCTTTTTTCTTTTATTTTTCTCTTTTTTATACAGAACTATGTCCGGAGGCGACCCTGCTGAACTCATGATGCAACAGCCAGGGAAGGACAAAGGCCGCGACGAACACTCAGGTGGTCTCCATCACGAGCATTAAATTTGTTAAATACAAACATTCCGCGGCCTACCCCTAGAGGGAGACACCTTTAATTCGTCCAATCCCTTGCTTTCCGCACTATTTGTATCATTCCGCACTCATAGAATATCTTCTCGAATAAAATGCAGCACTTTTTTGCCTATAATTGCATTACCTTATATATACATATATGTTTATTTACGACATGTGGCATCCGTACATTTTGGTACGGCCAAATACACCAGGGGCTTATGTTCTCCGCATTATGGTGTGGTGAAGTCCGCACACTTTCACAAGTGCGGCACCCCGAACTTATAGCATTATATGAATCGGCTCCGAATCATGTCTTGGGTCAATAGTTGGGTTTGCCCGGCTCCCATGTTTGGCACCTTACGTTTCGTTCTATCGGCTAAGGTAGCACTGGGAGAACCACTGCGATTGCGCCCCGGTTGAGCCGGGTTAACGCCTCGATGGAAAGCTAAAACTGACTGTCATGATAAGGCGAGAGACTGGTCGCTGTTCGAGAGGTCCTTCGGGTCCTTAAAGACCTCGCCGCTTGAGCGAAGTTCGGATTATGTCCGACGAAGGCGTGGATAGCGCCCCAATTCTGTCCTCCGAATACTAGGGGCTTCGCCGAAATTTAAAATTATAGAATTCTATGGCTAAGTGAGAGTGTTCAAGCACTATAAGTCCGGTTGCCTTGTTCGTTGTGTTGAGCGCCTCCCTAGATGGACCCAAAAATGGGAGCAAGAGCGCTCAAGTTTATCCCGAACACCCCAGCACTCGTGGCATGGGGGCTGAAGCCGACGACTTGCCATCTCTCAGATTTAATAAACGGCCGCACAGAAGGTAATATTTTAAATTAACAAGCACTGCTTAGCGCATATGAACAAAGTTTTCAGCGCACAGGATAACACATTGGGAATTCACTCAAAAATTACATCCCTGGGGCACTCATCCGCAATCTTGCGGGCACCCTTCAGGACAGCCTTATAGTACATTTCGGGCGACGATGTTCCTTGCCCGCTGGTGGCGCGTCGATGATTAGCTTCTCCGCATCCAGCTTGCCCCAATGCACCTTTGCGCGGGCAAGGGCCCGACGAGCACCTTCAATACAGGCGGAGCGCTTGATAACCTCCACCCAGGGGCACGCATCCACCAACCGTCACACGAGGCTGAAGTAGCTCCCAGGCATGGCCTCTCCAGGCCACAGCCGGACTACGAGGCCCTTCATGGCCTGCTCGGCCACCTTGTGAAGCTCGACCAGCTGCTTCAGCTGGTCGCTAGGGGTACGGATGCCCGGTCTCGCATCTTGAGACCGAAGACCTTCTCCGTTGAGCTCCCTCCTCGGCTCGGTAGAATCTGGCTGACATCGACACGCGCGAGGCAGATCTGCAAACGCATCGAGAGCTCCGAATTCGGGTAAGTAACACGTAATTTACATTCACATGCTTGCTTGGCGTGAAAAATGCCTTACCGCCGCTATCTTCCTCATCAACTCAATCTCTGAAGGGGCTTATGGGCCTCGGCCTTGGCGGTTTAGCACTTTCGAGAGCGAGGCAAGCTCGGACTCTCGAGTCTTTGAGTCACGCCCAAACTCTCATACTTTTCCATGAGAGCACGGAGCTCTTGCTGAACCACCGCCACCCGCGCCTCCTGCTTTTCTCGCTCTGCCCGTTCCGTGGCCGCATTGCGTTCGGCCGCGGACACGGCCTCCTTCAGGGACGCCACCTCGTTCGTGGCCCCTGCAGCACCCATGTTATCCTTGTTATTTGTTGCAACCAAAATCCTTTTCTGTAAGGTACAAGTTCAAAGTGGTGTTACTCACCTTCTTTGTCCTCGAGCTGCTTCCTGGCGCGGCCGAGCTCTTGCTCGGACCGCTCGAGCTCCTGCTTCACAGCACGGACCTCCGCAGTCAGTGCGGCAGAGGTCAGCAGCGTAGCCTGCAATCCATATTGACATAATTTTTTAGCAACCCTGCGTATATCTTTTTTCAGATCCTCAGTCCGGCTTTTCTTTCCGAACACCGAACCGAGCATCAGGGGCTAGAGTCTATGCGGTATTACATTGCATATTTTTAACTTCTTACCTCAAAGCCTGATAGAAGGCTACTACAGGCTTCGGTCAGCCCGCTCTTGGCGAGCTGCACCTTCTGGATCACCGCACTCATAATAGTGCGGTGTTCTTCCTCGATGGAAGCGCTCTGCAGCGCCTCCAACAAATTACCCGGCGCCTCCGGTTGGACGGAAGCCGCCGGCATCATGGTCTTGCCCTTCGTTCGAAGGGGCCGCCGGCCGGACTCCGGAGCCACTGCGGGTTCCGATGTGGAGTCCGGCGCAAAGTCCGGGAGGACGCCTTGTGGCGCCTCCGGAGCCTCACCCCGATGGGTCCCTTCTTGGGCTCCCACCTCGGCGTCCTCGGCGTCACGGGGGGTGGAGGCGGTCGGGATGGAGTCTACATCCGACGAAGCCAACGAACCGCTCGACGAAGCGGGGAGATCATCACTGGCCGGACTACAGGCAGCGTGCGGCATCAGAATGACACTATGTGACGCAGAAAAAGAAATTACAAATCATTCAGGAGTCCGGATACTTACGATCTCGCCGGAGGCCTGTCCCTTGAAGGCCATTCTCCCTCGCCAACGTTGATGTTGGCGGAGCTGTCCGGGGGAATAGTCCTTCCCCTCTTGGACCCTTCGGCCTCCCCTGTTGGGGGAGCCTTCCTCTTCCTCTCTCCCTCCTTTGGGAGAGAGTCCTCTTCCTCCTCCTCATTTTCGGGGGAGGAGTCCGCCCCGGAGTCGTCGGACACCTGAAAACGGGCACTCTTTCGAGCACCGCGGCCTCCTTCTTGGCCTTCTTCTCCGGCACCACGTGCGGTGCGGAACCAGCAGCCCCGCTAGGCAGGCGTCCATCGGATTTTACGGCATAGGGCAGGCGGGTAATCTGCTCCGCCTTCCTCATCCAGTCTGTCAAAGGAGAAGGGAAATTAAAACCGCATAGAGTCAAACTATGAAAAACAAGTGTCCCGTAAAGGGTAGAATCACTTACCTCGTCGGCTGGCGCTGCTGGCGAAATCCGCGATCTTGATCGCGGATCACGAACCGGCGCCTTGAACAGCACCTTCCAGCGCCTTCGTGCTGTTCGGATCGAACTCCCACAGATTGAATGCCGCTCTTGGCATGGGAGTATCCGCGGACGAGCATGACTTGGACCATGTTAACCAGCTCGAGCTTCTTCACCAGCTTACGGATACGGGCTTGGAGTCCCGTCAGATCCTTCGAACTGCTCCACAACAAGCCCTTCTCTTTTCCAGGAGGTGAGCTGCGTGGGGGTACCAGATCTAAACTCGGGGGCCGCCGCCCATGTAGGGTCACGCGGCTCGGTGATATAGAACCACCCGATTGCCACCCTTGGCGGATTCCACGAAGGCCCTTGAACTAAAGGACATTGGGCATCTTGCCCAACATGGCGCCTCCGCACTCCGGCAGAGTGCCCTTCACTACCTTCGCTTGACATTGAAGGTCTTGAGCCACAAGCGAAGTGGGGCGGATGCAGAGGAAGGCCTCGCATACTGACGATAAACGCCGCAATGTTGAGGATGAAGTTGGCGCGGATCATGGAAATCCAGGCCGTAGTAGAACATGAGACCCGGACAAAGGGGTGAAGTGGAAAGCCCAGTCCATGGAGGAAGTGGGGAAGAAAAGCGACCCTCTCATGGGGCCTGGGGGTGGGGATGAGCTACCCCTCGTCGGGCAGCCGGTGCGCGATGTCGCTGGAGAGGTATCCGGCGCCCGCAGTTTGGCGATGTGCTCCTCCTTAGCGGTGGAGGCCAACCATTTACCTCCGCTCCGGACATGGTCGTAGAAGGTTGAGGCGAGATTGAACTTGGGCGCTGGAGCTCGAGTCTTGCGGAGATGGATAAGCAAAGGAGGAAGAAGGCGTAGGTGAGAAGGTGAATCCTTATTCCTTATATGGGCGGGGGAAGTCTACGCGTCCCCCACCGGCCTGGTAAAACTCGCTTATCCCCCAAGCGTCACCATCAATGGCGCGGTTGGGTTACCCACGTCCGTATTGATGAGAATCCCGGATTAAGGGGAAACACGATCTCTTCTTCGACAAGACGTGCCAAGGAAACCGCCTCGCTAAATGCGCTGAGGTGGTAAAGTAAAAAACAATTTAAGTAATGAGTTGGTAGTGGTGTGACGTCATGCCACAAAAAACGTCAGCAGATTGAACTTGTGTATATATTATTATTCTCTCTACGGTGGAATGTGGAATTTATTTTGCAGAGCCGGACACTATCCTGGTGTTCACAATCTTCCATCATTTGGAGGAGGAACCCGCCTTGCAATGCCAAGCAATATATGTGCCAGACTTATCGTCATTGAAGCCTGGTTCATGGGCTACTGAGGGAGTCCTCGATTAGGGGGTGTCCGGATAGCCGGACTACCATCATCAGCCAAACTATCATTGGCCGGACTATCATCATCGACCGGACTCCAAGACTATGAAGATACAAGATTGAAGACTTCTCCCCGTGTCCGGATGGGACTTTCCTTGGCGTGGAAGGCAAGCATGGCGATACAGATATGTAGATCTACTACCATTGTAACCGACTCTACGTAACCCTAGCCTCTCCGGTGTCTATATAAACCGGATGGCTTTAGTCCGTAGGACTACATCACATCATCAACAACCCTTACAATCATACCATAGGCTAGCTTCTAGGATTTAGCCTCCTTGATCTCGTGGTAGATCCACTCTTGTAAACATCCACAATATCAATATCAATCGAGCAGGACGTAGGGTTTTACCTCCATCAAGAGGGCCCGAACCTGGGTAAAACATCGTGCCCCTTGTCTCCTGTTACCATCCGCCTAGACGCACAGTTCGGGACCCCCTACCCGAGATCCGCCGGTTTTGACACCGACAATACCCCTTGGAAAGGGTGCTCAGGAGCCCTAACTCAGCCGGAAGGGTCGCTGAGTGGAACATTGAACTGCAAGCGTTTCAGCTCGAATTCAGCACGACCAGAGTCATCAAGGGGGCCGCATTAGCGGATTTCATGGCAGAATGGACGGAGGCACCGAGCCTCAAGGCCGACGAGGATCGGTCCCTCTCCTCGGGAAGCTAAGCGCCAGAAGGCTGGGTCATGTACTTCGATGGGGCGTTCTCCAGGCATGGCGCTGGGGCTGGGGCGGTGCTCATATCTCCCACTCAGGACAAGCTCTACTACGTTGTGCAGCTATGTTTCCAGCAAGGTGAAAAGGTCTCCAACAACATAGCGGAGTATGAAGGTCTAATAGCGGGCTTGAAGGCCGCAACTGCCCTAGGGGTGAAGCCCCTTACCATCAAGGGCGATTCACAGCTCCTCGTCAATTTCTCCAACAAGGTGTACGAGCCAAAAGATGAGCACATGGAAGCCTACCTTGCGGAGGTCCGCAGGATGGAGAAGCAGTTCTGGGGGTTGGAGTTGCAGCATGTGCCCGTGGCACCAATCGGGAGGCCGACGACATCGCCAAGCGAGCATCCAGCGGTTACTTGAGAGCTGGCGTCTTGAGGCGGGTTTCAAGCCCTCGGCCATGCCATCACTATCAAACACGGCGCAGGCTCGGGAGGAGCTCCCCCAGCCACCTGCCTCAGGAGGCCCGGTCTGTGGCCCGGCCTCAGGAGCGCGCCTGCTCCTGACGATGGAGCCTCAGGAGGGGTGCTGGATCACAGAGCTCCGGAGCTACTTAACGCAAGGGACCCTGCCGGAGAAGGAGGAGGAAGCGGGCGGCAAGCCACAGCGTCATTGCATCGAGGATGGAGAGCTCTATCGAGGCGACCAAATGATGTGTCCCGCTGCATCCCGTGGAGCAAGGGAAAGAACTGCTGGCAGATATACACGATGGAGACTGTGGGCATCACTCGTCATCACGAACCCTCGTGGGCAAGGCATTCCGCAGCGGTTTCTATTGGCCTACTGCGCTCAATGACGCCGTCGAACTAGTGAAGGTTTGCGAAGCCTGCCAATTCCATGCCAAGCAGATCCATCAGCCGGCAGGAGGTCTGCAAACTATACCCCTGTCGTGGCCATTCGCAGTCTGGGGGCGGGATATCCTGGGCCCGTTTCCTCGGGCGCCAGGGGGCTATCGCTACCTCTATGTCACCGTGGACAAGTTCACCAAGTGGGCTGAAGTGGAAGCCGTCCGCACCATCCCCGCAGGTTCCGCAGTCAAGTTCGTCAAGGGCATCGTGAGCCGGTTCGGGGTGCCGAACCGCATCATCACCGACAACGGTTCGCAGTTCACCAGTAACCTCTTCAAAACATACTGTGCTAACGTGGGAATGCAGATATGCTACGCTTAGGTGGCGCACCCCCGAAGCAACGGCCAGGCCGAGCGGGCCAACGCAGAGGTCCTAAGGGGCCTCAAGACCAGAACATTCAAGAAGAATCTGGAGGCCTACGGCAGAGGTTGGTACGACGAGCTTCAGTCCGTGCTGTGGTCCATCCGCATGACCACGACCAAGCCAACTGGAGAGACCCCGTTCTTCCTGGTCTATGGAGCTGAAGCGGTCCTCCCTCACGAGGTCAGACGTCGTTCCGCACGAGTCCTGGCGTTTGACGAGGCGCAGCAGGATGCCATGCGGGGGGACGGACCTCGTGCTGGGGGAGGAGCGTCGTCGAGAAGCTGCGTTGCGAGCGGCGAGGTACCAACAAGCACTGTGACGATACCACTGCCGCAACATCCGCCCCAGAACTCTTGAGGTAGGGGACCTCGTGCTCTGGCGGGTTCTCTCCAGGGAGGGACTGCATAAGCTCTCTCCCATGTGGGAGGGCCCGTTCAAGGTTGTTCATGTTTCCAGGCCCGGCTCCGCGCGCTTGGAGACTCAGGAGGGGGTGCCAGTCCAGAACGCGTGGAACATCCAGCACCTCCGGAGGTTTGCCCTAAAAGGCCCAGAGCACGTGAGGAAGGCGAATGCTGTGAAGCTTATCTTTTTGGAAAAGGCCCGAGCACATGAAGAAGGCGAATGCGTGTGAAGCTTATCTTTTGGAAAAGGCCCAGAGCACGTGAAGAAGGCGAATGCTGTGAAGCTTATCTTTTGGAAAAGGCCTAGAGCACATGAAGAAGGCGAATGCTGTGAAGCTTATCATTTTGGAAAAGGCCCAGAGCCTGTGAAGAAGGCGAATGCCTGTGAAGCTTATCTTTTTGGAAAAGGCCCAGAGCCTGTGAAGAAGGTGAATGCCTGTGAAGCTGCTGCGTTTTGGAAAAGGCCCAGAGCCTGTGAAGAAGGCGAATGCCTGTGAAGCTGTTGCGTTTTGGAAAAGGCCCAGAGCCTGTGAAGAGGGCTAATGCCCGTGAAGCTTGCTTCCCCAAGAAAGGCCGGAGCTGTGAAGAAGGCCAAGCACTGTGAAGCTCGCCGCCCGTGACACTCTCACGTAATAATGAGTTGGGGCTGTACACGCCTCGGAGTCTCAGGAGCTCCGGCCTTAGGCCCTGGGGCTCCCTCCCACGCCCAGTGGCAGCACTTAGCTCCGCGCTGGTGAGAAGACATCGAAGACTAGATTAGGTGCCGGATGCGGCTTTTTCATTTGCTTTCTGCAGTTGGCTTGTTCATTCTCATTTGAAGTTTTATTGAAGCTGTTGCCGTCTTTGATTTGTGGCTCTTCGACTTTTCGCTCTCTTGCCTCGATTTCTCTCGCGCAAGGTCTCGCGAGGGGGCAGCCTGAGCGCCCTCGCGAGTGTTTTCTGCCCTTATCGTTCAAGGTTTCCCAACCTGGGTCCACCACAGGAGCACCCCTCCAGTCCATGCCTCACGGGCACCGCGACACGAACACAAGACCTGGGTCGGTCGCCCCCCACGGCTGAGGCTGGGAACTACCTACGCGCAGGCATGCGGCCCGAAGGCACAATACCGAAATAGCAGAAACAGTACGATGATTAACGGTGAAAGTCCAAACACGCCCCCACGGGGCCCCACACTACTGTGTTTTTACGCAGGAAAAAGAAAAAGGAAGAACAAATCAGGCGCGGCTCGCCCGACACCAGCCCGCAGGGAAGACTCGAGCCGCCTCCGGGGCTCAGGCGGACTCCCTGTCACGCCCAATATGCGACCCTATCCAAAAGGAACTCGACGGTCCCACCAAGGATAAACCCGCATATTGAAACGCTTTTGCAAGGTGGATATCATTACATCAACATTACATAATAGATGGGGATACAAACATAAGGCACAAATGCCACAAGAATACATCAACATCATATACAAGATCAACATCCGACTACGGATGAAACATAAACAGAAACTCAAACAATATCTACCCTGTTAGCCCAAGCTGCCGACCTGGAACCTATCCCCTGATCGAAGAAGAAGCAGAAGAAGAACTCCAACACAAGCAAACATCGCTCTCACGTCATGATCATCGCAACCCTGTACCTGCAACTGGTGGTGTAGTAATCTGTGAGCCACGAGGACTCAGCAATCCCATTACCATGGGTATCAAGACTAGCAAAGCTTAAAGGGAAAGGAAGGGGTAAGGTGGTGAGGTTGCAGCAGCGACTAAGCATATATGGTGGCTAACATACGCAAATGAGGCGAGAAGAGAAACAAAGGAAGTGCGTCAACTAGTAATGATCAAGAAGTGATCCTGAACTCCTACTTACGTCAAGCATAACCCGAAACCGTGTTCTCCTCTCGATCAACCCGAAAAGAGACACTCACGGTTACGCTACGGTTGGTGTATTTTAGAAGAGTTTGCTTCAAGTTTACTACAACCGGATATTAACAAATTCCCATCTGCCACATAACCGGGCATGGCTTTCGAAAGTTCAAACCTGCAGGGTGTCCCAACTTAGCCCATGATAAGCTCTCGCGATCAACGAAGGATATTCCTTCTCCCGGGAAGACCCGATCAGTCTCGAATCCGGCTACAAGACATTTCGACGATAATAAAACAAGACCAGCAAGACCTCCCGGCGTGCCGACACCCTGATAGTAGCCGCGCCTATCTCGTCTCAGGCCACGACCGGATGAGCAGTCCGTACAACTAAAACCAAACCCCAAGTTTCCTTGAGGGGGCGCTGCAAAGCACTCTAGTTTGGACCAACATTTAGACAAGCATTGGCCCGGGGGGCTGAATAAAGATGACCCTTGGGTTAATTACTCCCAAGGGAAATGTAGGTGGTGGTGAGGCAAATGGTAAAACCAATGTTGGGCCTTGCTGGAGGAGTCTTATTCAAAGCGAACTGTCAAGGGGGTCCCATAAATCAGCCGACCGCATTAGGGACGCAAAATCCGGGAACATAATACCGATATGACGGAAAATAGGGCGGCAAGAGTGGAACAAAACACCAGGCATAAGGCCGAGCCTTCCACCCTTTACCAAGTATATATAAATGCATTAATTAAATAAGATATATTGTGATATCCCAACAAGTAACATGTTCCAACAAGGAACAACATCTCCATGTTCCAACAAGGAACAAACTTCATCTTCACCTGCAACTAACAACGCTATAAGAGGGGCTGAGCAAAGCGGCAACATTGCCAAACAACGGTTTGCTAGGAAGGGTAACAAAGGTTAGAGGTTCATGGCAATTTGGGAGGCTTGATAAACAGGTAATAGGTAGCGCAGCATAGCGATAGAACGAAGCAACTAGCATAGCAATGATAGTAATGAGATCCAGGGTAGCGGTCATCTTGCCTGAAATCCCGCAAGGAAGAAGAACGAGTCCATGAAGAAGACGAACGGATGAAGCCGACCCCTCACGATCGCAACGAACGAATCCTCACGATCGCAACGAAACAGGAACTAACAAGAAGAAGCACACAACATAGTAAACACACCACACATAGACAAGACATGATGCACAAACAAGCATGATGCATGACAAGACTACATGAAGCTACTCATGGCAAGAGATGATGCAAACAAAAGCAACACATCCAGGGAAGTTTAAATGAGGCCGGAACAACATATAACAATTCCGGTAAGTCCTCATATGCAAATTTCGAAATTGGCCCAGATCTGAATAAACCTTATGTTCAAGTTGTTAAACAACAATTTAAGATGCACCACGATGATCTACACGAAATTCTAGTCAAGTTACATATGAAGTTTATTAGATTCGGAGCTACGGCCTAGAAGATATGAGCAAAATAAGATAAACATGGCATTGATGCAAAATGCACCCAAACATCAAGCAAACACCTCAAAACATGGATGCAACATGATAATATGAAGCTACATGCAAAATCAAGCAAGTTTCATATAGAGCACACTCAAAACGGAGCAACGGTTCAACACATACACACAATACAAGTTATAGCAACAATCTGTCCAAAACAGCAACTAGGCATATTGCAAGCATCAAAACAACATACTACAGCACCTCAATATGAAAACAAAAGGCATGGGCATGATGTACAGGTAAAGCATGATAAAACATGAACACTGAGCTATCTCCAGAAATCACTAGAACATGCTCAAAAGGACATGGCAAGAATGCAAATAATAACAGTTCCCAGACTTAGCAGAAATCACAGGACATGGCAGAAATAACATCAGGTTGCAATGTTTAGAGCTATCAACCAACATGTTATAGGAACTTATCATGGAAAACAAAGGCATGGCATAAATCTACTAATTGCATAGAACAAAAGTCCCTTACTGACCATGAGCCAAAAGGGATCAGAAAATACAGTTGCAAGCATGTGAATATAGAAAAAACATAAACAGATTCAGACTTAGTGCAAAACTAGAGCATGGCATAAACAGATAACAAGTAGGCATGTTGGTGAGCTTGAAACACTCACCACAGAGCAAGACATGATAAACTAAGCATACATCCATCAAGAAGACATGGCATAGAAGCTATACATGGCAAGAACAACATCATAGCATACACGGATCAACTACAACAACCTTGGCAAAATTGAATAACATGTAAACAACCTGCCAGGAAACTTTTTATAGCAAAAGTAGAGCTCGATTGACTCAAGCTATGGCACTCCATAATTGAAAAAAAGGGCATGGATGGATAGAGAACAACCATATGTTCAAACCATCCTTACTGAAGTATCTCAAAATAAGCATGGATCTCTCGGTAGCATCAAGTTAACATGGCATACAAATATCAGCAAAACAGGGGCTGAAATCAGCAACATCATGAAGCCTAGTTTGCATGCTTGTGCTAGTCACCACATAGATCACAAAAATACATGGCATACCCCCTGTAAAGATGGCATGGCATATTACAAAACACATGTAGGACTCAAGTTCATAGGATGCACACATCAATCATGGCAAAAATGACAAAAGTGCATGTTCTGATAAGAATCTGAAACTAACATCACATAGCCCTCTTCCAACAGCATTTCGGGCATCAAGATGATCTCAAATGAAAATGATGCAATGAGATGAAATGATGTACTCGTCGAGACAAACAATTTGACATATTACACGCACGAAACAGAGCAATATGCAGAGAGTTATGGCATGATGAATATGGCATGAAAATTACTGTAGATTCGGGACTTAGTGGATTTCATACCCTCCGGGAAAAGTCAACAGGACGAGGAGATCCCGGGACTGAGGGATCCGAGGCGCGGGTGTGTTTGGTTGGCCGGGCGGGTGGATCTCATCCCACCCGACGGATCCGGCGACGAGGCGGCCGACGGCGGCGGCCGGAGGGCGGGCAGCATGAGGCGGAGGCGGGCCACGGCGAGGCGGCCATGGCGCGCCGGCGGAGAGGCGGAGGAGCACAGGCGGAGAGGCAGAGGAGGGCGCGGGCGGCGGAGAGACTCCAGGCGGCGGCGGGTGCGGGCGGCGAGGCGGGCGGCGGACGGCGGCATGTGGGCGGGCGAGGCAGGCCGGCGGCGGGGACGAAGCGGAGCGACCGGCTCGGGAGCGGGCCGGGAGGCGGCCTTGGCTGGCTCACATGGGCCGATCCGGGTCCCACGGGCCGCACGGGTGGGAGGAGAGAGAGAGAGAGGCGCGGGGCTGACGTGGCGGCGGCGGATTCGTCCGGCGCAGCGGCTGGACATGTCCGGTGGCGGCGCGGACGTGTCCGGTGGCGCGAGGATGAAGAAGACTAGGGTTGGACCCGAAATTTCGGAGGGAGACGCATACTTATAGGTAGAGGGAGCTAGGAGAGTCCAAATGAGGCACGGTTTTTGGCCACGCGATCGTGATCGAACGCCCGAGAGCGTGGAGGGGGTTTGGTGGGTTTTGGGCCACTTTGGAAGGGGTGTTGGGCTGCAAAGAGAGAGGGGCTTCACGGTTACCCGGTTAACCGTTGGAGTATCAAACGACCTCCGAATGACACGAAACTTGACAGGCGGTCTACCGGTGGTATACCAAGGCCGCTTGACAAACCTCGGTCCATTTCGAGAAAGTTTAATACCCGCACACGAAGAGAGGCAAGAAGGGGGCGCCGGGAGACATAGGAGTGCCAGATTGCAAAACGGACATCGGGGAAAATGCTCGGATGCATGAGACGAACACGTATGCAATGCAATGCACATGATGACATGATATGAAATGCAGATGATGACATGGCAAAGTGCAACTCGCAAGTAAATGACATGGCAACGACGGCGAATAACTGACAAACACCTGGCGCATCGAATCCGGGGCGTTACAACACTCCTCCACTAACAAGAGATCTCGTCCCGAGATCTTAGGACCGAGACGGAAGAGAAAAGGGATGAGGTGAGACAAGAAACGCAAGAGAGAAAAGGCAAAGAATCGAGAGCACACGAAAAGAAGAGATAAGCGACGAGAATGACAAGAATCGAAAGCTCACGGAATCAGATAGACTATGAAACGACTCATTCTAACCGGAGTGGTTAGAATGAGAAAAGAAACGAATAAGTCTGAAAAGGATTTAGGCAGCACTCCGGTTGAAACATGGAAGGAAAAGAACACGAGCTTCACACGATAGAATGACACTTGACGAGATGAACAATGCATTGCCTCCGGAAGAACGGAAAAAAATGAATGTAAAGAAACTTCGAAGGAAGGGTTGAACGGAGTTGTTGAGAAAATCAACAACGAAAAGAATAAGCTTGTTGTGGACTTATGGAAAACATCTCAAAATTATGAGCTGATCGCTGACCACAAGTGGAAAAGATTAAATAGCTGAGAATGACGAAAAATGCAAAACTTCACTTCAGAAGAAAATGAAGAATTATTTGCTCTTCAAGACGCGAGAAGAAAAGATACTTGACTCCACCGACAAGAATCTTGATGAACACTTGAAGAATGAATTAAATCATGAAGAACCACCGTGAAGAACTCTGGTAACAAAAAGGATGATGAGATAGAATGAAGGAAGAAAGAATAAGATGAGCGTTGCGATGATGATAGAGGTTCCGACGAAAAGGCCGAGGAAAATAATTGAACTCCGGACAAGAAAAGATGAGAACACTTGGAAATAGAATTTATTCCTCAAGAACAAACTCCGAAGGAAGGGATTAATCACTTGGATGAAATAAGAATAAGATTTATTGTATGCTTATCCTTCATCAAATTAAATTGATGACAAGCAATGGATTTTGCATATTACTTATTCTTCTTGAAAAGGATTGAGGGGGGTATAGCACAAAACTTGAGAAAGTCTTCATGAACCACCGGTAGGATTGAAAGGATCGAATGAATTAATATGATAAACAAAGAAAAGAATCTTGAACGAACCACCGTAAGAATTTGGAAATGACTGATGAAAGAGAATGAATCACCGGGCAGAATTAGAGAAGCACGGAGATACTTGAGGATAAATTAGAGACAAGAGAACGAAGAGATCGCGAACGGTTTGACGAATGCTTGAACGAAGCTCCGGAAGAATATTGAGATGAACGAAGCTGAAAACTTGGGACGAAGAAATATTCCGAAAAGATGACCTCTGGATGATCGAGACGGAAAACAACTCCTGAAATACTCCGAATGGATGAAAAGAATTTGCATGACTCGAAACAATTAGATAGGATAACATCGAGCTAGCACCATGAATCTCCGGGGGAACGGACAAGATTTAAGAGAAATTCTTCTTCGGTCTTCGAATGTTGAGAATGATGACGATAAACACCTTGAAGAATTAGAGATATGCTCCGGGACAATGAATACTAGAAATGTTGATCCAAAGTTGAAAAGACTTTGAAAACGAACTCAGAGAAGGCCTACGACTGATGGAATCCATACTTACGTCACACTTAAAAAGAATTGAGAACAACCCCGGGGGAATTAGAAGAGTCAGGTAAGATCCTAGGAAAAGACCTGTGGGTTAGGGCCCACTAAAAGAAAACACCGTTGGAAAGGGATGTTGAACAAATAGCTGATGCACCGGAAGAACTGAAATATTTGAATGAGGTGACAACCTCGAATTAATTGGAACACAAACGAATCTCCTGAGATGACTTGAGCACTCCGGAAGGATAAACTGGCGAGAGGCGAACGAGCAGGGAAAACACTTGAGCTGAGGAAAAGAATATGATCAACACCGAAAAACTTGAATTGAGTCCACCGGAAAAGAAAAGGAGATGAAGAATGTCGAACAAAACGAGAATTCTCCGGTTGAAACAATTGAGGGAAGACTGAAGAGGCTCCGCACGAATGAAATTGATGGTCGAAAGAAACTCGAACTCCGGGAATAAGAGGTTGGGAGGGCGGGAAAAACAAAGGCTACTTGGACGGGGAAACCGACGAATATCTTGAAGAGAAAACACCGGTTGAAATTATTGAGGAAAGAAAGGCAAAGACTTCGCACGAGTAGGAAGGATACTCGATTTCGGACTCCGGTTCCGAAAAGAAGAAGGGTGGGCGGGCGGGAAAAGAAAACAATTGAGGATTGGACTTGCAAAGATGAAGAGGCTCGAGTCGACTTGACGAGAAATGCACCGGATGAAAAGAGCTGAGGAGCAACTACCGGAAAAACCAACTGCGTGATCCTAAAGAAAAATTTGAAGGGGAAGAGAAGTAATTCAAAACACCTACGTGAAGATTCCTTACCAGAGCGACGAAGGGGGCTGAGGAGTAAAAAGAAATCCTACGCTCCGATATAACTAGACTCAAAAAACAGTTTTCTTCTAGACTCGACAACGCCCGAACTACACGATCAATCAAGGGGGCTCCTAAGGTCGGTCGAGGCTCTGATACCAACTTGTCACGCCCAATATGTGACCCTATCCAAAAGGAACTCGACGGTCCCACCAAGGATAGACCCGCATATTGAAACGCTTTTGCAAGGTGGATATCATTACATCAACATTACATAATAGATGGGGATACAAACATAAGGCACAAATGCCACAAGAATACATCAACATCATATACAAGATCAACATCCGACTACGGATGAAACATAAACAGAAACTCAAACAATATCCACCCTGCTAGCCAGGCTGCCGACACGAACCTATCCCCGATCGAAGAAAGAAGAGAAGAAGAACTCCAACACAAGCAAACATCGCTCTCACGTCATGATCATCGCAAACCTGTACCTGCAACTGGTGGTGTAGTAATCTGTGAGCCACAAGGACTCAACAATCCCATTACCATGGGTATCAAGACTAGCAAAGCTTAAAGGGAAAGGAAGGGGTAAGGTGGTGAGGTTGCAGCAGCGACTAAGCATATATGGTGGCTAACATACGCAAATGAGGCGAGAAGAGAAACAAAGGAACGGTCGTCAACTAGTAATGATCAAGAAGTGATCCTGAACTCCTACTTACGTCAAGCATAACCCGAAACCGTGTTCTCCTCTCGATCAACCCGAAAAGAGACACTCACAGTTACGCTTTACGGTTGGTGTATTTTAGAAGAGTTTGCTTCAAGTTTACTACAACCGGATATTAACAAATTCCCATCGCCACATAACCGCGGGCATGGCTTTGAAAGTTCAAACCCTGCAGGGTGTCCCAACAGCCCATGATAAGCTCTCGCGATCAACGAAGGATATTCCTTCTCCCGGGAAGACCCGATCAGTCTCGGAATCCGGCTACAAGACATTTCGACAGTAATAAAACAAGACCAGCAAGACCTCCCGCGTGCCGACACCACGATAGTAGCCGCGTATATCTCGTCTCGAGCCACGACCGGATGAGCAGTCCGTACAACTAAAACCAAACCCCAAGTTTCCTTGAGGGGGCTGCAAAGCACTCTAGTTTGGACCAACACTTAGACAAGCATTGGCCCGGGGCTGAATAAAGATGACCCTTGGGTTAATTACTCCCAAGGGAAATGTAGGTGGTGGTGAGGCAAATGGTAAAACCAATGTTGGGCCTTCTTTGGAGGAGTCTTATTCAAAGCGAACTGTCAAGGGGTCCCATAAATCACCCGACCGCGTTAGGGACGCAAAATCCGGGAACATAATACCGATATGACGGAAACTAGGCGGCAAGAGTGGAACAAAACACCAGGCATAAGGCCGAGCCTTCCACCCTTTACCAAGTATATATAGATGCATTAATTAAATAAGATATATTGTGATATCCCAACAAGTAAACATGTTCCAACAAGGAACAACATCTCCATGTTCCAACAAGGAACAAACTTCATCTTCACCTGCAACTAACAACGCTATAAGAGGGGCTGAGCAAAGCGGTAACATTGCCAAACAACGGTTTGCTAGGAAGGGTAACAAAGGTTAGAGGTTCATGGCAATTTGGGAGGCTTGATAAACAGGTAATAGGTAGCGCAGCATAGCGATAGAACGAAGCAACTAGCATAGCAATGATAGTAATGAGATCCAGGGTAGCGGTCATCTTGCCTGAAATCCCGCAAGGAAGAAGAACGAGTCCATGAAGAAGACGAACGGATGAAGCCGACCCAAGCGTAGACGAACGAATCCTCACGATCGCAACGAAACAGGAACTAATAAGAAGAAGCACACAACATAGTAAACACACCACACATAGACAAGAGATGATGCACAAACAAGCATGATGCATGACAAGACTACATGAAGCTACTCATGGCAAGAGATGATGCAAACAAAAGCAACACATCCAGGCAAGTTTAAATGAGGCCGGAACAACATATAACAATTCCGGTAAGTCCTCATATGCAAATTTCGAAATTGGTCCAGATCTGAATAAACCTTATGTTCAAGTTTTTAAACAGAAATTTAAGATGCACCACGATGATCTACACGAAATTCTAGTCAAGTTACATATAAAGTTTATTAGATTCGGAGCTACGGCCTAGAAGATATGAGCAAAATAAGATAAACATGGCATTGATGCAAAATGCACCCAAACATCAAGCAAACACCTCAAAACATGGATGCAACATGATAATATGAAGCTACATGCAAAATCAAGCAAGTTTCATATAGAGCACACTCAAAACGGAGCAACGGTTCAACACATACACACAATACAAGTTATAGAAACAATCTGTCCAAAACAGCAACTAGGCATATTGCAAGCATCAAAACAACATACTACAGCACCTCAATATGAAAACAAAAGGCATGGGCATGATGTACAGGTAAAGCATGATAAAACATGAACACTGAGCTATCTCCAGATATCACATGAACATGCTCAAAAGGACATGGCAAGAATGCAAATAATAACAGTTCCCAGACTTAGCAGAAATCACAGGACATGGCAGAAATAACATCAGGTTGCAATGTTTAGAGCTATCAACCAACATGTTACAGGAACTTATCATGGCAAACAAAGGCATGGCATGAATCTACTAATTGCATAGAACAAAAGTCCCTCACTGACCATTAGCCAAAAGGGATCATAAAATATAGTTGCAAGCATGTGAATATAGCAAAAACATAAACAGATTCAGACTTAGTGCAAAACTGGAGCATGGCATAAACAGATAACAAGTAGGCATGTTGGTGAGCTTGAATCACTCACCAAAGAGCAAGAAATGATAAACTAAGCATACATCCATCAAGAAGACATGACATAGAAGCTATACATGGCAAGAACAACATCATAGCATACACGGATCAACTACAACAACCTTGGCAAAATTGAATAACATGTAAACAACCTGCCAGGAAACTTTTTATAGCAAAAGTAGAGCTCGATTGACTCAAGCTATGGCACTCCATAATTGCAAAAAAGGGCATGGATGGATAGAGAACAACCATATGTTCAAAACATCCTTACTGAAGTATCTCAAAATAAGCATGGATCTCTCGGTAGCATCAAGTTAACATGGCATAAAAATATCAACAAAAGCAGGGCTGAAATCAGCAACATCATGAAGCCTAGTTTGCATGCTTGTGCTAGTCACCACATAGATCACAAAAATACATGGCATACCCCCTGTAAAGATGGCATGGCATATTACAAAACACATGTAGGACTCAAGTTCATAGGATGCACACATCAATCATGGCAAAAATGACAAAAGTGCATATTCTGATAAGAATCTGAAACTAACATCACATAGCCCTCTTCCAACAGCATTTCGGGCATCACGATGAGCTCAAATGAAAATGATGCAATGAATTGAAATGATTTACTCGTCGGGACGAACAATTTGACATATTACACGCACGAAACGGAGCAATATGCAGAGAGTTATGGCATGACGAATATGGCATGAAAATTACTGCAGATTCGGGACTTAGTGGATTTCATACCCTCCGGGAAAAGTCAACGGGACGAGGAGATCCAGGGACGGAGGGATCCGGGGCGCGGGTGTGTTTGGTTGGCCGGGCGGGTGGATCTCATCCCACCCGCCGGATCCGGCGACAGGCGGCCGGGCGACGGCGGCGGAGGGCGGGCGCGCTTGAGGCGGAGGCGGCTACTGGCGGAGGCGGCCATGGCCGCCGGCGGAGAGGCGGAGGAGCACGGGCGGAGAGTCGGAGGAGGCTGCGGCGGCGGCGGAGAAACTCCATGGCGGCAGGTGCGGGCGGCGAGGCGGCGGCGGGCGGCGGCGCATGCCGGGCGGGCGGGTGGAGGCACGCTGGTGGCGGGACAGCGGAGCGACCAGCTCGGGAGTGGGCAGCGGCAGCGCGGCGCTGGCTCATGTGGGCCCGATCCAGGTCCCGCGGGCCACGCGGGTTGGAGGAGGAGAGAGGAGGCTTGGGCTGACGTGGCGGCGGCGGATTCGTCCGGCGCGGCGGCTGGACATGTCCGGTGGCGGCGCGGACGTGTCCGGCGGCGCGAGGATGAAGAAGACTAGGGTTGGACCTGAAATTTCGGAGGGAGACACATACTTATAGGTAGAGGGAGCTAGGAGAGTCCAAATGAGGCACGGTTTTCGGCCACGCGATCGTGATCGAACGCCTGAGAGCATGGAGGGGGTTTGGTGGGTTTTGGGCCAATTTGGAAGGGGTGTTGGGCTGCAAAGAGAGAGGGGCTTCACGGTTACCCGGTTAACCGTTTGAGTATCAAACGACCTCCGAATGACACGAAACTTGACAGGCGGTCTACTGGTGGTATACCAAGGCCGCTTGACAAACCTCGGTCCATTCTGAGAAAGTTTAATACCCGCACACAAAGAGAGGCAAGAAGGGGGCGCCGGGAGACATAGGAGTGCCGGATTGCAAAACGGACAACGGGGAAAATGCTCGGATGCATGAGACGAACACGTATGCAATGCAATGCACATGATGACATGATATGAAATGCAGATGATGACATGGAAAATTGCAACACGCAAGCAAATGACATGGCTACGACGGCGAATAACTGACAAACACCTGGCGCATCGAATTCGGGGCGTTACACTCCCTCTCGCGCTTCACCGAGGCACGACGGCGGGCAGACCCACTACCACCCTCCAAGCAGGCACGACGGCGTGGGGGCTGATCACGGCCGCTGCTGGAAGAGCCGCTGCCGGAAGAAGAATCGATGAAGCTCGAGGAGCCCTGAGCGCCGCCGACCACGCGTGCGCTGTCCTCTCCGTCATCGCTGGGGCTGGGCCCCCTGCCCCGGTCGTCGTCCTCAAGGCAGCACCCAGCGCGGCGACCATCCTCCCCGAACACCCTCACGTAAAGGATGGCATCGCCGTCGAACTTGAAGTGCAGGGTGCATCGATGGCTCAGGCCACGCGCGCGGGCAAACGTCTGCCAGCCGCGAGTTAGGGCCAGGCTCCCGGCTGCAGAGACCTCCAACGAAGCCCAGGAGGCCCGACTGCATCAGCCGTCTGCCTGGAGCCAGAGGCCGCCCGGGGCGCCAGCCGGGAGCTCAGCTAGGAGGAAGCAAGGAAGCTGAAGCCGGGTGCAAGTCGGCTCCGCCGACCACGCAACGAACTCTGGCAACACCTCCGCAGCGCGGAAGCGCGACCTAGGGGGTCGCGCGGCCGTAGCGCGCCCCCCGGTCGCGGCCAGCCGTCCATCACCACGCTTGAGATCACCTCCGCGGCCACGGGGAGTCGCCGTGGGAGCCACAGGATGTTTGCGAGGGCGGCCTCAACCACGCTTGGGCAGGGGAGAGGCAGGCTCAACCTGGCGGGCCTTCCCCTTCTCTATGGCCGAGAACTTCCTCGGCGGAGCCATGAAGAAGGAGGAGAAGCAAGACGGGACAGACTGGAAGGGCACGCGCCATTCCATACTTAAAGCCAGAGGAGGCCAACCGCCGGCCTCCACAATCGCAGGTAATCATGACCCGCTTTGCATGCAGGGACTTGTCAATTCGTGCAGTTGCTGAGGTGTCGTGGGGAAGTGGAGACAACCACGTCTAATCAACCGCCACGCGACGCCCAAGGCCGCAGGCTGTTAGGGCCCATGGCGCCAGACTTGCCCTTCGCTCTCTCGGCCAAGCCCGGGCGCGCCTCGGGCCCGGGGGCTACTGTCGGCGTTCTGGGAACGGGGGTCCCCAGACTTGCCTGCCTGCTGCCTGCAGCGTGGATCAAAGGGTGGCCCAGCACGGCCAATCTTCATCAACATAAGCTCAAGACACTCGCGAGGGGCCAAGCCTCGCGGGGCGGACGACAGGGAGCTTCCTCAGGCACGGCCTCATCAGGCTGGCTCGCAAGGAGGCGGAGAGATCAAGGCGGGGTACCTCACGAGGTGCCCATGACGCAAGCCATGACGACCCAGGGGCGCCATGCGGGCGCCAGCCTGCGCAGCGTCCTCCTTTCCTCTTTGGTGCAAAGGGAGCAAGCGCAAAGAGAGCATCAAGCAAAGGCATCCATTTCGTGCAACAAGACCAAGACCAGCCCAACGGCAGGAATGGAGTCATTGTGGAGCCCAAGCAAGGCCACCACCAGAGCCTTTGACAAGGCGAGGACCCACTTTAGTCAGGATAAGTGTACCAGATGTTCCCCTTCAAAATGGCCAATTGTTGGCGCCCTTCCCGCTCAATATTTGGGAAGAGGCCTAGGGCCTTTGCCTATAAATAGGACTAGCCACCCACAGGGTAGAAAGGAGAGGGGGAATCGGATCAAGTAGCATCTCAAAGAGAGAGAGAGAGAGAGAGAGAGAGAGAGAGAGAGAGAGAGAGAGAGAGAGAGGCGGCTGAACTCCTCCTAGCATCCCATCGCCCCGGCCAAGAACAGACCCTCGCGAGGCTGTTCTTCCTTGTATTGTTCATCACCATCATCCCAAGAGGCAATCCACCACACCACAAACTAGAGTAGGGTATTACACCACAATGGTGGCCCGAACTAGTATAAACCTTGCGTCTCTTGTGTTCTTCCTTTCGTAGTTTAGATCCAAGCGAGGTGGCGGGGTGCAGGTAGGTAGAGGGCGAGATCTCCGTGCGCACCCCAGTGTTCAAACCTCAAGGGTCTGCCGGAACCCGAAATCCGACAGGTCCCACTAGTCAGGGGGAAACATTTTTTTTCACGAAATATGGTGACCCGTCCGATGGGTCCCTACTGTCAGGTGGAGGAATAATAATTTTGCGCGTAATAAGGAGCCACTTCCTTGTGGCCGCTGTGGACCCAGCTGTCAGCCTCTCCATGTACAGTACTCTTCCGACGGAAGTCGTTCCTTGACCACGTTGACCACGCTGCGCCGAGAGCACCAGGGCGGTGGACGGCGGCGAGGCCTAGGAAGGGGACGACGCGGAGCCGGGGAAGATGCTGAAGTGGAAGCCCACGCGGAGAAGAGTACGAGGGTTCACTGGTTCAGCTGTGGTGTTAGGTTGCCGTCGCCGTAGGGCCTGGCCAGCGGTGGGAATAGTAGGGAGCGGTGAGGCCTCCGCGGCAGCACAGCCGGCCACGGGAGGCAGGAGCATGCGGCACGACCGTGCTGCTTTGTGCGGCTCGAGAAAGAAGACAGAGGTTGAAGAAGCACTACAGCTGTTGGATGGACATCGTACGGTCACTGGAGCTAGAATCGTTCATATTGACTAAGTTGACAAAGCACTCCGTCCCCATCAATTTAGTAGGCCCACAAGTCAGCCTCCCACCAAGGTGGGTCCCAACTAGCAGGGGGAGTATTCAATTTTTTGTGCGTAATAAGGAGGCACTTCCGGTGGGTCCGAGTTGATAGCGGGGGGAACATTTTTTTCGGAAATACGGTGGCCCGTCCGGTGGGTCCCAGCAGTCAGGGGGGAAATGTTTTTTCGCCAAATACTGTGGCCCGTGCGGTTGGTCCCTGCTGTCAGGTGGAGGAATAATTATTTTCCGCATAATAAGGAGGCACTTCCTTGCGGCTGCCGTGGACTCAGCTGTCAGCCTCTCCACGTACAGTACTCTTCCGATGGAAGTCGTTCCTTGACCACGTTGACCACGCCGCGCCGAGAGCACCAGGGCGGTGGACGACGGCGAGCGGCGAGGCCTAGGAAGGGGACGACACGGAGCCGGGGAAGACGCGACAGTGGAAGCCCGCGCGGAGAGGAGTACGAGGGTTCACTGGTTCGGCTGCGGTGTGAGGCTGCCGTCGCCGCAGAATAACAGGGGGTGTGGGTGAGTGGAGGGATGGCCTGGCCAGCAGTGGGAGTAGTAGTAAGGCGGTGAGGCCTCCAAGAGCACAGCCGGCCACGGGTGGCAGGAGCAGGCGGCACGACCGGCGCTGCTTTGGGCGGCTGGAGCAAGAAGACCAGAGGTTGAAGAAGCACTATGGCCGTTGGATGGACATCGTACGACACTGCAGCTAGAATCGTTCATATTGACTAAGTTGACAAAGCCCTTTGTACGCGTCAACTTAGTAGGCCCACAGGTCTGCTTTCGAAACAGTGCACCCCAGATGTCAGGGGGAGGAATTATTTTTTGGGCGGGTGAAGCTAGAATATCCGAGATTGAAGAAGAAGCACGGCATCCGTTGGATGGACATCCAACGACCACTGCTGCTAGAACCGTGTGTTGACTATAATAAGTTGACAAAGCCTTGCATATGTGTCAACTTCTTTTTTTATGGGACGCGTCAACTTAGTAGGCCCACAAGTGTGTGCATAGAACTTATAGCCCATTTGCGATTTGTAAGAATGTACAACCCATTTTTGAATTCTAATGGAATTTACTACAACCCATTTACAATTTGTTAAAAGTACAACCCATTTTCTAGCTAGGACAACGATTAATAATTTCAACCAACCGTTCAAGATAGAATTCAATAAAATTTCCCACATTTTGATGGGATCCAAAATATTTTTATCCCGAAATTTCTAGTCAGATTAAGTATAAATTTGTATTACTTAAAAATCTAATGAAACATTGCACGCGCAACAATTAAAAATTTAGATTTTCAAAATCCATAAATAATATTTTATAAACTAATTTCTTGCTTGGTGCATATTTTATGTTTACTGCCTAGTTTTTATAATTACATCCCATTTATTATTTTTAAAAGCCCATTTTCCTGTTAAGCCTAATGCATCCCTCCTAGGAAAGATTTGCAGCCTAGCGGGGCGGAAAATAACAAGTTGACCTTGCCTGGGTATTCCTCAAAAAAACGTATAGCTAGGCTAGTCATTTTCATCTTGAAAAAATTTAATATCTGGGCTGGATATCTGTCCTAGGCTAGACGGTCCACAACCCGCCCAGTTAATACCCTGCTCTCCTCTGAACAACAACGAAAACATCACCAAGAAAAACTCTGCAGTGCTCACGCCTTAAAAACACAAATACTACTCGAGCTGCTTGGTCCCAGCTGTCGGCCGCACCTTGTGCAATTCTCTCGTTTATATTGACTACATAGGTTGACAATGGTGTGGGACCGTGATGTCAGGAAACCAGGAGGAAGCAAAAATATATAGTTGTACATAATAAGTAGGCACTTGCGTACGTACGACTATGGCCCTAGTGGGTCCCTACTATCAACCAGTCAAAATAAAGTCATCTCCTGAATCATCATGTTCATTGACCATGTTAACAATGCTCGGCGCCACGGCGAGCGCAACAACTCGAAGGATGATGGAGAGGGCCACGCGGGCCCTACGGATGGCCTGATACAGCGCCCGCTGCTCATTCAGGAAGCCGGGATCATCGGACACCTATGAGCACCTTCGAGAGACTGAGACGGCATGAAACGGTAAGGCCACGCTTGGGAGCTCTGGTTTATTTCACACCTGTATTAAGATATAAGTGTAATTTACTCGTCATCGGAAACAACACGTAAAATACGGGCTTAATGAAACCGAGGGCCCGAGGTCTGTAAGTAAAAATGGCGGGTTACGCGTGTAATTTGAGAGACCGGTGTATATTTTACTAGTCGAAATTGACCAACCAAGCGCTTTGCCCGAGACCATCTGCTTTTATTTACAAGCGTCAGTTTTACAAGCGGTTTTGGTTGGAAAACGATGATCCAATCACGGCCTAAGATGATGAGTTGGTCGGAAGATCATATGGTTTCATGTCTAACCTACCTGACTTGTCGTATAGGCTATGAATGAAACATAAGACGATGAACTGCTTAAGCACAGAAACAATAGAAGATGATGATCTTCCTAACAAGCAAATCACTGGCATTAGATCGACATGCAAAACAATACGAATCATTATTCTTAGGAGGCACAGTGAACAGCTCGTGATGCCACATGCCACAACATTCCAAGCTCAACTTTGCAATCAAACACAAGGCCTGGCATTACATAGACAATATTCAGAACAAACTCTTAAAATATCTTACATAAGTCAACATTCATGTTACTATGCATCTCAGCAGAGTAAATATTTACTTCTGAACTGAAGACATGAATAGGAAAAAATGATCGACGTTGCTCACAGCAAAGGGCGTCCAGCTCAAAAATATCAAATGCATGTCTTCTGGCTAACATCAATGAGCAAAAATTGACAAGGTTTTCCGATTCCAATATATTAAACTAATGTCAACTTTGACAAGCTTTTCCCATTCAAAATATGTAATGCCTATGATTATGGAACGGGCAGGGTTTGTCATCAGTTTGTCATATGATAGTCCGGTGGCTCAAGGTGACGACGAATGATTAGAGAACCATTTGATGTATTGTGCATGATGAAGTATTATTATGGAGGACACGAACCATCTGAACATTTTGTGCTGTTCCACTAAAATCATGCTGAGCATCCCTGTAGATTTCGTATTTATATCCTGCCAGAAAACAAAGACACATCAGCACACACATGAATATTGGCCCCAGTGTCAACCCACCAATCGGTGGAATAACAAACTGAAAGTACGGTAAACAGATTACCATACCTAGATGCCCCATAATTGTTGCTTAGAGTGACATTGACAGACTTGGAGTCCTGTCCTGGCTTCTTGGTACTTGTTTGGGCACTTGTTTGCCCAGTGTTCCTCCAAACCACAAGTAAAGCAGCCATCTCTCTTTTTGTCTTTCTTCTTACCCTTCTTAATGGCCAACACTGGCAGCACCATTCAAACATATAGTCCGGTGGCTCAAGGTGACGACGAATGATTAGAGAACCATTCGATGTATTGTGCATGATGAAGTATTATGGAGGACACAAACCATCTGGACATTTTGTGCAGTTCCACTAAAATCAAGCTGAGCATCCCTGTGGATATCGTATTTATATGCTGCAAGAAAACAAAGACACAACAACACACACATGAATATTGGCCCCAGTGTCAACCCACCAATCGGTGGACTAACAAACTGAAAGTACGGTAAACAGATTACCATACCCAGATGCCCCATCATTGTTGCTTAGAATGACATTGACAGATTTGGAGTCCTGTCATGGCTTCCTGTACTTGTTTGGGCACTTTTTGCCCAGTGCACTCCATGTGTTGTAGAGTTTCCTATGCTCTCTGCAAACTAGTCATGTCAACATCATCTACTAATACTCTGTAAAGCTTCTTGATCATTCCTTGTGTAATGCAGCATAAACAAAGGATCGCTTCTTTCTACAAAGTGGTAAGACCAACTGGACCCACTAATGCAGCAGTTTGCCTTAGACACATTGGCTCCTTTTGTGTAGTTCAACTAAAATCAAAGTTGGAATAAAACCGAGCTTTAATTTTGATATCCCTGTAAGCGAAAAAAGGTATAAGGAAACAATTCTCGAGAAATAACGGTTGATGACTTGTACTCCCGTAAGAAAAACATCTCCGATCTACCTTATCTTAATGGGAAACAAAGCAGAGAGTAGCAATTCTCAATCAGCGTGATTCATTCATATTAATCGAGACATTATCTTAACAATGCCTTGTTTCAACATGTATAAAGAACGACAAAGCGAAAAGTATCATTCCTAAAACAATGCAACTGATTCATTTTAACAGAGACATTATCTTAACAATACCTTGGTTAAACATTTAGAAAGAACTACAAAGCAGGATAGTACCATTTGTAAAACACTCAGAATCGATATATAATAACAGAGACATTATCTGAACAATACATTTCTTAAACATGTACTCGGCCGATCCCTAACGAAATGGTACTCCCACGATCCCTAACAAGTGTTGCAGTTTTGAACTAAGATTCAGAGTTAATTCGAGGAAAGTCGGTCTCGACCTTTCAAGACCAAGATTTGAAATAACTCATGAGGAAGACCTCAAAGAGATCTCAACACATATATGGAAATCCGGTCTCATTTTGTGCAGTTCCACCAAAATTAAGCGAAGCAAAATGTCGCAATAGCAACAAGTTGAATAGATATCCCTGTTTTAACAGAGGCAAAAAGGAATCAATTACTGGCCAATAAAGGAGGATGAAACATGCGGCCACAAAAATGGTAATCCCGCCAATCCCTAACAAGTGTTGCAGTTTTGAAATAAGATCCAGTAGTTAATTTTGAGAGTGGCATTGCTTAATTTTACCAGCGGCATTAGATTAACAAAAAGCATAAACGGTTCCAGGGGAGAGTGGGCGCAACAACAACACGTGCTTGCATCTACTTATAAAGGGGGTGATGCAGAGTTTGTTGTAACAAAGAAACAAGCATAATGTGTGGGTTGGTCCCATTTTTGTTCACTACTTAATGGGAAAATACAACAATACAATAGCTTCAACTCAACATTTATTTAAAATAGTACCAATACAAGTAGCACAACATCTCAAAACACACTGCACGATCATGTGAATGAAGGCAAGTACCAACCTGTCATGACGCACACAAGATCACGTACGAATCTGCCCACACGAATAGGATCCAATCTTGTTTTGTGCAGTTACTCTGAAATCAAGTAAAGTCGCCGGTGTGACATTTAAGTTTGATATAGCAACAAGTTGACTAGATATCCCTGATTTAATAGAGGAAAAAAAGGAAACAATTACTGCCAATAAAGGAGGATGAAACATGTGGCCACAAAAAGAAGCATCTACCTTATCTTGATGGAAAACAAAGTATAGGACAATAGCATTTCTAAAATGGTTGCATTGATTCATATTAACAGAGAAAATCTCTTAAAATAGTTCAGTAGTTAATTCCGAGAGTGGGATTGCTTAAAATACAATAGCTTCAATTCAACATTTAATTAAAACAGTACCAATACAAGTAGCAAAACATCTCAAAACACACTGCACGATCATGTGGATGGGACATGGGACATGCCAGCACCATGTGCATCCACACGTATAAATGGGTGATGCAGAGTATGTAGCCAAGCAGAATATCTGCTTTGGTCCCATATTTGTTCTCTTTGAAACTTTTTCCGATGTGAGGGCAGCAAATCTAGTCCTGCACAAACTACCCGACCCCCCAGTTTCTTTCCTTTTCAACAAAGAGTTCAGTTCCTTACAGATGTGTGTACTGGGTTACCCCCTTTTTCCCTTTTCGCCCCCCTTTTTCCCTTTTCGACCAACAAAGCGGCTGGATAGCTAGTCTATACTACTTTCCCTCCCTCCTTTCCTCATTGAACCACGTCCTAGATTCATGCTCCACCCCACCGCACCCTTCTTTCCTCTTTGAACCAAGACCTAGATTCGACTACAAAATCGAAAAAGATCAACATGGAGCTAGACCAATGACGGTTTCAAAGAAACTTATACCTTAGGGTCATCGAGATGTGGCAAGACGTGCGGCGGGAGGTCAGATCTGCCCACACTTCGTACGTCAGCGAGGAAGAAGGGGTCGGTGGCCCTCCCGCACAGGCGTTCGGTGAAAGAGAAAAGCGCAGCCGGCAGTGGATTGCCTCCCTCGCCGAAGGCGATAGAGTGAACGCTGCACCTCCTCCCCTTCCCGGTGCGACGGGATTCGGATGCCTCCTTCGCCAGCTGTGAGGGGGGTGAGAGAGACAGAGGCCACAACGCAGTCTTTTTTAGATCTGGTGAAGAGGGTGGGAGACAGTGAATATAGCAAACCCTAGCAAAGGAACGCTGAGCCTCGAGCGTGTATATATATATGTAGTGCGGCGAGAGTGTGGAGAGTGAAAACCCTAGTGAACAAGTACTGAGGCTCCAGCTTATATATATACTGTAGTATGGACTGAGCTCCGGTGCCTTAACTGCACCTGCTTTTGGCTGTATGACAGGTGGGCCAGCCACATTTTGGGCCCACCTGTCATAAACCCAAAGGCAGGTGCACTAAAGTCAATGAAGTTGCGTCCATATAGTACTCGTGTATACGACTAATATAGAGTGGAGTGGTTTTCTTATTCTCTCCATAACAATCATTTTAAATTGTGTAAGTACGAAACAAAACTCTTTATTTAACGTACCAGTGAAGGAAACTACTACTCCCTCTGTTCCTAAATATTTGTCTTTCTAGAGATTTCAACAAATGACTACATACAGAGCAAAATGAGTGAATCTACACTGTAAAAAATGTCTATATACATCCGTATGTGGTAATCCATTGCAAACCACTTGAAAGACAAATATTTAGGAATGGAGGGAGTACTTCTTATGAACTAACGATCCACGTGTCCTGGTCACACTTCCTGTCCTTCACGTGCGGTACACTACCCTCCCTTAAGTGAACAACCACACATGCGCCAAATTATCGAAAATGTGTGAGAGTGTGTGAAAGTGCAATCATGCCCTTAATCATATTTTGATGTTGATGACAACACATATGTTCGGGACTAATCACGTTTATCAAGTATATCTCAGGATTATGTTTCAAAGACCATGTGCATGGATCATGACTAGGGACAAAAAGCATATAACTCAAGAATGGAGATACAAGCTGTCGACTTCATTTATGGTTTGATCTTGAGTATAGGGATCCCACACTATTAAGAGGGGATCGATGGATCTAGTGAAAAACTTGCTCAAAAGCTACTATTCCTATACCTTGCCATCGGACGTCCGGAAGTGCGTTCCACAACAGAAGCATTTCTACGGATGTCCGGAACTCTCCGGACGTCCGACACGTTCACAACAGAAGCCTTTTTACGGACGTCCGGACCCTCCGGTCGTCCGTGCTCCGGATGCATGTTCACAATGTAGCATTCTACGGACGTCCGGACCTCCGGATGTCCGGACCCTCCAATGTCCGCCCCGCCGGACGATCAGTATCCTGTACACTGGGTTGTGTGTCATGTTTTCATTAGCGCCGGTCGTCCGATGATCGCCGGACGCCCGCATCTATTGTGCCTCCGGACGTCCGACGTTCTTCGGACGTCCGGCCCATCCTGTACCCAAAACGGTCACTTTTACCCACCACCTATATATATACCCTTCCTCTCCACGGGATAGGTTTGACCATTCACCTTGAACCTATCAAGAACACTCCTCACTCTCTCTCTCTCATTCAACCACACCAAATCCTAGATTCCCAAGTGTTCTAGGAGCATTTGAGAGAAGTTTTCCAATCAAGTGATAGATCCACTTCATCCCCTTCTTTGCACCAAAGGAATTCGTGACTTGAGCAAGTTTTGAGCTTTCCCCCATCGTTCTTGTTACTCTTGTGTCGGTGTACTAGAGTAGGGGTACCCTAGTATCCCGAACTCGTGCACGGACAGTTGCAGCGCCCCGTGGCAGGGCTGGCCTAGTGACCGCCAAGGTCCTCCACGGCTCCTTTGGAGCCATTCAAGAACAAAGTAATCAAGGCCCCGGCAAGAGGAGCTTGCCGGGAAGGCCACTCAAGGCACGAAGGAAACAAGACCCCGGCAAGAGGAGCTTGCCGGGAAGGCTTGGTGAGCGACAAGCTCCCGAGCACGACAAGGGTTCTGCCGCGGCAAGGCGCTTGCCGCTGCAGGCAACCTCTCTTCATCTCCGCTCCAGCTCATCCTCCAACGTGTCGCCATGGGGCTTTCCCAGGCACGCGTGTCAATGGGCTGTGCAGCCAGTGGGGATCAGCGATAAGCGGCGCTGACAAGGTACCATCGTGGCAAACGGAGGCGCACTTGACGGTCCCTGTTACACTGTTCAGGCGACAGGGACGGGCATTTATGGATCTTGTCCCTTGCCGTCAGAGTTAGGTATATGCACTGTACACTGTGCAAGGCGGTGTACCAACTACTGTTTTTACTGTTTTACCCTTGTCTACTTGCCACCTGTGGTGACCCCTTGAGCCTATAAAAGGAGGCCCAAGTGCAACATAGAAAGGGTTCGGCTGGTTCGCTTCATTCAACTCATTCGAGACCACACTCACTTAGGCTAGGTTTTGTAGCTCCCATTGCTCCCTAGCAAGAACACAAGATAATCCACCAAGCAGCAGTAGGATTATTATCTCTCCGGAGAGCTCCGAAGCTAGGTAAATCTGCTCGTGTGCATCGCCTCGATCCGCTCTTTGTGCAATCTCCGCCCCCCCACCGAACCACAAGGGACTCGGTCCCATAGGTGTTCGTGGGTCACGATCAGCTTCCCCGACATCTTCGGCGCGCCAGGTAGGGGGCGTCGAGGCTGTGTGAACCCGATCCGACGTTCACATGAGCAGTTTCTTCATCAACCTTCATCAACATGCCCCCGAAGAAGAAGGCTTCAGCGGCAGCAGAACTGTCCGCGTCAAACCCACCACCATCGGAGCTGACGAGTGGTGGGGAAGACGCTGGCGGAGGAACGGGCGTCGTCGAGAGAGCCCACGACGCCGCCAGGTCCAAGGACAAGGCAGCGCAGGCTTCGGCGTCCGAATCCGCACCGCGTCCTTCTCAGGAGGCGCGGGACCGACAACGTCATGATGCTCGCAGCACCATACGCTCGTTGGATCAAGGCCAAGCTGGAGGATCCCGAGGCCCTCGAGACCCGCATGCACGCCAGCATGCTGGTACGAGCGGAGTACGGTCGCTTGGGCGGGATGCTGCTCCTCCTAACTTGGTTAGGAGTCCGAGCACATCCCGTTCCTCGCTCCGTACGCCATTGCCACCCTCCACTCCAGCAGAAGCCTTGGCGAGAGCTCAACTACTTCTAGACTACCCTCCAACGGCCGACAGGGTCGACGAATGGAGGGCCAAAATCCAGAGTCTCATCGGCTTTGCCAACGGCGACGTCCCGCGGCAACCAACTGCGTCCTTGCCGCGGCGAGACGACAAGGCACGAGCCGGTGGCGACGAAACCTGCGGGGGTGCCACCACCATGCACTCCCCTTCCCGAAGGCCAAAATCACCAGCTCCTCGGATCCACCTCGACAGCGACTCCACCGCGTCGTCGGATCCACGAGCTCGTCGTGATCAGCGCCAAGTTCTTAAGGAACGGCAACAAGAAGACGCTCGAACACGCATCGAGCGCCGAAGAGAAGCGCGGCGTCAATCTGACCAGCGCGCGCGGGCCCGCTGTTGACATGCATGTGCCAGGGGAACTAGGCGACTTGCCGTACGCGGTAGGTTGCCCTGCGTTCATTCGTGAGCTACGGCAAGTCCAGTGGCCCGACAAGAAAAACTTTAAGCCAGATGTGCCAGAGAAGTATGATGGCAGGACACACCCATCGGAGTTCCTCAGCATCTACACCATCGTGGTGCAGGCTGCGGGGGGACGAGACGACAAGATCCTTGCCAACTACTTCCTCCGGTGCTCAAGCCAAACGCCGATCTTGGCTCATGCACTTGCCGGACAGCTCCATATCTTCTTGGGCAGATTTGTGCCATCGGTTTGTCGGCGCCTTCACAAGTGGCCACAAGCCTCATGGCCAAGAGAGTGACCTTCACCTGCTCGCCTGAAGGAGGAGAGTCCCCTGCAAGTTCATCCAGAGATTCGATCATGTGCACTACAACATCCCAGATGTCCACCTGCCATGGTGATCAGCGCGTTTCATCAGAACGTGCGGAACCGCAGGATGAGGGAGGAGATGGCGATGTGCAAAGTCAAGGACGTTAGTGAGCTGTAAGCTTTGGCCGACAAGTGTGCACGTGCTGAGGAGGGAAGAAGACTCCCAGGAGAGAATGTTGGAGAAGAATCTGACAGTGAGGAGACCGCCCCGGCAAAGAAGAGCCGGCGGCGGAACAACAGAAAGAAAAAGAGCAAAGAGGTACTAGTTGTCGAGCAGTCCGGCAACGGAGGTGGCGCCAAGAAGGCCAAGGCTAGTGGCTCCGGCAAGGAGGTTGCCGCTGACACCGACCGCCAAGCTGTGGCGGCCGCCGACAAGCCGGACAGCTCCAACAAACAGTACTGCAAGATTCACCGCACCAAGGGCCACGATCTCCAGAGTTGCAAGAAAGTCGAGCAGCTCGTTGAACTACAGAAGGCTGAGTACGAGCGGCGAGACAAGGAGAAGGCCCAGGAAGGTGCTGTGGCAGCTAGCAAGAAGCGACCCGGCCGAGGAGGACGCCGCGGCAAGGCCAAGCAGCGGCAAGGAGACAGACCTCCCCGCGGCCGCGACAAGGATGAAGACGATGATGATGATGATGATATGGAAGATGATGAAGCTGATGAGCAGGAGTTTCAGAAGGCCACGGAGGTTCTCTGTGTTGACGGTGGTGCTTCTCTGCATACCTCGCACCGCCAACTCAAGCAATGGATGCGGGAGGTCAATGCAGCAGAACCATCCGTGGAGTCACGTAGACCTCTGAAGTGGTCCAGCACGCCCATCGTCTTTGACATTGAGGACCACCCTGATCGCATAACTGCGGTCAGGTGCTTGCCGATGTTGGTCTCACCAACCATCCGCAACCTCAAGGTCACTAAGATGTTGGTAGACGGCGGGGCCGGCTTAAATCTGATCTCCTCTGCAGTGCTCCAGAAGCTTCAGATCCCTGACAGTGAGCTCGAAGAGACTGGGACTTTCCAAGGAATCAATCCAGGAAGGAGCAAGCCGAAAGGGAAGATAACATTGCCGGTAACATTTGGCAGTGAGCTAAACTTCAGGACTGAGAGAGTCACATTCGATGTTGCTGATTTCCCATTGCCCTACAATGGAATACTTGGCCGTCCAGCACTCGCCAAGTTCATGGCAGCCTCTCATTACGCCTACAACCTACTCAAGATGCCTGGCCCGATAAGTGTCATTGCTGTCCATGGCGACAAGAAAGATGCACTTATTGAAGGAAATATGCCCTAGAGGCAATAATAAAGTTATTATTTATTTCCTTATATCATGATAAATGTTTATTATTCATGCTAGAATTGTATTAACCGGAAACATAATACATGTGTGAATATATAGACAAACAGTATGTCACTAGTATGCCTCTACTTGACTAGCTTGTTAATCAAAGATGGTTATGTTTCCTAACCATGAACAAGGAGTTGTTATTTGATTAACAAGGTCACATCATTAGTTGAATGATCTGATTGACATGACCCATTCCGTTAGCTTAACACTTGATCGCTTAGTATGTTAATGCTTTCTTCATGACCCATACATGTTCCTATAACTATGAGATTATGCAACTCCTGTTTACGGAGGAACACTTTGGTACTACCAAACGTCACAACGTAATGGGTGATTATAAAGGAGTACTACAGGTGTCTCCAAAGGTACTTGTTGGGTTGGCGATTTCGAGATTAGGTTTTGTCACTCCGATTGTCGGAGAGGTATCTCCAGGCCTTCTCGGTAATGCACATCACTTAAGCCTTGCAAGCATTACAACTAATGAGTTAGTTGTGAGATGATGTATTACGGAACGAGTAAAGAGACTTACCGTAACGAGATTGAACTAGGTATTGGATACCGACGATCGAATCTCGGGTAAGTAACATACCGATGACAAAGGGAACAACGATGTCGTTATGCGGTTTGACCGATAAAGATCTTCGTAGAATATGTAGGAACCAATATGGGCATCCAGGTTCCGCTATTGGTTATTGACCGAGAATGGTTCTAGGTCATGTCTACATAGTTCTCGAACCCGTAGGGTCCGCACGCTTAACGCTTCGATGACAGTTCATTATGAGTTTATAAGTATTGATGCACGAAGTTTGTTCGAGTCCGGATGTGATCACGGACATGACGAGGAGTCTCAAATGGTCGAGACATAAAGATTGATATATTGGAAGCCTATGTTTGGACTTGGAAGGGTTCCAGTGAAAACAGGAAGTTCTGGAACACCGGGGTTACGGAACCCCGGGGTATATGGGCCTTCATGGGCCTCAAGGAGAAGGAAAGGGCCGGCCAGGTGGGCTGCGCGCCCCTCCCCTCTGGTCCGAATAGGACAGGAGAGGGGCGGCGCCTTCCTCTTCCCTCCCCAATCCTACTCCAACTAGGAGAGGGGGAGTCCTACTCGGTGGGAGTAGGACTCCTCCTGGTGCGCCTCCCCCTGGGCCGCCACCTCCCCTTGGGCCGCCACCTCCCCTTGTATCCTTTATATACGGGGCAGGGGCACCCCATGACACACAAGTTGATCTACGGATCTTTCCTTAGCCGTGCAGCGGTGCCCCTTCCACCATATTCCACTTGGTCATATCGTCATGAGCTTAGGCGAAGCCCTGCGCGGAGAAGTCATATCGTCATGAGCTTAGGCGAAGCCCTGCGCCGGTGGAGCATCAACATCGCCACCACGCCGTCGTCGACGGAACTCATCCCGACACTTTGCTGGATCGGAGTCCGGGATCGCCATCGAGCTGAACGTGTGCAGAACTCGGAGGTGCCGTGACGTTCGGTGCTTGGATCGGTCGGATCGTGAAGACGCACGACTACATCAACCGCGTTGTTATAACGCTTCGCTTTCGGTCACGAGGGTACGTGGACGGACCTCTCCCCTCTCGTTGCTATGCCATCACCATGGTCTTGCGTGATCGTAGGAAATTTTTGAAATTACTACGTTCCCCAACAAATGGCATCCGAGCCTGGTTTTATGCGTTGATGTCATGTGCACGAGTAGAACACAAGTGAGTTGTGGGCGATACAAGTCATACCGCCTACCAGCATGTCATACTTTGGTTCAGCGGTATTGTGAGATGAAGCGCCCGGACCGACATTACGCGACGCTTACGCGAGACTGGTTTCACCGCCCGAGCACTCGTTGCTTAAAGGTGACCGCGGGTGTCTGCTCTCTCACTTTAGTTGAATCGAGTGTGGCTACGCCCGTCCTTGAGAAGGTTAAACGGAGTCTATTTGACGAAGTATCGTTGTGGTTTTGATGCGAGGTAAGAACGGTTCTTGCTCAGCCCGTAGCAGCCACGTAAAACTTGCAACAACAAAGTAGAGGACGCCTAACTTGTTTTTGCAGGGCATGTTGTGATGTGATATGGTCAAGACGTGATGCTATATTTTATTGTATGAGATGATCATGTTTTGTAACCGAAGTTATCGGCAATGGCAGGAGCCATATGGTTGTCGCTTATTGTATGAAATGCAACGCCATGTAATTGCTTTACTTTATCACTAAGGAGTAGCGATAGTCGAGAAGCAATAGTTGGCGAGACGACAACGATGCTACGATGGAGATCAAGGTGTCGCTACCGGTGACGATGGTGATCATGACGGTGCTTGGCGATGGAGATCACAAGCACAAGATGATGATGACCATATCATATCACTTATATTGATTGCATGTGATGTTTATCCTTTATGCATCTTATCTTGCTTTGATTGACGGTAGCATTATAAGATGATCTCTCACTAAAATTATCAAGAAGTGTTCTCCCGAGTATGCACCGTTATGAAAGTTCTTCGTCTTTGAGACACCACGTGATGATCGGGTGTGATAGGCTCTACGCTCAAATACAACGGTGCAAAACAGTTGCGCACGCGAATACTCAAGTTAAACTTGACGAGCCTAGCATATAACAGATATGGCCTCGGAACACGAGACCGAAAGGTCGGCGTGAATCATATAGTAGATATGATCAACATAGTGATGTTCACCATTGAAACTACTCCATCTCACGTGATGATCGGACATGGTTTAGTTGATTTGGATCACGTAATCACTTAGATGACTAGAGAGATGTCTGTCTAAGTGGGAGGTTTTTAATATGATTAATTAAACTTAAATTTATCATGAACTTAGTACCGATAGTATTTTGCTTGTCTATGTTTATGTAGATAGATGGCTCGTGCTGTTGTTCCGTTGAATTTTAATGCGTTCCTTGAGAAAGCAAAGTTGAAAGATGATGGTAGCAATTACACGGACTGGGTCCGTAATTTGAGGATTATCCTCATTGCTGCACGAGAAAAATTACGCCCTGGAAGCACCACTGGGTGACAGCTGCTGCGCAGATCTTGAGCCGAAGTTGTGAGCGTCGGCAAAGCAAAGCTGATGACTACTCTATAGTTCAGTGTGCCATGCTTTACGGCTTAGAACCGGGTCTTCAACGACGTTTTGAACGTCATGGAGCATATGAGATGTTCCAGGAGTTGAAGTTAATATTTCAAGCAAATGCCCGGATTGAGAGATATGAAGTCTCCAATAAGTTCTATAGCTGCAAGATGGAGGAGAATAGTTCATCGGTGAGCACATACTCAAAATGTCCGGGTATAACAATCACTTAATTCAGCTGGGAGTTAATCTTCCGGATGATAGTGTCATTGATGTAATTCTCCAATCATCGCCACCAAGCTACAAGAGCTTCGTGATGAACTATAATATGCAAGGGATGACTAAGACAATTCCTGAGCTCTTCGCGATGCTAAAAGCATGGAGGTAGAAATCAAGAAAGAGCATCAAGTGTTGATGGTCAACAAGACCACTAGTTTCAAGAAAAGGGCAAAGGGAAGAAGAAGGAAACTTCAAAAGAACAGCAAGAAAGTTGCTGATCAAGAGAAGAAACCCAAGTCTGGACCTAAGCCTGAAATCGAGTGTTTTACCGCAAGCGATCGACATTGGAAGCGGAACTGCCCCAAGTATTTGGCGGATAAGAAGGATGGCAAGGTGATCAAAGGTATATGTGATATACATGTTATTGATGTGTACCTTACTAATACTCGCAGATAGTACTGGTATTTGATCTGGTTACATTGCTAATATTTGCAACTCAAACAGGAACTACGGATTAGCGAAGATTGGCTAAGGACGAGGTGACGATCGCGTTGGAAATGGTTCCAAAGTCGATGTGATCATGATCGGCACGCTACCTCTACATCTACCTTCGGATTAGTTTTAGACCTAAATAATTGTTATTTGGTGCCAGCGTTGAGCATGAACATTATATCTGGATCTTGTTTATTGTGAGACGGTTATTCATTTAAATCAGAGAATAATGGTTGTTCTATTTATATGAGTAATATCTTTTATGGTCATGCACCCTTGAAGAATGGTCTATTCTTGTTGAATCTCGACGGTAGTGATACACATATTCATAATGTTGAAGCCAAAAGATGCAGAGTTGATAATGATAGTGCAACTTATTTGTGGCACTCGCCGTTTAGGTCATATCGATTGTAAAACGCATGAAGAAACTCCATACCGATGGGCTTCGAATCACTTGATTATGAATCACTTGGTACTTGCGAACCGTGCCTCATGGGCAAGATGACCAAAACGCCGTTCTCGGAACTATGGAGCGAGCAACTGATTTGTTGGAAATCATACATACCGATGTTTGTGGTCCAATGAATGTTGAGGCTTGGCGGTATCGTTATTTTCTCACCTTCACAGATGATTTGAGCAGATATGGGTATATCTACTTAATGAAACACAAATCTGAAACATTTGAAAAGTTCAAAGAATTTCAGAGTGAAGTGGAAAATCATCGTAACAAGAAAATAAAGTTTCTACGATCTGATCGTGGAGGAGAATATTTGAGTTACGAGTTTGGTTTACATTTGAAACAATGTGGAATAGTTTCACAACTCACGCCACCCGGAACACCACAGAGAAATGGTGTGTCCGAACGTCGTAATCGTACTTTACTAGATATGGTGCGATCTATGATGTCTATTTCCGATTTACCGCTATCGTTTTGGGGTTATGCTTTAGAGACGGCCGCATTCACGTTGAATAGGACACCGTCAAAATCCGTTGAGACGACGCCTTATGAACTGTGGTTTGGCAAGAAACCAAAGTTGTCGTTTCTTAAAGTTTGGGGCTGTGATGCTTATGTAAAGAAACTTCAACCAGATAAGCTCGAACCCAAATCGGAAAAATGTGTCTTCATAGGATACCCAAAGGAGACTGTTGGGTACACCTTCTATCACAGATCTGAAGGCAAGATTTTCGTTGCTAAATTCGGATCCTTTCTAGAGAAGGAGTTTCTCTCGAAAGAAGTGAGTGGGAGGAAAGTAGAACTTGATGAGATAACAGATCTGCTCCTTTATTGGAAAGTAGTTCATCACAAGAAATGGTTCTGTGACAACTACACCAATTAGTGAGGAAACTAATGATGATGATCATGAAGCTTCAGATCAAGTTACTCTTGAACTCGAGGTCAACCAGAGTAAAATACGCACAGAGTGGTACGGTAATCTTATTCGGAAGTCATGTTACTTGACCATGGCGAACCTACGAACTATGAAGAAGCGATGGTGAGCCCAGATTCATAAAATGGCTGGAAGCCATGAAATCTGAGATGGGATCCATGTATGAGAACAAAGTATGGACTTTGGTTGACTTGCCCGATGATCGGCAAGCCATTGAAAATAAATGGATCTTTAAGAAGAAGACCGACGCTGATGGTAATATAACTGTCTACAAAGCTCGACTTGTTGCGAAAGGTTTTCGACAAGTTCAAGGGGTTGACTACGATGAGACTTTCTCACCGTAGCGATGCTTAAGTCTGTCCGAATCATGTTAGCAATTGCCGCATTTTATGATTATGAAATTTGGCAAATGGATGTAAAACTGCATTCTTGAATGGATTTCTAGAAGAAGAGTTGTATATGATGCAACCAGAAGGTTTTGTTGATCCAAAAGGTGCTAACAAAGTGTGCAAGCTCCAACGATCAATTTATGGTGCAGTGCAAGCCTCTCGGAGTTGGAATAAACGCTTTGATAGTGTGATCAAAGCATATGGGTTTATCAGACTTTTGGAGAAGCCTGTATTTACAAGAAAGTGAGTGGGAGCTCAGAGCATTTCTAATATTATATGTGGACGACATATTATTAATTGGAAATGATATAGAATTTTGGATAGCATAAAAGGATACTTGAATAAAAGTTTTTCAATGAAAGACCTCGGTGAAGCTGCTTACATATTGGGCATCAAGATCTATAGAGATAGATCAAGGCGCTTAATTGGACTTTCACAAAGCACATACCTTGATAAAGTTTTGAAAAAGTTCAAAATGGATCAGGCAAAGAAAGGTTTTTACCTGTGTTACAAGGTGTAAGATTGAGTCGACTCAATGCCCGACCACAGCAGAAGATAGAGAGAAAATGAAAGATGTTCCTATGCTTCAGCCATAGGCTCTATCATGTATGCAATGCTGTGTACCAGACCGACGATGCTTAGCTGTAAGCTTGGCAGGAAGGTACCAAAGTAATCCAGAGTGGATCATGGACAGCGGTCAAGAACATCCTGAAATACCGAAAAGGACTAAGGATATGTTTCTCGATATGGAGGTGACAAAGAGCTAGTCGTAAATGGTTACGTCGATGCAAGCTTTGACACTCGATCCGGACGATTCTAAATCGCAAACCGGATCGTGTTTTTATTAAACGGTGGAGCTGTCAGTTGGTGCAGTTCTAAACAAAGCGTCGTGGCGGGATCTACATGTGAAGCGGAGTACATAGCTGCTTCGGAAGCAGCGAATGAAGGAGTCTGGATGAAAGAGTTCATTTCCGATCTAGGTGTCATACCTAGTGCATCGGGACCGATGAAGATCTTTCGTGACAATATGGTGCAATTGCCTTGGCAAAGGAATCCAGATTTCACAAGAGGACCAAGCACATCAAGAGACGCTTCAATTCCATTCGGGACCAAGTCCAAGTGGGAGACATAGAGATTTGCAAAATACATACGGATCTGAATGTTGCAGACCCGTTGACTAAGCCTCTTCCACGAGCAAAACATGATCAGCACCAAGACTCCATGGGTGTGAGGATCATTACTTTGTAATCTAGATTATTGACTCTAGTGCAAGTGGGAGACTGAAGGAAATATGCCCTAGAGGCAATAATAAAGTTATTATTTATTTCCTTATATCATGATAAATGTTTATTATTCATGCTAGAATTGTATTAACGGAAACATAATACATGTGTGAATATATAGACAAACAGTATGTCACTAGTATGCCTCTACTTGACTAGCTTGTTAATCAAAGATGGTTATGTTTCCTAACCATGAACAAGGAGTTGTTATTTGATTAACAAGGTCACATCATTAGTTGAATGATCTGATTGACATGACCCATTCCGTTAGCTTAACACTTGATCGTTTAGTATGTTAATGCTTTCTTCATGACCCATACATGTTCCTATAACTATGAGATTATGCAACTCCGTTTACGGAGGAACACTTTGGTACTACCAAACGTCACAACGAATGGGTGATTATAAAGGAGTACTACAGGTGTCTCCAAAGGTACTTGTTGGGTTGGCGATTTGAGATTAGGTTTTGTCACTCCGATTGTCGGAGAGGTATCTCAGGCCTTCTCGGTAATGCACATCACTTAAGCCTTGCAAGCATTACAACTAATGAGTTAGTTGTGAGATGATGTATTACGGAACGAGTAAAGAGACTTACGTAACGAGATTGAACTAGGTATTGGATACCGACGATCGAATCTCGGGTAAGTAACATACCGATGACAAAGGGAACAACGATGTCGTTATGCGGTTTGACCGATAAAGATCTTCGTAGAATATGTAGGAACCAATATGGGCATCCAGGTTCCGCTATTGGTTATTGACCGAGAATGGTTCTAGGTCATGTCTACATAGTTCTCGAACCCGTAGGGTCCATGCACGCTTAACGCTTCGATGACAGTTCATTATGAGTTTATAAGTATTGATGCACGAAGTTTGTTCGAGTCCCGGATGTGATCACGGACATGACGAGGAGTCTCGAAATGGTCGAGACATAAAGATTGATATATTGGAAGCCTATGTTTGGACTTGGAAGGGTTCCGAGTGAAAACAGGAGTTATCGAACACCGGGGTTACGGAACCCCCCGGGGGGTATATGGGCCTTCATGGGCCTCAAGGGAGAAGGAAAAGGGCCGGCCAGGTGGGCTGCGCGCCCCCCTCTCCCCTCTGGTCCGAATAGGACAAGGAGAGGGGGGGCGGCGCCTTCCTCTTCCCCTCCCCAATCCTACTCCAACTAGGAGAGGGGGAGTCCTACTCCGGTGGGAGTAGGACTCCTCCTAGTCGCGCTCCCCTTGGGCCGCCACCTCCCCTTGTCTCCTTTATATCTGGGGCAGGGGCACCCCATGACACACAAGTTGATCTACGGATCTTTCCTTAGCCGTGTGCGGTGCCCCTTCCACCATATTCCACTTGGTCATATCGTCATGAGCTTAGGCGAAGCCCGCGCCGGAGAAGTCATATCGTCATGAGCTTAGGCGAAGCCCTGCGTCGGTGGAGCATCAACATCGTCACCACGCCGTCGTCTTGACGGAACTCATCCCGACACTTTGCTGGATCGGAGTCCGGGATCGCCATCGAGCTGAACGTGTGCAGAACTCGGAGGTGCCGTGACGCTCGGTGCTTGGATCGGTCGGATCGTGAAGACGTCGACTACATCAACCGCGTTGTTATAACGCTTCCGCTTTCGGTCTCACGAGGGTGCGTGGACGGACACTCTCCCTCTCGTTGCTATGCCATCACCATGGTCTTGCGTGATCGTAGGAAATTTTTTTTGAAATTACGCCGACGATTTCCCCAAACTACTTGCCACTGAAGCTCCGGGCGGAAGAAGAAGACCAAGTCCAGCAAGAGCTCGATGCCCCTCCGGCAAGCGCACCTCCTCGAGTGCTGCGCTACCGTCGAGGACGCACCATCGAGCTCCACCGGCAAGTGCAAGAAGATGATGGCAGCTCCGCGAAGACCAAGAAGGTGCCGCCAAGGAGGACGGCATCTGGTGGTACCTTCACCATCGATTGCCACGCTTGACCCTAAATAGGAAGGCGAGCTCGTTGCTTTCTGCGGGCGAATGTCGATGTGTTTGCATGGCAACCATCGACATCCCGGTGTTCCAGTGAAAGTAATTGAGCACCACCTAGCTGTCTGTCCTCATGCGCGGCCCGTCAAGCAAAAAGTCAGGAAGTAGGCATTGTAGCGCCAAGAATTCATAGCAGAAGAGATCAAGAAACTTGAAGCAGCAGGCCTTGTCAGAGGAGTGCTCCATCCCACGTGGTTGGCCAATCCGGTAGTTGTACGCAAGGAAAATGGGAAATGGAGACTTTGTATTGACTTCACGGATGTTAATAAAGCTTGTCCCAAAGACCCATTTCCCTTGCCACGTATCGACCAGATTGTTGACTCCATGGCTGGATGTGATTTGCTTTCATTTCTTGATGCGTATTCAGGATATCATCAGATCTTCATGGCAGAAGAGGATGAGGAGAAAACCGCATTCATTACACCATGTGGCACATACTGTTTCATACGGATGCCTTTCGGTTTGAAGAATGCTGGTTCAACGTTTGCAAGAGTAGTCCATGACGCCTTTGAGCCACAAATGCACAGAAATGTAGAAGCCTACATGGATGACATAGTGGTCAAGAGCAAGGACAAAGCATCTCTGGTTCAAGACTTAGATGAGACCTTTGCAAATCTGCGCAAGATCAACCTCAAGCTCAACCCCGAGAAGTGCGTGTTTGGAGTCCCCTCCGGCAAGCTTCTCGGGTTCTTCGTGGTCTCGAGAGGGAATTGAAGCCAACCCGACAAGATCAAGGCCATTGAGCAGATTGAAGCACCAAGGCGCGTCAAGGATGTAAGAAGGCTTGCGGTTGCGTGGCTGCTCTCAGCAGGTTTATCTCTAGGTCACTGGCGCCCTGCCATTTTCAAGATCTTGAAAAGACAGGTCCAATGAAATGGACTCGAAGCGGAGGCTGCGCTGCAGGACTTAAAGAGGTACCTGTCCTCCACTCCAATACTTGTCGCACCTAGGCCACAAGAGAAGTTGCTGCTGTATATAGCGGCAACCAATCAAGTGGTTAGTGCTGCGTTAGTAGCGGAGAGGGAGGCGGATGATGAGCCGGCAACCGAGGCAGATGCATCCAGCGACAAGCAGGGGGCTTCGCCGTCAAGCTCTGGTCCCGACAAGGACGGATCTGCGCAGGATTGCGACAAGATACAGAAAAGGATGGTGCAGCGCCCGGTCTACTTTGTCAGTTCCCTTCTGCAGGGGGCTAGGTCAAGGTATTCTGGTGTGCAGAAACTGCTTTTCGGCCTCCTCATGGCCTCGAGAAAGCTGCACCATTACTTCCAAGCACATGAGATAACAGTTGTCACTCGCTTTCCGCTGAAGAGGATATTGCAAAATCCGAAGCAACAGCAGGATTGTTGAGTGGGCCTTTGGAACTGTCAAGCTTTGGCCTCAAGTTTGAAAGCACTTCAACCATCCAAAGCGAGCATTGGCAGAGTTTATAGCAGAATGGGCGTACGCAAGATATAGAAATTCGAGAGCGAGCATCCCGTCAAGGAAGCAAGTAAAGAGTGGCTGATGTACTTTGATGGTGCCTTCTCTGCAAAGGCGCCGGTGCGGCGTGCTGCTTATCGCACCCACCGGAGAGCACCTCAAGTACATAGTCCGGATGCACTTTCCCAAGGAGCAAGCAACAAATAATACTGCAGAGTATGAAGGATTGCTTGCGGTCTCGAGATTGCGGTGGACCTTGGGATCAAGAAGCTTATCGTCGGGGTGACTCGCAGCTTGTCGTCCGCCAAGTAAACAAAGATTATCGAGTCCGTTGATGGAAGCCTACGTTGATGAAGTGAGAAAGCTAGAAGAACACTTTGAAGGCTCGCAAATGGAACATGTTCCAAGAGCTCGAATGATATAGCCGATGGCTGTCAAAGTGTGCTGCCTCAAGTTACACGTGGAACCAGGAATTTTGTGCTCAAGCTGACTCAACCAAGCTGTAACACCATCAACCGGACAGAACAAGAAGAGGAAGTTGGTTTCTGGTGACTACTTTCCGGCAGAGCTCCCTGAAGCCGCCGCCAAGAAGGTCCCAAAAATCAACACAGATATCGCTGAGGAGCAGTCTGCTCCGACAAGCCCTAGGGTTTGCTTCGTTGAAGCAGACGCTCCCGACAAGTCTTGCTCCAGCAAGCTTGCCGGGGATCATCAAGCTCCGGCTGAACCGCAGGTTCTTGCCATGGAAGCTGATGTTCCCGCAGCGGCAGATGTGCCTTTAGTCCTTGTTGTCGAGCCGCAAGCTCCAACATGGCGCAGCAGATCGTCCATTTCCTTGAGCAGGGAACTTCCGAAGAGCAAGAAGAAGCGGAAAGAGTAGCCCGGCAGTCAAGTATGTACCAGTTTGTTGACAACATCCTGCATGAGAAGAAGACTCAACGGAGTGAAATTGAAGTGTATTTGCGGGAAGATGGATGAAGCTGTTAGCGAACATACATGGAGGCATATGTGGCCACCACATTGGCGAAGAGCACTTGCCGCAAAGCTTTCCGGCAAGGTTTCTTCGGCGAAGCCCTCCGGGATGCAAGCGCACAAGTAACCAAGTGTGAAGCGTGCGAGTTCCATTCAAAACAGATACACCAGCCAGCTCAAGCTCTCCAGACGATCCCTTTATCACGGCCATTTTGGTCAGGGGCTCGACATCTCGGCCCCTTCCCCGAGCTGTCGGGGCTTTGAGTACTTATGCGTTGCAATCGACAAGTTCACAAAGTGGCGGAAGTGGAGGCAGATGAGGAAGGTGACAGCACGGTCAAGATCAAGTTCTTCCGTCAATTGTTTGCCGTTTTGGGATACCTAACCGGATCATCACCGACAATGGCACACAATTCACGAGTCGCACCTTCATGCAGTACGTCCAAGATCTTGGCGCCAAGGTCTGCTTTGCTTCTGTTGCTCATCCGAGGAGCAACGGTCAAGCAGAGAGGGCGAATGCTGAAGTGCTGCGAGGACTCAAGACGAGAACTTTCGACAGGCTGCGCAAGTGCGGAAGAAACTGGATTGAGGAGCTGCCGGTGGTTCTTTGGTCGATCAGGACGAGGCCAAATCGAGCCACTGGCCAGACACCTTTCGCTCTAGTCTATGGAGCAGAGGCAGTTCTCCCCACGGAACTCGTATACGGGTCACCTCGAGTGCTCGCTTATGCTGAGCTTGAGCAAGAGCAGCTGCGACAAGATGACGCGCTGCTCCTTGAGGGGGATCGTCTTCAGGCTGCTGTACGAGCTGCTCGTTACCAGCAAGCTTTGCGTCGCTACCATAGCCGCAAAGTTAATGCCAGAAGCTTCGAGGAAGGCGACCTTGTTCTTCGGCGCGTTCAGTCCGCCAAGAATTCCAACAAGTTGACACCGAAGTGGGAAGGCCCTTATCGGGTGAAACGAGTCACTAGGCCTGGCGCTGTCCGCCTTGAGACCGAAGATGGCGTTCCGGTGAGCAACTCCTGGAATATAGAGCATCTTCGTAAGTTTTACCCATAGGGCGCGGTTGCCGGAACTCGTCCCGGCAACCACCCTTTTATACAAGTCTTGCCGCTGTTGCATGTAATCCTTTGTACAAAGCCGGGCGTAGACCCCGTGCATCAGTAAAGCTTATGTGTTGCGCACAACTTGTCAATTTCATGCTTTCATCATTATTTTGCATGTATTATCTGACATTTTGTGCAGCATCCACACCCGGTAAGCGATAAAGAGCCACTAGGCTCCATAACTTTATTTTCTCTTCTTTCTTCTCATAAGAAAGGAAGGTTCATCCGCCCACAAGTTAGCCGGGGGGGAAGGAGAAGATAATGATGTGGACCACCAAGTGTCGCTCGAGGAAGTATCGCCTTGCCGGGAAGCAAACGACAGAAAAGCTAAGTTGCTAAGTTTAAACAATCAGTTTTTATATTTTTAAGTTATCTTCCTCGAACGATAGTACTTTGTATGGAAAACCATGCGCGGAGGAACCAACTCAGTAGCTAGTCGCACCCTTATTTTGTTTCGAGTCCGCTCAACAACTTAAGTGCGCTGCAACTAGTTGCGACAAGGTTGCTTGTCGGAGGCAGCATCGCCAGTAGGCTGCTGACGTTCCGCACCCGGCGCTAGCGGCAAAGGTGCTCGCACCGACAAGTTCCCTAAAAGCGTAGGGCACAAACATACAAGGGAAGGAATCGAGTAAAGGAAATAACATTGCAATCATTGCCTAGGTTAGAGTATATTACAAAATAACTTGTCACAGATCTAATAGATTGTTCTCCTAAAACATGATCTGCAGCGATAAGGGAAAGATAAACTTGGCGGTCTAGTCCACGCGGTCGCCATCGAGCCTCTTGACTCCGCTCACCCTGTCCACAATGGGTGCGACAAGGGCCTTGGGCGCTTCAACGTCAACAGTTGGAGGCAGGGACTTGAGGGCGTTGGCGAAGTTGACGCCTGGATTGCGGAAGGCCACCTTCATCAACACCTTCTGAAGGGCCCCGGTGCAGATTTGGCGCGACTCGTCGGCCAGCTGCTTTGGGATCTCCTCCCGGAGCCGCTGGAGACCCGTCAACACGCCCTTGAAGAACAGGCTGAGCTTGGCGCTGGGTTGAAGGCGTTCGTCGGTGGAGTACCCGAGGTCCACCATCCCCAGCTCCATCAACTCATTGTGGATGCCGGCGGCAGTATCCACAAGACCCTCCGTCCAGTGCATCACACTGTCTCTGAGAGTATTCTGGGCGGTCACAACATTCGACAGCAGCTCCTCGTTGGCTTTGATCTTCTCCAGCAGGCCCGCTTCTCGCTCCTTGACGCCGTCCAGCGTCTCCGTCAAGGTGGTCAGTTTCAGTTCCAGATCTGCCTTGGAGTCCTTGGCGGCGTCGAGCTCTTTGATCTTCTCAGCGAAACGACCCTGCAACTCACCAAGAGTATAGGCGTCGTTCTCGCGCTCGCGCTTCAACCCGGTGACCTCCTCGCCGCTCTTCTGGAGGGTGGCCTCCAGCTGCGCCACCCTCGTCTCCAATTCCTTCTTGGCGGCCTCGGCAGCTGCGGCGGCGTCCTTTGCCTCCTTGAGTGCTCCGCCAATTGATTGCTCACGCACGCCAAGATCTTCCTCGTAGCTGTCGAGGTTGATCTTCCGTTGCGCCAGCTCACCTTCTTGCGCAGAGAGCTTCTCGCCGGCGAGCCTTTGCTGCTCCTCGACCTCGGCCTTCTCCAAGATGAAGGCCGTGCGCTCTTCGGAGAGTTGCTCAGCGCGCTCGCTATGTCCGGAGAGTTTCCTTGTTGGCGCGCCGGAGCTCTTCTGCGCGCTTCTCCATGTCAGCTCCCGCCCTCGCGACAAGTGCTTCCCGCGACTCCAGCTTAGCTTGTCGGGCGCGGTAGAGCGTCAACATCTTCTTCTGTAGCTGCTCCTCCTCAGACTCGCCACTGCTGCTGCTTGGCGCGTTAACCAGCGACAGCCCAGCGGAGGCGAGCAGCTCCACGTCGAAGGTCTCTCCCTCGACCGGCGCCCTGGAGCTCGACGCCCATGGAAGCTTGATGAAGACACCGTCGCCGGCCTTCAGATAGGCGCCGGGCTGGGGCTCTTCGGAGCCTGGTGCTGCATCGGTGGCGGAGGGATCGGCGGTCGGCGTAGCGCCTGGCGCTCCTGCGGCCTCAGGGCCGTCAGTACGACCACCAGACCCCTCCCCAGCCTCTGCGCCAGCAGCCTTGGCGGCCTCCTCGCCGGCAGACCTGTCGGCGCCGGCCTCCTCTTCCATGTTGGCGTCGTCGTCATTGTTGCCGGGAGCGTCCTCCTCGCCGGCAACCTCTATCTCCATCGGCTCTCCGGCGGATGGATCTGATGATCAGAGAAAGAAAGAACAATCAAGCAGATGTTCAAAAAGAAGAACAGAAGAAAGAGAACCCAAGGGAAATTTTCAAGTAAGAAGATTACCTGCAATGGGATCCGTAGCCGCGGTCTCCACCATCGGAGGGTCGTCGGCGCTGCCCCTTGTCGGAGAAGCTCCCCTTGTCGGAGAGGCCTCCCTTGCCGGAGAGCGCTCCCTTGGCGGAGATTTCTCCCTTGGCGGCGTAGTTGAAGCAGACATGACTTCAGGAGTGACTTCCGGGACCTCCTGATGAGGCTGCTCTGCTCCTACACAACTCAACAAGCCAGAAATCAGTAAAGAAGGAGCACCCAAGCACACCTAACCATAAGAAATGAATCAAATACTTACGCTGGGGGCTGTGCTGGGGGCTGCTCTGATGAAGGGTCGCCGGATCCGGCAAGGGAGTCTCAGACGCGCCTCCTGTCGCCACAGGGGGATCGTCTTCGACGACAACCACCGGAGTCTTGGCCCTCTACGACGCCCTCTGAGCCAGCGTCCTGAAAAAGGAAAGAGCTCAGAATGAAGCAAGTCAGATACAAGATAAAGCAGCAAATTGAAGAATTACAAGTAGCAGCGACAAGAACTTACTCTTCCTCTTCTTCCTCGGAGCTGAGAGCGGAGAAGTCAAATTCCGCTCCGGTGCGACGAGCTGGAGGAGTAGGCTCCCTCGGACGCTTGGCGGGTGCGGGGGCCGTGGCTCCAGAAGGCCCCGCTCCCGTTGCTGTGGCGGCATGAGGCGCTCCCGCGGCAACAGTGCTTGCCGCGGTGGAGCGCGTCGGGCGGCGAGGCGGCTGTTGGCCCGTCTGCCGCCCCGCCACTTCTCCGGTCTTGCGGAGGCGTCTTCTTGGCGGGGCCGCGGGCTCCTCCCGCGGCAAGCTACTTGACAGCGGAGGGGAAGCGCCCCCGGCAGGTTCGTTCGGCTCAGCATCGGGCCCGGCCTGCTCCTCCTCACCGGCGAACTCCTCTCGATCGGCAAGGCTTGCCGCCTCGGCAGCCTCTGCCTCCTCGACAGTGAACCCAAACACACCGGCGGCGGCAGCTTCTGCCGCCTCCTCCAACCTTGTGGCGATGCGCGCCATCTCTTGCTCGGTGGTGTCGCGGGTGAGCCACTTCTGCTTGTCGGCACGGATCGGCACTTCTTCCAAGTTGTCGAAGAACTGCTGCACGATGTCGTCGGCGGGCTCCTGCCAAGTTGGAACGATTCCATGGGAATCACACAACGGCATCATCGCGCGGATGCGGTCAAGCGACGAGTTGTTGCACAAGGGCACGACTCCTCTCGGCAACATGAACCACTCGGGGTGATCTGCATCAGGCTTGAACAGCTCCCACAGCATGGCATCCAGCTCCAAGACAGTAAACTTCCAGTTGAGGCCCGGACGCGGCCTCATGATGTCCGCCGCGTTTTGGAACTCCCAAGCAGGCCTCCCCCTCTCCTGCAAGGGCGCAATGCAGCGACGAAGGAAGTCCGCGCCAACAGCTCCTACGGTAAGCCCGGCATGCCTGAGGCGCAAGATCCGGGTCACGGCAATCTTCAACTTGGCATCCTCCGGCGCCAAGTTGCTCCAATCATTGCCGCGCACTATGGGAGTTTGGCGCAGGGCAGTAAAAGGCTGTGGGTCCTCCTCTATAATCCAACACCAATTGGCTCTCCACTCCTCCCACTTACTGCGCAGCTCTCCGTCAAGATATGCTTCCTTCTTGCCGATCCTGGAGATCCATGCAATTCCGCCGGCAAGCGGTTCTCCTCTCTCTACGCGGGGCATGAAGTAGTGGCGGAAAAGTGCTACATTTGGGTGGACTCCGACAAAGTTCTCGCAGAGGTGTGCGAAAACTGCCATGGTGAGGACGGCGTTGGGGGTGAAATCAAGGAGGCGGAGGCCATATGTGTTCATGACATCGCAAAAGAATTCGGAAAAGGGCGGGCAGAGCCCGCAGTGGAAGAAAAGCGCGAAGAAAGGGTACCCGACGGAAACCTTCTTGGATGTGGCGGCGGAGATCACCCTCGTGCGCGGGTGCGCCCGCGTCTCCGTCGACCAGAAGAGGTAATACAGCTCTCGCATCTCCTTCGCGTCGAGCAGGGGATCGAAGAGGGCCCGCTCCTTCCACAGCGCCGCGAGCCGCTGCGCCTCGGCCGACTTCACCCCTTTGCCCTTGTCGGCTTTCGGAGCCATGGTGGAGGTGGTGGAGGAATCCGACGGCGTTGGTGGCACCGGTGGCAATGGGGAGGGGGCGGAGCGTCGCTCTCTTTGGACTCGAGAAGAAGGGGGGAGCGGCGGTGGTTTTTGATGTGACAGCAATGGCAAGTGGGCGTCCTGCCCCTGTTCCCCCTGCTTATAACGAGGGAGAGGGAACGGGCGTTCCGATTTTCCCATTAAAGAAAGCCCCCACGATCTCTCCCACGACGCCACGTCCGGAACTTGCCGTTCGTGGGGGACGTGGTGGTTCCGAGGCGAATAACTGCGCAATCTAGGCCACGCGTGCCCGTGCACTGTTTTGGGCCTGGCCCAACAGAGCTTGGCGCCGTGTATGGCCCAGGCCCGGGGGCTCCTGTCGGTGTACTAGAGTAGGGGTACCCTAGTATCCCGAACTCGTGCACGGACAGTTGCACCGCCCCGTGGCAGGGCTGGCCTAGTGACCGCCAAGGTCCTCCGCGGCTCCTTTGGAGCCATTCAAGAACAAAGTAATCAAGGCCCCGGCAAGAGGAGCTTGCCGGGAAGGCCACTCAAGGCACGAAGGAAACAAGACCCCGGCAAGAGGAGCTTGCCGGGAAGGCTTGGTGAGCGACAAGCTCCCGAGCACGACAAGGGTTCTGCCGCGGCAATGCACTTGCCGCGGCAGGCAACCTCTCTTCATCTCCGCTCCAGCTCATCCGCCAACGTGTCGCCATGGGGCTTTCCCAGGCACGCGTGTCAATGGGCTGTGCAGCCAGCGGGGAGCAGCGATAAGCGGCACTGACAAGCTACCATCGTGGCAAACGGAGGCGCACTTGACGGTCCATGTTACACTGTTCAGGCGACAGGGACGGGCATTTATGGATCTTGTCCCTTGCCGTTAGAGTTAGGTATATGCACTGTACACTATGCAAGGCGGTGTACCAACTACTGTTTTTACTGTTTTACCCTTGTCTACTTGCCACCTGTGGTGACCCCTTGAGCCTATAAAAGGAGGCCCAAGTGCAACGTAGAAAGGGTTCGGCTGGTTCGGTTCATTCAATTCATTCGAGACCACACTCACTTAGGCTAGGTTTTGTAGCTCCCATTGCTCCCTAGCAAGAACACAAGATAATCCACCAAGCAGCAGTAGGAGTATTATCTCTCCGGAGAGCTCCGAAGCTGGGTAAATCTGCTCGTGTGCATCACCTCGATCCGCTCTTTGTGTAATCTCCGCCCCCCCCACCGAACCACAAGGTACTCGGTCCCATAGGTGTTCGTGGGTCACGATCAGCTTCCCCGACATCTTGGAGGTTGGAGACTCCTAGGCGGTAGGAGTCATTCGGAGAGGAATCGAACTTTGTGATTTCCCACGGAAAAGTTTGTGAGGGTTTGAGACCACCCCAAGGTCTACCACTAGTGGTTGAGAAACGCCTCCGTGGTGTTTTCTCAAAGGGAGAATAGGGTGAGCCTTCGTGGCGTTGGTGTGCCTTCGTGGTAACGTCCACCTCTCTAACGGTGACTAGCTTCCCTCCAAGGAAGTGAACATCGGCATACATCCTCGTCTCCCGGAGTTGCGGTTATTACTGACCCTTACTCTCTACTTGTGGTTACTTGTCTCTTTACACTTACGTATATCATATTGTGCTTGCCTACTTACGTGTTTGTGTTACTTGCTTAGTACTTTGTGCTCACTTGCAATTGTTAGGCTCATCTTCATATTCCGGACTATTGCCTAAAATTGCTAAGTAATAATTCAAAATTTGTAATTGTACCTATTCACCCCCCCCCCCTCTAGGTCCATCTCGATCCTTTCAATTGGTATCAGAGCCTCGTGCTCTATTCTTGTGGCTTAACCGCCCTAGAGCAAGATGAATCCGGATGGGACTCCCCTGGTTGTAGATCCTAAGGATAAAGGCGGGGCTTCTTCTGAAGTCAAGTCCTTTACGTCGGAGGATCTAGAACGGGCCCTTGCTAAGCAAAAGAGGAGCATGATGCTTCTCTTGAGGCCTTGGTCCAAATGAGATTAGCCACATTGTCCACGGTGCTTGCACCACTCTCGGGTGGTGCTGCTTCAAGGCCAACTGTGCGTACTCCATCACTTGGTCAACAACCTCCTAGCAATGAACACGCCAGTGTTCCTTGGCTTTATGCAAGACCTCAGGTTGAGAAACCAAGATATAATCCTCAAGGCAATCCTCCTTTTCTTAGTGCCACTTCTGATTTTCCTTTGTGGAGAGTTGCTATGCAGGATCATCTTCGACATGGAAACGATGAGATGCTGGAGATCTTGGAGTATGGCTATCATGTGGTTGATCCAAAGAACCCCACACCAAGAGAAATATATGACAAGAACCTCAATGACACAGCAATCATGTGGATAAGGAGAGGTATGGATGAAAAGCAAAGGAGACCGTTCATACACATCACAAGTGCCAAGGAACTATGGGAAACTGTTATACGATCCAAGGCGGCACTTCTACCCTCCGAGTGCTCAATATGAAATTGCCAAGGGCAATTGCAAAACTTTTGTATGGAGAAAGGTGAAACCCCCAATCAACTCCATGAGCGTCTCATGACTCTCACTGCCGATATTGAGTCATGTGAGTGTGACAAGACACAAGATGGATTCAACATGACTAAGAGGTTCCTTGTGGATAAGTTACTTCATGCTCTTGCTCCATTTCACCATCAAATGGTGTGGGACATAAGACAACACCATACCTTCAAGGAAATGACTACAGATGACATCGTATCCACCTTTCAACTATTTGAAGAGTCAAAGACTAATGCCACAAAACATCTTGCCATGCATGGTTCCCCATCATCAAAGATCAATCTTGCATTGAAGGCCAAGCATGTATGTGAAGATGAACAAAGTGAAGAAGAAGAAGAGGATGACGAAGATGGTGATGAGATTGAATCCGACGAGGGCCCTTCGTATGAAGACATGGCTCTTTTTGTCAAGAAGTTTAGCGTGGGTAAATTCAAGGGAAGATTTCAAAAGAAGAAAGTAAGAAAATTCTACAACTGTGAAGAAACCAATCACTCTCCAACGAGTGCCCTTATGAGAAGAGAGAAGATAAACCAAGGTTTCCCAAGACCTTTCCCAAGAAGAAGTTGCCAAATCCTTTGAACTCCAAGCTCAAGAAGAGAGATGGAAAGGCAATGGTTGCTCAAGAAGAATCTGATCTGGATGATGTTAGTGGTGTTGCCGGAGTTGCTCAAGACTCTCAAACACCTTGAGGTTAGTAAACAAGAGTGGTGACGTGGTCACCTACAACTACATGAAAGATTACAAGGGCAACGCTCACAAATGCCTAATGGCAAAGGCCATGGTTGAAGAAGAAGAGGACCAAAGCTCTTCTAACAAGGTCAAGGTAACTCCACGATCAAATCCTCCTATTTTCACTCCTTCTACTCGTAGTGATGAGTATCTTGATGCGGAGGATAGTTATGAGGATGATGATCTAACTGATCCTATGCTTGCTAAACTTAATAAGTTCATGTGCTCCCTCAAAGGAAAGAAGCTCACTATGTTTCGTATGCTTATGGAGATGGTGAGTAAGCACACCATCACCATTAAGGAACTCGAAACCCTCGTCACCGAGGAAAAGGAAAAATGTGAAATCCTTGAGCGAAAAGTCAAATATGAGGAAGCACGAAATGATGAACTATGCTTAAAAATTGGTGCAAATATTGATTTTCATACTAAAGATCTTGCCTCCTTGAAAAATGCTATTGGCTCTTGTGAAGAGTTGATGAATGATAAAAGTAAGCTTGCGAAGTCTCATGCTTCTCTCACTAAGGATTGTGAGCTTCTATCCGTGTCTCTCAAGACTAAGGAAGAAGAGCTCACCCTTCTTACAAAGAGTTTTGATACACTCAAACTTACTTATCTTGAAACTCTAGCTAAGGCTTACTCGTCTCCTATTATCAATGTTGATGCTTGTTCTACTAACTCTAGTAGTGATCTAGCATCCATTCTTGAGGAGAATTGTTTTCTCAAAGCTCAAATCGAGAAAGGGCTCATGACATGTGCTCAAGGGCAAAAGAACCTTAATGAGGTGTTGAGCCAACACAATGAAGTGTTCGCCAAAGAGGGACTCGGGTTTGACCCAAGCACAAGCAAGAAGAAGACGTCCTCCCAAAAGTGCACCACCCCTTTAAAAGAAACCTTTGTACGAGAAGGACACAAGGAGAAAGGTAAGGTTGTTAGTGGGAAGACCACAAGGGGCATGCCCACTCTCAACAAGCCAAAAGACTTCATGCCTCCATCCTATGTACTGCGTAAGACTAAGGATGGAGAAGTTTATGCAAAGTTTGTTGGTCCCCGAAAAGCATTTCGTTTTTATGCTATTTGGGTCCCTAAGACCCTTGTGACTAACTTGAGAGGTCCCATTGTAAAATGGGTGCCTCTAACCAAGTAATAATTGTGTGTAGGTTGCTTTCTCCGGTGGAGTAAAATGGGTGATTGATAGTGGATGTACCAATCATATGACCGAAGATAGCAAATTGCTCTACGATTTCATGGAAGCTATTCAACCATTTATGAGCATTATGTTTGGTGGAGGATCAAAAGGACAGGTACTTGGGTTGGGAAAGGTGGCTATCACAAATGACATGTCTCTTGCAAATTTCATGCTTGTCCAATCCCTTAAATATCATTTGCTTTCTGTCCGCCAATTGGGTTCTGTTGGTTATGATACACTATTTGGACTAACGGATGTGAAAGTCTTTAAGAGAGATACTCTCGAAGTGGCCTTTGTTGGAGAGTTGGATGGCAACCTTTACACGGTTGATTTCTCGAAAGAGAGCACATTCCATGCAACTTGTCTAATGGCCAAGGCTGACAAGGGGTGGCTATGGCATCGCCGGCTAGCCCATGTCGGCATGAGGAATCTTCAAGATCTCTTAAAGGGTAATCACATCCTTGGACTAACAAATGTCTCTTTTGAGAAAGATCGTGTGTAGTGCATGCATAGCCGGGAAGCAACATCAATCAAAGCACCCACCCAAGAACATAGTATCTACTTCAAGGCCCCTGGAGCTCCTTCATGTGGATCTTTTTGGGCCTCCTTCATGGGATAGTCTTGGTGGAAAAAAATATGGGCTTGTCATTGTTGATGATTACTCAAGATATGCCTGGGTGTTCTTCCTCAAGTCCAAGGACGAAACCAAGATCACCTTCATTGATGTTGCCAAGCAAGCCCAACGCAAGTTTGACAAAGAAATCCTGGCAATAAGAAGTGACAATGGCTCTGAGTTCAAGAATTATACCTTGGAAGAATTCCTTAGTGATGAAGGGATTGAGCATCAATATTCAGCTCCATACACTCCTCAGCAAAATGGTGTAGCCGAAAGGAAGAACCGTACACTTGTAGAGATGATAAGGTCCATGTTGGATGAATACAAGTCACCACATAGTTTTTGGGCCGAAGCTGTCAATACCGCATGCCATGCATCAAACCGGCTCTTCCTCCGCACTATACTGGAAAAGACTCCATATGAGCTGCTAACCGGGAACAAGCCAAATGTCAAGTACTTTCGTGTATTTGGGTGCAAATGTTTCATACTCAACAAAAGAGAACAGTTAGGAAAATTTCAATCCAAAACAATTGAGGGTATATTTGTTGGCTATGGATCAAACTCTCACGCCTATAGAGTCTACAACAAATCCAATGGATGTGTTGTAGAAACTTGTGACGTGGTGTTTGATGAATTTAATGGCTCCCATGGGGAGCAAGTTGATTTAAGTGATGCAGATGAAGAAGATTCTTCTCAAGACATTTTGACCATGGGTGTTGGTGCACTTCTTCCTATGGAACAAGAACCTCATGATGATGAAGAAGAAGATGGAAGTCTCACACAACATCAAACTACTTCAACACCCATACCATCACAAGCTCCTAGGGTTCAACCAATGCCCTTAGCCCGAATAGAAGAAGATGATCAAGTTCCTCTTCATGAAAATCGTCAAGAACTAGATCCTCATCAAGTGCAAGAACAAGAAAGTCCAATCATTGACGATGAACCTCAACAAATGCAATATGAATAAGAAGATCTTCCTCCACACATTAATGATCCATATGTTGAGGACGTGGATGATGGACATGAAGTTGAACCTCTTGAAACCCTTACCTCCATCATGCCTCGAGTGGCCGGCCATGTTGATGTTGACAAAATTCTCACCGGCATATCGGAAGGTAGAGTCACTCGTAAACATTTGACAAACTTTTGTGCTCACTTCTCGTTTGTGTCTAGTGTTGAGCCCCTCAAGGTACACGATGCATTGATGGATAACGATTGGCTCCTTGCTATGCAAGAAGAGTTGAACAGTTTTCAACGCAACCAAGTGTGGTCATTACTCAAGAGGCCACCTACCGAGCACAACATCATTGGAACAAAATGGATTTTCAAGAACAAACAATATGAGAATGGTGTAATCATTCGCAACAAAGCAAGGTTAGTGGCACAAGGGTACTCACAAGTTGAAGGTTTGGACTTTGGTGAGACCTTTGCCCCTGTTGCCCCTCTTGAATCCATTCACATCTTACTTGCTTATGCCGCTTACAATGGTTTTACATTACATCAAATGGATGTGAAAAGTGCTTTCCTTAACGGTCCTCTACAAGAAGAAGTATATGTGTCACAACCACCTGGGTTCGTTGATCCCGATCACAAAGACTATGTGTACAAACTTCATAAGGCTTTGTATGGCCTCAAACAAGCACCTCGTGCTTGGTATGATCATTTAAAGAAGTTTCTACTCGATGATGGTTTTGTGAGAGGGGTGATCGATCCCACTCTTTTTACTAAGAGGGATAAGGGTGATTTGATCTTATGCCAAATCTATGTAGATGATATCATTTTTGGTTCTCCTAACATTCATTTGTGCAAGAAGTTTGCGGATTCAATGACCAAGAATTTTGAAATGTCACTCAATGCGGATTTGAAGTTCTTCCTCGGATTTCAAATTCAACAATTTCAAGAAGGAATTTTCTTGTCTCAAGAAAAATACCTCAAAGATATTCTAGAGAAGTTTGGTATGTCGATGCTAGCCCTGCAAGACACCAATGCCAACCAAAATAACACTCACCGAAGACACCAACGGTATTCCTTTCGACCCATCTAAATACCGCTCTATGATTGGTTCATTGCTTTATCTTTGTGCATCTAGACCAGACATTATGTTTAGTGTATGCATGTGTGCTAGATTTCAAGCTTCCCCTAGGGAAAGTCATCATAAGGCGGTTAAGCATATTCTTAGATACCTTGTTCACACCTCAAAGTTGGGTCTATGGTACCCCAAGGATGCTAAGTTTGATCTCATTGGGTACATGGATGCGGATTGGGCTGGAGACAAAGTGGATCGTAAGTCCACATCCGGTGCATGTCAGTTTCTTGGACGCTCCTTGGTAAGTTGGTCTTCGAAGAAACATAATTGTATTGCCCTCTCTACCGCCGAAGCTGAATACATTGCTGCCGCTAGTTGTGCAACTCAGTTGTTATGGATGAGGCAAACTTTGAAGGATTACGGTATCACCTATAGAAATGTGCCTCTTTTGTGTGATAATGAAAGTGCCATCAATACTGCTGAGAACCCCAAAGATCATCTCCGCACCAAACACATTGATATTAGGTATCATTTCTTGAGAGATCATGTTGAAAAGGGTGATATTCACATTGATCACATTGGCATAGATTTTCAACTAGCAGATATCTTCACCAAACCTTTAGATGAAGCAAGGTTCTGTCGACTTAGGCGTGAACTTGGTATCTTGGAGCTTGACAACATTATGTGAAATCTGTACCCATTCATGCATGAATCTAATGTCTTGTCATGATGTAGGCATATATTTAGGGGGAGACATTCAATTCATGAATGTTCTCACCCTACTCAATGCATAAAAAGAACAACACTCTCAAAGTAACCATGGGTCTAGACCTATGGTGCTTTAACATGGAGTAGTGACTATGCACTCAAAGGTAAAATCTTTCCGTGTCATGTCATGTCTACTCAGACATTGTGGCATTAGCTACCACTTGTAGTATATGGCTATGATTGGGTGAGGTAGGGTATTAGTTAATACATAAATAAATTTTTACTGTGGACAAAAATTGCCTTCTCCTCATCATGATCAGCACTTGCATCTTTGCCTCCTGTCAACTTCTGGCGTCGGACGTCCGTAGGTTCCGGAAGTCCGTAAAATCTTCTCTGATTACCATCGACTGGTCGTCCGGCCTCTCCGGACGTCCGTAAAATCCACTCTGGTTCCCTTACTTGGCCTAGACGCTAAAAAGACGGATGTCCGTAAGACTCCGGACGTCCGAAATAAACTTTCTGTTACAAACTGCCCGGTCGTCCGAAGCCGTCGGACGTCCGTAGAATCATCTCTGTCATCGTCTACTTTCTGTTGGTCCCGACTCCGGTCGTCCGCGCCCCGGACGTCCGGACGCATATTCAACTCCGGTCGTCCGTAGGCTCCGGACGTCCGGATGTTTTTACTGGCCACTATATATACTGCGCGGTAGGGTTTCTCAACTGACCACATCCTCTATCTGATTTTCCCCACCGCCGCCGCCGCTCCTGTTGTGTGGCCACTCACCGCGGCCGCACGCCGCCGTGCCCCTCGCCGGGGCTTCTCTCCGTCGCGGATCTGCGGCCCGCTTGGCGCTGCTCCAGCCCGTCCAGCCCGTCGGCCACCTGCTCCAGCTCGCCGCTCGTCTCTTCCGTGTTCTCCCTTTCAAGGACACGATGCCTCGGTCCAAGCTCTCTGCTCGCAAGCAAGTCGCCGGAGGGCCGGCTCGTCCGTCTCGTCGTGGTGGCTCCGACGACTCCCAGGAGGAAGATCGCCCTCGGAAGCGTGCCGCTCGTCCTCCCAGCTCGTCCAGTGATTCCTCCTCGGAGGGGTCGGACTTTGAGGATGAGCTTGAGGAGGTGGATCCGTCCCCGATGGTTGGTGTTCTCGTCGCTGCACCCAAACAGGGCACTCGTCGTCCAACCTTTCACCCTCCTCCTCCTCCGGTGCAACCCCAAGGTGATGCTCTCCTCATCTCAATTGAGCCTCCACTGTCATTCGACCGTCATGTTAAGCGTTTCAACGAGGTGCCCAAATACTCCTATCTTAAATTGCGTCGTGATGTAGATCAATTTACTGCTGTTAGGGATTCTCAGGATAGTCGCTTTCGCACAAATGTCCAAGCCGACATCTTTACCACGATTGTCCTCCCTAAGGGCTTATCACTTCATCTTTGCATTGTTCTTGAGCACATTCACACTCATCCGGAGAAATATCCGGGAGCAATTGAGCTCATTGAGTCATCCAATCTAGCTGCTCCATTCGCCTTTCAACATGATTTTAACCATGCTGCCATCCACCAGTTTTATGCCACATGTTACTTTGCTCCTGATTACACTGTCACATGGATGACCTCCGACACTGCACTCACATCATCTTATGCTCAGTTTGTCACTGCCCTTGGATTTCCCGACACTGGGTTCAAAATCCACAAGGATGACCCCAATCATAAGCCCAAGGGCATTGCGGTCTGTGCGGATCTCCTAAGACCTATATCAACTTTGTCTGCCACTGAAAAGCAAAAGGGTCTAAACCAAGTTTCCATTTGGCGCTTTCCATTCAACATCATTTATCTGTGTATCATCCGCACCATCTGTCCCAAGATGGGTGACAAGGGCTCCTGCAGCAGCTACTGCATTGATCTCATGCATCGCCTCTTCACATCTCCTAAATGGAAGATCAATATTCCACCCTTTCTATGGCATGAGATCCGCCTTGCTAGTTTCCAGCACAAGAGGGATTTTCCTCATGCACCTTTTATTCAGGCTTTTATCGAAAGTGTAGCTCCCTTTCCTATTTCCCGCACTCATGTACATGAGCGATGGGTCATTCCGCTCACATGGCGGCTGATCATGTTCCTCCTCCTCCCGCCACTGCTAGTCGCACCGCCATCTAGTGTTCCTTCTCATGCTACCCATCCTCCTTCCAAGTGCTGCCCCTTTGGGCGCATTGCTCGTTTTCTTGGGAAGGCTCACTCAGCCATGATGAAGATGTTCACCTACCATTGCTCCCAACACCACGATGTGGTCACTCGCATGGTCACTTCCAAGAACGCTCTGAAGGCTCGTCTGAGAGACTTAGAAGTGTATGATGTGAGTGACGATGAGCGTCTTCCTGCAGATCCCCCGTCTGACTTTGGTTTTCCCTCCGATCCTGAGTGGGCTAATTTCTTCGACGAGGCTGGTGGCAGTGGTGTTCAGGATGATGATGAGGATGATCTCTAATGCTATTATGTTTTTCCCCTAGTTCTCTATCTTTTTGGATACTTGATGCCAAAGGGGGAGTAGGCTCTATATGCAATCAAACTTATTATGTTTGTCTAGCTCATTATGTAATCAAACTTATTGTTATGGTAATGTTTTCGCTTGTACTGAACCTATGTTATGAGTTTGTTGAATATGAGATTTGGTGAATCTACATGTGATGAATCTATATGAAGTTTAACTCTTGATTATCGTGTGTAAGAGATTTGGTTATATTGGGGGCATCATTTTGAGGGGGGGCCCGCATCATTTTGTTTTAGTAGTATCTATGATATCACTTTAAGGGGGAGCTCGCTCGCTACTCATTTCTATTATGATTATTGAGCTCCACAACAAATACTTCCGATTACTATTATGAGTATGCATATGTGTTTTCATCAACTACCAAAAAGGGGGAGATTGAAAGTGCAATCATGCCCTTAATCATATTTTGATGTTGATGACAACACATATGTTCGGGACTAATCATGTTTATCAAGTATATTTCAGGATTATGTTTCAAAGACCGTGTGCATGGATCATGACTAGGGACAAAAAGCATATAACTCAAGAATGGAGATACAAGCTGTCGACTTCATTTATGGTTTGATCTTGAGTATAGGGATCCCGCACTATTAAGAGGGGATCGATGGATCTAGTGAAAAACTTGCTCAAAAGCTACTATTCCTATACCTTGCCTTCGGACGTCCGGCGTTCCACAGCGAAGCATTTCTACGGATGTCCGAACTCTCCGGACGTCCGACACCGTTCTACAGAAGCCTTCTTACGGACGTCCGGACCCTCCGGTCGTCCGTGCTCCGGATGCATGTTCACAACAGAAGCATTCTTACGGACGTCCGGACCCTCCAGATGTTCGGCCCCTGCTTGGACGTTCGTATCCTGTACACTGGGTTGTGGGTCACGTTTTCACAGCGGCCGGTCGTCTGAGGACTGTCGGACGTCCGGACCTATTTGTGCCTCCGGACGTCCGACGTTCTCCGGACGTCCGGCCCATCCTGTACCCAAAACGGTCACTTTTACCCACCACCTATATATATACCCTTCCTCTCCATAGGATAGGTTTGACCATTCACCTTGAACCTATCAAGAACACTCCTCACACTCTCTCTCATTCAACCGCACCAAATCCTAGATTCCCAAGTGTTCTAGGAGCATTTCAGAGAAGTTCTCCAATCAAGTGATAGATCCACTTCATCCCCTTCTTTGCACCAAAGGAATTCGTGACTTGAGCAAGTTTTGAGCTTTCCCCCATCGTTCTTGTTACTCTTGGAGGTTGGAGACTCCTAGGCGGTAGGAGTCATTCGGAGAGGAATCGAACTTTGTGATTTCCCACGGAAAAGTTTGTGAGGGTTTGGAGACCACCCCAAGGTCTACCACTAGTGGTTGAGAAACGCCTCCGTGGTGTTGTCTCAAAGGGAGAATAGGGTGAGACTTCGTGGTGTTGCTGTGCCTTCATGGTAACATCCACCTCTCTAACAGTGACTAGCTTCCCTCCAAGGAAGGTAACATCGGCATACATCCTCGTCTCCCGGAGTTGCGGTTATTACTAACCCTTACTCTCTACTTGTGGTTACTTGTCTCTTTACACTTACGTATATCATATTGTGCTTGCCTACTTACGTGTTTGTGTTACTTGCTTAGTACTTTGTGCTCACTTGCAATTGTTAGGCTCTTCTTCATATTCCGCACTATTGCCTAAAATTGCTAAGTAATAATTCAAAATTTGTAATTGTACCTATTCACCCCCCCCTCTAGGTCCATCTCGATCCTTTCAGTGTGTACAAATAAGGAATTCTAATTTCAATTATCGGAAAGGTTTGAGAGTATGTACAGTTTGCCCTCTCTAATAATTATGGTTTGTTGTGTTCGGCCTAAACTTGGTCAAACTTTACAAAGTTTGACTTCAGTTAAATCTAATATGCAGAGTAAATAAAAATGTAGGGCTACTATGTCCATCCGGGTTTTTAGTCCACACCATTTTTTTAATCAAAGTTAATAGCTGGACAAATAAAATTATAGGGGAGCTGGAGACAAAGTTGTGAGAAGGCTTAGAAATCAATACAAAACTTATGCTCTTAGTACCAACGTCGATCTTTCTTCGAGGAAACATTTGGTTCATAGCCAATTGTGTGATAAAATTGCACCAACATGAAAGACGACTGCGTCTCCAACGCAACCAAGGTGAACTGATGAAGGATATCATCTTTGTGGGTAACAAGCAAAGAACACTGATGGAAGACAACTTGTTTTTCATTGAAAATCGATCAGCTTCACCAGCCGATGCAACAATGAGGTGCAACCATGAGCATCGATAGGTCATCGTGGTGATGCATCATCCAGTTGGCATCAAGTTTGGGTGAGGCACCTATGAAGTTCGACAAATCCTCACTGTGGTCTGTTTCTTCTCAGTAGTCAAGCTCGAGGAAGGAAGAACCACGTGGCAGAGGAAAGTGAGGCGGAACAAAAATGGCCATCCAATTTTGTGCAGTTCCACTAAAATTGAGGAAGACATGCCCGGGTATGGAGATACGCATCGCTGTTTCCAAAAATATAAAAAAGGGATTTAGTGTTGTTACTTTGTTTTACAAGATTAACAACGACATCTCAATTGTCAATAAGAATTATGAAAAGTACACCAACAAACAGAAGCATCATGATTATCTTGATGGGAACTAAACCAAGATACCCGAGAAAAAAAGCATTTCTTCATTTAACAAGTGATAGTATTACATTAGCAGCAGCAATAGGAGCATATGGAGAATGACCGCACAACCACCACATATTTTTTGTCGAAACAACATGTATACTTCCACTGAGGCATAAATCAGCAGAACTTTTCGAGTGGCATTTCCTCTAGAATAGTAGGTGATGTTGGACCAGCCGACGAACCCTAGCTACTATACATGGGGAGCTGGGGAGTAGTCGCATAGAAGAAAACCCGCATGCAGCGACCTAGGGAGCTAGACCAGTACAAGAAGTTCTACCTCAGGTGGGCGAGATGTCGCTTAGGCGGGTGAGCGGGATCTGCCCACACGACGACAGCAAACAAGGGCACGGAGGACCTTTGTCCTCGCCAGCGCTGAGGGAGTCCTGGATTAGGGGGTGTCCGGATAGCCGGACTACCATCATCAGCCGAACTATCATTGGTCGGACTATCATCATCGACGGGACTCCAAGACTATGAAGATACAAGATTGAAGACTTCTCCCCGTGTCCGGATGGGACTTTCCTTGGCGTGGAAGGCAAGCTTGGCGATACGGATATGTAGATCTCCTACCATTGTAACCGACTCTATGTAACCCTAGCCCTCTCAGGTGTCTATATAAACCGGATGGCTCTAGTCCGTAGGACACAACATCAACAACCCTTACAATCATACCATAGGCTAGCTTCTAGGGTTTAGCCTCCTTGATCTCGTGGTAGATCCACTCTTGTAAACATCCACAATATCAATATCAATCAAGAAGGACGTAGGGTTTTACCTCCATCAAGAGGGCCCGAACACAGGTAAAACATCGTGTCCCTTGTCTCCTGTTACCATCCGCCTAGACGCACGATTCGGGACCCCCTACCGAGATCCGCGGTTTTGACACCGACATTGGTGCTTTCATTGAGAGTTCCTCGTGTCGTCATTGATAGGCGTGATGGCCTCTTCAATCGATAACGACGCAGTCCTGGGTGAGACTTTTCTCCCGGACAGATCTTCGATTCGGGCGGCCGCGCTGCGGGCCAACTCACTTGGCCATCTCGAGCTGATCGAAAGCTACGCCTGGCCGTCGAGGTCAGGTTTGAAGCCTAAACTTCACGGCCGATATCCGCGGGACTTGATCTTGATGGATCTGAGCCACAGCCCGGCGTGCAGCGGCTGTGACGATGGGCATGACCTAACTCTGCCGCCGGACAGCACCTTGGAGGCCGCACACGAATCCGCTTCGACCCATAGTCCGGAGCCGATCGCTCGGATCAAGGACGGATGGCTGGACACCGCCTCGGGAGCTCCGACTTCTACGGCAATGGAGCCGAACACTTACCTTGTCCCGCATAAAGCTCATGACTCCGAGGTGCCGGACTCTCTGCCGGACTCCGAACCTCCTGCGCCCCTGCCAGTCGAATCCGATTGGGCGCCGATCATGGAATTTACCGCTGCGGACATCTTTCAGCACTCGCCCTTCAGCGATATCATAAATTCACTGAAGCATCTCTCGCTATCCGGAGAGCCCTGGCCGAACTACGGCCAGGATGGTTGGGGCGCGGACGACGAAGAAATTCAGACCCCACCCACCACCCACTTCGTAGCCACCGTCGACGATTTAGCCGACGTACTCGACTACGACTCCGAAGACATCACCGATATGGACAACGATGCCGGAGACTACCAAGAACCAGTGCCTACAGGACACTGGAAGACCACCTCATCATACGACATATACATGGTGGACAACCCAAACGGAAGCGATAACGAGGAACAACGGGACGCGGCAGAGGATAATCCCGCCGATAAAGAACCAGAACGGCGACGTAGACGCCGCCCTAAGTCCCGCCTCGATCAAAGCAGCCTTCCTAACGACCCAGCGATAGAGCAGGGCAAACCAGCGGACGACGAACAGGACGAGCCGGATAATCAACCCCTCCATGGCGCAATCAACAGTCCGGACACAACACCGGAGCATAAGAACATACACAAAAAACTCGTCGCCACTGCAAGAAGTTTGAAGAAGGCGAAACGGAAGCTCAAAACAGCAGAAGACACGCTCAGAATGAAGTGGAGCAAAGCATTCAAGACTGCAGACAAATATGGCAATGGCCATCAAACTAAGAGCTACCCGAAGTGCAAGTTGCTGCCAGAATTTGACGAGGAAGCCATAGAGCCTTCACAGTAAAAAAATAAAGAGGCCACCTGGCCGGATAGACGGCCAGATGATAGGCCAAAAGCGACAAGCGGGGCCGCGCACAAGCCGAATTATATTCCTGGGAAAACGGACGGCCCAACTAGGTCCATCTACGGGCCAAAAAAGAGAGCCCCAGGAAGTAACACAACACAACAAGTGTTTGAATACAGCAGCACACCCAAATACAGGTGCGCCGCACACCCGCTATGTTTTATCGATGAGGTGCTGGATCATGAATTTCCAGCAGGGTTCCAACCCATGAACATAGAGGCATCCGACGGCACAACAGACCCCGGAGTCTGGATAGAAGATTACATACTACACATACACATGGCTAGAGGAGATGATCTCACGCCATAAAATACGAGCCCTCAAGCTCAAAGGGCCAGCTCGGCATTGGCTCAAAAGCCTCCCGAAAAACTTGTTGGAAGTTGGGAAGAGCTTGAGGCGCGTTTAGAGCAAATTTTCAAGGGACTTATGTCCGCCCTCACGGATCTGCAGACGATCTGAGTCATATAACTCAACAGCCCGAGAGTCAGTAGCAAAATTCTGGAACAGGTTCCTTACCAAAAAGAACCAAATAGTCGACTGTCCGGACGCGGAAGCCTTAGCAGCTTTTAAATACAACGTCCGAGACGAATGGCTCGCCAGACACCTCGGCCAAGAGAAGCCAAGAACAATGGCCGCGCTAACAAGCCTCATGACGCGCTTTTGCGCAGGAGAAGACAGCTGGCTAGCAAGATGCAGCACCAGCGACCCGAGTAAATCCGAGATCAGAGATGGAAACGGAAAGTCACGGCGCAGGAAAGATCAGCGCCGGAATAAAGATAAAAGCCCAAAGGGCACGGCGGTCAACGCCGTATTCAAAAGCTCGCGGCCAAACAATAAAACACGGCCTCTTATGGACAACAGAGACGAGCTATCAAATTTAAACAAAATTTTAGATCGGATATGTCAAATCCACAATACCCCCGGAAGGCCTGCAAACCATACCAACCGAAATTGTTGGGTTTTTAAACAGTCCGGCAGGCTCAACGCCAGACACAAGGGGCTTGATGCGCCAAGCGAGGACGATGACGAACCCCACCAGCAGAGTACCGGAGGTCAAAAGACTTTCCCACAAGAAGTCAAAACAGTAAACTCGCTTCACGTGATAGTACGGAAAACCAACACGGCACTCACTAAAGACAAGTGTCGCATGGTCCACCCCAGTAGAACACCGAGATTGGACGTCAAAACTAATCACTTTCGACCAAATGGGATTCGTCCAGAAGTATCCGGAACGCAGGATAGACTGCCCTGATATTGGATCCCATAATAGACGGACTGCAATTAACGCAGGTTTTGATGGACGGCGGCAGTGACTTGAACTTGCTATATCCAGACACAATCCGCAAGTTGGGATAGACCTTACTACAATTCGGCATAGCCGCACTTCCTTAAAAGGAGTGGCGCCAGGGCCTTACGCCAGGTGCACAGTTTCATTATTACTAGAAGTTGTGTTAGGGTCACCTCACAACTTCTGACGAGACAAGCTAACCTTTTATGTCGCCCCATTTAAAAGTAGCTATCAAGCATCCTTTGGGACGGAAGCTTTCGTCCACTTCGTGCAATACCACATTACGCGTCTCTTACGCTTAAAATGCCCGTCCACGTGGCATCATTTCATTAAAAGGTCGTTTGAGACCCGGACACGGTTGGACGAGTCCGGAATAAATTTGCTAGGGGCTACCTAGCCGCACACCCCCTTCACAAGGGTTTGTACATATAAGCCATAATGAGCTAGCATAGGCTCAGCTTTATTACTCTATATTTCAATTTTTATGCACTTTCGCATCGATTTCTTTTCCAACCAAGTTCCTCTCTTTTTACAGATGAACAGCGTGCACACCCGTCCGTGATACGGGACAACGGAGACCAAAGCGCAGAGCGTGCATGAGAGACCCGTTGCAAGGACTCTTTTCAGACTAAGACCCTCGTAAACCTTTCTTACTGTCTCTTGTTGCTATAATCCCTGGTTTATTATTATAACCAGAGTGGAGACTGGCGTTTTGGCATCGGCGCGCGAGAAGAACCTGCCTGCACTGGACACAAGGGGCTTAGGGCTTTGTTTTGCCGCTATTATAAAGACCGAACACCTTCGGAGTGTTCGGCGTCTCGAGTTAGGCCTTATATGCATCAGCTCGAATCATGTCTTTGGTCAAATGTTGGGTTTGCCCGGCTCACGTGTTTTGCTGCCTTACGTTCCGTATCATCGGCTAACGCTGCTCCGGAGAGAACTCTGCGATTGTGCACCAGTTCGGGCCGGGCGAGCACCTCGAGAGAAAGCGAAAACTGACTGTCATGATACAGCGAGAGACTGGTCAACCACTCGATCACCATGGGAATGTTTAGGATTCCTCTGCTTTGTGAAGGGCCATTTCGGCCAGCACATACGCCCCAAATTCGGAGAGCGGTGCCCTGGGGGCTATGTCATAGCCCCACCTCGAACTCCATGGCTAAGTGAAAGTGATAAAGCATTATAGTCCGGTTGCCTCGTTTGCTACACTACCGCCTCCTTTACAGGACCGAGGCGCCGGATTAAGTGTGAAAACGCGCTATTTTTATGAACACCCCGCACCTTGTGCGTGGGGGCTGAAGCCGACAGCGCCATCTTTCGGGTTATACACACGTATACATGAGCGGCCGCATAGGAGATATTCTATTACTTGAACGCACAAGTATAAAAGGCGCTTACATCATAAATATCGTTTTACATCATATAAGCGTTCATTCGAGCGTAACAATTTTTGAGCACTGCGACTCTATTACACGAGCACCACGCAGCGCCGCCAAAATAGTGCTCGGCGGGTAACCGTTATCATCCGAACCGGGTCGCAACAGCGGTGGCATCCATCTCGTCCAATGTGTCTTCGCACGGGCGAGCGCCATCCGCGCACCCTCTATGCAGGCCGACCGCTTCATCGCCTTGATATGCGGCACCGCCCCAAGAAATTGCTGCAATAAGCCAAAGTAACTCTTTGGCTGGGGCCTATCCGGCCGAATATGGGACAGTATATCCGTCATAGCAAGCCCGGACAACCTATTTAGCTCAGCCCACTCGGCCAAACGGTCGGTCAGCGGAAGTGAACGCTCCGGACTATGGAATTGAGACCATCACAGCTCTTCCGTATTGTGATCCTTCTGGCTTCGAAAATGCACAACGGCATCCGCCGCACTCGCTGCTAATTCCATATAAGGATCCTCTGGACCCCACAGTTGGCCCAGCTGAGCATAGTTTGATCTGTAAACCTTGGCGCAGCGTAAAAGGCTTGCCAGCTACAATATCTCGACTGGCGCAGCTCTTCCTTTACAGCCCGCATTGCAGAGCGGGCATCCTTAACGGCGGTGGCCTTCCGCAGGTCTTCTTGCCCGCTAGGCGCTCCTTCCCAAGAGCCTCATTGCGGTTGGTAGCATCTTTTAACTTCACGGCCATTTCGCTATCTCTTCCCTGCTCGGCAAGCAGGCGACCCTTCGGCCGCTAACTCTTGACCGCCCTCGAGGCCGCCGCATTACTCCTTCGGCCTGCTCCTTGGCTTGAGCAAGTTCGGCTGAAAGGCTCTCCACAGCGGCACTATCTGCATTTCACGCACATGTTGTAAGGAGATGGCTTGGCCCTTACCAAGTGACGCGAGTAACACTCACCTTGCGACTCATCAAGTCGCTTTGTTGACCAGCGTGATGTCCGCATCCGCAACATCGAGTTGCCGCTTTAGTTCAGCAACTCCATCAGTCCGCTGGCCCCGGACGACCGCCACCGCATCGGCACGACGGGAATTTAAACCTGCGATTTTGATCCTTGCGCAGCGTCGATTTCGACAACCTACCGAGCCTCGGGGCTACTATCTATACATGGCGCATTCTATATGCAAAACTGTTAAAAGGTGTGTCATTTTACGTACCTCAAACCCCGCCAAACAAACTCCCGACGACATCAGGCAACCCGCCTTGGCGGATTTAAATCCTTTCAATCACCATGCTCATCAATGCGCGGTGATCTTACGAGATAGATGCCTTCTCAAGCAGATCCTTTAGCCGTACACCGATTGGCGCCGAACTATCCGGCCTTGCCAAACCGGGGCTCCCTCCGTGGCGACACTTCAGGCTCGTCCGCCCTATCCGACGGCGCCCGGACGGAGGCGCCTCACTCTCCATCATCTCGGAAGAAGGTCCCCAAGACGAGCTCATTTGCGAAGGGCGGAGATCCGAACTACAAGGTAAAAACTTTAGTTATCCTCGAAGCACAAATAGGGATGTCCCTTATTATACAACTCCTTTCTTTCTACTTACGGCTCGTTGGAGGGCTGACTCTTTAAGGGAGATTGTGCGGCCGGGGCCTCCCCGGACGCAGGACCCTCTGGCGAAGATTTCTTCCCCCGTTTAGGGGCTTTTGCCCCCGGGTCCTCGGAGGTAGTCCTCTTCTCCCCTTGGAGGGAGGGATTCTCGATCCCCCCTCTTTCAAGAGCCTCCTTAGGCGAGGCAGTAGCTTTCCTGCTTTCCCCTTCGCCTTCCTCTGAAGGCGCAACCTCAAGCATCCGGACCAGCAAGGGATCCGGCGCGGTCTCGGGGAGGGGGGTCGGACACCGTATCAATTTTGCTTTCGCTATCCATTCCTATGTAGAAGGAAGTTGTTCATAAAGCGAATCATCGAAAGGCAAACAAACGGTATGTCCGGACTCGGAACTACTTACTTGAGTATCCGGGCGATTACAGCTTAGGCCAGCATCCTCGGTCAATTTCGGACGCACCTCTTGCGATCCGAAGAATAATTTGTACATCTCCAGGGGTGTCATACCCATGAAGTGTTGAAGAATCCGTGGGCCCTCCGGATTGAACTCCCATAGACGGAGAGGGCGGCGTTTGCAGGGCAGGAGGCGCCTAATCAGCATAACCTGCATCACCACCACCATATCGATCTCCCTCGTTTGGAGATCCCGAATCCGGCCCTGCAGCAGGGGCACGTCCTTTGACGGCCCCCAGTTGAGCCCTTGGTTGACCCACGACATCAACCGTCGTGGAGGTCCCGGGCGGAATAAGGGCGGCGGCTTTTCTGCGGCCCCTCGGGCGGTAATATAGAACCACTCTTGCTGCCACGGGCCGAGCTCCTCTTGGAAGGAGCCAACGGGCCACGGGCATCGGCCCTCTTACTTATGGCCGCCCAAGACTCCGCAGCGCCCCGATCATCTTGGCGCCACATTGAAGGTCTTCAGCCACAGGCCGAAGTGAGGGGTGACGCGGAGGAGGGCTTCACAGACGACAATAAACACGGAAATATGGAGGATGGATTCCGGAGCCAAATCGTGGAACTCCAACCCATAGTAAAACATGAGCCCTCTCACAAAAGGATCCATCGGGAAGCCTAAACCCCGACGGAGGTGGGATACGAAAACGACATACTCGCCGGGCTCGGGGGTGGGGATAGCCTGCCCTTCGGCAGGCAACCTGTGCGAAATCTCATAAGCCAGGTACTTGGCCTCCCGCAACCTTAGCACGTCCTCCTCCGTGACGGAGGAGGGCATCCACCGGCCCTGGAGGTCGGAACCGGACATCGTTGAAAGTCCTAAGCGCTCGAATATGGAGCTCTAGGTGCTGGAACTTGGAGCGGGGAGAGGATTCGATGGAGGATTGAAGAAAAAAGCGAGCCTTGGTCCCGTTATAAAGAGGAGAATACCAAGAGCCGTCTCGTGACCGTTTGGGACTCGCCGATAGAGGCGTGGCGAACAGGCGCGGTTGGGTTACCACGTCCATATTAATGAGAATCCCGGATTAAGGGGAAACACGATCTCTGCTTCGACAAGACGTGCCAAGGAAACTGCCTCGCTAAATGCGCTGAGGTGGTAAAGTAAAAAACAATTCAAGTCATGGCTTGGTAGTGGTGTGACGTCATGCCACAAAAAACGTCAGCAGATTGAACTTGTGTATATATTATTATTCTCTCTACGGTGGAATGTGGAATTTATTTTGCAGAGCCGGACACTATCCTGGTGTTCACAATCTTCCATCATTCGGAGGAGGAACCCGCCTTGCAATGCCAAGCAATATACGCGCCGGACTTATCGTCATTGAAGCCTGGTTCAGGGCTCTTGAGGAGTCCTAGATTAGGGGTGTCCGGATAGACGGACTACCATCATCACCGAACTATCATTGGCGGACTATCATCATCGACCGGACTCCAAGACTATGAAGATACAAGATTGAAGACTTCTCCCGTGTCCGGATGGGACTTTCCTTGGCGTGGAAGGCAAGCTTGGCGTCTGGATATGTAGATCTCCTACCATTGTAACCGACTCTATGTAACACTAGCCCTCTCCGGTGTCTATATAAACCGGATGGCTCTAGTCCGTAGGGCACAACATCAACAACCCTTACAATCATACCATAGGCTAGCTTCTAGGGTTTAGCCTCCTTGATCTCGTGGTAGATCCACTCTTGTAAACATCCACAATATCAATATCAATCAAGCAGGGCGTGGGTTTTACCTCCATCAAGAGGGCCGAACCTGGGTAAAACATCGTGTCCCTTGTCTCCTGTTACCATCCGCCTAGACGCACAGTTCGGGACCCCCTACCCGAGATCCGCCGGTTTTGACACCGACAAGCGCCAACTCAGAGAGGACGGTGCGCGTCGGCTTCCTCCATCGCTGACGGCGACAACGTCAACGCTGCACCTCCTCACCTCCCGCAGCGGACAGGATTCGACCGGATCTGTGACCACCGGTGAGGAGAGATATAGTGTGGACACTGTCATCTTGTTTTGATATGTAGTGGGTGAGAGAGCGAGACGCGAGAAACTCTATCAAACAAGAGGCTATAATGGAGTAAAACAATCTCTCCATAGCAGTGGTTTTAAATAGAATACGCGCGTTCCCGGAAAAAAGAAACGAAAACTGGCGGACAATTTTTTAACGTACCAAGGAAGAAAACTCGATAAAAAAACACGCCCCCGCTTCCAGGTCGCGAGAGTCGTTGCACACACACACATAGACATACACATGCATATCCGTGTTTACGTAAAATTCCATTTCCATCTCCATCTCCAATCATATTTGTCCAACTGGCACATTATTTATGTTGTTAATTATATACGCGGCAATATTAACGTAAAACATCTCTTGTTTGCGGGCGTCTGGACCGCTGCCACGGCCGCTCCTGACCAACCTGAACCCTCTTCATCACCCGCGCGTGCTTCCCGCCCAAAACGGTCAGTGCCGCATTCATGCCCGGCCAGAGCGGACGCGACCACTCACTGGCGCCGGCATTGAAGCGGCGCGCCGGCTGAGAGAGCGTCGCCCTCGCCGCTTCCTGGTGCTCGCGACTGCTCCGCGTTCAGCGGTCGCAATAGCCGGCCACAACATGCATGTAAAAATTTCTTGGGAGTCCTTGCTACAGCTAGCTGTCCTCCCCCAACTCGTCAATCTCTTCTAGTAGTACTAGTACTCCATGGCGCGATCCACCGACAAGCAGGCGGGAAAGTTATCATATACTCGGTTTGCGGTGAGTGGCATGCCGAGCGACCGTGTGGGGTCGAGCCGTGGAGGAGGGTGAGACACGAACGCGATAGATGTGATTTAAACGTTGGTTTTGCTCGATGGCGCGATCCAACGAAACGAAACGTTGGTTTCTCTCCGTTTCCATTTTTTCTCCGGAAAAACAGAAGCTTTCCACTCTATTTTCATTCCTACTCCAAGGTTGCCCCGTTACAACATTCCATCAAATACAAAGGAAAACTAACACGCATGCTGATGCATCTCAATGATTCACAGATCATAGCCAATATTTACTTCACAACTAAAGACAAAAGTTGTGAGAGCGTGTACGAAAGAAAAACTATTGATGGGGTTACTACGACTTAAACCCTAAACCCTAAACATGATTTAATTTCCTGGATAGGTAGAACCTGTTGAAGGAAACACAGCTCACACCCTCGGATCATACGATGCTTTTGTGCAGTTCCACTAAAATCGAGCTGAGCATCCCTGATGGCAAAGATATTGAAGAAGTGTGATTAGAATAATAGTACTGGCACTAGTTCATGAGACATAAACTCATCACAAGTAGAAGCCGGTAGAAGTAGAGAAAGATCGACATGGAGATGGAGCTACATGGGGAGCTGCAGCAGTGGAGCAAGCCGGCTCCAAAAGGAAGATGGACTACCTGGGACGTCGGGCTGTAGCTAGAAGGGCGGTTGGGATGCGGCATCGGCCCATACCGCGGTGACCCCCGATTGGGACGCATCGACTGTGGATTTTCTCCCTCTCCGATGTCGACCGTGTCTACGCAGAACATTGTTCCCTTCCCCCAGCTGCGGGATCAGGCCGGATATGTGACCAGCGGTGTGGCCACCGTCATTCTATGCTTGTGAAGAGAGCAACCCAAGCAAGCAGGCTTGTAGCTTAGGCTCCTGCTAGTGTATATATAGTGGTTTTCTTTTTCTCTCCATATCAACCATTTCATATTGCGTACGTGTCATTGAAGAGTGAAATGATGGTTGCTTCTTCCGACTAACTTACTGTGTGATTTGACTGCTCCTTTAGTGGCCCCTACACGTACTCCCCCTACGTGTATGCAACAGTCACACGTACACATGGACGCAAAAACGCGCGCGACGCCCTAATGCATGCATGCCCGAGCACACGGCGGAACACACACAGTCACGCTCAAGTGCTCAACCTACACGTGCATGCACACACATACTCACCCTGGGTGAGCTAGTGACCGTATAAACAACGGAAAATGTATATATTGAGCGCAATGAGCATATTATGAAGTCCACTGACCGTATTTTTACAAATATACAGTGACAGACAGCGTATTTATCTCGTTTGAAATTAAGCCATATTAACCGGAGATGAGGCAGTATGGACTAGCATTACTTTGCTGTGTCCCATCAACTTGCGAACAAGGAGAAGCTTGCGGGGCGGAGAAGCTTATGCGCTGTGGCTCGCAGGACAAGGAGAAACTTTTGACTAATGCAAGCTGTCCTTCACTCAGGCGGTGGACGTGCAACAGTTAATTCGGTGTCAGATTGCCAAAAGCATACACTATACTAGTAGTACTATTATTGTTGCACTTCCCGAAGAGGCGAACAGCCAAGCGCAAAGTTTACTAGTACTAGTACTACTACTATAGTCTATAGAGGTACTATGTACTACTATACTAGTACTCGGAACCGGATGGAGGAGCGTCTGCACTCTTACTATATTTTAAAATGTGATAAAGCAATCTTCAACACATCTGGTTCTCTTCGAGGGTTCTCGCATGTGATAATGGAAGTTGATTGCATGGAACACTCGCCACAATTCTTGCTTAATTCTGGATCATATCCTGTTACAAATAGGAGTGCTCGGTAATATTTCCTCTTTTTTTGTTATTCAGCATGTAAACAGGTCAGCAAACCTTGCGACGCATATTTGTGCGAACCGTGCTTGCTGCACTTTGAATGTGGCTGAGAGCTGGCTTGATGAAACACCTCGCTTCCTACTTCTTTTTTTGCAGGGTTCCTCGCTTCCTAGTGACCAGTGTCTTGGTTGATCGTCCTAATAAAGCTCCCTCATTTACCCGCAAAAAGATTAAGCCATATTAACCGGAAAGGAGGGAGTATGGACTAGCACTACTTGTTGGTGTGTCCCGTCAACTCGTAGAACGAGGAGAAGTTTGCAGGACAAGGTGAAGCTCGCTTATGCCTTTTGACTAATGCAACGTCGATACCCTCGCCCAGGCGGTGGACATGCATCGGTTCATTAGGTGTCAGATTGCCAGAGGCATACACTGTAGTACCGAACATCCGGAGTACCATCATTGTTCGACTTCACGAAGAGGCGAAGAGCCAAGTGCAAGGTTTAGTAGTACGAGTAGTACTACTACTAGATCCGCATGGTGGAGCCTCTGTACTCTTATTTTTTTTTAAACTCTGATAAAGTACACATTTATTTCGGAGAAGGGCGGAAAATGGCAGCCCAACATGTAATGATGATATCGATCAACCATGCTCGAATATATCTTGGCCTCCGTGCGAGCCCGTCTGTGTGTTCTCGCTCCTCGTCTCTCTCAAGGAACAGCGGGTTGGCCATTTTGCCGTCAATTGAGATGGGTTTGCTCACACTGCGGTCCCACATGTCAGTGATATGCCAAGAGGAGGTGCGTTGACCGACTGGCCATACGCGTACTTGGTTTTGCACCTTCATACTACTCCTCCCTCCGTCACAGTTTACAAGGCATGCTTCATTATGATGCATTTCTCTCAATGCATTTCCACCACCAGAGAGACTTTATACGCATTTGGTTTAATGCTCAATTAATTAGGTCATGGTAACCGCAATTTTCTCTCGATGTAGTACTACGGAGTGGAGTAAGTGCATGCATGTGTGTACCCGGGGTGGAAGCACTGCATGCATGTGTGTACGCATTATTTCCTCTAGTAATAGACGCCGTGCTATAAGTACCAATGCTATTTTTCAGGCCGATCGCTAGTCGCCTTGGTCCCAGAGATTTTCTCTTTTTCGGAAGCGCGCTCTATAAACAGTGACAGATGGAGTAGTATGAGCGGATTCAAAGAAGAGCGTATTGATGGTTGCTTCTTCCGAGCAACTTACAGTGGGAAAGGTGGGGCTTATGATTTGATTGCTCATTACTCACTATTAATGCGGTGCAACGACCGGTCTGAGTCTCCCATGCGGCTGTGCACTACCCCCTCGGTTCTTAAATATACTCTGGAGTATTTGTCTTTCTAGAGATTTCAACGAGTGACTACTCAAATATTTTTCTTTTTAGAGATTCAAATGGACTACTACATACGGATGTATATAGACATATTTTAGAGTGTAGATTCACTCATTTTGCTTCGTATGTAGTCACTTGTTGAAATCTCTAGAAAGACAAATATTTAGGAACGGAGGAGTACACATCCGAAGCAAAATGAGTGAATCTACACTCTAAAATATGCCCATTTGAAATTTGTAAAAAGATAAATATTTAGGAACGAAGGAGTATAATTTTGTGCATGGCACATGGACCCGGATGCCGAAGAGGCTTCTGGCAATGCTATCAAGCTTCCATTATTTGTTTACATAATTGACGTACTATACAAATAATTTTCCAGCGAAATGAAATTTTACAATAGTGTGAGCTTTCAGCTTTTGTTTCGTGTGTCTTGCCATTGATGCTCTTTCGGAAACAATAAAAAACTAACTTCCTTGCTAATAAGAGCTAATATTTACATCACAACTGAAGACAAAGTTGTGAGAAGGTGTTAAATTAAAATTGATACATCCTTTCATTGGCAAGAACGTCCCCCCAGCTCTGTCTAAATTAACAAGGCATGTTGGGAAAAAAGTAGCTGTCTGGAGCATGCAACATTCCGATCATTTTGTGCAGTTCCACTAAAATAGAGCTGAGCGTCCCTGTTCCAAAGATATTAAGTGTGATTACGATAATAGAGGACTGTTGATGAAACAATAAACACACAAATAGAAGACGGTCACCTTTGCAGTTTGTCTTAAGACTAACTAGTTGGAGAAGATTAAGCTCGGAGTTGGATGAGGAGGATAGAGCAAAACCAACCTCCCTTTGTGCAGTCGCACTGAAATGTAGAGACATTGCCCGTGACACATTTTGGTAGAATTGCACAAAACACTCTTAAGAATTAAGTGATTTGTGCAGTTCTCCAAAAGGTCACAATAGCAACGAGGTGAAATGGATAACCCTGTTTGCAAAAAAGAGGTAGAAATGAAACAATTACTGGCCAATAACAGTTGATGACACATGCGACGACAAAAAAGAAGCATATTTCTTGTCCTAAGGGAAGATAACAACACGGTTGTGTTTGTCTAAAACGGTGTGAGGACGAGATTGCAATATGGAAAGTACGCTGGACGAGCTACGTTTTGGGCAAAGAACTATGGAAGATCCACATGCAGCGACATGGGAAGACAGGCAGTGGAGCAAGGCCCAAGGGGATACCTGGAGGTCGTTGTCGGTGTCAAAACCGGCGGATCTCGGGTAGGGGGTCCCGATCTGTGCGTCTTAGGCTGATGCTAACAGGAAGCAAGGGACACAATGTTTACCCAGGTTCGGGCCCTCTCGATGGAGGTAAAACCCTAGTTCCTGCTTGATTAATATTGAAGATATGAGTAGTACAAGAGTAGATCTACCACGAGATCGTAGAGGCTAAACCCTAGGAGCTAGCCTATGATGATTATGATTGTAATTGTGATCGAGCTTCTAAGGACCAACCTCTCCGGTTTATATAGACATCGTAGAGGGCTAGGGTTTACATGGAGTCGGTTACGAGGAAGGAAATACAATATCTGGATCGCCAAGCTTGCCTTCCACGCAAAGGAGAGTCCCATCTGGACATGGAACGGAGTCTTGAGTCTTGTATCTTCACGCTTCAATAGTCCGGAAGATGTATATAGTACGGCTGTCCAGATACCCCCTAATCCAGGACTCCCTCAGTAGCCCCTGAACCAGGCTTGAATGACGATGAGTCCGGCGCGTAGTCTTGTCTCCGGCCTTGCAAGGCGGGTTCCTTCTCTGAATACTCCAATGTACCTGTTACGACGAATAGTGTCCGGCTTCCCATCAATGTTGTGCTCCTCAGCTTCAGTGCCTCAATAATGACTATCTCCACGCGTCGAGCGAATGTGAGGAGCCGAGGCATTTTTGCATTCTCCACCCTCAATCCTTCGGGCTGACCGTCTATTTGAAGAGACGGGGATTATCAGATCCAAACCTCACTCTCCCCCCCTCGAGGAAGCATCCAACAGAGCACTCTGGAAAAAACCATTCCAGCATGGCCGGTCATCCTAGCTCTTCTGCTAGCTCTCCTCGCTCCAGGCCGGGGGATTGGGAAGGTGTTCGGTTCCCCATAGCCGTTTGATAGAATTACAAACCCAAGGATTTCTTCCACCGACGTTCATGGTCCCCATCCGAGTCGGAATAGCCACTTATAACAGAGGGGAACAAGCGGAGGGATCTCCTAATCCATCACCAGAGGAGCGAATATGCCTCATCCCGCATCTGCTAAGGGGCGTCGGGTTTCCCATCCACCCGTTCCTTCACGGGCTCCTGGAGTTCTACGGTCTCGGCCAGACAATCTACCCCCTGCCTCAGACTACACATAGCAGGGCACGCTGTCTTTATGAAGCTATTTTTAGGCTGCGAGCCTCACTTGGGTTATGGAAGAAGTTGTTCTGCCTTGTCCTCGCAACCAGGAGAACTTTATGTCAAGTGGGCGGGGCAAGTATGGCACATTGCCGAGACCGGATACTTATCCGGCACTCCCAAGAAGGCACCCGAGAACTGGCCTTCGGAGTGGTTTTACATTGATGACGTTCCCCGTCCGGATCCAGTCCGGACGGGTCTCCCCAAGTTCAGTGACGCCCCACCGAGGGCACGTCTAAGCTGGCGCCCCCGAGGCCCCCAAGAGGAGGATACCAGGGAAATACACTTCCTGATGAGCAGGATAAAGTTGCTGGCCAAGTCCGGACTGACGATAGTCGAGGTTATGGCAATATGCATAATACGGGGGGTGCAAACGCTTCAATATCGGGGGAAGCCCATGTGGCACTTCAACGGGGAAGATGATGCTACCCGCTGTGGCCGTAAGGGTCCGGACTCCGCCACCGCTCTGGCAAGGATATTGTCCGATTTATACAAAGGAGAAGAGGAAGAATTCCTTCACATTAAACCGCGGGATGGATTCTCCATGTACAACCCCCCAAACTGGGTAAGTTGTTATTCCTTTCCCTGCTTCACTTATCGCGGCGTTCTTCACTAAGATTATCTGCTTCGATATTTCTGAGCAGGAACTGAGGAGGGCCGTAGAAGGAATCTCCAGCCCCTCCCCGCAGCCAGAGGACCCTGGATGGGCCCTAGATCCAGGACTCGAAGAAGATCTGGATATTACCGTGGAGCTTGTCAACGGGATATTTTATCCAGCGAGCGGTGATGGCGCCTCAGTGGCCATTATTGCCGACTATCCCGGACTGCTACCTGCATCGCGTGTAAGCCGAATGGAAAAACCCTATCCTTCGAAGAGGACTCCCTTCAGATGTCATGCCTTACCCTTGAAGTGTCGTGTTTTTTGCAAAGACGACGGTCGGAGCGCTTGGACCGAGCCCCTAGGGACTCGTCGACCACGGGCGTCCGGATCGGGCAGGCTCAAGAGGAAGGCGGTAAGGGTCGACACACCACTGCAGAGGTAAGGCAAAAACCTATCCTGCAATTATGGTATTTGAAGTATAACAGCGCCCATTGTGTCCTTGCAGGAAGAGGAGTAGCCAGACTATATCCGGGGACTCCTCCAATCACGCCTCCACCAGCCGGATTCCAGAACCGGCTTCGAGAGCGGAGGCGGACACGGGGCCGATGCCGCATAGTTCTCCGACGGAGGATGCAGATACGCTCTCGGCCACGAACTCCGAAGTAGAGAGCGCCATGAATCACCGGCGCCGCCGGGCCGTGCTTCGGAACAATATCTTTTCCGAAGAGGCATTTAATGCCTTCAATTTAGGGGATGCATACATCCGAGCTGCTAAAGGCGGGCTTGCCCGAGCGACGGACCAGTATACCAAAGATATACGGGTAAGAAATTTTAATAAGCATGTATAGCAGTAGCCCCTGAGACTTGAAACGATGCAAACTTGACAAAGTCCTCAGGTCTGACATTGCTACATTCAAAATGTTTGCAGATGTCCACAAGCCAATCGTCGGCGTCTGTGGCCTCGGCTACGTAAACCGAAAGACTTCGGCTGATTAGCGAGGAACTGACTGAGAGTAGCAAAGTGCGGCTGGTTGTTGCCTTGACCTTGATTTCCTTGACTGCCTTGCCCTGTAGTACGCTCTTGCAAGAGCTGCAAAATCATTTGAGCATTGGCATTGGTGGCTGCCATGATAGCTTGCCAGGCCTCCGGAGGCAGAGGTGGAGGTGGAGGGTTCGAGTGATTCCCATCATTGCGTTCCGGATTCGACGTTACAGGAGCCATCCTGAAGAGGGTGACATCCGTTAGCACTTGATAGACAGATAGACAAGTTGAATCAACGGATAGAAATTGCAACATATAGTCTTCACAATAAACATTCGAACAAGGATGAACGAATGAATTCCAAAGTTAACATCACACGTCCATTAATGTGAGAAGCCACTTGATTAAAGGTTGATGAAAAAATAACAAGGTACGACTGGAACAAATAAGTGGTAAAGATTACCAATCACGAACCAAACATCTGCGGGAAGAAATGCTAGGAGCTACTTGAATCCCACCTATAAACTCCCGAAACTTTCTGGTTATGCAATCTAGTGTTGGGGATACAGGGGACACAAAATATATCACCCAAACTAACAATACCTAGATCCAGCTATATCCATCCATCAACACATAACCAAGAAACCTTCGAAATCGTGGTACCTCGACCTTCAAAAGCATCCGTATATCGAGTCATGGCAATACTCCGAGCTCGCCCCAAGATCTTTTGGTTATCGGGTTATCTCACCAACAACTGCACAAAAGAGATTTGATGTCGGTAAAACTCAGGTATTCCAGAACTGCAACGATAAAATTGTGACGACAACACCTCGGAGCTCAACTCCCCGGGACACTGCCACAACCCCTAAATGTCAGGAGGCACCAAGAACAATGTTCTCATCACAAAACCATCGGAACGATTCCAAGATACCCGCGTGATCCTAAAATTTTTTTAGTGAAATTTGAGGAGAGGAGAGTTAAAACTTCTACGTCAGGAGACCTCACCAGAGCGACGAAGGGACTGGGGAGTAAAAAGAATCCTACTCTCCGATATATATAATCCTAAGACTCAAAACATTTTCTGTTCTAGACTCAACAACGCCAGCAAACAATCAAGGAGGGGGCTCCTAAGTCGGGGAAGGCTCTGATTACCAACTTGTAACGCCCTCGATGCGGCTATATCTCCCACGTGTCGAAGCACGACTTAGAGGCATAACCGCATTGAAAGCAATGTCGCAAGTGAGGTAATCTTCACACAACCCATGTAATACATAAGGGAAAGAGATACATAGTTGGCTTACAATCGCCACTTCACACAATACATAAATAAACATCCATCATTCAGATTACACTCAAGGTCCGACTCACGGAACCAAAATAAAAGAAGATACCCCAAATGCTACACAGATCCCGATCGTCCCAACTGGGCTCCACTACTGATCATCGGGAAAAGACACATAGTAACGACCACGTTCCTCATCGAACTCCCACTTGAGCTCGGTTGCGTCACCTGCACTCGCATCGCCGGCACCTGCAACTGTTTTGGTAGAATCTGTGAGTCACGGGACTCAGCAATCTCACACCCGCGAGATCAAGACTATTTAAGCTTATAGGAAGGACAGAGTTGTGAGGTGGAGCTGCAGCAGCGACTAGCATATATGGTGGCTACATTCGCAAAAGAGAGCGAGAAGAGAAGCAAAGCACGGTCGTGAAGCTAGTAGCGATCAAGAAGTGATCCTGAACTACTTACGTCAAACATAACTCCAACATCGTGTTCACTTCCGGACTCCGCCGAGAAGAGACCATCACGTTACACACGCGTTGATGTGTATTTTAATTAAGGTCAACTTCGGGTTTTCTACAACCGGACATTAACAAATTCCCATCTACCTCATAACCGGGCACGGCTTTGAAAGATAATACCTGCAGGGTGTCCCAACTTAGCCCATTATAAGCTCTCACGGTCAACAAAGGATATTCCTTCTACGGGAAGACCCGATCAATCTCGAATCCCGGACTACAAGACATTTCGACAGCAATAAAACAAGACCAGCAAAGCCACCGATTGTGCCGACAAATCCCGATAGGAGCTGCACATATCTCGCTCTCAGGCACATCCGGATGAGACATCCTACGAGTAAAACCAAGCCTCGAGTTTCCCGTGGTGGCCCCGCAGCCTACTCATTTGGGCCAGCACTCGAAGGAGCACTGGTCCGGGGTTAAAATAAAGATGACCCTCGGCTCGTGAAAACCGGGGAAAAAGGCTTAGGTGGCAAATGGTAAAACCAATGTTGGGCCTTCTTTGAGGAGTCTTATTCAAAGCGAACTGTCAAGGGGTCCCATAAATCACCCAACCGTAAGGAACGCGAAATCAAGGAACATAACACGGTATGACGGAAACTAGGTGGCAAGAGTGGAACAAAACACTGCATAAGGCCGAGCCTTCCACCCTTTACCAAGTATATAGATGCATTAATTATAGCAGATATATTGTGATATCCCCAACAAGTAAACATGTTCCAACAAGGAACAACATCTCCATGTTCCAACAAGGAACAAACTTCATCTTCACCGCAACTAGCAACGCTATAAGAGGGCTGAGCAAAGCGGTAACATAGCCAAACAACGGTTTGCTAGGAAAGGATGGTTAGGGCTGACATGGCAATATGGGTGGCATGATAAGCAAGTGATAGGCATCGTAGCATAGGCATAGCAAAAGAGCGAGCATCTAGCATAGCAAAGATAGAAGTGATTTCGAGGTATGGTCATCTTGCGCAAAGTTCTCGAGTTGTCGAAAGCTTGATCCTCGTAAGCATTCTCAACAGGTTCCTCGCTCACGAACTCGTCTCCGGCTCTACCCAAAGCAAGAACACAAACAAAGGAACCACAATAAATCACGGTGCAATGCACAAGCAACATGATGCAAAACATGACATGATATGCGAGATGTGATATGCAATGCGATGCGCTCGGAAGGAAAATGATGAACCAGGCATCAACTTGGCAAACCAAGTATGCCACTGGAAAGATGAGATGATTTCGTTGAAATCGATATAAAGATCACCGAATCGGATGCACGGTTTGCAAATGACAAGCAAAACAAGAATGGCACAAATCTGCCATTAACAGATGATGCCACATAGCAAGCAACAAGAAATTAAGCTACTGCACCCAAACGTATCAACAAAGCATATGGAAGTGATCTACTCCAGATGCTTGACAAAAGATGAACACTGAGCTACGGCTAATTCACAACATAACAGGTCCAAACAAGCATGGCAAAAGTGCAAAACATATCAGCTTCACAGACTTAGTGAAATTATGAACATGGCAAAAACAGCATCGAGAAGCAATGTTCAGAGCAAGAAAACAACATGCTACAGGAACTTATAATAGCAAAACAAGGCATGGCATGAATCTACTCAAAGCATAGAACAAAAGTCCCTTACTGACCATAAGCCAAAAGGATCAGAAAATATAGTAACACCCATGTCAAATAGCAAGTTTCAATAATGATTCAGCAACAGGCATGTCAAAACAGATAACAAGTAGGCATGTTTAAGAGCTCAAAGCACTCACTACAGAGCATTACATGATAAACTAAGCATACATACATCAAGAAGACATGGCATAGAAGATATACATGGCAAGAACAACATCATAGCATACACGGATCAACTACAACAACCTTGGCAAAATTGAATAAGATGTAAACAATCTGCCAGGAAACATTTTATAGCAAAAGTAGAGCTCGATTGACTCAAGCTATGGCACTCCATAATTGCAAACAAAGGCATGGATGGATAGAGCATAACCATATGTTCAAAACATCCTTACTGAAGTATCTCAAAATATGCATGGATCTCTCGGTAGCATCAAGTTAACATGGCATCAAAATATCAAGAAACAGGGCTGAAATCAGCAACATCAGGCACCTAGTTTGCATGCTTGTGCTAGTCACCACATAGATCACAAAAATACATGGCATACACCCCTGGAAAGATGGCATGGCATATTACAAAACACATGTAGGACTCAAATTCATAGGGTGCACACATCAATCATAGCAAAAATAACAAAAGTGCATGTTCTGTTAAGAAACAGAAACTAACATCACATAGCCCTATTCCGACAGCATTTCGGGCATCAAGATGAGCTCAAATGAAAATGATACAATGATACGAAATGATCTACTCTTCGAGACGAACATTTTGACATATTACACGCACGAAACGGAGCTACAGGTGCAAAGTTATGATGCGTTGAAACTGCCACAAATTAATCACCGAGACAAAAACTTGGACGAATTTTTTTGGGGGGGGGGGAGAAAGTCAACCGCCCGAAGTGGATCGAGATCCGACCGGAGCGCGCGCGAACCGAGGCACGGCGGCGGCTCGCCGGAGACGGGGACGCGGCCGGAGGGGAAAGAGAGGCCGGGGCGATGGCCGGCGACGGCGGCGGCGGCGCGCCGGCGGGGCGGATGGCGGGCGGTGGCGGCTTTGGCCGTGAGCTGGGACGAGGCGGCGACGGCGACGGCGACGGCGCGGCGGAGTTCGCGGGAGGCGGCGGCGACTGGCGGGGCAGGCGGCGACCGCCGGAGGATATCAGGGCGGCGGCGGAGTTCGGCACGCTGGCGTAAGCGCGGACGCTGGGCGGGCTGTAAGCGGGCCCGGCTGGGCCCAGCGGCGGCGGCGCTGGGCGCGGCGGTGGCTACGTGGCGCGGCTGAGAGGCCAGGCGCGGCGGGCGGTTTCGTCCGGCGCGGACGGACGGTCCGAGGGTGAGTGGAAGAAGGCTAGGTTTGATCCGGACGGACGGGAAGGCATATTTATAGGTAGAAGGAGCTAGGAAGCTCCAAATGAGGTGTAGTTTTCGCCACACGATCGTGATCGAACGACGGAGAGCATGGAAGTGACTTAGATGGGTTATTGGACTATTTTGAAAGGGTGTTGGGCTGCAACTTAAAAGAGGCCTTTTGAGAGTGCGGTTAACTGTTGAGTACCAAAAGCTCCAAATGACCCGAAACTTGACAGGGTGGTCTACCGTGGTATACCAAGGCCACTTGACAAACCTCGTCCATTCGAGAAAGTTTAGTACCCGCTCACGGAAAAACGTAAAAGGGGACGCCGGGGACATAGGAGTGCCGGATTGCAAAACGGACAACGGAAAAATGCCGGAATCATGAGACTAACACGTATGCAAATGCGATGCACATGATGACATGATATAAAATGCATGACATGGACAAAATGCAAAATGAAAGAAAAACCCAACCACGGAGGGAATATCATATCACAATGCCGAAAATGGCAAGAGTTGGAGTTACAAATATGGAAAGTTACATCCGGGTGTTACAACACTCCACCACTACAAGAGGATCTCGCCCCAGATCTAGGACTGAAAGAACTCCGGATATTCGAACGGAGGTGATCCTCGCGCCCCTGTGTGGCTTCTCGGTCGGAATGGTGTGACCACTTCACTTTCAGGAATTTGATTGACTTGTTGCGTAGTCTTGCGCTCGGTTTCTTCAAGAATAGCAATGGGGTGCTCATGATAAGAGAGATCTTCTTGAAGGTCAATATCTTGAAGTTGATAGTGCGCCAGAGTCTTGAAGCACTTGCGGTTGTGACACGTGAAACACATCGTGCACATTCACGAAGTTGGACGGAAGCTCAAGTTGATAGGCTAGATCGCCTCTTTTGCCAATGATCTTGAAAGGACCCACGTATCTAGGGGCAAGCTTCCTTTGATACCGGGCGACGCAGTGCCTTTCATTGAGAGACGCGAGGTAGACATGGTCTCCGATTTCAAAAGCCACATCACGGTGCTTATCATCATAATAGCTCTTCTAGCGCGATTGCGCTGCTTTGAGATTCTCACGAATGACTTTGCACATTTCTTCGCTTCGTGGATCAAGTCGCTGCCAAGAAGTTGGCGCTCACCTCTCGGACCAATTGAGAGGAGTACGGCACTTTTGCCATAGAGAATTTCGAATGGGGCCTTGCCCGAACTCGCTGGAAGCTGTTGTTGTAGGAGAACTCGGCATATGGAAGACAATCTTCCCATTTCATACCGAAGGAAATGACACAAGCCCCGAGCATATCTTCAAGGATTTGATTGACTCGCCAACTTGGCCACTTGTTTGAGGATGGAAAGCTGTGCTGAAACGAATGTTGGTGCCCATGGCCTTCAAAAGAATCCCAAAACATGGAGGTAAAGATGCTGCCACGGTCTCAAGAGATCACTTGTGGAATGCCGTGCAAGGAGACAATCCTCGAGGTGTATAGCTCGCCAACCGAGCTGCTGTGATAGATTCTTTGATAGGAAGAAAATGAGCCACTTTAGTAAGCTTGTCAATGACAACGAAGATAGCATCATTTCCACGCTTGGACTTAGGAAATCCAAGGACAAGTCCATTTCAATATGATCAAACTTCCATTCGGAATAGCAAGAGGTTGAAGGAGACCAGCTGGTCGTTGGTGTTCGCTTTCACTCTTCGCAGACATCACACTCATTCACGAATTGAGCAATTTCTCGCTTCATTCGAGTCCACCAATATGACTGCTTGAGGTCATGGTACATCTTCGCATTTCCGTGATGAATGGATAGAAGCGAATTGTGTGCCTCGCTCATAATGACTTTACGTAGATCACCCTTAGGAACCACAATCCGTCCTCAAAGAAAAGAGTATCTTTGTCATCAATGTGGAAGCACTTGTACTTGAAATGCCCTTGTCGATACCACGCTTCACCTTTTTCACCATGGTATCCAGGAGTTGAGCCTCACGAATCTGATCTTCCAAAGTAGGAGAGACTATGAGGTTGGCAAGAAAGCCTTGAGGAACAACTTGAAGATTCAGCTTATGGAATGCTTCACAAAGATCCGTTGGAAGGGCTTGAGGATTAAACTGTTGCAATAAGCCTTCCTGCTCAAAGCATCTGCAATGACATTGGCCTTGCCCGAGTATATTCAATACTTGGGTTGTACTCTTGAATCATTTCGACCCATCGAGTTTGCACGAGGTTGAGGTTGGGTTGAGTGAAGATATACTTGAGGCTCTTGTGATCGGTGAAAATGTCCACTTTCCTTCCCAACAAGAGATGTCTCCATGTTATTAATGCATGGACAACTGCCGCCAACTCAAGATCGTGAGTGGGGTAGTTCTTTTCGTTGGGCTTCAGCTGGCGAGAGGTATAGGCCACAACTCTCTTCTCTTGCATTAACACAGCACCGAGACCTTGAAGAGAAGCATCACAGAAAACTTCGAATGGCTTGGATTCATCAGAGGAGTCAAGGCAGAGCTGTGACGAGTTTCTCTTTGAGAGTATTGAAAGCAACGTCACACTCGTGGAGATCGGACATACTTCACATGCTTCGGAGGAGGTTGGAAAGAGGCTTTGCAATCTTGGAGAAATTCTCAACGAATCTTCGCAATAGCTTGCAAGACCAAGAAAATCGAGGAGCTGCTTGACATTCCGAGGAGGTTCCCAATTCACAATTGCGGACACCTTCTGGATTAACAGCGATGCCCTTGGCGGAGATGATATGACCAAGGTAAAGCACTTCATCAAGCCAAAATTCACATTTGGAGAACTTAGCATAGAATTGATACTCTCGAGCTTGTCTAGCACCAATCGCAAATGTTTGGCATGATCCTTCTTATTCTTGGAGAAGACCAAAATATCATCAAGATAGACCAAAACGAATTCATTGGTGTAGGGGTTGAAGATGAAGTTCATCATTCGAGAGAATGTTGGAGGAGCATTGACAAGGCCGAAAGACATGACAAGATATTCATAAGAACCAAAGCTTGTTCGAATGCTGTCTTGGGAATATCTTGTTCACGAATGTGAATCTGATGATAACCCATACTGAAGGTCAAGCTTTGAGAACACTTTAGCACCTTTGAGTTGCTCGAAAAGCTCATTGATGTTGGGAAGTGGATACTTGTTCTTGATTGTCTTCTTATTCAATGGAAGGTAATCGACGCAAAGTCGGTCCGTGCCATCCTTCTTCCGGACAAAAGAACACCACAACCCCAAGGAGATGAACTCGGTCCGATCAAACCAGACGCTCTTGTTCATCGAGCCGCTTCTTCAATTCCTTCAGCTCATTAGGTCCAAGCTTGTATGGACGCTTGCAAACGGGTTCGATGCCGTGCTCAAGATCAATAACGAATTCAAGCGGCGGTGAGGAGGCATACCCGAAGCTCTTCCGAAAGACATCTTGGTACTCACAAAATTTGGAATCGAGAGATAGCATCCAATTCGCCCTTCTCATTGAAAGAAAACAACCAATGGTTTCATCACGAAGCGGCATAGATGATCACATCATTAGAAGAGTGAGTCAATTGAATTTCCCGGCAGCACAATCAAGCTAAGCTTTGTCTTTGAGAAAGCCATCCATCCCGAGAATAAGATCAATATCCGAGTCACCAAGGACAATTGGTTTAGCAGAAATCTATAGTCGCCCATCTTGATAGAGACATTGGGAGCAACCAAACTAGAAGTCATAAGCTTTCGGGAGAAACAACTTGCATAACTTTGGACAAAATCTCTGTGTCAACATTGTGCTTGATGCAAAAGGATATGACATGAAAGAATGCGATGCACCAAAGATCAAATAAGACTTTTGCAGGAATATCATTAACTGAGAGATTACCCATTATCACATCAGTAGATTCCTCCGCTTGAGCTGCATTCATCATGTTCACCTTGGCATGGTTGGGATTATGCTTGACCACTGCATTGCTGGAAGATTTCACAGGAGGAGGAGGCGGAAGGCGCCTTTGGTTGAAGCACTTGTTCGCATAGTGACCTTTCTGTCGACACTTGTTGCAAGTCACCTCCGAGAGCGGACGGTGATAAGGAGCATTTGACCTTGGAGCTTGAGAATTAGACTTGTTCTCGATAGCCTGGTTGGGTGGGTGGGAAGATCCACGACCACCTGAGTTCTTCTCACGATAAGGCCGACGGAACGGAGGAGGAGGAAGGTAGAACTTCTGCTGCTTAGCTGCCACTTGAGAGGAAGAAGAAGACTGAACTGCATCCCTGATTCTCTTCTTAGAAGCCTCACATTTGAGCTGGGCAGCTTCTTGCTTCAGTGCCATGTTGTAGAATTCATCATACTTTTCTGGCTCAAAAAGCACAAGAGCTAATTGCAGATCTTCTCCGAGACCACCTCCGAATTGATAGATCATACTCTTTTCATCGTGGACGCCTTGCTTAGCAAAGCGAGCGAGTTTCGAACTGGATATTGTATTGATACACGACATGTTGCCTTGCTTGAGATTGCGGAACTCCTCACGCTTGCTCTCAACAACACTTTTGAATGTGGTGAGCTCAAATCTCGGCGGAACTCATCCTGTAATGACACGACCTCCTCGAATCTTTGTATTCTCGGTACCACTCAACAGCTTGGTCCTTGAGTTGAAACGATACAAACTTGACAAAGTCCTCGGTCCGACATTGCTACATTCAAAATGTTTGCAGATGTCCACAAGCCAATCGTCGGCGCCTGTGGCCTCGGCACGTAAACCCGAAAGACTTGGCTGATTAGCGAGGCTGATCGAGAGTAGCAAAGTGCGGCTGGTTGTTGCCTTGACCTTGATTTCCTTGACTGCCTTGCCCTTGAGTACGCTCTTGCAAGAGCTGCAAAATCATCGAGCATTGGCATTGGTGGCTGCCATGATAGCTTGCCATGCCTCCGGAGGCGGAGGTGGAGGTGGAGGGTTGGACTGATTCCCATCATTGCGTTCGGATTACGGACGTTGGCGGAGCCATCTGAAGAGGGTGACATCCGTTAGCACTTGATAGACAGATAGACAAGTTGAATCAACGGATAGAAATTGCAACATATAGTCTTCACAATAAACATTCAAACAAGGATGAACGAATGAATTCCAAAGTTAACATCACACGTCCATTAAGGTGAGAAGCCACTTGATTAAAGGTTGATGAAAAAAATAACAAGAATACGATTTGGAACAAATAAGTGGTAAGGATTACCCAATCACGAACCAAACATCTGCGGGAAGAAATGCTAGGAGCTACTTGAATCCCACCTATAAACTCTCGAAACTTTCTGGTTATGCAATCTGGTGTTGGGGATACAGGGGACACAAAATATATCACCCAAACTAACAATACCTAGATCCAGCTGTATCCATCCGTCAACACATAACCAAGAAACCTTCGGAAATATATCTCAGGGCACATCCGGATGAGACATCCTCGAGTAAAACCAAGCCTCGAGTTTCCCGTGGTGGCCCCGCAGTCTACTATTTTTTGGGCCAGCACGAAGGAGCACTGGTCCGGGGGTGGGGGGTTAAAATAAAAGATGACCCTCGGAACTCGCGAAAACCGAGGGGAAAAGGCTTAGGTGGCAAATGGTAAAACCAATGTTGGGCCTTCTTTGGAGGAGTCTTATTCAAAGCAAACTGTCAAGGGGTCCAATAAATCACCCAACCGTAAGGAACGAAATCAAGGAACATAACACCGGTATGATGCGGAAACTAGGTGGCAAGAGTGGAACAAAACACTGCATAAGGCCGAGCCTTCCACCCTTTACCAAGTATATAGATGCATTACTTATAGCAGATATATTGTGATATCCCAACAAGTAAACATGTTCCAACAAGGAACAACATCTCCATGTTCCAACAAGGAACAAACTTCATCTTCACCTACAACTAGCAACGCTATAAGAGGGCTGAGCAAAGCGGTAACATAGCCAAACAACGGTTTGCTAGGGAAAGGATGGTTAGGGCTGACATGGCAATATGGGAGGCATGATAAGAAAGTGATAGGCATCGTAGCATAGGCATATCAAAAGAGCGAAAGTCTAGCATAGCAAAGATAGAAGTGATTTCGAGGGTATGGTCATCTTGCTCTCGCAAAGTTCTCGGAGTTGTCGAAAAGCTTGATCCTCGTAAGCGTTCTCAACAGGTTCCTCGTTCACGAACTCGTCTCCGGCTCTACCCAAAGCAAGAACACAAACAAAGGAACCACAATAAATCACGGTGCAATGCACAAGCAACATGATGCAAAACATGACATGATATGCGAGATGTGATATGCAATGCGTATGCGCGCTCCGGAAGGAAAATGATGAACCAGGCATCAACTTGGCAAACCAAGTATGCCACTGGAAAGATGAGATGATTTCGGTCGAAATCGATAGAAAGATCACCGGAATCGGATGCACGGTTTGCAAATGACAAGCAAAACAAGAATGGCACAAATCTGCCATTAACAGCATGATGCCACATAGCAAGCAACAAGAAATTAAGCTACTGCACCCAAACGTATCAACAAAGCATATGGCAGTGATCTACTCCAGATGCTTGACAAAAGATGAACACTGAGCTACGGTTAATTCACAACATAACAGGTCCAAACAAGCATGGCAAAAGTGCAAAACATATCAGCTTCAGACTTAGTGAAATTCTTGAACATGGCAAAAACAGCATGAGGAAGCAATGTTCAGAGCAAGAAAACAACATGCTACAGGAACTTATAATAGCAAATCAAGGAATGTCATGAATCTACTCAAAGCATAGAACAAAAGTCCCTTACTGACCATAAGCCAAAAAGGATCAGAAAATATAGTAACACCCATGTCAAACTAGCAAGTTTCGTTAACAGATTCAGCAACAGGGCATGTCAAAAACAGATAACAAGTAGGCATGTTTAAGAGCTCAAAGCACTCACTACAGAGCATTACATGATAAACTAAGCATACATACATCAAGAAGACATGGAATAGAAGATATACATGGCAAGAACAATATCATAGCATACACGGATCAACTACAACAACCTTAGCAAAATTGAATAACATGTAAACAATCTGCCAGGACACATTTTATAGCAAAAGTAGAGCTCGATTGACTCAAGCTATGGCACTCCATAATTGCAAACAAAGGACCACAACCCCAAGGAGATGAACTCGGTCCGATCAAACCCAGACGCTCTTGTTCATCGAGCCGCTTCTTCAATTCCTTCAGCTCATTAGGTCCAAGCTTGTATGGGCGCTTGCAAGCGGGTTCGATGCGGGCTCAAGATCGATAACGAATTCAAGCGGCGGTGAGGAGGCATACCGGAAGCTCTTACGGAAAGACATCTTGGTACTCACAAACGTTGGAATCTGGAGATAGCATCCAATTCGCCCTTCTCATTGAGAGAAAACAACCGAATGGTTTCATCACGGCGGCATAGATGATCACATCATTAGAAGAGTGAGTCAATTGAATTTCCTGGCAGCACAATCAAGCTGAGCTTTGTCTTTGAGAAAGCCATCCATCCAGAATAAGATCAATATCCGAGTCACCAAGGACAATTGGTTTAGCCAGAAATCTATAGTCGCCCATCTTGATAGAGACATTGGGAGCAACCAAACTAGAAGTCATAAACTTTCGGGAGAAACAACTTGCATAACTTTGGACAAAATCTACGTGTCAACATTGTGCTTGATGCAAAAGGATATGACATGAAAGAATGCGATGCACCGGTATCAAATAAGACTTTTGCGGGAATATCATTAATCGAGAGATTACCCATTATCACATCGAGAAGATTCCTCCGCTTGAGCTGCATTCATCATATTCACCTTGGCATGGTTGGGATTATGCTTGACCTTGCATTGCTGGAAGATTTCACGAGGAGGAGGCGAAGGCGCCTTTGGTTGAAGCACTTGTTAGCATAGTGACCTTTTGCTGACACTTGTGGCAAGTCACCTCCGAGAGCGGACGGTGATAAGGAGCATTTGACCTTGGAGCTTGAGAATTAGACTTGTTACGATAGCTTTGGTTGGGTGGGTGGGAAGATCCACTGCCACCTGAGTTCTTCACGATAAGGCCGATGAGCGGAGGAGGAGGAAGGTAGAACTTCTGCTGCTTAGCTGCCACTTGAGAGGAAGAAGAAGACTGAACTGCATCCTGATTCTCTTCTTAGAAGCCTCACATTTGAGCTGGGCAGCTTCTTGCTTGATGCCATGTTGTAGAATTCATCATACTTTTCGGCTCAAAAGCACAAGAGCTAATTGCAGATCTTCTCCGAGACCACCTCTGAATTGATAGATCATACTCTTTTCATCAGGGGCGTCTTGCTTAGCAAAGCGAGCGAGTTTCTGGAACTGGATATTGTATTGATACACAGACATGTTGCCTTGCTTGAGATTGCGGAACTCCTCACGCTTGCTCTCAACAACACTTTTCGGAATGTGGTGAGCTCTCAAATCTCGGTGGAACTCATCCTGTAATGACACGACCTCCTCTGGAATCTTTGTATTCTTTGGTACCACTCAACAGCTTGGTCCTTGAGTTGAAAGCGATACAAACTTGACAAAGTCCTCAGTGCGACATTGCTACATTCAAAATGTTTGCAGATGTCCACAAGCCAATCGTCGGCGGCTCGTGGCCTCGACCACGAAACTGGAAAGACTTCGCTGATTAGCGAGGCCCGGTCGAGAGTAGCAAAGTGCGGCTGGTTGTTGCCTTGACCTTGATTTCCTTGATTGCCTTGCCCTTGAGTACGCTCTTGCAAGAGCTGCAAAATCATCGAGCATTGGCATTGGTGGCTGCCATGATAGCTTGCCATGCCTCCGAGGCGGAGGTGGAGGTGGAGGTTTGGTGATTCCCATCATTGCGATCCGGATTACGGCGTTGGCGGAGCCATTCTGAAGAGGGTGACATCCGTTAGCACTTGATAGACAGATAGACAAGTTGAATCAGCGGATAGAAATTGCAACATATAGTCTTCACAATAAACATTCAAACAAGGATGAGCGAATGAATTCCAAAGTTAACATCACCGTCCATTAAGGTGAGAAGCCACTTGATTAAAGGTTGATGAAAAATAACAAGAATACATTTGGAACAAATAAGTGGTAAGGATTACCCAATCACGAACCAAACATCTGCGGGAAGAAATGCTAGAGCTACTTGAATCCCACCTATAAACTCTCGAAACTTTCTGGTTATGCAATGCGGTGTTGGGGATACGGGGGACACAAAATATATCACCCAAACTAACAATACCTAGATCCAGCTGTATCCATCCGTCAACACATAACCAAGAAACCTTCGGAAATATATCTCAGGGCACATCCGGATGAGACATCCTACGAGTAAAACCAAGCCTCGAGTTTCCCCGTGGTGGCCTACGCAGCTCTACTCGTTTGGGCCAAGCTTTCGAGAAGAAGCACTGGTCCGGGGGTGGGGGTTAAAATAAAGATGACCTCGGCTCATGAAAACCGAGGGGAAAAGGCTTAGGTGGCAAATGGTAAAACCAATGTTGGGCCTTCTTTGGAGAGTCTTATTCAAAGCAAAGCTGTCAAGGGGTCCAATAAATCACCCAACCGATGTAAGGCACGCGAAATCAAGGAACATAACACGGTATGACGGAAACTAGGGTGGCAAGAGTGGAACAAAACACCAGGCATAAGGCCGAGCCTTCCACCCTTTACCAAGTATATAGATGCATTACTTATAGCAGATATATTGTGATATCCCCAACAAGTAAACATGTTCCAACAAGGAACAACATCTCCATGTTCCAACAAGGAACAAACTTCATCTTCACCTACAACTAGCAACGCTATAAGAGGGGCTGAGCAAAGCGGTAACATAGCCAAACAACGGTTTGCTAGGAAAGGATGGTTAGGGGCTGACATGGCAATATGGGAGGCATGATAAGAAAGTGATAGGCATCGTAGCATAGGCATATCAAAAGAGCGAGCGTCTAGCATAGCAAAGATAGAAGTGATTTCGAGGGTATGGTCATCTTGCCTGCAAAGTTCTCAGAGTTGTCGAAAGCTTGATCCTCGTAAGCGTTCTCAACAGGTTCCTCGTTCACGAACTTCGTCTCGGCTCTACCCAAAGCAAGAACACAAACAAAGGAACCACAATAAATCACGATTGCAATGCACAAGCAACATGATGCAAAACATGACATGATATGCGAGATGTGATATGCAATGCGTATCTAAGCGCCCGGAAGGAAAATGATGAACCAGGCATCAACTTGGCAAACCAAGTATGCCACTGAAAGATGAGATGATTTCGATTGAAATCGATAGAAAGATCACGGAATCGGATGCACGGTTTGCAAATGACAAGCAAAACAAGAATGGCACAAATCTGCCATTAACAGCATGATGCCACATAGCAAGCAACAAGAAATTAAGCTACTGCACCCAAACGTATCAACAAAGCATATGGCAGTGATCTACTCCAGATGCTTGACAAAAGATGAACACTGAGCTACGGTTAATTCACAACATAACAGGTCCAAACAAGCATGGCAAAAGTGCAAAACATATCAGCTTCACAGACTTAGTGAAATTACTGAACATGGCAAAAACAGCATGAGGAAGCAATGTTCAGAGCAAGAAAACAACATGCTACAAGAACTTATAATAGCAAATCAAGGAATGTCATGAATCTACTCAAAGCATAGAACAAAAGTCCCTTACTGACCATAAGCCAAAAAGGATCAGAAAATATAGTAACACCCATGTCAAACTAGCAAGTTTCGTTAACAGATTCAGCAACAGGGCATGTCAAAAACAGATAACAAGTAGGCATGTTTAAGAGCTCAAAGCACTCACTACAGAGCATTACATGATAAACTAAGCATACATACATCAAGAAGACATGGAATAGAAGATATACATGGCAAGAACAATATCATAGCATACACGGATCAACTACAACAACCTTAGCAAAATTGAATAACATGTAAACAATCTGCCAGGACACATTTTATAGCAAAAGTAGAGCTCGATTGACTCAAGCTGTGGCACTCCATAATTGCAAACAAAGGCATGGATGGATAGAGCATAACCATATGTTCAAAACATCCTTACTGAAGTATCTCAAAATATGCATGGATCTCTCGGTAGCATCAAGTTAACATGGCATCAAAATATCAGCAAAACAGGGGCTGAAATCAGCAACATCAGGGCACCTAGTTTGCATTCTTGTGCTAGTCACCACATAGATCACAAAAATACATGGCATACACCCCTGGAAAGATGGCATGGCATATTACAAAACACATGTAGGACTCAAATTCATAGGGTGCACACATCAATCATAGCAAAAATAACAAAAGTGCATGTTACGTTAAGAAAGCGAAACTAACATCACATAGCCCTATTCCGACAGCATTTCGGGCATCAAGATGAGCTCAAATGAAAATGATACAATGATACGAAATGATCTACTCTTCGAGACGAACATTTTGACATATTACACGCACGAAACGGAGCTACAGGTGCAAAGTTATGATGCGTTGAAACTGCCACAAATTAATCACCGAGACAAAAACTTGGACGAATTTTTTTGGGGGGGGGGGAGAAAGTCAACCGCCGAAGTGGATCGAGATCCGCCGAGCGGCGAATAGCGAACAATGGCGGCGGCTCGCCCGGAGACGGGACGCGGCGGAGGGGAAAAGAGGCGGGCGATGGCCGGCGATGGCGGAGGCGACCCGCGCCGGTGAGGCGGCGGGCGGCGATGGCGGGTCGGGCGGTGGCAGCGTGGGGGATTTAGGCCGGCGACCGGCGGCGGCGACGGCGGAGCGGAGGCGGCGGGCGGCGGCTGGCGACTCGCGGGCGGCGACCAGCCGGAGGATATCGCGGGCGGCGGGCGGAGTTCGCACGCCGCGGGCGCGGAGCTGGGCGCTGGTGAAGCGGCGCGAGCCCGCTTTGAGCCAGCGGGCAGCCGTGGCTGCAATGCGCGGAGGACCACGGCGCGGCTGAGAGGCCAGGCGCGCGGCGGTTTCGTCCGCGCGACCGGACGTGTCCGAGCGAGGGTGGAAGAAGGCTAGGTTTGATCCGGATTTGGACGGGAAGGCATATTTATAGGTAGAAGGAGCTAGGAAGCTCAAATGAGGTGTAGTTTTTGCCACACGATCGTGATCGAGCGAGGAGAGCATGGAAGTGACTTAGATGGGTTATTGGACTATTTTGAAAGGGTGTTGGGCTGCAACTTAAAAGAGGCCTTTCTTGAGAGTGCGGTTAACCGTTGGAGTACCAAACAAGCTCCAAATGACCGAAACTTGACAGGTGGTCTACCGGTGGTATACCAAGGCCACTTGACAAACCTCGGTCCATTCCGAGAAAGTTTAGTACCCGCACACGGAAAAACGTAAAAGGGGACGCCGGGGGACATAGGAGTGCCGGATTGCAAAAACGGACAACGGGAAAAATGCTCGGAATCATGAGACGAACACATATGCAAATGCGATGCACATGATGACATGATATAAAATGCATGACATGGATAAAATGCAAAAACGAAAGACAAAAACCCAACCACGGAGGGAATATCATATCACAATGCCGAAAATGGCAAGAGTTGGAGTTACAAATATGGAAAGTTACATCCGGGGTGTTACACTTCAAGATGCCAATGTCCGGCTGGACGTGGAATTAAAAGACGTCCGTGCTCAGCTGGCAGACTCCGTGAAGGAGAACAAAAGGCTTCGACATGGAATTTACAGTAAGTTCCTAGACGAACTATATTATAGTTCGGCGAGGAAGTATATTGAAAGAATTTTGCTTGTAGGAATGTTAACGGGTCGCCCCGAGGAGGAGATGCCCTCATCTGCAGGCTATTTACTACAAGACCTCTCACAATTGCATGAGCAAGCTCGGCAGGTGATGCATGGCGTTGCTCAGGCCTTGTGGCGATCAAGCTTCCTGCCAAATGGCATGGGGGAGCTTGTGGATATGCTGCAAGTAGCCCGGCGGCGCTTCCGATTGTGTAAGATGTCCGCCTGCCGGCAAGGTGCAAGAGAAGACTGGGCTATGGTGAAGACACGCTACACCAAGTTGGACTTGAACCATATGGCCGAAGTCGGACCGGCGGGGCCAGATGGGCAAGAAATTCCCGTGAGTCTGGTATATGACCAGGTGGCGTTAGCCGCCAAGTATTCTCAATAGGATTGTAAGCTCGATAGCATGTTGGATGGTATAGAGGAGGAATATAGTCAGTCTAAGTGATTGTGTAATTCAATGGACATAAATAGTCCCTAGCCGGATCGAAATCATTTGTCATGGCGGACCTTTTAGCTTCAGCCCCCAGATCCTACAGTCCGGGGTGTGTCCGAATACCCGCTCAGTTATACAGAACCGGGGTATGCATGGAGACCAGGCGTAGGGGTCATAAGTGCTTGAACAGACAAGTACCCAACTAGTTATGTTATATTACATGGATAGTAAGAAACATCTTCCAGGGAGAATAGTTCCGTTAGGGGTTCCTTTCCCTAGGTACACATGAGATGATGCACATGTCCGGACTGCGAGCAAGGGCGCAGGATACAAGACTTCTGGGGATTTACGTTGTAATAAATGAATACATCTTTTGTTTAGCGACCGAATATTCTCTTAAGGAAACTAGCTTTCGGCTTCACCCAGTCTGAGGTACACATCCGGCTGAACCGGCAGTAACAATCGTAGAGGTGCTCCCCTTATGCCCTAGCCGAATTAACGGGAACGTAGGGCATAAACACAAGAGCCAGGCAACCCAGCTTGGCCACATCTTAAGTCATATCGATGCATATAATGGTGAAGAAAAGGCACATATGAAAAAAGAAACGCATATGTGATGGGCGAAAAGCCATTTGAGTAATTATTTTTAGCTTCCGTATAGGAAGCCCCCAGGTATTGCTTACACACAGAGTGCAGCCGGAGTGATCCGGAAGTCTGTACTGTATTAAATACTTTGTGTGAAGAGGAAGAAAGGTTGAGAAAGGAAAAGGGATGGAGCATAAATAAAATGGAGGGAGTAAGGAGACGAACATTGAGTTTGGCGTTAGGCATAGTGTCGGTGCGGGGACGACACCTATGGGATCACAAGAATCCCTACTACGGTTGTGGGGCGCTGTGTCGTGAGAAGAGCGGATCAAACAGATAGCACGCGGTATCTTTATCCAGGTTCGGGCCGCGAGGATGCGTAAAACCCTACTCCTGCTTTGGTGGCTTGTTTATCTGTGTTCTTGAGTTAGCTATGGGGCGTGAGGAGCTCCAAAAAGCCGAATCCTCCTCCTGGTCGCCTTGGGCCTCCTTTTATAGGGAAAGGGGTCACCACAGTGGCACACAGGAGGTGGAAAGGGTACAGTGATGCGAGTTTATCCCTCGCATTACATGACAAGGCGCCATTAATGCGTCTTGCTTAGGTGCCCTTGCTTTATCGGGGACGGGGGAGAGCCCTGTTTCGTCCGTCGCCGCTCCCTTTCGTGTCGACACACGCCCTGGCCAGCGGTGCCCGTGGTGCCATGTAGGCAGGCAGGCAGCTGAGGTGGCGCAGCGGTGGGTCTCCACGAAGGTCCGCTCGCCGCCACGCAGTGCCAGCCCAACTGGTTGGGTCGGCAAATGCATCTGAACGGTGGTGGAGGTTTGATCGGCGTGGGCACGATGGTGGCCCCATGGGTGTCCTTGGCAAGGGCCTTGCCGTAGCCCGTCAAGGGTCTTGCTGTGGCGCTTTCTTTGTCATCCCCGGCAAGGCTCTTGCACTGGGCCTTATGGTCCTCCTTGGTGGGATCCGCCAAGGGTCGTCATCTTCTATAGTGCATATCTGATCTTGAATGTCTTCACAAAGATCTGCATGCCACCACGGGATGTCTCCCTTGCCCTGAGGGGCAGTGGACTCAAGGCCGATTCGCTCCGTCGGTGTGGGGCGAGCCGCCCGGCAAGGGCCTTGCCGGGTTGCTAAAACCGCCTCGACAAGGATCTTGCCGGGAGTCCGCATTCGCCCCTTTGCTCTTTGTGGTCGTGGTCTTGGCGTCGTTCTGCTCCTTTCAAGCTTCGGCCTTACCTTGGCTCACCTCCCTTGCCTTGCTTAGTGCGGTGGTGTCCGTGGCTCTGACCTGCCCGCAGACAGTTATAGGGGTACAAAAGTGTACCCCTCTTTTTGCACACCGACAGAGCCCCTGTGCACTGGCCACACGTAAGCGTAATCGCGTCGTTGGGCTAGGCCCAAAAGCGGTGCTTGTGGGCAGGCAGGGTGGTTTTACATGATAAGTCTCTTCAGCTGCGCTTCCCATGCTTCCAGCGTGGCTCGGTGTGGGAGGCGTGCGTGGCGTGTCGCGGCATCTTGCTGGGCTGAGCTCTGCGGCGCATGCGTCACGTCGTAGTAAATAGGGCGGTTCGCGCTTTCCCATAAACGAGAGGGAGGCGGAGGCGCGGCCCATTCTTGAACGGGGCGGGCGTGGTCTTCTAGGCGCCCAGTCCCCATGATCACGGGGTGGGGAGAGGTCGCCTCACCCGTCGCCTCGGTCCTGCATGCCTGCCACGTGGTTCTCATGCGCTTGGGGTGACGAGCGGTGGAGGCGGGAAGCCGGGCCGTCGCGGGCCGGGCAGCGGTTGGTCCAGTTCCTTGCGCCTTCGCGTCTTGATTGGCTGAGCGGGGCGGCCGAGCCCCCACTCCGTTCCTTTATAAAGAGCGGGGGGGGGGGGGGCGGCGTCCTGCACTCTTCCATCTTCTCCTTCCTTCAGCTTCTGCTCCCCCCTCCATCCGCCATGGAGAGAGGGAATCCTGGCCCTTCGACGGTGGCGGCAAGGGTCGCCGCTCGACAACGCGTCCTTCCTTCTCCTTCACCTGCGGTGGCAGATCCAGCCGCGAGGGGAAGGGGGAGGGGGCGAGGCCGCGGGCGAGGCCGTGGGTGAGGCCGAGGCGCTCAGGGAAGAGGAGAATGGGGCGGCGCGCCGGTCTCGCCTCCGCCAGTGGTTCCTCCCCCCATGGAGGGCCATGTTGGGGATGACCCTTGCGAGTTCTTCGTTAGGCTGCACCGGCCGCCTCGCCGTCGCCTTCGTCTTCCAACTCCATTCGCGAGAGAGATGGAGCTGGATCCGCCGGAGTCATTACGGTTACACATGAGGGGCTGTTGGATCAGCGGTACGTGTAACACCCCGGATGTAACTTTCCATATTTTGTAACTCCAACTCTTGCCATTTTCGGCATTGTGATATGATATTCCCTCCGTGGTTGGGTTTTTCTTCATTTTTGCATTTTGTCCATGTCATGCATTTCATATCATGTCATCATGTGCATCTCATTTGCATACGTGTTCGTCTCATGATTCCGAGCATTTTCCCCGTTGTCCGTTTTGCAATCCGGCACTCCTATGTTCCCCGGCGTCCCCTTTTACGTTTTTGCCGTGAGCGGGTACTAAACTTTCTCGGAATGGACCGAGGTTTGTCAAGTGGCCTTGGTACACCACCGGTAGACCACCTGTCAAGTTTCGGGTCATTTGGAGCTCGTTTGGTACTCCAACGGTTATCCGCACTCTCGCAAAGGCCTCTTTTAAGTTGCAGCCCAACACCCCTTCAAAATAGTCCAATAACCCATCTAAGTCACTTCCATGCTCTCCGTCGTCGGATCACGATCGTGTGGGCGAAAACCGCACTCCATTTGGAGCTTCCTAGCTCCCTCTACCTATAAATATAGCTCCCTCCCCTGAAATCCGGACGAAACCCTAGCCCCGCTCCTCTCCGCGCCGCCGGACACGTCCGGACGGAGCCGGACGCGTCCGCCACGCCGCCTCGCCGAACCGAAAGACGCCACGTGGCGAGCCCCGCTCACATCTCCGTCGGCGCGCCAGACCGCGAGGCCTGCCCCGGCCCGCGGCCCGCGCGTCGCCTTCAAGCCCGACCTTCCGCGGCCGGCCGGCCGCCGCCGCCCGCCCGCGCCCGGCCCGCCTCGGCTTCGTCGGCCGCTGCCGGTCACCGCCCGCGCCGCCGCCTCCGCTCCGCCCGCCGGCCGCCGCCGCTCGCGTCGCCCGCTTCCACGCCCTCCTTCTCCGGTGCCAGCTCCCTCCTCCGGCGAACCTCGGTTTTTCGCGCGCCCCGGATCCGATCGGATCTGAGATCCGCGAAGGGTTGACTTCTTCTCCCCCCGATTTTCGTCTAAGTCATATTCCTGTGATTATTTTGTCGCACTTTGGTCATACAATAACTTTGCACCCATAGCTCCGTTTCGTGCGTGTAATATGTCAAATTGTTCGCCTCGATGAGTAGATCATTTCATCTCATTGCATCGTTTTCATTTGGGCTCATCTTGATGCCCGAAATGCTGTTAGAAGAGGGCTATGTGATGTTAGTTTCTGTTTCTTAACAGAACATGCACTTTTGTCATTTTTGCCATGATTGATGTGTGCACCCTATGAACTTGAGTCCTACATGTGTTTTGTAATATGCCATGCCATCTTTACAGGGGTGTATGCCATGTATTTTTGTGATCTCTGTGGCGAATAGCACAAGCATGCAAACTAGGCTTCATGATGTTGCTGATTTCAGCCCCTGTTTTGCTGATATTTTTATGCCATGTTAACTTGATGCTACAGAGAGATCCATGCTTATTTTGAGATACTTCACTAAGGATGTTTTGAACATATGGTTATGCTCTATCCATACATGCCCTTGTTTGCAATTATGGAGTGCCATAGCTTGAGTCAATCGAGCTCTACTTTTGCTATAAAATGTTTCCTGGCAGATTGTTTACATTTATTCAATTTTGCCAAGGTTGTTGTAGTTGATCCGTGTACGCTATGATGTTTTTCTTTCCATGTATAGCTTCTATGCGATGTCTTCTTGATGGATGTATGCTTAGTTTATCATGAGATGCTCTATAGTGAGTGCATCGAGCTCGCGAAAATGCCTTCATAATTTTGTGAATGTCATGCCCAGTTTGCTGAACCTGTTAACGAAACTTGCTATGTTTACATGGGTGCCATCATATCTTCTAATCCATTTTGGCTCATGGTCAGTAAGGGACTTTTGTTCTATGCTTTGAATAGATTCATTCCATGCCTTGTTTTGCTATTATAAGTTCCTGTAGCATGTAGTTTGCTTGCTCGAACAATGCTTTCGATGCTGATTCTGCCATGTTCGAATTTCTCCAAGTCTGAAGTGATATATTTTGCACTTTTGCCATGCTTGTTTGGACCTGTTATGGTGTGATTTAGCCGTAGCTCAGTGTTCATCTTTTGTCAAGCATCTTGAGTAGATCACTGCCATATGCTTTGTTGATACGTTTGGGTGCAGTAGCTTAATTTCTTGTTGCTTGCTAAGTGGCATCATGTCTGTTAATGGCAGATTTGTGCCATTCTTGTTTTGTTTGTCATTTGCAAGCGTGCATCCGATTCGGTGATCTTTATATCGATTTCAACCGAAATCATCTCACCTTTCCAGCGGCATACTTGGTTTGCCAAGTTGATGCCTGGTTCATCATTTTCCTTCGGAACGCATACGCATTGCATATCACATCTCGCATATCATGCCATGTATTGCATCATGTTGCTTGTGCATTGCACCGTGATTTATTGTGGTTCCTTTGTTTGTGTTCTTGCTTTGGGTAGAGCCGGAGACGAGTGCGTGAGCGAGGAACCTGTTGAGAACGCCACGAGGATCAAGCTTTCGACAACTCTAAGAACTTTGCGAGCAAGATGACCATACCCTCGAAATCACTTCTATCTTTGCTTGCTAGATGCTCGCTCTTTTGCTATGCCTATGCTACGATGCCTATCCCTTGCTTATCATGCCACCCATATTGTCATGTCAAGCCCTAACCATCCTTTCCTAGCAAACCGTTGTTTGGCTATGTTACCGCTTTGCTCACCCCTCTTATAGCGTTGCTAGTTGCGAGTGAAGATGAAGTTTGTTCCTTGTTGGAACATGGAGATGTTGTTCCTTGTTGGAACATGTTTACTTGTTGGGGATATCACAATATATCTGCTATAATTAATGCATATATATACTTGGTAAAGGGTGGAAGGCTCGGCCTTATGCAGGTGTTTTGTTCCACTCTTGCCGCCCTAGTTTCCGTCATACGGTGTTATGTTCCTTGATTTCACGTTCCTACACGGTTGGGTGATTTATGGGACCACCTTGACAGTTCGCTTTGAATAAGACTCCTCCAAAGAAGGCCCAACTTTGGTTTTACCATTTGCCACCTAAGCCTTTTTCCCCGGGTTTCGCGAGCCCGAGGGTCATCTTTATTTAACCCCCGACCGGTGCTCCTTCGAGTGCTGGCCCGAACCGGGCAGACTACGGGGCCACCACGGGGCAACTCGAGGGCTAGTTTTACTCGTAGGCTGACCTATCCGGATGTGCCCTGAGAACGAGATATGTGCAGCTCCTATCGAGATTTGTCGGCACAATCGGGCGGCTTTGCTGGCCTTGTTTTCTTGCTGTCGAAATGTCTTGTAGTCCAGGATTCCGAGACTGATCGGGTCTTCCCGGTAGAAGGAATATCCTTCGTTGACCGTGAGAGCTTATAATGGGCTAAGTTGGGACACCCCTGCAGGTATTATCTTTCAAAGCCGTGCTCCGCGGTTATGAGGCAGATGGGAATTTGTTAATGTCGGTTGTAGAAAACCGAAGTTGACCTTGATTAAAATACATCGATCGTGTGTAACCGTGATGGTCTCTTCTCGCGGAGTCGGGGAAGTGAACACGGTGTTGGAGTTATGTTTGACGTAAGTAGTTCGGGATCACTTCTTGATCGCTACTAGCTTCACGACCGTGCCTTGCTTCTTCTCGCTCTCTTGTGCGTAATGTAGCCACCATATATGCTAGTAAACGCTGCTGCAGCTCCACCTCACAACTCTTTCCTTCCTATAAGCTTAAATAGTCTTGATCTCGCGGGTGTGAGATTGCTGAGTCCCCATGACTCACAGATTCTACCAAAACAGTTGCAGGTGCCGACGATGCCCTTCAGGTGACCTAACCGAGCTCAAGTGGGAGTTCGACGAGGAACGTGGTCGTTATTATGTGTCTTTTCCGATGATCAGAGTGGAGCCAGTTGGGACGATCGGGGATCCGTGTAGCATTTGGGGTAGTCTTCTTTTATTTTGGTTCCGTAGTCGGACCTTGAGTGTAATCTGGATGATGGATGTTTATTTATGTATTGTGTGAAGTGGCAATTGTAAGCCAACTATGTATCTCTTTCCATTATGTATTACATGGGTTGTGTGAAGATTACCTCACTTGCGACATTGCTTTCAATGCGGTTATGCCTCTAAGTCGTGCTTCGACACGTGGGAGATATAGCCGCATCGAGGCGCTATAAGTTGGTAATCGAGCCATCCCTACTTAGGAGCCCCCGCTGATTGTTTGTTTGGCGTTGTTGAGTCTAGAACAAAATGTTTTGAGTCTTAGGATTATATATATCGGAGAGTAGGATTCTTTTTACTCCCGGTCCTTCGTGGCTCTGGTGAGGTCTCTGACGAGAAGTTTTGACTCTCCTCTCCTCAAATTTCACTAAAAAAATTTTTAGGATCACGCGGGTATCTTGGAATCGTTCGATGGTTTTGTGACGAGAACATTGTTCTTGGTGCCTCGACATTTAGGGGTTGTGGCGGTGTCCCGGGAGTTGAGCTCGAGGTGTTGTCGTCACAATTTTATCGTTGCGATTCTGGAATACGAGTTTTGCCGACATCGAAATCTCTTTTGTACAGTTGTTGGTGAGATAACCCGATAACCCGATCTTGGGCGAGCTCGGGAGTATTGCCATGACTTCGTATAACGGATGCTTTTCAAGGTCGAGGTACACGATTTCGAAGGTTTCTTGGTTATGTGTTGACGGATGGATACAGCTGGATCTAGGTATTGTTAGTTTGGGTGATATATTTTGTGTCCCCTGTATCCCCAACACGGATTGCATAACCAGAAAGTTTGGGAGTTTATAGGTGGGATTCAAGTAGCTCTTAGCATTTCTTCCCGCAGATATTTGGTTTGTGATTGGGTAATCCTTACCACTTATTTGTTCGATCATTTTGTTTTTTTTCATCAACCCTTAATCAAGTGGCTTCTCACCTTAATGGGCGTGTGATGTTAGCTTTTGGAATTCATTCGTTCATCCTTGTTGAATGTTTATTGTGAAGACTATATGTTGCAATTTCTATCCGTTGATTCAACTTGTCTATCATCTATCAAAGTGCTAACGGATGTCACCCTCTTCAGGATGGCTCGCCAACGCGTCTCGAATCCGGATCGCAATGATGGGAGTCAGTCGAACCCTCCACCTCCACCTCCGCCTCCGGAGGCATGGCAAGCTATCATGGCAGCCACCAATGCCAATGCTTAGATGATTTTGCAACTCTTGCAAGAACGTACCCCAAGGGCAAGGCAATCAAGGAAATCAAGGTCAAGGCAACAACCAGCTGCACTTTGCTACCCTCAATCAGTTCCTCGCTAATCAGCGAAGTCTTTCAGCTTCGTGTCGAGGCCACAGACGCCGACGGTTGGCTTGTGGACATCTGCAAACATTTTGAATGTAGCAATGTCCGACCCTGAGGACTTTGTCAGGTTTGCTTCGTTTCAACTCAAGGACCAAGCTGCCGAGTGGTACCAACAATACAAAGATTCGAGAGGAGGTCGTGTAATTACTGGGATGAGTTCGCCGAGACTTCAAAGCTCACCACATTCGAAAAGTGTTGTTGAGAGCAAGCGTGAGGAGTTCCGCAATCTCAAGCAAGGCAACATGTCTCGTGTATCAATACAATATCCAGTTCGAGAAACTCTTTCGCTTTGCTAAGCAAGGCGTCCACGATGAAAAGAGTATGATCTATCAATTCAGAGGTGGTCTCAGAGAAGATCTGCAATTAGCTCTCGTGCTTTTTGAGCCAGAAAAGTATGATGAATTCTACAACATGGCACTGAAGCAAGAAGCTGCCCAGCTCAAATGTGAGGCTTCTAAGAAGAGAATCAGGGATGCAGTTCAGTCTTCTTCTTCCTCTCAAGTGGCAGCTAAGCAGCAGAAGTTCTACCTTCCTCCTCCTCCGTTTCATCAGCCTTATCAGCAGAAGAACTCAGGTGGTCGTGGATCTTCCCACCCACCCAACCTAGGCTATCAGAACAAGTCTAATTCTCAAGCTCCAAGGTCAAATGCTCCTTATCACCGTCCGCTCTCAGAGGTGACTTGCAACAAATGTCAGCAGAAAGGTCACTATGCGAACAAGTGCTTCAACCAAAGGCGCCTTCCGCCTCCTCCTCCTGTGAGATCTTCCAGCAATGCAGTGGTCAAGCATAATCCAAAGCATGCCAAGGTGAATATGATGAATGCAGCTCAAGCGGAGGAATCTACTGATGTGATAATGGGTAATCTCTCAGTTAATGATATTCCTGCAAAAGTCTTATTTGATACTGGTGCATCGCATTGTTTCATGTCAAGACCATTTTTTGCCAAGCATGTTTTCACTTCGGAATTTTTGGATAGACCTCTAGCAAGTGTTTCCCCGGGCAAGCACATGAGTTCTAGTTTGTTGGTTCCGAATGTCGGTATCAAGATGGGCGATTATAGATTTATGGCTAAACCAATTGTTCTCGGTGACTCGGATATTGATCTTATTCTCGGGATGGACTGGCTTTCTCAGCACAAAGCTCAGCTTGATTGTGCTGCCAGGGAAATTCAATTGACTCACTCTTCTAATGATGTGATCATCTATGCCGCTCGTGATGAAACCATTCGGTTGTTTTCTCTCAATGAGAAGGGCGAATTGGATGCTATCTCTCGATTCGATCGTTTGTGAGTACCAAGATGTCTTTCCAGAAGAGCTTCCAGGAATGCCTCCTCACCGGCCAGTTGAGTTCGTTATCGATCTTGAGCCTGGCACTGAACCCGTTTGCAAGCGTCCATACAAGCTTGGACCTAATGAGCTGAAGGAATTGAAGAAGCAGCTCGATGAACAAGAGCGTCTGGGTTTGATCAGACCGAGTTCATCTCCTTGGGGTTGTGGTGTTCTTTTTGTCCAGAAGAAGGATGGCACGGACCGACTTTGCGTCGATTACCGTCCATTGAATAAGAAGACTATCAAGAACAAGTATCCACTTCCCAACATCAATGAGCTTTTCGAGCAACTCAAAGGTGCTAAAGTGTTCTCCAAGCTTGACCTTCGTATGGGTTATCATCAGATTCGCATTCGTGAACAAGATATTCCCAAGACAGCATTGAACAATGCTTTGGTTCTTATGAATATACTGTCATGTCTTTCGGTCTTGTCAATGCTCCTCCAACATTCTCTCGAATGATGAACTTCATCTTCAACCCCTACACCAATGAATTCGTCTTGGTCTATCTTGATGATATTTTGGTCTTCTCCAAGAATAAGAAGGATCATGCCAAACATTTGCGATTGGTGCTAGACAAGCTCAGAGAGCATCAATTCTATGCGAAGTTTTCTAAATGTGAGTTTTGGCTTGATGAAGTGCTTTATCTTGGTCACATCATCTCCGCCAAGGGCATCGCTGTTAACCCCGAGAAGGTGTCTGCAGTTGTGAATTGGGAACCTCCTCGAGAATGTCAAGCGACTTCAGATTTTCTTGGTCTTGCAAGCTATTGTCAAGATTCGTTGAGAACTTCTCTAAGATTGCAAAGCCTCTTTCCAACCTCCTCCGTAAGCATGTGAAGTATGTACGGTCTCCGAGTGTGACGTTGCTTTCAATACTCTCAAAGAGAAACTCGTCACAGCTCTGTCTTGACTCCTCGAGATGAATCCAAGCCATTCAAGTTTTCTGTGATGCTTCTCTTCAAGGTCTCGGTGTTGTGTTAATGCAAGAGAAGAGAGTTGTGGCCTATACCTCTCGTCATTGAAGCTCAACGAAAAGAACTACCCCACTCACGATCTTGAGTTGGCGGCAGTTGTCCATGCATTAATAACTTGGAGACATCTCTTGTTGGGAAGGAAAGTGGACATTTCACCGATCACAAGAGCCTCAAGTATATCTTCACTCAACCCAACCTCAACCTCGAGGCAAACTCGATGGGTCGAAATGATTCAAGAGTACAACCCAAGTATTGAATATACTAGGGCAAGGCCAATGTCATTGCAGATGCTTTGAGCAGAAAGGCTTATTGCAACAGCTTAATCCTCAAGCCCTTCCAACGGATCTCGTGAAGCTTTCCGCAAGCTGAATCTTCAAGTTGTTCCTCAAGGTTTTCTTGCCAACCTCATAGTCTCTCCTACTTTGGAAGATCAGATTCGTGAGGCTCAACTCACGGATACCATGGTGAAAAAGGTGAAACGTGGTATCAACAAGGGCATTCAAATACAAGTGCTTCCACATTGATGACAAAGATACTCTTTTCTTCGAGGACCGGATTGTGGTTCCAAAGGGTGATCTACGTAAAGTCATTATGAACGAGGCACACAATTCCCTTCTATCCATTCATCCTGGAAGTACGAAGATGTACCATGACCTCAAGCAGTCATATTGGTGGACTCGAATGAAGCGAGAAATTGCTCAATTCGTGAATGAGTGTGATGTCTGCAGAAGAGTGAAAGCAGAACACCAACGACCAGCTGGTCTCCTTCAACCTCTTGCTATTCCGGAATGGAAGTTTGATCATATCGAAATGGACTTCGTGACTGGATTTCCAAAGTCCAAGCGTGGAAATGATGCTATCTTCGTTGTCATTGACAAGCTTACTAAAGTGGCTCATTTTCTTCCTATCAAAGAATCCATCACAGCAGCTCAGTTGGCAGAGCTATACACCTCCAGAATTGTCTCCTTGCACGGCATTCCACAAGTGATCTCTTCAGACCGTGGCAGCATCTTTACCTCCAAGTTTTGGGATTCTTTTCAGAAGGCCATGGGCACCAACATTCGTTTCAGCACAGCTTTCCATCCTCAAACAAGTGGCCAAGTCGAGCGAGTCAATCAAATCCTTGAAGATATGCTCAGGGCTTGTGTCATTTCCTTCGGTATGAAGTGGGAAGATTGTCTTCCATATGCCGAGTTCTCCTACAACAACAGCTTCCAAGTTTAGTTCGGCAAGGCCCCATTCGAAATTCTCTATGGCGAAAGTGCCGCACTCCTCTCAATTGGTCCGAGGCAGGTGAACGCCAACTTCTGGCAACGACTTGATCACGAAGCGAAGAAATGTGCAAAGTCATTCGTGAGAATCTCAAAGCAGCGCTAATCGCGCAGGAAGAGCTATTATGATGACAAGCACCGTGATGTGGCTTTTGAAATCGGAGACCATGTCTACCTCCGCCTCTCCAATGAAAGGCACTCAATCCGCTCGGTATCAAAGGGAAGCTTGCCCCTAGATCGTGGGTCCTTTCAAGATCATTGGCAAAAGAGGCGATCTCGCCTATCAACTTGAGCCTCCCTCCAACTCCAAAGCGTGCGATGTGTTTCATGTGTCACAACCGCAAGTGCTTCAAGACTCTGAGCGCACTATCAACTTCGAAGAAATTGACCTCCAAGAAGATCTCTCTTATCATGAGCACCCCGTTGCTATTCTTGAAGAAACCGAGCGCAAGACTCGCAACAAGTCAATCAAATTCCTGAAAGTGAAGTGGTCACACCATTCCGACCGAGAAGCCACACAGGGCGCGAGGATCACCTCCGTTCCGAATATCCGGAGTTCTTTCAGTCCTAGATCTCGGGACGAGATCCTCTTGTAGTGGTGGAGTGTTGTAACACCCCGGATGTAACTTTCCATATTTGTAACTCCAACTCTTGCCATTTTCGGCATTGTGATATGATATTCCCTCCGTGGTTGGGTTTTTCTTCATTTTGCATTTTGTCCATGTCATGCATTTCATATCATGTCATCATGTGCATCTCATTTGCATACGTGTTCGTCTCATGATTCCGAGCATTTTCCCCGTTGTCCGTTTTGCAATCCGCACTCCTATGTTCCCGGCGCCCCTTTTACGCTTTTTCCGTGAGCGGGTACTAAACTTCTCGGAATGGACCGAGGTTTGTCAAGTGGCCTTGGTACACCACCGTAGACCACCTGTCAAGTTTCGGTCATTTGGAGCTCGTTTGGTACTCCAACGGTTATCCGCACTCGCAAGGCCTCTTTTAAGTTGCAGCCCAACACCCCTCCAAAATAGTCCAATAACCCATCTAAGTCACTTCCATGCTCTCCGTCGTCGGATCACGATCGTGTGGCGAAAACCGACTCCATTTGGAGCTTCCTAGCTCCTCTACCTATAAATATAGCTCCCTCCCCGAAATCCGGACGAAACCCTAGCCCGCTCCTCTTGGCGCCGACGGGCGCGTCCGCCGCGCGCCCGGGCGAAGTGCAGAAGGCCAGCCGTGTGAGCCTGGTGCCCCACATCGCCGCCCGGCCGCCAGGCCAGCTTGAGGTCGTCCCGGCCCCAGGTCGCCCGTCGCCTCCGCGTCTGCCGCCCGGCCGCCTCGCCGCCGCCCGCCGCCGCCCGGCCCCGCCTCGGCCGGTCACCGCCGTCGGTCCTGCGCCGCCCGACCGCCGCCCGGCTGCAGCCTCGCTTCGTCTCGCCATGCCTGCGTCGCCCGGCCGGCCCCTCCTTTCTCGGCGCCCGGCTCCTCCTCCAGCGAACCTCGGTTTTCCACGTGCCCCGGATCCGATCGGATCTGAGATCCATGAAGGGTTGACTTCTTCTCCCCGATTTTCTTCTAAGTCATATTCTGTGATTATTTTGTTGCATTTTCATCATGCCATAACTTTGCACCGTAGCTCCGTTTCATGCGGGTAATATGTCAAATTGTTCGCCCCGATGAGTAGATCATTTCATCTCACTGCATCATTTTCATTTGAGCTCATCTTGATGCCCGAAATGCTGTTAGAAGAGGGCTATGTGATGTTAGTTTCGTTTCTTATCGTAACATGCACTTTTGTCATTTTGCCATGATTGATGTGTGCACCCTATGAACTTGAGTCCTACATGTGTTTTGTAATATGCCATGCCATCTTTACAGGGGTGTATGCCATGTATTTTTGTGATCTCTGTGGTGACTAGCATAAGCATGCAAACTAGGCTTCATGATGTTGCTGATTTCAGCCCCTGTTTTGCTCATATTTTTATGCCATGTTAACTTGATGCTACAGAGAGATCCATGCTTATTTTGAGATACTTCAGTAAGGATGTTTTGAACATATGGTTATTCTCTATCCATTCATGCCCTTGTTTGCAATTATGGAGTGCCATAGATTGAGTCAATCGAGCTCTACTTTTGCTATAAAATGTTTCCTGGCAGATTGTTTACATGTTATTCAATTTTGCCAAGGTTGTTGTAGTTGATCCGTGTACGCTATGATGTTGTTCTTGCCATGTATAGCTTCTATGCCATGTCTTCTTGATGTATGTGTGCTTAGTTTATCATGAGCTGCTCTGTAGTGAGTGCATCGAGCTCGCGAAGATGCCTTCATAATTCTGTGAATGTCATGCCCAGTTTGCTGAATCTGTTAACGAAACTTGCTATGTTTACGTGGGTGCCATCATATCTTCTGATCATTTTTGGCTCATGGTCAGTAAGGGACTTTTGTTCTATGCTTTGAATAGATTCATGCCATGCCATGTTTTGCTATTATAAGTTCCTGTAGCATGCAGTTTGCTTGCTCTGAACAATGCTTCCTGATGCTGATCCTGCCATGTTCAGTAATTTCTCCAAGTATGTGAAGCTGATATATTATGCACTATTGCCATGCTTGTTTGGACCTGTTATGGTGTGATTTAGCCGTAGATCAGTGTTCATCTTTTGTCAAGCATCTTGAGTAGATAACTGCCATATGCTTTGTTGATACGTTTGGGTGCAGTAGCTTAATTTCTTGTTGCTTGCTAAGTGGCATCATGCTGTTAATGGCAGATTTGTGCCATTCTTGTTTTGTTTGTCATTTGCAAACCGTGCATCCGATTCCAGTGATCTTTATATCGATTTCAACCAAATCATCTCACCTTTCAGCGGCATACTTGGTTTGCCAAGTTGATGCCTGGTTCATCATTTTCCTTCCGAAGCGATATACGCATTGCATATCACATCTCGCATATCATGCCATGTATTGCATCATGTTGCTTGTGCATTGCACCGTGATTTATTGTGGTTCCTTTGCTTGTGTTCTTGCTTTGGATAGAGCCGGGAGACGAGTACGTGAATGAGGAACCTGTTGAGAACGCTTACGAGGATCAAGCTTTCGACAACTCTAAGAACTTTACAGGCAAGATGACCATACCCTCGAAATCACTTCTATCTTTGCTTGCTAGATGCTCGCTCTTTTGCTATGCCTATGCTACGATGCCTATCCCTTGCTTATCATGCCACCCATATTGCCATGTCAAGCCCCTAACCATCCTTTCCTAGCAAACCGTTGTTTGGCTATGTTACCGCTTTGCTCACCCCTCTTATAGCGTTGCTAGTTGCAGTGAAGATGAAGTTTGTTCCTTGTTGGAACATGGAGATGTTGTTCCTTGTTGGAACATGTTTACTTGTTGGGGATATCACAATATATCTGCTATAATTAATGCATCTATATACTTGGTAAAGGGTGGAAGGCTCGGCCTTATGCTCGGTGTTTTGTTCCACTCTTGCCACCTAGTTTCCGTCATACCGGTGTTTTGTTCCTTGATTTCGCGTTCCTTACACGGTTGGGTGATTTATAGGACCCCTTGACAGTTCGCTTTGAATAAGACTCCCAAAGAAGGCCCAACTTTGGTTTTACCATTTGCCACCTAAGTTTTTTCCCCGGTTTTCGCGAGCCCGAGGGTCATCTTTATTTTAACCCCCGGACCGGTGCTCCTTCGAAAGTGCTGGGTTCAACCGGCAGATCATGGAGCCACCACGAGGCAACTTCGAGGGCTGGTTTTACTCGAGGCTGACCTATCCGGATGTGCCACGAGAACGAGATATGTGCAGCTCCTATCGGGATTTGTCGGCACAATCGCGGCTTTGCTGGTCTTGTTTTATTGCTGTCGAAATGTCTTGTAGTCCGGGATTCCGAGATCGATCGGGTCTTCCGGTAGAAGGAATATCCTTCGTTGACCGTGAGAGCTTATAATGGGCTAAGTTGGGACACCCCTGCAGGGTATTATCTTTCGAAAGTCGTGCCCACGGTTATGAGGCAGATGGGAATTTGTTAATGTCCGTTTGTAGAAAACCCGAAGTTGACCTTGATTAAAATACATCAACCGCATGTGTAACCGTGATGGTCTCTTCTCGGCGGAGTCCGGGAAGTGAACACGGTGTTGGAGTTATGTTTGACGTAAGTAGTTCAGGATCACTTCTTGATCGCTACTAGCTTCACGACCGTGCCTTGCTTCTCTTCTCGCTCTCTTGTGCGAATGTAGCCACCATATATGCTAGTCGCTTGCTGCAGCTCCACCTCACAACTCTGTCCTTCCTATAAGCTTAAATAGTCTTGATCTCGGGGGTGTGAGATTGTTGAGTCCCGTGACTCAGATTCTACCAAAACAGTTGCGGTGTCGACGATGCCAAGACAGTGACGAACCGAGCTCAAGTGGGAGTTCGACGAGGAACGTGGTCGTTACTATGTGTCTTTTCCCGATGATCAGTAGTGGAGCTCAGCTTGGGACGATCGGGATCTGTGTAGCATTTGGGGTAGTTTCTTTTATTTTGGTTCCGTAGTCGGACCTTGAGTGTAATCTGGATGAAAGATGTTTATTTATGTATTGTGTGAAGTGGCGACTGTAAGCCAACTATGTATCTCTTTCCATTATGTATTACATGGGTTGTGTGAAGATTACCTCACTTGCGACATTGCTTTCAATGCGGTTATGCCTCTAAGTCGTGCTTCGACACGTGGGAGATATAGCCGCATCGAGGGCGTTACAGTACGCGAGTTTGCGTCGACTTTCCAGCCCCTCAAGTGATGTATCTTGGTCGAGGGTGGAAGGCGTTCGCTTATATCCACCGCTTTGACGGCGGGGCTCACTCTCCATTTCAAGCCGATGGAGGGCGGCCTCCTCTCCGTCAAGGTCTTCGTGTGCCGACTCGGGCAAGGTGCTGCGTGGAGAGTTCTTCGATAGCGAAGACTCCTCCTCGGGCGGGGGCGCGGAGGAGGACAGCGGTAGCGACGATGAGGGTAGCAGGCGGCAGGATGACGGTTCGATTTTAGGTGTCGGACGTCGCTCCGTCGGGCAATCGGGCGGTCCCATCATCCGTGTCGCTGCCTTCCTGAACTTCCCGGGTCGCCTCCTTGGTCGGCTTATGTTGGGAGGCTACGGAAGAGGAAGAGGGCGGGCGCAAGGTCGCAAATTGGAGTATGCACGAGCACCGACGCTTGACGCAGCGTCTTGACGTCCTGCCGCCTCGCCTTGAGCTCAGCTCGCGCGCCACCATCACCATCCAGCCTTTGACGGCCACCGAGATGTTCTCTTGGTGCCTCCCGCCACCCGTAGCTCGCCTTAGTCGCCCCTTTGCCCTTTTCGCCTCCTTGACCTGCCTCCTCAAGAGAGGGACAAGAAAGGATTACGGGCACCTTATCTCTTTTAGCTTGTAAGCCTTTAGGCCTTAGCTGAATTTAAAACTTGTAATCCCATCATTCATGTATTTCATTCCCCATGGGCCATACACTGAGTGGAATGTTTTTAATGAAAAAGGGATGCTTGTTGGTCATTTGTTTGTGGGTAGAACTCACGACAAGGAGTAAATCCTTGATATCCCCAAGATAAACATTTCCTGCCCGGCAACAGCCTTGCCGCCTTCCCACTTCGCCGACCTTTCTCACGCTTTCGGCGGAGGCAGGATGAGGTGGGTTCAGGCCCTCATTTCATCCTTTTGTTTGTCGCGACTCACGACTCAAACCTGGCCCCAGGAACGAGCCCTAGGGCCTAGAGTTTTAGGGGAGCACGGTAGCTTGGGGAAAAAACGAGGTTTCACATACCTCAGTCCATAAGGGAATGCATGATAAGGGATGAAGAACTTATCTGAAGTCTGTAGCCCCGCAACTCTGGTTTGCCGTGGGTGAATCTTTAGATTTGCAGCCCCGCAATACGGGCTTGCCGGGTCTAGATGTCGTCTGTCCTCTTTCTTTTTTGTCCTCAAGTGATCCGCAAGGATATATGTGAGTCCTGCGAACCAAAGAAGACAAAAAGAACGGCAAAGACACGCACACTCGACCTCTAATCTAGGGTTAGTCGCCGCTAAGCACTATCAACCCTAACCAAGGACTTTAGACTCGACCTAGCATGCATGCTATAACTTAGGGCGCCAGCCTTCATTTATTTATGCTCGTGGTTCATACCTGGCTTTGTACAAAGGGTTACATGCATCATCGGCAATGCTTGTACAAAGGTGGTTGTCGGGGCCCGGCAAGCCCGTGCCTCACGGTAAAACTTGCGAAGATGCTCAATGTTCCGTGAGTTACTCACCGAACGGCATCTTCGGATCTCGAGCGGACGCGCTGGCCCGGTGACTCAGACACCCGATAAGGGCCTTCCACTTTGGCGCCAACTTGTTGGAATTCTTGGCGATTGAACGCTACCGAAGGACATGGTCGCCTTCCTCAAGGCTTCGCATGAACCTTGCGGCTATGGTAGCGGCGCAAGGCTTCTTTGGTAGCGCGTGCTGCTCAGTTACATCCAAGACGATCTTCCTCAAGGAGCATCAGATCATCTTGCCGCAGCTGTCTTGCTCAAGCTCGTCATAACCGAGCACTCGAGGTGACCCGTATATGAGTCCAAGGGGAGAACTGCTTCAACCCGTGATACTAGGGCAAAAGGTGTCCGGCCGGTGGCTCGATTTGAAGGCCGTCCCGATCGACCAAAGAACCGCCGCAACTCATCAATCCAGCGCCTTCCACTCTTGTGCAGCCTATCAAAGGTCTTGGTCCTAAGCCTCGCGAGACTTCAGCATTTGCCCTCTCGGCTTGACCATTGCTTCATGGGTGAGCAACGAAGGCGAAAATGACTTTGCTGCCGAGGTCTTGGGTATATTGTATGAAGGTGCGGCTTAGGAACTGTGTGCCGTTGTCGGTGATAACCCCTGCATGGGCACGTAAAACGGCACACTAGTCCCTTGAAGAACTTGACGGCTGATCGAAGCTGTGACCTTCCTCATCGCCTCCACTTCCGCCACTTTGTGAACTTGTCGATTGCAACGTACAAATACTCAAAGCCCCGACAGCGGGAAAGGGCCCAAAGATGTTCGAGCCCTGCACCGAGAAGGGCCAGGAGAGAGGAATGGTTTGAAGGGCTTGAGCTGGCTGATGAAGCTTCTTTGAATGGAACTGACACGCTTCACACCTGGTGACTAGTGTCATCGCATCCTGGAGGGCGGTGGGCCAGAAGAAACCTTGCCGGAATGCCTTGCCGGCAAGGGCCCTTGACCCAATGTGGGATCCACATATGCCTCCGTGTATCTCCGCCAACAGCTCCAGTCCTTCCTCTCGACGGATACACTTCAATTTCACACTGTTCGGCCTCTTTCTGTACAGGACATCATCGACGAACTGGTACATGGTAGAGCGACAGGCTACTTTCTCCGCTTCTTCCTGCTCCTCAGGAAGTTCCCCTGTTTGGAGGAATCGGACGGTATGTGCAGTCTCACGCCGGAGCCTAGGGCTCGGACGGCGAGGACTAAAGGCATTTCCTCCGCTACTGAGCGCTATCCGGACGGAAAGAGCTGGACGCCCGCCGAGCCGGGCCGTCTGCGGGCGGGCTCAGATCCTCGGCAACATCCTGCCGGGCGGCTCCGGGAGCTCATCGGGAAAGTACTTGCCGCCCCGATTTCTCCTCTTATTCTGCTCATGATGGATCAACGGATGGCTGAGTTAGTCAAGCACAAAGGTACCAGTTCCACAGTAGCTTGAGGGCAGCTGTTTTGACAGTAATCGGGCGATATCATTCTCCGCCGGGGAACGGTTCAGCTCAGATACCGTCAAACGCTTCTTCCAGCCTTTCTCACTTCATCGACGTAGGCCTTCATCAATGGGCTCGTATTACTTGTTGACTTGCTTGACGACAAGCTGCGTAGTCCCCCCGACGATGAGTTTCTTGATTCCGAGGTCCGCCAAGGATCCTAAGACCGCAAGCAGCCCTTCAGATTGGCCAGATTGTTTGTTGACACCTGGGAAGTGCATCCGGATCACGTATTTGAGGTGCTCATTCTGCAAAAGTCTTATTTGATCTTGGTGCATCGCATTGTTTCATGTCAAGACCATTTTTTGCCAAGCATGTTTTCACTTGAATTTTGGATAGACCTCTAGCAAGTGTTTCCCGGGCAAGCACATGAGTTCTAGTTTGTTGGTTCGAATGTCGGTATCAAGATGGGCGATTATAGATTTATGGCTAAACCAATTGTTCTTGGTGACTCGGATATTGATCTTATTCTCGGGATGGGTGGCTTTCTCGGCACAAAGCTCGGCTTGATTGTGCTGCCGGGAAATTCAATTGACTCACTCTTCTAATGATGTGATCATCTATGCCTTCGTGATGAAACCATTCGGTTGTTTTCTCTCAATGAGAAGGCGAATTGGATGTATCTCTCGATTCGATCGTTTGTGAGTACCAAGATGTCTTTCGGAAGAGCTTCGGAATGCCTCCTCACGGGCGATTGAGTTAGTTATTGATCTTGAGCCTGGCATTGAACCCGTTTGCAAGCGTCCATACAAGCTTGGACCTAATGAGCTGAAGGAATTGAAGAAGCAGCTCGATGAACAAGAGCGTCTGGGTTTGATCGGACCGAGTTCATCTCCTTGGGGTTGTGGTGTTCTTTTGTCGAGAAGAAGGATGGCGCGGACCGACTTTGCGTCGATTACCGTCCATTGAATAAGAAGACTATCAAGAACAAGTATCCACTTCCCAACATCAATGAGCTTTTCGAGCAACTCAAATGTGCTAAAGTGTTCTCCAAGCTTGACCTTCGTATGGGTTATCATCAGATTCGCATTCGTGAACAAGATATTCCCAAGACAGCATTCAGAACAAGCTTTGGTTCTTATGAATATACTGTCATGTCTTTCGGTCTTGTCAATGCTCCTCCAACATTCTCTCGAATGATGAACTTCATCTTCAACCCCTACACCAATGAATTCGTCTTGGTCTATCTTGATGATATTTTGGTCTTCTCCAAGAATAAGAAGGATCATGCCAAACATTTGCGATTGGTGCTAGACAAGCTCGAGAGCATCAATTCTATCTGAAGTTTTCTAAATGTGAGTTTTGGCTTGATGAAGTGCTTTATCTTGGTCACATCATCTCCGCCAAGGGCATCGCTGTTAACCCGAGAAGGTGTCTGCGGTTGTGAATTGGGAACCTCCTCGAATGTCAAGCGACTTCATGATTTTCTTGGTCTTGCAAGCTATTGCGAAGATTCGTTGAGAACTTCTCTAAGATTGCAAAGCCTCTTTCCAACCTCCTCGAAGCATGTGAAGTATGTACGGTCTCACGAGTGTGGCGTTGCTTTCAATACTCTCAAGAGAAACTCGTCACAGCTCTGTCTTGACTCCTCTGATGAATCCAAGCCATTCGAAGTTTTCTGTGATGCTTCTCTTCAAGGTCTCAGTGTTGTCTTAATGCAAGAGAAGAGAGTTGTGGCCTATACCTCTCGTCAATTGAAGCCCAACGAAAAGAACTACCCCACTCACGACCTTGAGTTGGCGGCAGTTGTCCATGCATTAATAACTTGGAGACATCTCTTGTTGGGAAGGAAAGTGGACATTTTCACCGATCACAAGAGCCTCAAGTATATTTTCACTCAACCCAACCTCAACCTCAGGCAGACTCGATGGGTCGAAATGATTCAAGAGTACAACCCAAGTATTGAATATACTCCGGGCAAGGCCAATGTCATTGCAGATGCTTTGAGCAGAAGGCTTATTGCAACAGCAATCCTCAAGCCCTTCCAACGGATCTCTGTGAAGCTTTCCATAAGCTGAATCTTCAAGTTGTTCCTCAAGGTTTTCTTGCCAACCTCATAGTCTCTCCTACTTTGGAAGATCAGATTCGTGAGGCTCAACTCCTGGATACCATGGTGAAAAAGGTGAAGCGTGGTATCAACAAGGGCATTTCAAATACAAGTGCTTCCACATTGATGACAAAGATACTCTTTTCTTGAGGACGGATTGTGGTTCCAAAGGGTGATCTCGTAAAGTCATTATGAGCGAGGCACACAAGTCCCTTCTATCCATTCATCACGGAAATGCGAAGATGTACCATGACCTCAAGCGGTCATATTGGTGGACTCGAATGAAGCGAAATTGCTCAATTCGTGAATGAGTGTGATGTCTGCGAAAGAGTGAAAGCGAACACCAGCGACCAGCTGGTCTCCTTCAACCTCTTGCCATTCGGAATGGAAGTTTGATCATATCGAAATGGACTTCGTGACTGGATTTCCAAAGTCCAAGCGTGGAAATGATGCTATCTTCGTTGTCATTGACAAGCTTACTAAAGTGGCTCATTTTCTTCCTATCAAAGAATCCATCACAGCAGCTCGGTTGGCGAGCTATACACCTCGAAATTGTCTCCTTGCGGCATTCCACAAGTGATCTCTTGAGACCGTGGCAGCATCTTTACCTCCAAGTTTTGGGATTCTTTTGAAGGCCATGGGCACCAACATTCGTTTGGCACAGCTTTCCACCCTCAAACAAGTGGCCAAGTCGGCGAGTCAATCAAATCCTTGAAGATATGCTCAGGGCTTGTGTCATTTCCTTGGTATGAAGTGGGAAGATTGTCTTCCATATCGAGTTCTCCTACAACAACAGCTTCCAAGCGAGTTAGGGCAAGGCCCCATTCGAAATTCTCTATGGCGAAAGTGCGTACTCCTCTCAATTGGTCGAGGCAGGTGAGCGCCAACTTCTTGCAGCGACTTGATCACGAAGCGAAGAAATGTGCAAAGTCATTCGTGAGAATCTCAAAGCAGCGCAATCGCGCGGAAGAAACTATTATGATGACAAGCACCGTGATGTGGCTTTTGAAATCGGAGACCATGTCTACCTCGCGTCTCTCCAATGAAAGGCACTTTCGTAACCCGGTATCAAAGGGAAGCTTGCCCTAGATCGTGGGTCCTTTCAAGATCATTGGCAAAAGCGATCTCGCCTATCAACGAGCCTCCTCCAACCCATAAGCGTGCGATGTGTTTCATGTGTCACAACCGCAAGTGCTTCAAGACTCTGGCGCACTATCAACGAAGAAATTGACCTCCAAGAAGATCTCTCTTATCATGAGCACCCGTTGCTATTCTTGAAGAAACTGGCGCAAGACTGCAACAAGTCAATCAAATTCCTGAAAGTGAAGAGGTCACACCATTCCGACCGAGAAGCCACACAGGGCGCGAGGATCACCTCCGTTCGAATATCCGGAGTTCTTTCAGTCCTAGTTCTCGGGGCGAGATCCTCTTGTAGTGGTGGAGTGTTGTAACACCCGGATGTAACTTTCCATATTTGTAACTCAACTCTTTCCATTTTCGGCATTGTGATATGATATTCCCTCCGTGGTTGGGTTTTCTTCATTTTTGCATTTTGTCCATGTCATGCATTTCATATCATGTCATCATGTGCATCTCATTTGCATCGTGTTAGTCTCATGATTCCGAGCATTTTCCCGTTGTCCGTTTTGCAATCCGGCACTCCTATGTTCCCGGCGCCCCTTTTACGTTTTGCCGTGGCGGGTACTAAACTTTCTCGGAATGGACGAGGTTTGTCAAGTGGCCTTGGTACACCACCGGTGAACCACCTGTCAAGTTTGGGTCATTTGGAGCTCGTTTGGTACTCAACGGTTATCCGCACTCTCGCAAAGGACTCTTTTAAGTTGCAGCCCAACACCCCTCCAAAATAGTCCAATAACCCATCTAAGTCACTTCCATGCTCTCCGTCGTCGGATCACGATCGTGTGGTAAAACCGCACTCCATTTGGAGCTTCCTAGCTCCCTCTACCTATAAATATAGCTCCTCCCCAATCCGGACGAAACCCTAGCCCGCTCCTCTTGGCGCCCGGCGGGACGCGTCGTCCCGCCGCGCCCGGCGAACCGCAGGCCGCGCCGTGGCGGGCCGTGCCCCTACATCGCCGCCCGGCCTTCCAGAACCATGAGCCCGTCCCGGCCCCGCGGCCAGCGCCGTCGCCTCCGCGCGCCGCCGGCCGCCTCCCGCCACCGCCCGCGCCGCCCGCCCGCCTCGGCGGTCACCGCCGCTTCGGTCACCGCCGCCCGGCCGCCGCCCGCCAGCCCTCGCCCCGTCGCCGCCGCGCGTCGCCCCGGGCCCTCCTTCTCCGGCGCCGGCTCCCTCCTCCAGCGAACCTCGGTTTTCCACGTGCCCCGGATCCGATCGGATCTGAGATCCACGAAGGGTTGACTTCTTCTCCCCCCGATTTTCTTCTAAGTCATATTCCTGTGATTATTTTGTCGCATTTTCATCATACCATAACTTTGCACCCGTAGCTCCGTTTCATGCGGGTAATATGTCAAATTGTTCGCCCCGATGAGTAGATCATTTCATCTCACTGCATCATTTTCATTTGAGCTCATCTTGATGCCCGAAATGCTGTTAGAAGAGGGCTATGTGATGTTAGTTTCTGTTTCTTAACAGAACATGCACTTTTGTCATTTTTGCCATGATTGATGTGTGCACCCTATGAACTTGAGTCCTACATGTGTTTTGTAATATGCCATGCCATCTTTACAGGGTGTATGCCATGTATTTTGTGATCTCTGTGGTGACTAGCATAAGCATGCAAACTAGGCTTCATGATGTTGCTGATTTCAGCCCTGTTTTGCTCATATTTTTATGCCATGTTAACTTGATGCTCTGAGAGATCCATGCTTATTTTGAGATACTTGATAAGGATGTTTTGAACATATGGTTATTCTCTATCCATTCATGCCCTTGTTTGCAATTATGGAGTGCCATAGATTGAGTCAATCGAGCTCTACTTTTGCTATAAAATGTTTCCTGGCAGATTGTTTACATGTTATTCAATTTTGCCAAGGTTGTTGTAGTTGATCCGTGTACGCTATGATGTTGTTCTTGCCATGTATAGCTTCTATGCCATGTCTTCTTGATGTATGTGTGCTTAGTTTATCATGAGCTGCTCTGTAGTGAGTGCATCGAGCTCGCGAAGATGCCTTCATAATTCTGTGAATGTCATGCCCAGTTCTTTGAATCATTATGAAACTTGCTATGTTTACGTGGGTGCCATCATATCTTCTGATCATTTTTGGCTCATGGTCAGTAAGGGACTTTTGTTCTATGCTTTGAATAGATTCATGCCATGCCATGTTTTGCTATTATAAGTTCCTGTAGCATGCAGTTTGCTTGCTCTGAACAATGCTTCGATCTTGATCTGCCATGTTGATAATTTCTCCAAGTATGTGAAGCTGATATATTATGCACTATTGCCATGCTTGTTTGGACCTGTTATGGTGTGATTTAGCCGTAGATCAGTGTTCATCTTTTGTCAAGCATCTTGAGTAGATAACTGCCATATGCTTTGTTGATACGTTTGGGTGCAGTAGCTTAATTTCTTGTTGCTTGCTAAGTGGCATCATCTGTTAATGGCAGATTGTGCCATTCTTGTTTTGTTTGTCATTTGCAAACCGTGCATCCGATTCGGTGATCTTTATATCGATTTCAGCGAAATCATCTCACCTTTCAGCGGCATACTTGGTTTGCCAAGTTGATGCATAGTTCATCATTTTCCTTCCGACACGCATATCGCATTGCATATCACATCTAGCATATCATGCCATGTATTGCATCATGTTGCTTGTGCATTGCACCGTGATTTATTGTGGTTCCTTTGCTTGTGTTCTTGCTTTGGATAGAGCCGGAGGCGAGTACGTGAATGAGGAACCTGTTGAGAAGCGCTTACGAGGATCAAGCTTTCGACAACTCTAAGAACTTCTGAGCAAGATGACCATACCCTCGAAATCACTTCTATCTTTGCTTGCTAGATGCTCGCTCTTTTGCTATGCCTATGCTACGATGCCTATCCCTTGCTTATCATGCCACCCATATTGCCATGTCAAGCCCCTAACCATCCTTTCCTAGCAAACCGTTGTTTGGCTATGTTACCGCTTTGCTCAGCCCCTCGTATAGCGTTGCTAGTTGCAGGTGAAGCTGAAGTTTGTTCCTTGTTGGAACATGGAGATGTTGTTCCTTGTTGGAACATGTTTACTTGTTGGGGATATCACAATATATCTGCTATAATTAATGCATATATATACTTGGTAAAGGGTGGAAGGCTCGGCCTTATGCCGGGTGTTTTGTTCCACTCTTGCCGCCCGAGTTTCCGTCATACCGGTGTTTTGTTCCTTGATTTCGCGTTCCTTACGGTTGGGTGATTTATGGGACCCCCTTGACAGTTCGCTTTGAATAAGACTCCTCCAGCAAGGCCCAACTTTGGTTTTACCATTTTCCACCTAAGCCTTTTTCCCCGGGTTTCGCGAGCCGAGGTCATCTTTATTTAACCCCGGACCGGTGCTCCTTGAGTCTTGGCCCGAACCGAACAGACTGCGGAGCCACCACGAGGCAACTCGAGGCTGGTTTTACTCGTAGGCTGACCTATCGGATGTGCCACGAGCGAGATATGTGCAGCTCCTATCGGGATTTGTCGGCTGTCGGTGACTTTGCTGGTCTTGTTTTATTCTGTCGAAATGTCTTGTAGCGAGGATTCGAGACTGATCGGGTCTTCGGTAGAAGAATATCCTTCGTTGACCGTGAGAGCTTATAATGGGCTAAGTTGGGACACCCTGCGGTATTATCTTTCGAAAGTCGTGCCCACGGTTATGAGGCAGATGGGAATTTGTTAATGTCCGTTTGTAGAAAACCGAAGTTGACCTTGATTAAAATACATCAACGCATGTGTAACCGTGATGGTCTCTTCTCGGTGAGTCCGGGAAGTGAACTGCGATGTTGGAGTTATGTTTGGCGTAAGTAGTTCAGGATCACTTCTTGATCGCTACTAGCTTCACGACCGTGCCTTGCTTCTCTTCTCGCTCTCTTGTGCGAATGTAGCCACCATATATGCTAGTCGCTTGCTGCAGCTCCACCTCACAACTCTGTCCTTCCTATAAGCTTAAATAGTCTTGATCTCGCGGGTGTGAGATTGTTGAGTCCCGTGACTCACAGATTCTACCAAAACAGTTGCGGTGTCGGCGATGCCGATGCAGGTGGCATAAGCCGAGCTCAAGTGGGAGTTCGACGACGAGCGTGGTCGTTACTATGTGTCTTTTCCTGATGATCGATAGTGGAGCCAGTTGGGACGATCGGGATCTGTGTAGCATTTGGGGTAGTTTTCTTTTATTTTGGTTCCGTAGTCAGACCTTGAGTGTAATCTGGATGAAAGATGTTTATTTATGTATTGTGTGAAGTGGCGACTGTAAGCCAACTATGTATCTCTTTCCATTATGTATTACATGGGTTGTGTGAAGATTACCTCACTTGCGACATTGCTTTCAATGCGGTTATGCCTCTAAGTCGTGCCCGACACGTGGGAGATATAGCCGCATCGAGGCGATCTGATGCTGTGAGTTTGCGTCGACTTTCCAGCCCTCAAGTGATGTATCTTGGTCGAGGTGGAAGGCGTTCGCTCATATCCACCGCTTGATGGCGGGGCTCACTCTCCATTTCAAGCCGATGGAGGGCGGCCTCCTCTCCGTCAAGGTCTTCAGGTGCTTCGGGACTCGGGCAAGGTGCTGCGTGGAGAGCTCTTCTGATAGCGAAGACTCCTCCTCGGGCGGGAGCGGCGAGGAGGACAGCGGCAGCGACGATGAGGGTAGCAGGCGGCAGGATGACGGGTTCGACTAGGTGTCGGACGTCGCTCCGTGCGGCACCGGCGGTCCCATCATCCGTGTCGCCGTCTTCCTGAACTTCCCGGGGTCGTCTCCTTGGTCGGCTTGCGTTGGGAGGCTACGGAAGAGGAAGAGGGCGGGCGGCAAGGTCGTCAAATTGGAGTATGCAGGCACCGACGCCTTCGACGCGTGCTGACGTCCTGCCGCCTCGTCTTCGAGCTCAGCTTCCGGCGCCACCATCACCATCCAGCCTTTGGACGGCCACCGAGATGTTCTCTTGGTGCCTCCTGCCACCCGTAGCTCGCCTAGTCGCCCCCTTTGCCCTTTTCGCCTCCTTGACCTGCCTCCTGAAGAGAGGGACAAGAAAGGGATTACGGGCACCTTATCTCTTTTTAGCTTGTAAGCCTTTAGGCCTTAGCTGAATTTAAAACTTGTAATCCCATCATTCATGTATTTCATTCCCCATGGGCCATACCTGAGTGGAATGTTTTTAATGAAAAAGGGATGCTTGCCGGGTCATTTGTTTGTGGGTAGAACCCACGACAAGGAGTAAATCCTTGATATCCCCAAGATAAACATTTCCTTGCCCGGCAACAGGCCTTGCCGTCTTCCCACTTCGCTCGACCTTTCTCACGCTTTCGGCGGAGGCAGGGATGAGGTGGGTTCAGGCTCCTCATTTCATCCTTTTGCTGTCGCGACTACGACCAAACCTGGCCCCAGGAACGAGCCCTAGGGCCTAGAGTTTTAGGGGAGCACGGTAGCTTGAGGAAAAAAACGAGGTTTCACATACCTCAGTCCATAAGGGAATGCATGATAAGGGATGAAGAACTTATCTGAAGCTGTAGCCCCCGGCAACTCTGGTTTGCCGTGGGTGAATCTTTGTATTTGCAGCCCCCGGCAATACTGGCTTGCCGGGGTCTAGATGTCGGTCTGTCCCTCTTTTCTTTTTTGTCCTCAAGTGATCCGGCAAGGATATATGTGAGTCCTGCGAACCAAAGAAGACAAAAGAACGGCAAAGACACGCACACTCGACCTCTAATCTAGGGGTTAGTCGCCGCTAAGCACTATCAACCCTAACCAAGGACGAGACTCGACCTAGCATGCATGCTATAACTTAGGCGCCGGCGCTTCATTTATTATGCTCGAGGTCTGCGCTGGCTTTGTACAAAGGGTTACATGCATCATCGGCAATGCTTGTACAAAAGGTGGCTTGCCGGGGCCCGGCAAGCCCGTGCCTCACGGTAAAACTTGCGAAGATGCTCAATGTTCGGAGTTACTCACGGGCAGCATCTTGATCTCGGCGGACTGCGCCGGGCACTGGTGACTCGTATTACCCGATAAGGGCCTTCCCACTTTGGCGTCAACTTGTTGGAATTCTTGGCGATTGAGCGCGCCGAAGGACATGGTCGCCTTCCTCAAGGCTTCGGGCATGAACCTTGCGGCTATGGTAGCGGCGCAAGGCTTCTTTGATAGCGTGCTGCTCTCAGCCGCCCGAAGGCGATCTTCCTCAAGGAGCACTGCATCATCTTGCGCAGCTGCTCTTGCTCAAGCTTCGTCATAACCGAGCACTCGAGGTGACCGTATATGAGTCGATGGGAGAACTGCTTCGACCCGTATACCGGGGCAAAAGGTGTACGGCGGTGGCTCGATTTGGCGTCGTCTGATCGACCAAGAACCGCCGGCAACTCATCAATCCAGCGCCTTCCACTCTTGTGCAGCCTATCAAAGGTCTTGGTCCTTAAGCCTCGCGATGCTTCAGCATTTGCCCTCTCGGCTTGACCATTGCTTGGCGGGTGAGCAGCAGGCGAAAGCAGACTTTCTTGCCGAGGTCTTGGGTATATTGTATGAAGGTGCGGCTTGTGAACTGTGTGCCGTTGTCGGTGATAACCCTGTTGGAGCACGCCAAAGCGGCACACTAGTCCCTTGAAGAACTTGGCGGCTGACCGAGGCTGTGACCTTCCTCACTGCCTCCACTTCCGGCCACTTTGTGAACTTGTCGATTACAGCGTACAAATACTCAAAGCCCCGACAGCAGGGAAAGGGCCCGATATGTCGAGCCCCGGACCGAGAAGGGCGGAGAGAGGAATGGTTTGAAGGGCTTGAGCTGGCTGATGAAGCTTCTTTGAATGGGCCGACACGCTTCACACACGGTGACTAGTGTCATCGCATCTGGAGGCGGTGGGCGAGAAGAAACCTTGCGGAATGCCTTGCGGCAAGGGCCCTTGACAATGTGGGATCCACATATGCCTCCGTGTATCTCTGCCAACAGCTCCAGTCCTTCCTCTCGACGGATACACTTCAATTTCACACTGTTCGGCCTCTTTCTGTACAGGACATCATCGACGAACTGGTACATGGTAGAGCGACAGGCTACTTTCTCCGCTTCTTCCTGCTCCTCAGGAAGTTCCCCTGTTTGGAGGAATCGGACGGTATGCTGTGCCCACGTCGGAGCCTAGGGCTCGACGGCGAGGACTAAAGGCATTTCCTCCGCTACAGGAGCGGCTATCTGGACGGAAAGAGCTGGACGCTCCGCCGGAGCCAGTCGTCCCGTGGCGGGCTCAGTATCCTCGGCAACATCCTTGCCGGCGGCTCCGGGGAGCTTCGGCGGGAAAAGTACTTGCCGGGCCCTGATTTCCTCCTCTTATTCTGCTCGTTGATGGATCAGCGGATGGCTGAGTTATTTGAAGCACAAAGGTACCTGGTTCCACAGGTAGCTTGAGGCAGCAGCGTTTTGACAGTGTCGGCGATATCATTCTCCGCTCGGGAGGCGTGTTCTTTGTATACCGTCAAGCGCTCTTCCAGCTTTCTCACTTCATCGGCGTAGGCCTTCATCAATGGGCTCTGGTAATACTTGTTGACTTGCTTGACGACAAGCTGCGAGTCCCCCCTGACGATGAGTTTCTTGATTCCGAGGTCCGCCGCGATCCTAAGACCGGCAAGCAGCCCTTCGTACTCTGCCGTATTGTTTGTTGACACCTCCACGGGAAGTGCATCGGATCACGTGCTTGAGGTGCTCTCCGGTGGGCGCGACAAGCGATCGCCAGCCCGGCGCCTGTAAGGAGAAAGCTCCATCAAAGTACATGATCCAATCACAACTTGCCTCCTTGCTGGGGAGAGCAGTCTCTTGGACTTCTTCGTCAGGCGTTGCAGTCCATTATGCAATGAACTCCGCTAGGACTCGGCTCTGAATCGTGAAGTACTTTCAAACTTGAGGCCAAAGCTGGACAGCTCCAGTGCCCATTCCACAATTCTTCCCGTTGCATCCGGATTGTGTAATATCCGTTGCAGAGGGAAGCGAGTGACGACAGTGATCTCGTGCGCATGGAAGTAGTGACGCAGCTTCCTCAATGCCATAAGGAGGACGAAGAGCAGTTTCTGCACACCGGAGTACCTTGATCTAGCCCCCTGCAAGAGGGAACTAACAAAGTAGACCGGGTGCTGCATCATTTTCTTCTTTGGCGGCGCTTCAACTGGCTGTGTCGTCTCTGCATTGGTGGTGTCGGGCTCTGCCGCTGCCATTACCTCCTCGTCAACCTCCCTCTGCGCTACTAGTGCGGCGTTGACCACCTGGTCCGTTGCCGCCAGGTATAGCAGCAATGGCTCCTATGGCCCAGGCGCAACTAGTATTGGCGCGGAGGAGAGGTACTTCTTCAAACCTTGCAATGCTGTTTCGGCTTCTGGCGTCCACTCCATCGGGCCCGCCTTTTTCAGGATCTTGAAAAAAGGAAGGGCGCGCTCGGCAGACATGGAAATGAACCTGCCCATGGCGGCGATGCAACCAGCAAGCCGACGCACATCCTTGATCCGCTTGGGTGCTTCAATATGCTCTATAGCTTTGATTTTGTCCGGATTGGCCTCTATCCCACGTTGTGACACCAAGAACCCGAGAAGCTTGCCGAACGGGACGCCGAAGACGCACTTCTCAGGGTTCAGCTTGAGATTGATCTTGCGCAGGTTTGCGAATGTTTCCTCCAAATCTGGTATGAGGGTTGCCTTGTCCTTGGTTTTGACCACTATGTCATCCATATAAGCCTCCATATCTATAATACCTAAATAGTTCATCCCCACTATAGTATTTCTCTTGACATGCAGCCTATCCACATCAGCAACACTGCCACATCATTGTTGTTGGGGAACGTAGCAGAAATTCAAAATTTTCTACGCATCACCAAGATCAATCTATGAAGATTCTAGCAACGAGGGAAGGAGAGTGCATCTACATACCCTTGTAGATCGCTAAGCGGAAGCGTTCAAGTGAAGCAGGGTTGATGGAGTCGTACTCGTCGTGATTCAAATCACCGATGATCCTAGTGCGAGCAGACGGCACCTCCGCGTTCAACACACGTACAGCCCGGTGGCGTCTCCCGCCTTGATCCAGCAAGGAGAGAGGGAGAGGTTGAGAAGACTCCATCCAGCAGCAGCACAACGACATGGTGGTGATGGAGGGCGTGGCATTCCCAGAGGCTTCGCCAAGCACCAAGGGAGAGGAGGAAGAGGAGAGGGGGCTGCACCAAGAGGAGATCAAAATCGCGTGTTATGGGCAGCCCCTAGGCCTCATATATGGGGAAGGGGTGGAGGTGCGCCCCTCTGGGGTTCCCACCCCTAGAGGCGGCAGCCCTAGATGGGTTCAAGGGGGCGGCCAAGAGGGGGGAGAGGAGGCGCCCACTAGATGGGCCTTAGGGCCCATCGCCCTAGGGTTTGCCCCTCCCACTTCCCCTTGCCTTGGACCCCTTGTGGGCGCACCAGCCCCTTGGGGCTGGTTGCCTCCCACACTTGGCCCACGTAACCTTCTCAGGGCAGGTGGCCCCACTTGGTGGACCCGGGACCCTCCGGTGGTCCATACATTACCGATATCGCCCAAACTTTTCCGGTGACCAAAACAGGACTTCCCATATATAAATCTTTACCTCCGGACCATTCCGAACTCCTCGTGACGTCCGGGATCTCATCCGGGACTCGAACAACATTCGGTAACCACATACAAACTTCCTTTATAACCCTAGCGTCATCGAACCTTAAGTGTGTAGACCCTACGGGTTCGGAGACATGTAGACATGACCGAGGCGTTCTCCGGTCAATAACCAACAGCGGGATCTGGATACCCATGTTGGCTCCCACATGTTCCACGATGATCTCATCGGATGAACCACGATGTCAAGGACTCAATCGATCCGTATACAATTCCCTTTGTCTAGCGGTATTGTACTTGCCGAGATTCGATCGTCGGTATCCCGATACCTTGTTCAATCTCGTTACGGCAAGTCTCTTTACTCGTTCCGTAACACATCATCCGTGATCAACCCCTTGGTCACATTGTGCACATATGATGATGTCCTACCGAGTGGGCAGAGATACCTCTCCGTCAACGGAGTGACAAATCGATCTCGATTCGTGCCAACCCAGAGACACTTTCGGAGATACCTGTAATGCACCTTTATAGCCACCCGATTACGTTGTGACGTTTGGTACACCAAAGCATTCCTACGGTATCCGGAGTTGCACAATCTCATGGTCTAAGGAAATGATACTTGACATTAGAAAAGCTTTAGCATACGAACTACGATCTTTGTGCTAGGCTTAGGATTGGGTCTTGTCCATCACATCATTCTCCTAATGATGTGATCCGTTATCAACGACATCCAATGTCCATGGTCAGGAAACCATAACCATCTATTGATCAACGAGCTAGTCAACTAGAGGCTCACTAGGGACATGGTGTTGTCTATGTATCCACACATGTATCTGAGTTTCCTTTCAATACAATTATAGCATGGATAATAAACGATTATCATGAACAAGGAAATATAATAATAACTAATTTATTATTGCCTCTAGGGCATATTTCCAACAGTCTCCCACTTGCACTAGAGTCAATAATCTAGTTCACATCGCCATGTGATCAACATTGATAGGTCACATCGCCATGTGACCAACATCCAAAGAGTTTACTAGTGTCTGTAAACTAGTTCACATCATCATGTGATTAAGACTCAATGAGTTCTGAGGTTTGATCATGTTTTGCTTGTGAGAGAGGTTTTAGTCAACGGGTTTTAGTCATCGGGTCTGAACCTTTCAGATCCGTGTGTGCTTTGCAAATCTTTAAGTCATATTGTAAATGTTGCTTCTACGCTCCACTTGGAACTGTTCCAAATGGTTGCTCCACTATACGTATCCGTTTTGCTACTCAGAGTCATTCGGATAGGTGTTAAAGCTTGCATCGACGTAACACTTTACATCGAACTCTTTATCACCTCCATAATCGAGAAACATGTCCTTATTTACTCCAAGGACAATTTTGACCGCTGTCCAATGATCTATTCCTGGATCATTCTTGTACCCCTTGACTGACTCACGGCATGGCACACTTCGGGTGCGGTACACAGCATAGCATACTATAGGGCCTACGTCTGAATCATAGGGGACGACATTCGTCCTTTCTCTCTTTTCTGCCATGGTCGAGCTTTAAGTCTTAACTTCATACCTTACATCTCAGGCAAGAACTCCTTCTTTGACTGATCCATCTTGAACACCTTCAAGATCATGTCAAGGTATATGCTCATTTGAAAGTACCATTAAGCGGTTTTTGACCTATCTTCATAGATCTTGATGCTCAATGTTCAAGTAGCTTAATCCAGGTTTTCCATTGAAAAACACTTTTCAAATAATCCTATATGCTTTCCAGAAAATTCTACATCATTTCTGATCATCAATATGTCAATAACATATACTCATCAGAAATTCTATAGTGCTCCCACTCACTTCTTTGGAAATACAAGTTTCTCATAAACTTTGTATACACCCAAAATCTTTGATCATCTCATCAAAGCACATTCCAACTCGAGATGCTTATTCCGGTCCTTAGAAAGGATCATTTGGAGCCAGCATACCTTTTAGCATCCTTAGGATCGACAAAACTTTTCTGATTGTATCACATACAACCTTTCCTTCTGGCGGTAAGGAAACTCATTTTGACATCCATCGCCAGATTTCATAAATGCAGCTTATGCTAACATGATTCCGACGGACTTAAGCATCGCTACGGATGAGAAAAACTCATCGTAGTCAACTCCTTGAACTTGTGAAAAACTCTTCTCCACAAGTCGAGCTTCATAGAAGGTGACATTACCGTCCACGTCCGTCTTCTTCTTTAAAGATCCATTTATTGCAATGGCTTGTCAATCATCGGGCAAGTCCACCAAAGTCCATGCTTTGTTATGATACATGGATCCTATCTCGGATTTCATGGCTTCTAACCATTTGTCGGAATTTGGGCTCACCATCGCTTCCCCATAGCTCGTAGGTTTATCAAGGCAGGATCACCGTACCACTCTGAAGCGATCTGGCGTCCTTGTAGATCCCTCACGAGGTTCGGTAGTGACTTGATCCGATGCTTCATGATCACTATCATAAGCTTCCACTTCAATTGGTGTAGGTGCCACGGGAAAAACTTCCTGTGCCCTGCTACACACTAGTTGAAGTGATGGTTCAATAACCTCATCAAGTCTCCACCATCCTCCCACTCAACTTTCCGAGACAAACTTTTCCTCGAGAAAGGACCCGATTCAAGAAACAATCCCTATTGCTTTCGGATCTGAATTAGGAGGTATACCCAACTGTTTTGGGTGTCCTATGAAGATGCATTTTGTCCGCTTTGGGTTCGAGCTTATCAACCTGAAACTTTTCCACATAAGCATCGCAGCCCCAAACTTTTAAGAAAGCGACAACTTAGGTTTCTCCAAGCGGTGTCGTCTCAAGCGGAATTACGTGGTGCCCTATTTAAGTGAGTGTGGTTGTCTCTAATGCCTAACCCATGAGCGATAGTGGTAATTCGATAAGAGACATCATAGTACGCACCATATCTTATAGGGTGCAACTATGATGTTCGGACACACCATCACACTATGGTGTTCCAGGCGGTATTAATTGTGAAACAATTTGCACAATGTCTTAATTGTGTGCCAAAAACTCGTAACTCAGATATTCATCTCTATGATCATATCATAGACATTCTATCTTCTTGTCACGATGATCTTTAACTTCACTCTGAAATTACTTGAACCATTCAATAATTCAGACTTGTGTTTCATCAAGTAAATATACTCAACATCTACTCAAATCATCTATGAAGTAAGGACATAACGATATTCACTGCATGCTTCAGCGCTCATTGGACTGCACACACCAAAATGTGTTACTTCCAACAAGTTGCTATCTTGTTCCATCTTACTGAAACCGAGGCTTTTCAGTCATCTTGTCCATGTGGTATGTTTTGCATATCTCAAGTGATTCAAAATCAAGTGAGTCTAAATGATCCATCTGCATGGAGTTTCTTCATGCATATACACCAGTAGACATGGTTTGCATGTCTCAAACTTTTAAAAAACGAGTGAGTCCAAAGATCCATCAACATGGAGCTTCTTCATGCGTTTTATGACTTACATGGCAGTGCCACAAGTAAGTGGTACTATCATTACTATCTTATATCTTTTGGCATGAAAATGTGTATCACTACGATCGAGATTCAATAAACCATTCCTTTAGGTGCAAGACCATTGAAGGTATTATTCAAATAAATAGAGTAACCATTATTCTCCTTAAATGAATAACCGTATTGCGATAGACATAATCCAATCATGTCTATGCTCAGCGCAAACACCAAATAACAATTATTTAGGTTTAACATCAATCTCGATGGTAGAGGGAGCGTCGATGCTTGATCACATCAACCTTGGAAACACTTCCAACACATATCGTCAGCTCACCTTTAGCTAGTCTCCGTTTATTCCGTAGCTTTTATTTCGAGTTACTAACACTTAGCAACCGAACCGGTATCTAATACCCTGGTGCTACTAGGAGTACTAGTAAAGTACACATTAACATAATGTATATCAAATATACTTCTATCGACCTTGCCAGCCTTCTCATCTACCAAGTATCTAGGGTGGTTCCGCTCGGTGGCTGTTCCCTTATTACGAAGCACTTAGTCTCGGGTTTGGGTTCAACCTTGGGTTTCTTCTTTGGGCAACAACTGATTTGCCGTTTCATGAAGTGTCCCTTCTTGCCCTTGCCCTTCTTGAAACTAGTGGTTTCACCAACCATCAACAATTGATGCTCCTTCTTGATTTCTACATTCGCGATGTCGAACATCGTGAATACCTCAAGGATCATCATATCTATCCACGATATGTTATAGTTCATCACGAAGCTCTAGCAGCTTGGTGGCAATGACTTTGGAGAAACATCACTATCTCATCTAGAAGATCAACTCCACTTGATTCAAGTGATTGTTGCACTCGAGACAATCTGAGCACAAGCTCAACTATTGAGCTTTTCTCCCTTAGTTTGCAGGCTAAGAAAATCGTCGGAGGTCTCATACCTCTTGGCGTGAGCACGAGCCTGAAATCCTAATTTCAGCCCTTGAAACATCTCATATGTTCGCGACATTTCAAAACGTCTTTCATGCCTTAACTCTAAACCGTTTAAGCGAACTATCACGTAGTTATCAAAAGCGTGTATGTCGATGTTCGCAACATCCACAAACAGCGTTTGGGGTTCAGCACACGGCGGTGCATTAAGGACATAAGCTTTCTACTGTCCGCATAATCGCTATTGTCAACTTTCAACTATATTTTCTCTAGGAACATATCTAAACAGTGGAACTAAAGCGCGAGCTCACGACATAATTTGCAAAAGGTCTTTTGACTATGTTCAGGATAATTAAGTTCATCTCATGAACTCCCACTCAGATAGACATCCCTCTGGTCATCTAAGTGATTACATGATCCGAGTCAACTAAGCCGTGTCCGATCATCACGTGAGACGGACTAGTCGACTCGGTGAACATCTTCATGTTGATCGTATCTACTATCGACTCATGCTCGACCTTCGGTCTCTGTGTTCCCGAGGCCATGTCTGTACATGCTAGGCTCGTCAAGTTAACCCCAAGTGTTTTTGCTGTGTAAATCTGTCTTACACCCGTTGTATGTGAACGTAAGAATCCATCACACCCGATCATCACGTGGTGCTTAGAAGCGACGAACTGTAGCAACGGTGCACAGTCAGGGGAGAACACTTCTTGAAATTGGTGTAAGGGATCATCTTATTTACTACCGTCGATCTAAGCAAACAAGATGCATAAACATAATAAACATCACATGCAATTATATAGTAGTGACATGATATGGCCAATATCATATAGCTCCATTGATCTCCATCTTCGGGGCTCCATGATCATCATCGTCACCGGCATGACACCATGATCTCCATCATCATGATCTCCATCATCATGATCTCCATCATCGTGTCTTCATGAAGTTGTCTCGCCAACTATTACTTCTACTATTATGGCTACCGGTTAGCAATAAAGTAAAGTAATTACATGGCGTTGTTTAATGACACGCAGGTCATACAATAAATAAAGACAACTCCTATGGCTCCTGCCGGTTGTCATACTCATCGACATGCAAGTCGTGAATCCTATTACAAGAACATGATCAATCTCATACATCACATATCATTCATCACATTCTTCTTGGCCATATCACATCACATAGCATACCCTGCAAAAACAAGTTAGGCGTCCTCTAATTGTTGTTTGCATGTTTCTGTGGCTGCTATGGGTTTCTAGCAAACGTTTCTTACCACATAAAACCACAACGTGATATGTCAATTGCTATTTACCCTTCATAAGGACCCTTTTCATCGAATCCGTTCGACTAAAGTGGGAGAGGCGGCACCCGCTAGCCACCTTATGCACCAAGTTCATGTCGATCGGTGGAACCTGTCTCACGAAGAAATGCGTGTAAGGTCGGTCCGGGCGCTTCATCCCACAATACCGTCGAAACAAGATTGGACTAGTAACGGTAAGCATATTGAACATCATCAACGCCCACAACTACTTTGTGTTCTACTCGTGCAAAGAATCTACGCAATAGACCTAGCTCATGATGCCCTTTGTTGGGGAGCGTAGCAGAAATTCAAAATTTTCTCGCATCACCAAGATCAATCTATGAAGATTCTAGCAACGAGGGAAGGAGAGTGCATCTACATGCCCTTGTAGATCGCTAAGCGAGCGTTCAAGTGAGCAGGGTTGATGGAGTCGTGCTCGTCGTGATTCAAATCACCGATGATCCTAGTGCGAACGGACGGCACCTCCGCGTTCAACACACGTACAGCCGGTGGCGTCTCCCACGCCTTGATCCAGCAAGGAGAGAGGAGAGGTTGAGAAGACTCCATCCAGCAGCAGCACAACGGCATGGTGGTGATGGAGGGCGTGGCAATCCCAGAGGCTTCGCCAAGCACCAAGGGAGAGGAGGAAGAGGAGGCGGGGCTGCACCAAGAGGAGATCAAAATCGCGTGTTATGGGTAGCCCCTAGGCCTCATATATATAGGGAAGGGGTGGAGGTGCGCCCCTCTAGGGTTCCCACCCAGAGAGGCGGCAGCCCTAGATGGGTTCAAGGGGGCGGCCAAGAGGGAGGGAGAGGAGGCGCCCACTAGATGGGCCTTAGGGCCCATCTGCCTAGGGTTTGCCCCTCCCACTTCCCTTGCGCTTGGGCCCCTTGTGGGCGCACCAGCCCCTTGGGGCTGGTTCCCTCCCACACTTGGCCCACGCAACCTTCTCGGGGCAGGTGGCCCCACTTGGTGACCCAGGACCCTCCCGTGGTCCCAGACATTACCGATATCGCATGAAACTTTTCCGGTGACCAAAACAGGACTTCCCATATATAAATCTTTACCTCCGGACCATTCCGGAACTCCTCGTGACGTCCGGGATCTCATCCGGGACTCCGAACAACATTCGGTAACCACATACAAACTTCCTTTATAACCCTAGCGTCATCGAACCTTAAGTGTGTAGACCCTACGGGTTCGGGAGACATGTAGACATGACCGAGACGTTCTCCGGTCAATAACCAACAGCGGGATCTGGATACCCATGTTGGCTCCCACATGTTCCACGATGATCTCATCGGATGAACCATGATGTCAAGGACTCAATCGATCCTGTATACAATTCCCTTTGTCTAGCGGTATTGTACTTGCCCGAGATTCGATCGTCGGTATCCCGATACCTTGTTCAATCTCGTTTCCGGCAAGTCTCTTTACTCGTTCCGTAACACATCATCCGTGATCAACCCCTTGGTCACATTGTGCACATTATGATGATGTCCTACCGAGTGGGCCTAGAGATACCTCTCCATCAACCGGAGTGACAAATCCAGTCTCGATTCGTGCCAACCCAATGACACTTTCGGAGATACCTGTAATGCACCTTTATAGCCACCCAGTTACGTTGTGGACGTTTGGTACACCAAAGCATTCCTACGGTATCCGGAGTTGCACAATCTCATGGTCTAAGGAAATGATACTTGACATTAGAAAAGCTTTAGCATACGAACTACGATCTTTGTGCTAGGCTTAGGATTGGGTCTTGTCCATCACATCATTCTCCTAATGATGTGATCCCGTTATCAACGACATCCAATGTCCATGGTCAGGAAACAATAACCATCTATTGATCAACGAGCTAGTCAACTAGAGGCTCACTAGGGACATGGTGTTGTCTATGTATCCACACATGTATCTGAGTTTCCTTTCAATACAATTATAGCATGGATAATAAACGATTATCATGAACAAGGAAATATAATAATAACTAATTTATTATTGCCTCTAGGGCATATTTCCAACAATTGTTCCATTACTCATTTACCGGTGGGACCCACAACAGGTTAATCCACGTCATTGACCCGTTAGTCCGTTAAGAGAGACCGACCAGAGCCTGACCAAGATTACAGAACGTCGCGTCTCCCCACACCCTCGATTTAGTCGAACCCCATCAATGCCGTCAACACCACAGAAATTTATACACAACAATATTCCCCTCTGTATAGGCCGGCGCGGCGGCTGGGATCCCATCTCACGCATCTCCCGCAGTGTCCCCGTCGACAGCGCGCCAGTCCGCTGCATACACAGCAGTACGACGAGGCCGACGGCAAGGTCCCGTCGCCGTCAACGTCGCCGCAGATCCAGGCTATGGACGCGCCGAAAGTCAAGAGGCTCAAGGACATGTCCTACGTCATGCTCGAGAAGGTCAGCAGCTTCAATCCAGCTATGTACGTACATAGCTAATCCAATCATCCAAGCGCAACTCCACGGCTCCACTACATGTAGCTGCTTGATTGATTAATTAGTAGGCACTGCAGCACCACACGAGAAGTAAAAGGATCTGGGATTTGCCTCTCTTTTGTTTTGCAGGTACTGTGCAGAGAAGTCGCCGGCGGTGCCATCAGCCCGTCATCGCTCATGTGGAAGGTGGGAGGACCCTCTGTTTATAAGCTGGGAATCCAGATTTAGAGTTTTTTCTTTGCGTGCGTGGTTTCAAAATTATGAAAGTGAACCCTTGCATCCTATCCCGATCGGTGGCTCTGGCGATTGGTGTCTATTCTGTGTTTGGTAGTAATCACCCAACATCAAATTGGTCGTCACACCCCAACTCACCATTGGACTTTGGTCATCAGGATGTTAGTCCTCTATTGACTATTTTATCTGGATGGATGGATGTTCCGCCCAAGATTTACGACGCTGCTGGTGAATATGAAGTGTTTCCTCGCTTCTCTGCTGCTTCTATCTGTCACAAGTTACAGATTCAAGGTATGCATCGCCGGACCTAGATCAAAGATCCGGTCATCTGTAATCAGAGGGATCTTTTTTCTACACGACAACACTTCTATTTTTGACAAGGTTTGATATTGATACGAGATGGTCATTTTCCCTAATTTTCTTGAGACTTGTGGATCTGCTATGTTTATTTTATTACATAATGTCTCTTTGCTTTGTGAAATATTGAAATGCATCATCGTTGACCATGTAGTGTCATTTTTTGTCCATCGTTACGATTATGAAATCTCGCCTTAGAATTGGAAGTTGATGATTTGTACAGAAGGATTCCAATACCTGGACTACAATCATCACAAGATTATTTCTAGAGGACCAAAGAAGGTTGAATATAAATCCTTAATGGACTTCACGTACTTAATGTTGCCCAGCATATGACCTTTATTATGTTGCTGCTACAGTATGCACACATATTGGAAGTGGTTCTTCATGTCTTGAAACAAATTACAAAAAAAAGTATGAGGAGCTGAGGATGTGATAAATCATTTTGCTCTTTTCTAGAGAAAAGTAGATATAGAATATATCATCAGCAACACGTGTTACCTATGGTATGTACTCACTTCAAGTTCCCATTTTATTATATATTTTTATAGTTGCCACTCATCTCCTTTCACTAAGTTGTGCTGGGTCTTATATCTACGTGTGTTCTGTTGCTTATGTATTTTGGTTATGAATCCAAATAAATTAATCCATGCTGATTATTTTTGTCCTCAAGTGTTCTGCATTTGTGTACGTTGAACTACTAACTGATTTCATCTAGGTGTAAGCTATCTGCATTTATATTGATTCTAAGTCGACAATGATTATATTGCTTCATACATCATAATAAGATGGATATGCACTTCTCCGCCTTGCTCGTGGGTCATAAGTAAATGTTTATCTAACTTTTCTATTGTCTTTTGTGTTGTAGGGATAATATCATGAAGTTTATTCAGGAGATTAGAGAATATATTCATCTTATTCTTCATAGTACGTGTATCAGTGGACGGGTAATCTTCCATTATGGTCTCCATATTATTTGACCTTTGTCGTGGAGAAAGTATGTTTCATATGAAGAAAACATGTAACAGTAGACAAGAATACTAGGAGGTTCACCACTAGGACATGACATTGACACGTTGCTTCAATGTTAGTACAATCTCTAGCTGCATTTGATGAACTTTCCAAAGACATGATATTATTTTAGGGAAGCATATTTGCTCCAACACAATGATAGAGACGACTCATTTGCTAATCAGGTAGTGTTATGTTTTCCAAGTGAATATTGTTGGGATAAACTTCTGTGGTATACGCACCAATTCAAGGATCATAAGGACATTGATCAAGATAGATGGGAAGTTAATTTTTGTTGCAAATGCTATTTGTGTTCATGATAGTCCAATATCTATAAAAAAGAATTCATCACGTTTGAGATCTTAAACCACAAAATTGCCATTCTTTATTTTAATTTCCTTAATGTATCTTATCAATTGTCATGTGTAATTTATTTTTGTTGCAAATGAATTCCATCTAACATGATAATTTGGATCTTGGTGCTTATCTATGTATATCATCATGCTATTTTCAGCCTATCGCCTTGAGATAAATGTTTGGAACTCGCTCAAAGGATAGAAAAGGATGGGTTTTCTTTTGCTCCAATGATCATAATTGGTTGTGTTCCTATTTTGATATTGGAGCCCCATCACTCAAATGTAGCTACTACAATGGCTAATATTTGAATTCAATTTTCATTCCTTTTGCAGATCTAAGTATGAAAAGTATAGATATGCAGTTTGATTTATAACAAGAGTCCCACATAGTGCATGATAAAAGTCTCAAAATGGCAATTTGTACATACTGGTCATAGTATTTTCATTTCGAAATCCCTGCACTTTATGTGTGTATATCATTAAAATATATGTATCTGATATGAGATTACGTATGTCACATGACTATAATTAGTAAAAAAATAGCTTGCATAATTCACAATTTGCAATTTTTATAAAATATACCCAGTATTGTGTTCATTGCAAAATTTTCATCTTAATATCATATATCTAATATGCAAGTAAAGTTATTCAAATTATTTATTATCATGTGAATAAGACAAACAATTTCTGCAACAATGCGCGGGGGTATCATCTAGTTTCTATGGAGCTGGGGTTCAAAACCAATCTGGACCGCCCTTGCAAACATCGAACCAGCACTCTTCAACCCGAAAGGCATCCGCATGAAACAATACGTACCACATGGGGTGATGAATGCTGTTTTCTCTTCGTCTTCTCTTGTCATGAAGATCTGGTGGTAGCCGGAGTAGGCGTCGAGGAATGACAGCAGATCACACCCAGCCGTGGAGTCAACAATCTGGTCGATGCGCGGCAACAGGAAGGGGTCTTTAGGGCAAGCCTTATTGATATCTGTGTAATCAATACACAGTTTCCAATTCCCATTTGCCTTGCGCACCACGACCGGATTGGCCAACCACGTTGGATGGAGCACTCCTCTTACCAAACCCACTGCTTCCAGTTTCCGGATCTCTTCTGTGATGAACTCTTGTCGTTCCAAAGCTTGCTTTCTGACCTTCTGCTTGACGGGCCGCGCATGAGGGCAGACAGCAAGGTGGTGCTCAATCACCTACCTGGGAACACCAGGGATGTTGGGAGCCTGCCATGCAAACACATCGACATTCGCTCGCAGGAAGGTGACGAGCACGTCTTCCTATTTGTCGTCAAGGGTGGAGCTTACAGTAAAAGCTCCTCCCGTGCCGTCCTCATTGACAGAAACCTTCTTGGTTCCCGGCGGTATGGCCCTGGGCTTCTTGTTTCCGCCGGTGGACCTCTCTGGCACGTCCTCGACGGCAGCACTACACTCCGAAGAGGTGCGCTTGCCGAAGTGGGTGTCTGAGGCCTCACCGGTCTTCTTCTTCCCTCCCGGGGTCCTAGCGGCAGGAGCAAGTGCCCTAGCAGCGGCAGCTGCTGCAACTGCTTGCTGGTATAGTTGGTCAGCGCAAATCAACGCATCTTTCTTGTTGGAGGGGATGGTGATGATCGTCACAGGTCCTGGCATCTTCAGGGTGTTGTAGGCGTAGTGTGACGCCGCCATGAACTTGGCCAGCGCTGGGCGGCCAAGGATCCCGTTGTAGGGCAAGGGGATCTTGGCAACATCGAACACGATCCTCTCCGTCCTGAAATTCAGGTCACTTCCAAAAGTCATGGGCAACATGATCTTTCCCTTGGGTTGGCTTCTTCCCGGGTTGACCCCCTGAAACGTGCCCGTCTCTTCGAGGTCTCCATCAGGAATCTACAGTTTCTCAACCACGGCAGGCGAGATCAAGTTCAGACCGGCCCCGCCATCGACTAGCATCTTCGTCACCTTGAGGTTGCATATTGTTGGTGAAACCAACAATGGCAAGCACCCGACCGCAGTAGTGCAATCAGGGTGGTCCTCGGTGTAAAAAATGATAGGTGTGCTGGACCACTTTAGTGACCTTTGGGCATCAAACGACGGCTCTGCCGCTGTAATCTCTCGCGCCCACTGTTTAAGCCGGAGGTGAGAAGTATGCAGCGAGGCGGCGCCGTCGACGCACATGGCCTCTCTAGCTTTCTAAAACTCTTGGTCGCGAATTAAATGCGTCCTCTTCGTGATCGTCGTCTTCGGCTTTACATCACGGCCCCGGGCGGGCCTCTCCTGTTGCTTATCCTTGCCGCGACGGCCCGCCTGGTCGTCACGCTTCTTGTCGGACCCCTCAGCACCGTCTAGGCCCTTCTCCTTGTCCCGCCTCTCATACTTAGCCCTCTGCTTCTCAGCGAGGAGCTCAACCTGTCGGCAGTCCTGGAGAGCATGGCCTTTGGTGCGATGGATCTTGCAGTATCGCTTGTCGTAGTTCCCTGGCTTCTCGGCAGCCGCCAAGGCCCGGCAGGCGACACATCCGGCAACCTCCTTGCCGGGGTCATCTCCCTTGGTTTTCTTGGTGGAGCCGGCGTCATCAGATCCCTAGACGGCAAGCACGGCTTTTCCTTTGCGCTTCCTGTTGCAGCGCCGACCTTTCTTCGCCGGGCCGGCAATATCCTCATCTGAGGAGTCGGTTTCCACGCCGGCATCTTCCCCGGGGTACTTCCTTCCCTCTTCAACTCGGGCACATTTGTCAGCAAGAACATAGAGTTCTGCTACATCTCTCACCTTGTTCATTACCAGCTCTTCGCGCATCTTGCGGTTACGCACGTTCTGATGGAACGCGCTGATGATGGCGGCAGGGTGAACATCAGGGATATTGTACTGTACCCGGCTGAACCTCTGAATATACTTGTGGAGACTCTCGCCTCCCTTCTGGGGAATGACGTGCAGGTCGCTTGCTTGGCCGTGGGCTTGGTGGCCTCCAGTAAAGGTGCCCACGAACTCATGGCACAAATCCGACCAGGAGGAAATAGAGTCTACCGGCAAGTGCATCAACCATGACATGGCGTTGGGTTTAAGAGCCAACGGAAAGTAATTCGCAAGCACCTTATCGTTGCGGGCTCCGGCAGCTTGCATCGCGATGGTGTAGACGCTGAGGAACTCGGACGGGTGGGTCTTGCCACTGTACTTTTCGCCCACGTCGGGTTTGAAGGTGCGGTGAGTGGGCCACTGGAACTGCCACAGGTCAAGGGTAAAAGCCGGACAGCCTACCTCGTAAGGTAGGCCTCCAGGGCTCCCCGGTGCCGAGTGGCTCACAGCAGGCCCTGCTCGCCTATCGGATTGGTGGCGCGCTCCGCGCCGGCGCTCGATAGTGGTTCGAGCGTCTTCATGTTCTCGTTCCTGAAGAACTTGGCGCTGGTCACAGTGGGCCCGCGGGTCGGATGATGCTACGGAGATCTCGTCGCCCGTAACGTCGCGACGGGCTGGCGTCCGCGGTACCGGGCGTGGAGGAGGACAGTGCACCATGGTTGCGGCGCCGCCGGCTCTCCTGCCACTGGTGCGTGGGACTCCGTCGGAGCATCGACCCGGGGGCTCCACTGGACTCGGTTCGTCTTTGTTGGCCACCGCAACAAGGCTTCGGATGGTGGCTCTCCATTCGTCGAGTTTCCCCGTAGTGGGAGGAAATCGAGGAGCAACTGCGCGCGCGCCAGGGCTTCTGGTGGTGTTGGTGGCAGCGAAACCTGCACGGATCGTGACGCGCTTCGACTTCTGACCATGTCAGAAGGAGCTCTATCACGACCCCGCGGTCGCATGCCATCTTCACCAGCGCCTCGGCGAGCGGGCATGTCTTCTAAATCCCGAGAGTGGCGCTCGGGGCTCTTTCCGCGGCGACGCCTGGGGTCTCGGCGTGATCACGCCGTTCATCGCGTCGCTTGAGAAAAGCGCGCCGTCGGCGCCGGCGGGAGTCTTGAAGCCCTCGCGTCGCTGCGGCGGGTGGCAGCGATCTTGAAGGCCCGCGCCACCAGCGGAGGCCTGGCTCCGTCTTTGGATTTGGCGGCGTGCGCCCGTTACAGCGACGAACATCGCCGCCTCCCAAGCTTCGGCTGCTGGGACGGTGTTGGTGTTCGCGAACAGCGACCCGGGTCCTCTCTGCGACCGGTCCGCTGCTCGCCCGCGTTGGGACGGGATGTCCGGCTTCCGACGGGCCAACCGCCACCGTCGTCTACTTCTTGGGTGCCATGACAATGAAGAAGCGTCGAACTAACTGCTAGAGCTGATTCTCACAACTGCGCCCCCTACCTGGCGCGCCAAAGATGTCGGTGCGGGGACGACACCTATGGGATCACAAGAATCCCTACTACGGTTGCGGGGCGCTGGGTCGTGAGAAGAGCGGATCAAACAGATAGCACGCGGTATCTTTATCCAGGTTCGGCCGCGAGGATCGTAAAACCCTACTCCTGCTTTGGTGGCTTGTTTATCGTGTTCTTGAGCTAGCTATGGGCGTGAGGAGCTCAAAAAGCGAATCCTCCTCCTGGTCGCCTTGGGCCTCCTTTTGTAGGGAAAGGGTCGCCACAGTGGCACACAGGGGTGGAAAAATCTGATGATCGAGTTTATCCTCGCATTACATGACAAAGCGCCATTAATCGTCTTCCTTAGGTGTCCTTGCTTTATCGCGGACGGGGGAGAGCCCTTTCTCATCCGTCGCCGCTCCCTTTCGTGTCGACACGCGCCCTAGCCAGCGGTGCCCGTGGTGCCATGTAGGCAGGCAGGCAGCTGAGGTGGCGCAGCGGTGGGTCTCCATGAAGGCCCGCTCGCCGCCACGCAGGTGCCAGCCCAACTGGTTGGGTCGGTAGCTGCATGCGAACGTTGGTGGAGGTTTGACTGGCGTGGGCCTGATGGTGGCCCCACGGGTGTCCTTGGCAAGGGCCTTGCCGTAGCCCCGACAAGGGTCTTGCCGGGGCCCCGGCAAGGGTCTTGCCGTGGCGCCTGCTGTCATCCCCGGCAAGGCTCTTGCCGAGGGCCTTGTGGTTCTCCTTGGCTGGGATCTCGCCAAGGGTCTTCATCTTCTATAGTGTGTATCTGATCTTGAATGTCTTCACAAAGATCTGCATGCCACCACGGGGATGTCTCCCGAATCCTTGCCCCATGGGGGCAGTGGACTCAAGGGTGATTCGCTCCGTAGGTGTGGGCGAGCCGCCCGGCAAGGTCCCTGCGGGTTTGCTAAACCGCCCTTGGCAAGGATCTTGCGGGGAGTCCGCTTCGTCCCCTTTGCTCTCTTTGTGGTCTTGGTCTTGGCGTCGTTCTGCTCCTTTCGAGCTTCGGCCTTACCTTGGCTCACCTCCCTTGCCTTGCTCAGTGCGGTGGTGTCCGTGGCTCAGACTGCCCGTGCACAGTTATAGGGGTACAAAAAGTGTACCCCTCTTTTTGTACACCGACACGTAGAATCTCCGAAGTTTGGCCGCGTTCCATGGCTTCGGCTCGAGTCTTTTATCGGATGCGTTACGTAAGCGGTATGCTCCTCCGGTGAGAACTTTGTCAATGACGAAGGGACCTTCCCACATGGGTTTGAGCTTGTCCTTCTTCTTCTCCGGTAGGTGTAGAACGAGCTTGCCAATATTGTAAGTTTTGGCCCGCACTTCTCTGCTTTGATATCGTCGATCCTGTTGTTGATAGAATGCGGAGCGGGCTTTTGCGACGTCGTGCTCCTCCTCTAGGGCATCCAAGTTATCCTGCCGATCTAACTCGGCTTCCTTCTCTTCGTACATGCGTACACGTGGCGAATCATGTATTATGTCGCAGGGTAGTACTGCTTCCGCGCTGTACACCATAAAAAATGGTGTATATCCGGTGGTGCGATTCGGCGTGGTCCGCAGCCCCCAGAGTACGGGGTCGAGCTCCTCGACCCAGTGCGTATCCGACTCTGTCAAGGATCGCAATAGTCTGTGTTTGATGCCGCTTATGATGAGACCATTTGCCCGTTCGACCTGGCCGTTTGTTTGGGGATGGTAGACGGAAGCGTACTCGAGCTTAATGCCCATTTTGCCGCACCAAGTTTTCACTTCATCGGCTGTGAAATTGGAGCCATTATCAGTGGTGATGCTGTGGGGACGCCGTATCGGTGTACGGCCCCGGATATGAAGTCTATTACTGGTCCGGATTCGGCCGTTTTGACTGGTTTGGCTTCTATCCATTTGGTGAACTTGTCCACCATGACCAATAAGTATTTTTTCTTATGGTTTCCCTCTTTGAGAGTTCCGACCATATCCAGCCCCAGACCGCGAAGGGCCAAGTTATGGGGATTGTATGTAAAGCGGTAGGGGGCATATGACTCTGATTGGCAAAGAACTAGCAACCGACGCAGTATTGGACAAGGTCCTGTGCGTCTGCTCGGGCCGTTGGCCAATAGAAGCCTGTTCGGAAGGCCTTGCTGACTAGTGCTCGAGCCGCGGTGTGGTGCCTGCCCAGTCCGGCATGGATTTCAGCCAGGAGCTGCCACCCTTCCTCTTCGGAGATGCACCTTTGGAGCACTCCGGTCGCACTTTTCTTATAGAGTTCCCCTTCATGGACTTTGTAAGCTTTAGAACGCCGGACGATGCAGCGTGCTTCATTTTGGTCTTCGGGGAGCTCCTGCCTATTTAGGTAGGCCAAGAAAGGCTCAGTCCACGGGGTGATTACAGCCATGATTTCATGGGCCGAAGATGTTATTTCGGTGGTAGAGCCTCCGATTATGTCTAATGGTTCAGCATCTGGGGGTGTGTTCAGATCCGTGCTAATATTGCCGGACTCACCTTCCCATACTATGGATGGCTTGAACAACCTTTCCAGGAATATGTTAGGTGGGACGGGGTCGCGTTTAGCGCTGATGCGGGCGAGGACGTTCGCTGCTTGATTGTTTTCTCGAGCCACATGGTGGAATTCGAGCCCCTCGTACCGAGCTGACATTTTGAGGACGACATTACGGTAGGCCGCCATTTTCGGAACCTTGGCATTAAAGTCTCCGTTTATTTGTGATATTGCGAGGTTCGAATCCCTGTGCACTTCTAGGCGTTGAATGCCCATAGAGACTGCCATCCGAAGACCGTGCAACAGAGCCTCATATTCAGCTGCATTGTTGGAGTCTGTGTATAATATTTGAAGGACGTACTGGACCGTGTCTCCGGTGCGAGACGTCAGTACTACACATGCTCCCAATCCGGCCAGCATTTTAGAGCCGTCGAAGTGCATGATCCAGTTGGAGTACGCGCCGTACTCTTTAGGGAGTTCGGCTTCTATCCATTCGGCGACAAAGTCAGCCAGTACTTGTGACTTAATGGCCCGCCGAGGTTTGTATGCAATGTTGAATGGAAGGAGCTCGATAGCCCATTTAGCAATCCGGCCCGTAGCGTCGCGGTTATTTATTATGTCATTGAGTGGTACTTCGGAGGCCACCGTAATTGAACACTCTTGAAAGTAGTGTCGCAGCTTCCGGGATGCCATGAAGACCGCGTATGCTATTTTTTGATAGTGTGGGTATCGGGATTTGCATGGGGTGAGGACTGTGGATACGTAATAAACCGGCTTCTGGAGCGGGAATTTGTATCCGTCGACCTCTCGTTCGACGACGAGCACTACACTTACAACTTGATGTGTTGCAGCTATGTATAGCAGCATAGGTTCGCCAATATTTGGTGCTGTTAGGACTGGATTATTGGCCAATAAGGTCTTTATTTCATCTAGTCCGGACGCGACTGCATCCGTCCACACGAAGTGTTCGGTGCGCCGGAGAAGGCGGTAAAGAGGTAATGCCTTTTCTCCTAACTTGGAGATAAAGCGGCTCAAAGCAGCCATGCATCCAGCCAGTTTTTGGATGTGCTTGAGGTCTGTTGGTATAGCCAACTGCGACAGAGCTCGGATTTTTGCCGGATTCGCTTCAATTCCTCTATTGGAAACAATGAAGCCCAGCAGTTTCCCAGAGGGCACGCCGAAAATGCATTTTTCCGGGTTTAGCTTGATGTCGTATGTCCGGAGGTTATCGAATGTAAGCCTCAAGTCATCTATTAGGGTTTCGACGTGTCTTGTTTTTATGACCACGTTGTCTACATATGCCTCCACTGTTTTGCCGATTTGCTTTTCCAGGCATGTTTGAATCATGCGTTGATAGGTTGCACCGGCGTTCTTAAGCCCGAAAGGCATAGTGTTGAAGCAAAAAGGGCCATATGGCATTATGAAAGCTGTTGCAGCTTGGTCAGACTCTGCCATCTTTATTTGATGGTATCCAGAGTATGCGTCGAGGAAACACAGCGAGTCGTGTCCTGTTGTGGCATCGATGATTTGATTGATGCGAGGGAGGGGAAAGGGATCCTTGGGGCAAGCCTTGTTGAGGTCTTTAAAGTCGACACATAGGCGCCAGGATTTGTCCTTCTTTGGTACCATTACTAGATTTGCCAGCCAATCCGGATGCTTGATATCTCTGATGAATCCGGCCTCGAGTAGTTTGGCTAGCTCTTCCCCCATGGCTTGCCGTTTGGGCTCTGAAAACCGCCTTAGAGTCTGCTTGACCGGTTTGTATCCTTTTAGTATATTGAGGCTGTGTTCGGCCAATCTGCGTGGGATGCCCGGCATGTCCGATGGGTGCCAGGCGAAAATGTCCCAATTCTCGCGAAGAAGTCTCGCGGTCTGGCGTCCATTCTGGGCTCAAGCGTGTCCCGATGGAAGCTGTCTTCGTGGGGTCATTGGATGGACTTGGAATTTGACTATCTCGTCAGCGGGTTTAAATGAGGTGGACTTGGGTCGCTTGTCGAGTATCACGTCGTCCCTGTCCATGGTGGCCCGCAGCGTTGTTAATTCTTCGGCTGCTAGGGCTTCGGATAATGCTTCCAGGGCTAGTGATGCGGTTTTGTTTTCGGCGCGAAGTGCGACATCCGGATCACTAGCTAGAGTGATGATTCCAGTGGGCCCGGGCATTTTAAGCTTCATGTACCCGTAATGGGGTATAGCTTGAAAGCTTGTAAACGCGTCCCGCCCTAGAAGGGCGTGGTATCCGCTGCTAAAAGGAGCCATTTGGAATGTGACTTCTTCAGGCCTGTAATTCTCCGGGGTGCCGAATACCACATCGAGTGTGATTTTTCCCGCACACCGTGCTTCCCGACTAGGGATAATTCCCCTGAAGGTTGTGCTGCTTTGTTCAATGCGACTTTTACCAATTTCCATCTTGTTGAGTGTTTCTTCATAGATCAAGTTTAATCCGCTTCCGCCGTCCATGAGTACTTTAGTGAGCCGAAAGCCGTCCACGATTGGGCTAAGGACCAAAGCGGCTGGTGCCCGGACAGTCTGGAATCGAGGTTCATCACTGGCATTGAAAGTTATAGCAGTGTCGTTCCAGGGGTTTATTTTTGCCACATGGTAAATTTCGGCGGAGCTTCGATGAGCTCGCTTGCACCTATTGTTTGAGGCAAAAGTCTCGAAGACTGTTAGTACCGTATTGTGTTCGTTGGCGGGATGTTGTTCTGCTTTATAGCTTGCAAGAAGATCCTCGCCTCTTTTTGCGACCTGCCGGAGTATCCAACATTCCCTAAGGCTATGAGTTGGTCTTGTGTCCGGAGTACTGTGGAGCTTACATGGCCCATTGAGCCATTCTTCCAATACGGTTCCCCGCCCTGGGGTGGGCTTTGGTTTCTTGGGAATTGGATCGGCCGACTTACGAGAGCTCGCCCGTTTAGTTCGGACAAAGGTTTTGGTGAGAGCCGTACTATCCCAAAATTCTGTTTGGGTTTTTCAGGCGCTTTCCATCGCACAGTACTTCTGTACTATGGTTGCCAAGTCCGCAAAGTGTACTATGTCACGGCGACTTATAGAATTAAGGATTCCTTTGTTCGTGCAGTTTTTGCAGAAAAGTGAGACTACGTCCTCCTCGCGGCAGTCCTTGAACTTGTTTAGCACAAGGAGGAATCTGGCCCAGTAGCGATGTACTGTCTCCTGGGGCTCTTGCCTGATGTGGGAGAGACGGTTTAAGTCCGGGTGGGTGTTGTTAGCTGAATCCAGATTCTGATCCGATCTAGCACCCAGGGGCATGGGAGGTTCCGAGTCTGATAGTTCGGGATCCGGAGTGTTTCCCAATTTCTTCGGCCCAATGCCCGATTCTAAGTCCGAGGCCCGGGTCATATCTTCCCTTGAGCAGGTGTTCGGCTCTAGGAGCTCGGTGATGCAGACATAATTCATCCTCAAAATTGAGGGGCAATCCGTGTGTGGTTCTTCCACTACTGCTATCTCATGGGTGGCCGGCGGGGATCTAATGTCCCTTTGGTCGGGTTTAAGCCCGATCCGGTCATAGTCCGTAGCTACTCCCAGAGCGGCGATGCGATCCAAGAGCTCATTAAGGGAGGAGAGCTCTATCGGATCCATCTGTGCGGCGAGTTCCGAATTGACGCGAAGGTTATGCGTGATGACCCGAGAGGCCATCGTCGGCGCAACCGCCGATGGGGAAGCCATGATGAAGCCGCGAAGTCGGAGAGTTTGGCCTACAGCCAGAGCTCCCCCCGAGGTAATGTTGTCCTTGACAACGAGACGAGCCATCGAGCCTTGCAGCGACGACATAGAGGAACTCTCAATGAAAGCACCAATGTCGGTGTCAAAACCGGCGGATCTCGGATAGGGGGTCCCGATCATGCGTCTTGGTGATGGTAACGAGGAAGCAAGGGACACAATGTTTACCAGGTTGGGCCCTCTCGATGGAGGTAAAACCCTACTTCCTGCTTGATTAATATTGAAGATATGAGTAGTACAAGAGTAGATCTACCACGAGATCGTAGAGGCTAAACCCTAGGAGCTAGCCTATGATGATTATGATTGTAATTGTGATCGGGCTTCTAAGGACCAACCTCTCCGGTTTATATAGACACCGGAGAGGGCTAGGGTTTACATGGAGTCCGTTACAAGGAAGGAAATACAATATCCGGATCGCCAAGCTTGCCTTCCACGCATAGGAGAGTCCCATCCGGACACGGAACGGAGTCTTGAGTCTTGTATATTCACACTTCAATAGTCCGGACGATGTATATAGTCTGGCTGTCCGGATACCCCCTAATCCAGGACCCCCTCAGTCATCGGGATGTAACTAGGTGAGCGGCGGCGGGCGGAATCTGCCCATACTGCGGCAGCGAGCAGGTGGCGTAGGCCCTACCACGCCGGAGCTTGGTCAGAGAGAACGGTGTGTACCGCAGATCGGGACGTGCTGCCTCGGCGCCGTCGAACGGAGAAATGATGCACGTCCTCCCTTTCGGCCGGTGGATGGGATGCGGCCGGATCAGTGACCAACGGTGATAGAGAGAGAGAGAGGCCACCGCAACCTTGTGTGAGATACTCTGAAGAGAGACAAACCAGGCAGGCAGGCTCCATTGTATATAGTGGAGCGGACTACCTTTTTCTCCATAAAAATCATTGTATATTCTGTGTACGTGCCATTGAGCAATATAACTTTATTTAAAAATAACGCGCCAACGCATCAAGTCGAACTTTGTTTCGTGCACGCGTGGTACACGACCTCCGTAGGTAAACAACCGCTACACGCGTTCAAATTAGCACGTGAGCTGCCATTTCGTACAGAAATGAGCTCCACCGTGTAACCACGCGGGTGTGGCTGGGCACGAAGTGTGAGTACGTGCACGATGCACCTATTCTCTTCTTGTATACGTACACCACCTACGTGGGGTTGTGTGAGAGAGATACAAACGTAGAGAGATATAGTGTGTGGGTTCGTGAGAGTTTTTTTTGGGTGGGGTGGGGTCAATCAAAAAATGTAACATATGCAATGTGTGTGAAATAGAGTCCTGGATATATCATATATATAGAGGGGGCAATCCACGAGAAGAGAGTGGAGGTATCATCGGCTTGAGGTGTCCATAGAGTCGAAGAGAGGGATGATGTGTGTGTGTGCACACGAACGATCGACAAAGAGTGCCATCGAATTTCTGTGTGTCCACGTCAAAGATATAGAGTGGCTGGCCTACTGGAACGTGAGAGGGGACAGGTGCTGTTTTTCTCCGTGGCATGGATACCTACCTACAACGCTCGACTATCGGTGTGTGGTGGGGGGGGAGGCCTAATTAACTATAGAGGTACAATGGCTGGTATATATGTGGAGGAGGAGAGAGGCCTACCTCATGTATTAAGGGAGATCGATCTACCTCATGTATTAAGGGAGATCGATCGACATCCATGCATATGTGTAGGAGAGGAATAAGGTTGGGAGACAGACAGAGCTAGAGTGTTGGAGGGGGTGGTAGTGGAGTTGCTTCTAACAAATGGTGGGATAGGCTTGCTAGACAACCGGAGGGCACGCCTGTAATATCAATAAGAGAGGGGATGGCTGCCTGTCTGTGCATGCGCGTGTAAGAGACGGGTCAGGAGGCATGCACGAATGATGAGGGGGGGGGGGCGATATGGTTGTGGTAAGCAGACATAACTACATAGGAAGATCAATCGTCCTTTGTTAGAGAAAGGAGAGACATAACTTGTGAGGTATGTCGATCGATGGGGGGAATAGTTAAAGTCAACCTAGGTATATGTTGGGAGATCGATCGGTATACATGCATGTGTGTGTTAGAAGCAAATGAGGCACGAGGAGAAGGATAGAGAGAGAGGGATGCATCTAGGAGGTGGTGCGAGAGTCATACTATATCGAGGGGGGAGGAGTGTGTGAGTACGAGATCGATGAAAAGAGTGGTGGGAGTGAGGCATGGACAGTGATAAGAGAAGAGGGGAAGCTTGTGTTTTGTGCTAGGCACACCTAGCTAGATAGGCATATCGATCGATGAGTGTCGTAAAGGAGCTGGGGGGCCTACACACACCGTGGGTGAACGACCTAAAGTGAAAAGATGAATTTGCACGATGGAGCTAGAGAATGCTGAGGGAGGGTGAGAGGGATGCATGCGTCTGCATGCACGAGAGAAAGTTAGCGCTAGCTAGCTACAAAGATAAGAGGATTGTGTGGGTGTAAAATACAAATAGAGATCATACTTCATTATAAAAAGCGAATTCAGATATTTGAAGAATTTATCATAGTGTTTTAAACCGACGCATGTGTGAATATATATAATAGTGATACACATGGTGTGGTTATGAACATGTTATACCACATATAATATATTTTATCTCTACTCTTATAAAAAACGGAGTTGTTGATGATGGTGCCATCCTGCAATATAGGCCGTCCGATTTATATCTAACGGATAGGAAGGAAACTATGGCAATTTTGAAAAAAGATACCCACACCCCTCTCCATATTTGCAAATTAGGCCTCCCCTTGATCATGTTGATGTTTTGTGGAACGCATGAGCATCTTGCTAGTACTATGTATAACATATAGAACATTGATCATAATTTGGGCTAATGTGTGGCTTTTGCAGCTCAGGTCTAAATACTTGTCATAATGTAGGGGGCGGGGCACTATACTATGTGTGATAAACACGGTGTACACGTACGGAACATGGTTTAGATTATGAATATATAGTTAGTACATCAAATGTACTATTATTTGGAATCAACATCAAGTGTATTCAAAAAATAGAATTCGAGTTCATGTAGTACACATAGTTCATATCTATCTCTATAGTAATCTTTTTGTGTGTTATTAAGGTAATACATGAATGATGGTTGAAGTTGGCAACAACCATGATTATAGATTCTTATTGAAATAGAGAAATGAATTCAAATTCAGTTTGAATTGCAGTGGTAGTATAAACATTGGAATGCACTATGTTGGTATGAGTAGGTTACATGCATTATACAACAAGCGAAAAAAATTAATAGGACATAACATGGATTCATACTACCGAATAGCATTTAATTGCACTAAATTGTTGGTATGAGTAGCTTTAAATAGCATTTTTATAGTAAAATGGGGCAAGACTCTTTCTTTGTGTGGTGTGAATAGTTTATTTTTTTTGTTTTCTTTTTGGTTGAGGGAAGTGCGAATTGATTTGGTACGTACAAGTACAATATTACACGTTAGGCTTGTCCCTAAAATTCAACCCGCGCCTTGTTATATCTCGAAAATTCAGATATCGTGCTCCCAAAACTAGCGCCTTCACAACCCGCGCCTTGCTATCCCGAAACTCCCTCCAGGTGCCAAATCCCGACACGTGAAATCCCCCTTCTAACCCTGAGCCGAAAGGGTCGCTAGTTCAAATCGGTGGGGGGTACTTTTGTAACACACCCTACATTTTGGACAAGCGCGTCCCTAAGTCATGGTTCACCCCCTCCCATCACCTCCTTTTTGCCATTCGAAATCCCAGGCCGCCATAAGCTCTCTGCTCCAGCCGCGAAACCCCACCCTCCTCTATCCGCCACCACACCGCTGCCCAGCCGGAGCCTCTTCCTCGACGACATCGTCCACCGCAACAGCTCGGCGTCCCTCGTCCACCTCCCCGGATGAGGATCCGTTGTCCATCTCGTCGTCCTGCCGGTTCAGCCGCCCCATCCTCCACCTCCAAGGAGCTGCTCCGACGATCGCCTCGTCTATCGCATCTGCTCCATCCCCACAGCGCCGCCTTAACCTGCTCCACCGGAACCGCAACATCCTCACCGACTCCTCGGACAAAGCCGAGGCCTACTCGGCGCCACCAAAGAGGTTGTAAACTCGTCGCATCGCACCTTCTTAGCTCGACCTCCCGGCGCCGACGGTGCTCCATCTCGCACCCCCATGGAGCGACTACCTTGAAGCCGGCGCCGCGGGCGACATCTCCACGACGACTCTCCCCCAGTGCGAGGCACCTTCGGCGGCATCGTCCATACCAGCCGGATCTGCTGCTGCTCCGGCTCTCGCTCGCTCGGACTGCTACTGCTGCTCCAGCTCTCGCTCGATCGCTCGCTCGCCCAGCTGCTGCTGCTCCGGCTCTCGCTCGCTCGCTCGCGCTGCTGCTGCTGCTCTCCCCCTCGCACGTGCTGCTGCTGCTGCTCTCCCCCTCGCTCGTGCTGCTGCTCTGCTCCGATTTAGCTACACTTCAGTCGACTGAATCGACTTTTGGGTCAGTCAATTTTCAAGGGGTGGGGGGGGGGGCTCGTCGGAGTTAAGGAAGAACCACCCGCACTGGGGACGGGGGCTCGCCAGAGAGGTACCCCACTATCTATCTTAGGGTTCAGGGTGGGGGCGGGGGGCCTATAGGGCTGGCCGAGGCGGCGGCGGACCGGCGGTGGGGAGTTGTTTCAGGGCGGCGAGGCGGCGCTGGGGCCGGCGGTTCGGCCGGTGGTGGCTGGCGGCTCAGAGGGGTGCAGGTTGAAGATGAACTACATGCCCTCCCTAAACTACATGTCAAGTGCCTCTCTGCTACCATTGCGTTCAGTTTCGACAGTAACATTCAGATTCCACAGTAAATTTCATTTTCGACAGTTAAGTTCAGAGTCAACAGTTTTTACCTCATCTGTTGTAGTCAGGTGGTTTTTGGTGATGTAAATTTTACATCTATTTTACATCATCTATTGGAGATGCTATTAGAATCCCACTTGAGATTGACGATGTCTGTCTTGTGCCGCTTCAGCCTTGACGTCTTACGGCTCATGGGGGCTGCTCCAACGACAGAATGATCCATCACAACAGGAGCAGTGCCCTGGACGCCGTCTACAGATTCCTCAGATCTTCCTCCACACCTTCGACATCCACCTCTGCCTCAACTGCTTCAGCGACGAACCCAATGATGCCGAGGTCGACACGGCTACGGCAAAGAGGTTGTACACTTGTTGCATCACTTATTACTATACATTCATGTCGATCCATTAGGGCTATTTTGGTTCGACGGAAAAACATAGCAATAGGGAATTTTCCAAGGGCACTCTACTATTCAATTATTCATGCATTTTGTTGAAAGGAATGAAGCAAAACATCCACCTGGACCTACTTTTCAAAATCCTATGCATGAAAACAAGTCCAAGTGCATTAGTGGCAGAATAACATTCTAACTGTACACCCTTTCGTATGGTTTCACTTTATTGTGGCCACTTTTCTTTGCATTCCTCTGCTCTTCCAATTCCTGTAAAGCAAACACCCAAGTTGACAGAAATCCTGTGTTTACAAATGCTCTGTTTACCATGTGCATTCCTATCCTATTCCAGTGTTTTTCCTATCCCTGCGTTTTTAGAATCATGCAAGCCAAATGAGCCCTTACAGAATTACTTCAGTTACAGGTACATGTCGAAGGGAACTTTGTGTGGCTTGTCCTGCTCCTGTCGCGACGTCGTCCACCTCACCTGAGGTGCTCCATCAACAGAAACATCCACCAAACCAGACATCACGACTCCTGACCGTCTTTCGCCGCCTTAGATCTCCTTCCCTGCCACCGGCACCCACCGCAACGGCATCACCATCATCGACTCAGCCGATGAACCTAAGGAGTACACGGGTCCACAAGAGAGGTCACACTCTTTTGATTCTGCTTATGTTATGCATTGCTCAAAATTACCTGCTACTTTATCATCCTGTTCACCTCTTGGACTCCAAGTCAGATCCAAATTAATGTTCAAACTTGTGTTCTAAATTAGTTTAGGGGCACATATCGAGGAAGCAATGAATAGTATCTCTATCTAATATCTAGGTCACCTAGGGTATGCCTATGTTGTTCATCTTGGGTGGGAAACAAATAGTAAACCAATCATCATCTGTCTTTTTATTAAATTGAAGCAATCATGAGCCTGCTATCATTATTTTTGGATCCATCCACTGGTTGTTACCATCACTCTAAATTTCTGCATGCTCTCCTTACATAATCTCACCATATTTTTTTCGTATGCATGTCAGATATTGTACACAGTCATGCTGAACATGTAGAGAAAAAGAGAAGAGTTTTGTGCGGCAATACAATGTCATGCGACATCGCTCCATGGTGGGTTCAATGGCAAATCCTCCCACCCCTCTCCGCATTGTAATCCAGAGGAAGATATCTGTTTCGAGGCGGATTGAGGCGCACGACCACTCCTATTTACCCCCAAGGTGTTTGCTCTACCTTGGCATGATGATGTTAGTCATATCATGCATATGTTGCCTTGCAGTGCCTACTTTTGACACCATATATGTCATCCGCTTAGTTTAGACATGTTCTGTTGCCACTGTTTAGTTTCTATATCATATATGGAATTTTGCGTCTCATGTCTTTTAGCCAGCCATAATATATGTGAAATGTGCAATGCCATCCTGTTTAACCAGGCATCATATATTTGAATGATATCTTGCCCATCCTTTTCTTCATTACATTTCCATTTGTGGACAATATTTGTACATTAAACTACTCTTCCTGTGAATCAGCCATTTGGGTGGGAGATTGAAAAATCTGGAGTGAAAACAAGGCCTTCAGAGCAGACAGTGCTACCTATCGAAGCAAATCTCTTGTTGGGTCCCGATAGCTCCTCAGAGATGGATTCACAGACAGATGACCAGTCCTATTCCCCCACCGAGGTGTATGCTCTAACTTGGCACGACGTTGTAGTTATTCATCATATCTTTGAATTATGTTATGCTATGCTATCCAGTTTAGATAGACATCATATATGTGAAATTATATCATGCTATCCGTTTTAGTTAAACAATATACATGTCAACTATTTCATGTCCTCTTTTTTCCACACTATCTATTGCATCTGTCTCTCATACAGTGTCTGTACATTCAACTATGTTTCTTGTTTATCAGCCATTTGAATTGGAGCGGGTGATGACAGCATCTAGCGGACTAAAAACACGGTCTTCCAATAAAACAGTGCTACCTCTTGGTGGAGATAGCACCCTGGTTCTACATGCATGAGAACCAGCCCTACCACACATAACCCAAACTTTCGCAGATTGTACCCCTACTGCGATGGACAGAGAACCAGCTTCACCCAATCTTACCTGAAGAAAACGTACTTCGCCGGCAAAGAAACTCATCAAATTCCCTTACGTTCTCCTGAGACACATTTACTGGACAATGACCGGGAATGCCTTGTTCTGTACTGGTCACGAACCAAGAATGTGGTAAGGTCTATGAGCTCATTTTCTATTTTTAAGTACTATATTCTTGCGTCTTACTGTACTCTGTTCATGTAGAACAAGTGCCTAAACCTGAAGAATAACTATTCTAATTTAAGATTCCATTGCTATCATAGTTCCAAAAAGCTTTAGGCATTAATTGTGTGTTTTGCCACCGCCTTGCGCTTTACTGACCAAAGCGCATGCTCATGCACAGTTATGCACAGATTAAGCGTAGTTATGCGCAATGAATTTCGCCAACGCCTGGAGCCTAGGCGCGCTTAAGCGCTCGCTTAGGCGCTCCTTTTTTTTAACTATGATTGCTATCGTGCATACTGCTTTGCTCTTGTATCACTGTATTCACTCATACAAACTTATTTTTAAATTGAAGGATCCAATCGAAACTCCAATGGCACAGCAGGTATGTTCACGCATGTTTCTTTAACAGGCTTGCTCTTATCAATAGCTCTGTTGATTTCAATTTCAATTATGTATACAATTGAGTTCTCATATCATGCACATTACTAGCATCACAACAAAGCAAATAGTGTTGTTGTACATGTAGACCCATGTTACCCATCTGAAATCTTGGTGTGCCATGTAGTTTCCCACGCTTTGTATTCTTTCACTGCTACTTTGTCTTGAACTGATATGATTTGAACTGTGTCTCTATTTTGATTTGGCAAGACAATGCAGTGACCATAGGACATAGATATATGTTTGTTTGATGCTTTTATTATGTACTAGTACTTGGCAATATAAGACTCGGTAGTTTAATCCTGTCCACCTTACTAATGAACTGGTTCACCGAAATGAGTTTCATATACTAGTACATGCTAAACTGTTATGTGTCTGCTTGTTTCTTCTTTTAGAATGCAGACAGAATATTGGGGAAGAGTGCCTTATTAAGCAATGGTAAAGGAAGTAATGCAGATAAGGTTCAGGATAGTGACACATCCTTGTTGGTCTCCAACAAAGCTGATAAAACAGCTAAGGAAGACTATCTCAAGACAAAGTGAGACAACCCCAAAGTCCTGTCTTGGTTTAGTGTTGAGTTATCGCCACTACCGCTTGCACAAGCTATTCAAATTCACTGTCTGAATTAGTTCGGTTTCTTGAGTCTCAACTCCAAGTTGAAAGACATCGATCAGCTGTGCTGCGATAAGAAGCGAAAGGACTGCGGAAGTCCCTGGAGCATTCAGATGCATACTTTACGGTGCAACAAAGAAGCGTTGGAGGATTTTTGCGCCAAACAGGACAAAGCTAATAAGCTTGCTAAGCTTATTGCCAGCATGGTGGATACCACGTTTCTTGAGCTCTTGAAGTTGTTTCAGCTTATGTCTTGTTTTCTTTCAGCGTTTATTTGCACCGTGGCCAATTTTGACGGCCAATGTATGTAATATGCTGCTTTCTTCCCTATATTTGCACCGTATAACTTTGATGCCCAGTGGATGTAATATGTGTAATAGCAGTAATAGGCTAGCATTAATTGCTTGCTTATTTATTTCCTTATTGTCTTGTTTAGTTGTTTGCTTGTAGTCACCGCAGTTCCTTTTTCTCGTGTTTTTCTAGTGGCCACAATAACCTATTTTTGGAAACTAGGCCAAAATAATCATGGCAACACACGGACTGTTGTAACCATGGGCCTCCTGCGGGCCGTATGATCCATGGGCCTTCTACGGGTCGTAGGATCCATTGGCCTTATATACGGTCTGTAGGATCCATGGGCCACCTACGGGCCGTACGATCCATGGGCCTTTTACGGGCCATAGGATGCATGGGCCTTCTACGGGGCGTATCATCATTTCACCAATCATGGGTCGTACTATTCGTGGACAATAATGGGCCGTTTATTGGCCGTATTTGATAACTCTACGAAAACAGCCCAACGGGTTTTTTTCGACATGAAAACGGCCCAACGTATTAACGGGCCACAAACGGGCCGACTGTAACCACGGGCTGAATTTGGCCCACAGGCAGAAAATGACAGTAACGGGCCGTAAGTAACCGAATGCTGGAAATGAGCCCAAGAATAAATGGGCCCTGAGAAGGCTGAAAGATATCATGGGTTGGAAACGGCCCAACGGAATAATGAGCCATTAATGGGTATAAAGTGATACACTGTTCATTACGGGCCAGTTTTACCACGGGCCGTTAAGGGGCCGAGGGTTACTAAGGGCCTCATATGGGCCGAAAGACGGCATGGGCCATACATGGGCCGGAAGTTAAAATGGGCTGGAATTATGTTGGACGGCCCACATGACTCTATTGGGCCTAATTCGGATAGGCCGTAAACGGGCCCTAGGATAGTGGGCTGTAAATGGGCTATATGCGAACATGCCGTTAACAGGCTTGCCGTGGGCCGGCCCGCCACCTTTTGACCAAGTCAAACGGGCCGGCCTTTTCACAGGAATGGGCCTCTGTTGGGCTGTGCCACGTGTCGACGTATCATAAGCGCTTTGGGTCCAATGACTGGATGACATCTGTCCCAACGGTGACCCAACACGTGTTTCCTCCAGCCAATGATGATTTTACACGTAGAAAATCCCCATTGGTCAGGACTGTTAACGGGTTATCGGATCCAAAACCGGACCCAATAGCTTAACGGTGTTCCGTTATGGTGTATGCCACGTGTCTGTCACCCTTGACGAAAGCACTTCTGTGACGCGCGATTTATCGTCATGGAAGTGGACACTTCCGTGATGATAATTCTGGTAACGTCATGGAACACTTCTACGACATCACAGGTATGACTATATTGATTCTGTCATAAATTTGTCATGGATGTACATGCATGACAGAAAACGTGACCTACTGTGACAAACACGTATCATCACGGAAGTGTATTTTTTTGTAGTGAGCTCCCTCCGTTTTATGCGGAGTAAATAAAAACAGAGGGAGTATACTACGGATGAGGATCCCCTGACGTGGCCGAACCCATTGAGTAACTGACATGCGGGGCCTAGCAAGCATGGGGTCCGCCAGTAAGTGATCGAAAGGGAGGGTAAGGCAGGGATACCTACGAAGAGGATCCACTTCCACTACTACTCCCTCCTTCCATTTACTATATAGGGCCTAATGCGTTTTTCGAGGCTAACTTTGACCAAATGTTAGAGTAATAATATATGACATGCAACTTACACAAAGCATACGGTCAAATTCGTACGTGAAAGGAGCTTCCAATGATATAACTTTCACATTATACATCTCATGTACTATTAATCTTGTCAATAGTCAAATGCGGTATTGAAAAATGCATTAGAGCATGGTTAATAATATAGCCAGTAGATGTCTATAAGGAACTGCCATGTCATCTATAGCCATCATCTATTATATGCACTCATACAGTAGTGTGGGCTATAAGGTTGGCTATTTCCCGCAAAAAAATTATAAGGTTGGCTATTGTATTAGTACTTTTTCCATCTCCTCTCCATCTCTTTCTTCATATTTATAGTATTTAACTAGGAATGCGTATATAGCTAGGCTCTTGCATGAGAGCTCACTCCCCTTACTTTTTCACATCTCTCTCCTCCACATAGGCCCTATATAAATGGAAGGAGGGAGTACTACTATGAGCACAGCATACTCTAGTACATATGTTGTCAGTACTCCACTTGTACTATTGGACAGGGAGCTTAAAAAAAGTTACTATTGGACTGGCTATACTTGGCGAAATCCTAGTAGGAAGAGCATGCGCGAGAACAAGCACATTCACGTGGTTGAAAACAAATTGGAAACCATCTCGAGTACAAATCTAGGAGTACGTACGAATCTAACAATATTGATTGGGCGTTGTTGAATGTTGATACTTTTTTGATCGAAGTAGAGATACTTTGACTACACATAAAACTTATATGTAAACTAGAAAGGATAGGAGGGAGTATATAGTACGTTCAAAAACGAAACGAACATTGAATACCCTTTTTATAAGATTTGCAGATGCTATGATCACCGGTTCAAATTTCTGAATCCGTCTTAGGTATCACACATGCCCCCACTCGTTCTCTCTCGATTTCATCTCGGGGTCCGGAGATCGATTGAAAGAGGACTAGGGTGGGTACAATACGTTTGTTTCGCTTATGAACATGCAATATACTCCCTCTGATCCCCACATACCCCCCCGTGGGTCATTTCTATCATAGAAACAGACCAAACCTTTATCTCCTTGCACGACACGCAATTGATCTATGAACATCAATCGATCTCGTCAACATGTGTCGGGGCATGAACCGAATGGGATGTCAAAACTAACACGTGAAGCGACACGTAGTGGAGGCAAAGTGAAACTTTAAATGAACCGAACCGTTTGTTTGTATGCATGTCGGACAAATTACAAAACATTGGAAATACAAGCATGGTCTAGGCCCACATGCGAATGATACTCGACGAAATGTTCAAATGAGGCATGCGGGAGGATGGACTCAACCGGAGGGCGACATGATCGATGGAGAAGAGGGTTGGACAGGAATGCGAAATAAGCAAACGCCACATGATTATACTTGAACGACTCAAATAAACAATAAGTTATATCGCTAGGCCTACATAGTGAAAGGCTTAATGCGCAACGCGGAGCACTGACGCTCGAATATGGCCGGGAAAATAGGGAAACCGACATGTGGGGCACACCTGTCGAGCTGACGTAGCGCAGACTAGTCCAATGGAGGAGCTGGCCCACAACCTCCTCGCCACCGGCAACCGTTCATGTGGGTCGTGGGGGCCAACAACGTGGTGCAGCTCCAGCACCGCCTCTGGACACGGCGACCGTGGTGAGTGACACGCTCATCGTCGCTAGACACGGTCGGTTTCAGTGTGCCGAGGGTGGCGTTAGTGCTGTGGCACGACCAATAGTATGTTTGGTTTGTGCCCAAGGTTGCCCCATCAAAGCATTAGGTAGGCAAAATTTTGGTTGAGGTTTTCGTTGCCCATGATTTGGCCGACATTGGCAAGAAAAATGAACTAGAGTTGGCTAGAGTTCATTGGCATGCCAAAAAAATGGCAACCATCCAAACAAAGACCAATCTTTGGGTCATGACCATAATTTTGGTAAGGTGCACTTTGGCCACAATCCAAACACACCCCAACACCCGGCTCATTGAGGACGCACGGGGCACCGGCACGCGTCCGACGGAGTGGTGTAGCGCGGCCAACTGCATCCTCAGGACCTGAGACCATGCCGGGTCGTCTTGCTTTTTCAATGACATGCGTCGATCACATGTGAGTAAAGGGCATCTCCAACGTTGCCACGACCGCAGCTGACTACCCCGCACACGAAAACCTCGTCTCTCGCTGTCGCATGGTGCATTGCATTCAAGCGCTAACTGCCCGCATTCATGCCGTCTGTCCGTATGCCGTCGTTAAGAGGCTCGATGCCCGAGGAACCAACTCCGGCGACTTGATGACGCACCAGGATGCTTGGCCTCACCGGAATGCTCTACTTAAAGCGGCAACGCCCAGCTAACCTCCAACCATAGCGCATCGTCCTCCTACCTGGCACCACATTCGCCATGACCGCAAGCGCGAATGCTCTGCGGGAGAGCTTGTCTTTGGGGATGAAGCTCAAGGTCGCCGCCCTCGCTCAAGTCGCCGCACAAGCGGTGGCCACGCTGGCGGCCGACGACGGGAGCACCGTCAGCCATGCGTCCTACTTGCCGCCATCCAACGTCCGGCACCACCGAGGTCGGGGACTCCTCCGAGGATGAGTAGGGCATGGGAGGCGGCAGAGCATGGTGTGCCAACTGGCCAGTCCGTCTCCCGTGTTCTACTTTTCCTCGCCGGAGACCGCACCTTCACTTCATGGGTCTTGAACCCCGCCCCCGTACATGGAGATCGCAGATGGAGGACGTCGGTCGCCGCCGTAGAATAGGTTTAGGGTCAGGTTTCTTTTATTTTTCTGTCCTATAAAAGTTTGAAATGTAATGAAAATCTGCCGTGTTTGCATTAATCTCGGCCGGTGCATATGAACTTTCACAATAATATAGTATATTGTAGGAGTACTAGCAAGATGCCGTATGCTGTTACGGAAGATCAAGATCTTTTGGGAGAAAAGGATGAACAAGGAAGGCCTTATCTGCAAATGCACATTCACGCATTTCACATCTTTCTACATCTACGGAACCTACGAAAGGGTTAACGAATTTGCCTCTCTCTCTCTCTCCCCCTGATTTTCATGGTGGTGGGCCCTCCTCCCCCAATCTACAATCAACAGCTCACACATTTCACATTACGTTAATTACGAATCGGGATTACGAGGTGTAGCATTACTCGTGCTAAAAACCCAACTAAGCCAACCTCCCAAAGATATCGCGTGGGAAAAGACCCCGCCGCGCCGCTTTAGTCGGGATTACCGGATTACTAGTAGTAGTATCGATGGATCGCGCAAGCAACAAGTTTTTTTGAGGGGCGAAGCACCTAGTTTAAAAGGAAAAAGGCGGTACACTCACAGCACTTCGTCGTGGTCGCATTGCACACCACACACGCTCGGGTCTCGCGCGACGGCTCACGCGAACGGAACGCGCTCGCTTGCCTCTTCACCGACACGTGGGACTGCACTTGGAGAAACCGACCATGCGCCAAACTCCCCCCGCCCACCGTGCGAAAATCCTCCCCACACCCAAAAATTCCCCCCAAATCCTAGATTCAACCGCCCTTCGGCCAACTAGTCAATAATATTCCCCAAACCCCCCTTCCCCTATCCCCCTCCACTCCATTCGCTCCGCCAAAGCTGCCCTCCACGCCGCGCCAATATGTCTATGCCGCGGTTCGTCGAGGGGATGCCCGACGATCCTCTCGCTCCCACAGTACGCTCTCGTAGACTGCCGTCCTCTAGCCGCGCCGCCACCGCTGGCGACGTTCTTGTGGAGGTGCACGGCGATCAGCGCCGCCACCGCTGGCGACATTCGTGTGAAGACGCACGGCGGTCAGCTTCTCCCACGCTATGCGCATTCTAGACAGAGGCCCCGTGCATGTCGGTGTAGCGCCGAATGTTAGCTGATAGACGCTGTTAATCTCACTGTTTGCCGAAGTAGTGTACAGTCAATATGCTCTGCTTAAGAAGCTTCCTTGCCCTGTTCTGCACTCAATCTGCTTAGCTGAGATGGCATGCCAAGGCTGATTAGTTGCTACAGTATCCTGCCATATATTTATTGTGACTTAGATTGCCATGGTCTAGTAGCCAATCTATTAGGAGAAATAGCTCTACACCATTTTATACTCGATCTTTGTTGCTGCGATGGCCTTCGATAGTTCAATGGCTGTGTGCTCGGCCTCATTGACTGCTGAAACAGCCTGCCATAATTTAGCACTCAAATCTGTTTGCTGAATTAGCTTTACATATATTTCGTTACTTGGATCTGCTCGTCCAAATATCTTGCCATAGCTTTAGACATCGACCTAGGTACTTTTTCTGGACTTCATAAAAAAGCATATATGTTTTTCCTGTAATATCTAATAGAAGAACTAATTTGTATGTCTAATAGATGGACATGACTTGGATAACTTCTTCTCGGAGATTCTCCACTTTGCATACGTCGGGGGGTTGAAAACTTCATGAACTTTATCGAGCTGAGTACGGTGGTCGAAATCAGATGTGCTCTGCCCGTTGAACAGTTGTATGAATTCAGTTACAAGACCCCAGTCAACTGTGCAAAATCATCTACACTTGTATGGGATGTCGGTCACATATACTAGGTGGGTTCATCATGGTGAAGCTGTGAACGTCAATGTTATTGACTACGTGGAAGCAGCAGATCACCATCTTGATCTGCTTGATGCTCAGGTGGAAGAGGAGGTGGTGGTGGAGCTAGTGAGTTTGACCAACATTGAAACAATGCTACGAAATGCTCGTGCATTCCGTGAACTTTCACCTACAGAAGAAAAACGGTGGGCCCGCATGTTGGAACAATGCAATGTGGCTGTCACCCTAGGAAATAAGTTGTCAGTATTCTCTACTATGGTCACCTTTCTTCAGGTGAAGACATCTGAGCGGATGACCAACAAATCATTTGATGCGATGCTGGCTGCTTTCCGCAAAGCTTTCCCAGATGCGTCTGAGCTGCCACACACCTACAGTAAAATGAAGAATTTCCTTCGTGCAGTTGGAATTGGATATGATATGATCCATGTTTGTAAGAATAATTGTGTTCTTTTCTGGAAGGATTATGCCAACTTAAGTGAATGCCCAAAATGCAAATCATCAAGATGGAAAGATGGCGATGTTGTGAAGAGGATTCCTCATAATGTTCTGAGAAATTTTCCAATTACACCAAGATTGCAGAGGTTGTTTCATGATGCTGAAACAAGAGAGGATGTACTGTGGCATTCTAGGAACCAGGAGTACAGAGATCAGAATGTAATGAGCCATCCATCACAAGGTAGTGAGTGGAAAAGCTTCAATCATAAACACGAAAAGTTTGCTGCTGACCCAAGAAACATTAGACTTGGCTTAGATTCAGATGGATTAAACCCATTTGGCCACCAGAGCGCCACATATAACATGTGGCCAGTGCTTGTTATCCCTTACAACATGCCTCCAAATGTCTGCACCAAAGAATCAAACTACATGATGGCCTTGCTCATCCCAGGTCCAAAAAGTCTTGGAAAGGATTTTGATTTGTTCATGGAGCCTCTTGTGGAGGAACTTCAACAGCTATGGAGGGGTGTTCTCACTCGAGACCTATATAGCAGCCCACCAGCTGATTTCTTTCTGTGTGCTGTTATAATTTGGTGCATCCATGATTATCCGGCTTTGGGCACTATGTCAGGGCGAACGACACATGGTTACAATGCATGTGTTCGCTGTGACAGGAATTCGCTGTCATACGCAATACTTAGCAAGATCTGTGACATTGGACACCACCGTTTCCTTGCCAAGGACAAGCCGCATCCTAGAAAATACCAAAGACATGTGTTCAATGCAAAGCATGAAAACCGTGATGCGCCAAAGAGGCTCACCACCGATGATTTGCAAGTGGAATTAGAGAAGGTCACGCATATTACACCAGGAAACCATCCTGGTAATGGTAGCGGGAACAGAAAGAGTGGCAGGGCAGAAGAGAGATTATTCTTTACCCGCTGGTCCACTTTGTGGGACTTGGAGTATTGGAAAGATTTGGATCTGTGGCATAATCTTGATGTGATGCACATCGAGAAAAATATATGTGACAGCATTATCGGCACACTTCTTAATATTGAAGACAAGACGAAAGATACCTTAATATCTAGGATTGATTTGACACACCTGGGTATCAGGCATGATTCTTAGGTGGAAGATGAAGGTAAACCACGGGATATGGCACCTGCTGTGTACGTCTTGGACAAGGTAAAAAGAAAAGAATTCCGCGATGTCCTGTCACGTGTGAGATTACCACATGGATTTGCTTCCAACCCTGAAAGGAGAGTCAGTGCAGATGGAAACAAGGTACAAGGGTTGGAAACTCATGACTGCCACGTCCTACTTCAAAGGGTTTTACCTGTTATCCTTAGAGGATTGGGCCGCCCTGACTAATACAGAGCAGTTGCAGAGTTGGGAAAATTCTTCAGGGAATTCTGCAGTAGAAATATCAGGATAGATGCTTTGGAGCGTCTCAGAGACAAGATACCAACTATCCTATGCGACCTTGAGAAGATATATCCTCCAGCCTTCTTTGATGTGATGGTGCATTTGGCTGTTCATCTACCGATTAGGCACTACTTAGAGGTCCAAAGACAAGATGGCTGGATGTACCCTATTGAAAGGCGGCTAGGCACTTTCAAGGGCTATGTTAGGAACAGAGCTAGACCCAAGGGTTCCATTGCAGAGGCCTAAATTGCTACAAAAGCGTTGACATTCTGCTCAAAATACATTGAAATAACTGATCAGCTTAGCAAAGAAGTGGATGAAGAAAATCCCGGGCTCAATGTTTTCGATTATTCTGTTCGAGTTACAGGGAAGAGTCGACAAGAGGACAAACCTAAAGATTTGGACAAAATGGTTTGGTATGTGTTGAATAACTGTCCTGAGATACTACCTTATATCAAGTAAGTGCTAAGTACTGCAGATTATACATCGTAATCTACTAAACTTGCAACACATTCTTATATATTTAGATGTTTGACACGATCACTATGTTGTGCAGCATCTACAAAAAGGAGTTTCTGCCGCAAAATCCAAGAAACATTGACAAACTGGTTATGGCAGGATTTGCGAAATGGTTCAAGAGCCATGTAAGCTTTTGAATTGCACTGTCAGTTTTTTAATATATTGATTACATAAGATGATCAACTTGTCTAGTTTCTAACCATAGGTTAAGAAGATGCGGGAGGATGGGCAGGCAGTTGATGATGCCCTTTACTCACTAGCAATGGGTCCTGATACTCGGGTAAGACATTATGAATCTTGCGTTGTTGGAGATGTGCGCTACAACACCCTTGCACGAGACGAAGGCAGGAAGACACAAAACAGTGCCATCATGAGCACCGACACGTATGACAAAGAGACAACTGAAATGTATGCTAACATACCAGACATTGTTCAGTTGCAGTATATCTCTAGTTTCGAGGATCATTGGTGTGTGGTTCTGTTGTGTTGTCGTTGGTATAACCTGTTTTCCAAGATCACAAAACCCAGAGTTGATGATTATTTCAAATCCATCAATGTCAAGGCGGCGTACCAAACCAAAGAGCCTTTTATTTTGGAAAATCAAGCAACACAGATATTTTTCTTGGAAGACACATTTGCACGTAGCGATGACTGGAGAGTATTGCAAATGTTTGAGCAGAGGAATTTTTTCAATGAAGTTGCACAACAAGATGATGCTTACACTGCTCCTGATGTACAATATAACCGATGTTCCTAATATCTTTGAGAACCATCACGTCAATGACGCCTGCGAAAAGATTGCCTGTCGTGCTGTGGACATACAAGCGTTGATCAAGAAGAAGCCAACGTTCGAGGACGTTGAGGACGAAGAAAAAGATGACACCGTGGGGAATTACGATTCAGAGTGATACACATGGCGAAGATGTTGACCCTGCTGCTGCGGATGATGATTACATTGCTTTTGTCGTATTTGCCTGTCAGAAGATGATTTTTTATCTACTATGTGAAATTGTCTTTGCTATGACAACTGAAACCTGATGAACATGTTGTTTATTATTTTCCTGTGAGAACATCACTTGTTATGTATGTTGATTTGTGTTTGGTGATTGTATGACGACTAAAACATGATGACATTGTTGTTTAGTTGTACTCATATTTGGCTGTGAAACTTGAATTTGATGACATAGTTTGCTGTTCGACTGCAATTTGCTCGACGTCTTCGAATGAGAACAAAGCTGACTCGACAGGGCCTCTGCTAATTTACTTATTTATTACCAAAAGGGCCTCTACTATTTATTTATTTATTTATGAGCAAAAGGGGATACCCCCTGATTTTCGTTAATAGAAATCATTAGATGTTCACAACACTACGCCCAGCCTGCTACACAAGTTTCATTCATTACTAGTTTCAGCAAAGTGCTCATGTCATAGCCACTGAATACATCATGAGTGCTACATACACTACAAATAAAGAGACAATCATCCTACAGAGCACATCAATTCTGCCCATTATCTTCACAAGCTCTTTCATCCCCTCATTGCTGTCAAGGTCGTTCAGCAGCTGTTGCTTGGCCATGATCAGAGGATCTGCATCTTTAACCTTCGCTCAGATCTTCCTCTTCGTTGTTCCTTCGCCATTTGTCCAACACCCCAACCTACTGGTATTGGGATTCCTCGGCTAACCAAATAATCAGCGTAGTTGCACCCCCACATCAGCAACTTCCCAGAAATACAAATCACACGAATATTCCCTTTCTGCACGAATCAAATTGGAAGATCATCAACCAAACTATTAAAAAAATTCAGCAACTGAAAGCAGCAGAACAACTCTTAAACATATTATTGCCCCATGATTCGGGCATTTGTAGAAGACTCGGTTAGGGTTGAGGATTGTGGTTGAGACGCGATGGATAACTCTGCGTGATTTGCAGCAGTGGCACCACACCAACGACAACGGGTTACGATGAGCAACCTGCTACGGTGCGCGTGCCGGCGGGGGTGTGATGAGACCCACAGGCGATGGTACGGGTGGCAACTTGGCACATATTTGGTTGTTGCTGCTGAAGAGCAGGTGGACGAGCAGCCAGTGGACATGGTTGCTGCGGCCAGAGCTTCTGATGCTAGGCAGAATAAGTAGAGAAGAGGAGAAGTGAACGTTGGATATGTCAGTTTCATTACTTGCGAGTAGCATAGCACCATATATAGTCGGTCTAGGTTTGATTCAACCAGCCACTACGTGGAGCATGTCTCTTTTTTCTAAAACTCAGCGACGTCTCTTTTTGGTACACTAGCTTGTTCTCAGACGCCTTCTCAAGTCTTTGATTCCTCCACCTGACATGTGGGACCCACCGAAAGGGCCTCTCAGATTTCACTTAAAAAACGTGCCCCCTCACCGACAAAGTCGGACCCACCAGCTATCTTCGCACGCAAGGAAGTGCCTCCCTATTACGCACAAAAAAGTGAATACTCCCTTGCCAGCTGGAACCCAACATAGTGGGAGGCTGACTTGTGGGCCTACCAAGTTGACGGGGACGGAGGGCTTTGTCAACTTAGTCAATATGAACGATTCTAGCTCCAGTTACCATATGGTGTTCATCCAACGGCCGTAGTGCTTCTTCAACATCTGGTCTTCTTGCTCCAGCCTCCCAAACCAGCGCCGGTCGTGCCGCGTGCTCCTGCCTCCCGTGGCCGGCTGTGATGCCGTGGAGGCCTCACCGCCCCTACTACTCCCACCGCTGGCCAGGGCATCCCTCTACTCACCCACACCCCCTGTTATTCTCTGGCCGACGGCAGCCTCACACCACAGCCGAACCAGTGAACCCTCGTATTCCTCTCCGCCGGCATCCTTTGCCGCGTCTTCCCGGCTCGCGTCGTCCCTTCCTAGGCCTCGCTGTCATCCACCGCCTTGGTGCTCTCGGCGCGGCGTGGTAAATGTGGTCAACGACCGACTTCCATCGGAAGAGTACTGTACGTGGAGAGGCTGACAGCTGGGTCCACGGCCGCAGCTAGGTCCACGGCCATAGCCCAATTTTTTTGTGATTTGCCAAGTAAGTCGCTTTGTCAGGCCTGTTGGGCTGCAAATCTTTCAAGACGAGGAGAGCTTCGTTCGGCTGGCTGAGAAAATGGCCTATTAGTAATGAGAAATGGGATGTACATTTTTAAAACGCATCAAACCGACAATTAGTTTCAAATTACTTTTTTTCATTTCAAGATTTTAAATTGCATTGATTTTTATGCGTGGACAATTTGTTGGATTTTATATTGATATACATTTATTTTTAAAATCAGTTTGAATGTGACTCGAAATTTCGGGATTAAAAATAGTTCAGACTGCACCGAAATATGCAAAATTTCGTACAATGTTTTAACCGTGGCCACAATATGGGCTGTAATGCTAACAAAAAGAATATGGGCTCCAAAGAAACCTTAAGAATTAGCAAATGGGCTGTAAATTATTAGAAATAATGGCAGATGGGCTGTATGCTGTTTTCCATAGATTTGAGGCTTTCCTAAAAAAAGGTTGACGCACAAGCAGTGAAAGTTGGATGTCCATCCAACGGCCGTCGTGCTTCTTCAATCTCTTCTCTTCCTACTCTAGCCGCTCAAACAAGCGCCGGCGAGACTGCCTGCTCACTCCTCCCCGTGGCCAGCTGTGCTACCGCGCAGGCCTCACCACCCCACCGTACTCCCATCGCTGGCCTAGCCATCCCTCTACTCACCCACACCTGTTGTTATTCTCCGGCGACGGCAAACGAACCAGTAAACCCTCGTACAGTTGTACTCCCCTCCGCATGGGAAACAACTGCCAAGTTTTCCCTGCCTCCATGTCATTCCCTTCCTAGGCCTTGTCGTCGTCCACCGCCCTGGTGCTCTCGGCGCGGCCTGGACAACGTGGTCAACGACCGACATGCATCTGAAGTGGACTGTACGTGGAGAGGCTGACAGCTGGGTCCACGGCCGCACGCAAGGAAATGCTTCCTTATTACGCGCAAAATAATGATTCCTCCACCTGACATCTAGGACCCACCGAAAGGGCCTCTGTATTTTGCGAAAAAAACATTACCGCCGCTGAAAGCTCGGACCCACTAGCTATATCTTCACACACAAGTAAGTGCCTCCTTATTACGCACAAAAAAATACTCCCCTTGCTAGCTAGGACCCAGTATAGTGGCAGGCTGACTTGTGGGCCTACTAAGTTGACGGGGACGGAGGGCTTTGTCAACTTAGTCAATATGCACGATTCTAGCTGCAAGGACCGTGACAATGTCCATCCAACGGCCAAGCAGCTTCTTCAACCTCTGGTCTTCTTGCTCCGGCCTACCAAAGCAGCATCGATCGTGCCACCGCTTCCCGCTCTCGTGGTCGGGTTGTGTTGCCGCGGAGGCCTCACCGCTTCTACTATTCCCATCACGACCAGGCCCTCGCGCGACGGCAGCCTCACACCACACCAACCGGTGAACCTCGTACTTCTCTCCATGCGGGCTTCCACCGCTGCGTCTTCCCCCTTCGTCATCCCCTTCAGAGGCCTCACCGTCGCCCACCGCCCTGGTACTCTCGGGGCTGGGGTGGTCAACGTGGTCAAGGAACGACTTCCATCGAAGAGTATCAGACATGGAGAGGCCGACAGCTGGGTCCATGGCGCCGCAAGGAAGTGCCTCCTTATTACGCGCAAAATAATTATTCCTGCACCGACAAAGAGGGACCAACTGGACGGGCCATCCTATTTCATGAAAAAAACGTTTCCCCCTAACTGCTGGGACCCACCAGCTACATCTTCGCACGCAAGGAAGTGCGTCCGGGCAAAAAAAATGTTTCACCCCTGACTGCTGGGACCCACCAGCTGCATCTTCGCACGCAAGGAAGTGCCTGATAGTGGGGACCCACTCGGTCAAAGCATACATAGCGTTGTCATTTTTGTCGCGAACGTGTACGTACATACTAGTCGATGTAGAGCGCGCACGTGTCATAGTAGAGGCGCGCATGTAGCATGTACACGTACGTACAACGGCCAGTGTGCAAGAAATAAAATACGGGCGGGGTCTCGAACGCCTACTTGCGCGTACGTATGGCCAGGTCTCGTGTACATGGCTGGGTCGGAACGGAGAAACTGCGTCGTCGTCGTGTTCATGGGGAGCCAACCGGCTGGGTCGGAATGGAATGCATCATCATGTTCATCGGGAGGGCTTGGACGGAACAACCGATGGAAACTAGGCCCGGCGTATCACAGAACGGAGGAAACGACCTTGTGTTCGACTGGCCACGTTTGAAATGGGATCCTGTTCATCGGGAGGGGTCCGGCGTACCGGAAAACGGAGGAAATGGACCTCCTACAGTCAAAATGGGGGTCCTGTTGGGGTGTGGCGTACCGCAAAACGGAGGAAGCAGACTTGTGTTGGAGTGCTACGGTCGAAACGGGGGTCCTGTTCATCAGGAGGGGTGTGGCGTACCGCAAAACGGGAATCCACGGGATACTATTCATCTACACCGTCGACCCCCTCAAGCCTCCACGGGCTACTCTTCATCCACCGTCGACCTCCTCCAGCCTCCAGCTGCGACTGTTCATCCATGGGCTCCTGTTCATCCAGCCTCCACCGTGCGCTACTCCACCGGCTACTGTTCAACCAGCCCTCTCCACGGGCTCCTGTTCAACCACCCCTCTCCACGGGCTCCTGTTCAACCGCCCCTCCACGGGCTACTGTTCATCCATCCCTCCACCGTCTAATGTTCATCCAGCCCTCCATGGGGTGGTCCTGTTCATCCAGCCCTCCACTGGGTCCTTTTCATCCAGCCCCAACCGGCTCGATCGATCGTGGTCTTGTTCATCCAGAGACAACACCACGGGGTTCTGCTCATCCACCCCCACCGGGAACTGTTCATCCAAACCCCCCAGCAATGCTCACTGTTCATCCAGAGGCAGCATCGATCGGCTTCAGTTAGCAGCAGTAGCGAAGGAATCGCTCGATCGGGTTCAGTTAACAGCCATCGATCGATTGCTCGGGTTCGATGAACGCGTAGCTCGTGACCGCAATCGCCGGGTTCGATTAGATCCCAACGCCGCACTCCACAGCGTGCGTGTACGAGAGAAACGCGATCGCTTCGCCCCGACCACCCACCGTGAACCGGGAACACCCCGATATTTTCCTCGCCCTCGCTTCTACCATGGTTTTTTCCGTCATGGACGGCCCAAAGAATGTCATGCAGCTGCGTCTCCGGCCCGCCCAGGACATTTTTCTGTCATGATTTTTTGTCATAGAAGTAGGAGCCCACCACATATATGATGATACCGGGTTTTGTCACAATTATCGTCATAGAAGTGTCATAAGTATGACATAATTTTTTTTGTTCGGCCCAAAATGTCACGGATGTGTCTTTTTTATGTAGTGCTGGGTAAACATCGTGTCCCCTGCCTCCTATTACCTTCGATCCTCAAACGCACAGTTCGGGACCCCCTACCTGAGATCGATTGGTTTTGACACCGACATTGGTGCTTTCATTGAGAGTTCCACCGTGCCGTCGACAGAAGGTTCGATGGCTCAATCGATCATCTACAACAATGCTGTTTCGGGGGAGACTTTTCTCCCTGGTCAAATTTTCGTGTTCGGCGGCTTCACGCCGCGTGCCAACTCGATTGGCCACCTTGAACAGATTGACAGCTACGCCCCTGGTCATCAGATCAGTTTTGGAAATCCGAACTATGTCGCTGATATCTGAGGAGACTTGATCTTCGAAGGATTCGTGGCCCCGACCACCGCCCTGGACTTTAATCCGGAGCAAACTACCAGGTCCGAAGATGGGAGTTTAGAGCAAACCAGACTCTCTGTAGTTATGAAGCTCGGAGATTCGGAGGGGACTGCGTCATCGGCAAACCCGGAGCCGAACCCGGCTCCCCTGTAATTGGAAGGCCGGACTCGCCCTCGGACACCAGCTTCGAACTCTCAAGGTCCGCGTCACATGAGCATGGCCAGGAGGCTCCTGCCCTGCCTAGCTCCATGGACCCTCGCTTCCCCGTCCAAACTTCGCTCTTAAACGAGGCTGTGGACTTAATGCGATCCCTCGCCATTACAGAGGAATCCCTTCTGAACTATGCCCAGCCCGGACTAGGGGCTGAGAGCGGGGAATTTTACGTCCCACCCACCACCCACTTCATAGCCACTGTCGAGGACTTAACCGACATGCTGGACTACGCCTCCGAAGATATCGACGGCATGAACGACGATGCTGGAGACGAACAAGGCCAAGACCTTCCGTTTACCAGATGTTGGACGGCCACCTCCACATATGACGTGTATATGGTGGACACACCCAAAGAAGACGACGGCGACGGCAGGAAGGATCCGGTTGAGGACGAGCCTACTGAGGCACCACCAAAGCGTCGACGTCAGCGGCGCCGCTGAAAACCGCGTCGCGAAAAATACAGCAATACCGGCACCGGAGACAATAACACTCCGGAGAATGCCGAAGACCCCGAAGCCCCCATCGAGCCAACATCCAAACATGATGATTGGGAGGAGGGGCAAGTTGACCCTGACGATCCGGTCGAGAACGAGGACTCGGAATATAGTAACTATATACCACTCTCCGAGGATGATGTGAGCCTCGGCGACGAAGAATTCATCGTGCCAGAGGAACCACTTGAGCAGGAGCGCTTTAAGCGCCAGCTAATCGCCACTGCGGGAAGCCTAAAAAACAAGCAGCAAAAGCTCCAAGCCGAACATGATACACTCTATGACAGATGGACCCAGGTCCTAGCTGCCAGAGAATATGGCCTTCAACGCCAAGCGAAGAGTTATCCGAAGCGTCGGCTACTACCACAATTGAACGACGAGGCCCTTGAGCCGATACCATCAAGACATGACCACACTGATGAACCAGTCCGGCCACCACGTGGACGGGACAAAGCGACCACTTATGCCTAACACCAGCCCGCATCACTCCACCATAGAGGCAGAGAGACAGCGGCCCCAGGATACACCTACGACCTACAGCAAGACCTGGACAATAGAGCAGGCCAAGCCAGATCAATCTATGGATCAAGGAGGCGTGCCCCAGCGCAGGAAGACGGCCATCTGGCCTGGCGCGATAAGCACAACCTCACCTGGGCCGAAAACCGCATACGGACATCATCCGAACTCCGTCGTGACGTCGCCCGATACAGAGGTGCCGCACACCCTTATGCTTCACCGATGAGGTAATGAAGCACCAGTTCCCAGAAGGGTTTAAACCCATGAACATTGAATCATATGATGGAACGAAAAATCCCGCGGTATGGATTGAAGATTTTCTTCTCCACATTCACATGGCTCGCGACGACAATCTCCACGCCATCAAGTACCTCCCACTAAAACTAAAGGGTCCAGCACAACACTGGTTAAATAGCCTCCCAGAAAACTCTATTGGTAGCTGGGAAGATTTGGAGGATGCCTTTAGAGACAACTTCCAAGGCACATATGTCCGGCCTCCAGACGCCGATGACCTTAGTCTCATAGTCCAGCAACTCGGAGAGTCAGCCCGGAAGCTCTGGACAAGGTTGTTAATTAAAAAGAACCAAATCATCGATTGTCCGGATGCCGAAGCCGTCGCGGCCTTCAAACACAGCGTCCGGGACGAGTGGCTCGCCCGACACCTTGGCCAAGAAACACCGAAGTCCATGGCAGCTCTTATCACACTCATCACCCGCTTTTGCACGGGAGAAGATAGCTGGTTAGCTCGCAGAAGCAACAGCACCAGCGACCCTGGCACCTCCGAAACCAGAGACGGAAATGGTAGGCCACGACGCAATAAACACAAGCGTCGAAGCAACACTAAAAATACCGAAGATACGGTAGTCAACACCGGATTCAGTGGCTCTAAACCCGGTCAGCGGAAGAAGCCATTCAAAGTAAACAAAGATAGTCCATCTAGTTTGGACATGATACTCGATCGGCCTTGCCAGATTCATGGCACCCCTAACAAGCCTGCCAATCATACCAACGGAAATTGTTGGGTCTTTAAACAGGTTGATAAGCTAAACACCTAACATAAGGGGAAAGGGCCGCCTAGCGAGGACGACGATGAAGAGCCTCGCCCACCGAATACGGGGGGACAGAAGAAATTTACCCCCGAGGTAAAAATGATGAATATGATATATGTTACGCATATCCCCAAGAGGGAGCGCAAGTGTGCGCTAAGGGACGTCTACACCGTAGAGCCGGTCTCCCCAAAATCCAACCCCTGGTCGGTCTGTCCAATCACCTTCGATCGTAAGGACCACCCGACCAGTATCCGTCGTGGAGGTTCGGCTGCCTTGGTCATTGATCCAATCATCGACGGATTCCATCTTACCAGAGTCCTTATGGACGGCGGTAGTAGTCTTAACTTGATTTATCAAGACACGATCCGCAAAATGGGTATTGACCCGTCAAGAATCAAGCCTACTAAAGCTACCTTTAAAGGAGTAATACCTGGTGTAGAAGCCCGCTGCACGGGCTCAATAACATTGGAAGTGGTCTTCGGTTCGCCGGACAACTTCCGAAGCGAAGACTTGATCTTCGACATCGTCCCCTTTCGCAGTGGTTATCACGCACTGCTCGGAAGAACCACCTTCGCCCGCTTCAATGCGGTCCCGCATTATGCTTACTTAAAGCTCAAAATGCTGGGACCACGTGTCGTCATTACCGTTAATGGAAACATGGAGTGCTCCTCCATACCGAAGAACACACCACGGCCCTCGCGGACGAGGTACAAAGCGGCCCCATAAAGCCGCACACCTCATCAACCATCAAGCCCCCGGACAATGTTAAATGAGTCCGGTCCACTCTGCATGATGACAGCTCGGCAACTCCAGAGCGAGACTAGTAGCTTCGCCTCCGTCAATTGCCACACACAACCGCGGCATTTGTACCGCGTGTGCATAAGTACGCAGTCAAAATACCTTGGGCATCAACGGAGGCACAATATGGATAGGTCTATAGTACTATTTGACCCTATATGATCTTGACCCTTTTTGTTTGATCATTTTCTTCCTTTTCTTCAATACTGCATGTGCATTAAAACCTAGCTACTCCACGGACGTACAAGGACTCTTTCCGAGCCCGGTTTCGTACAAACAACCGTGAGCCGAACCTTTTAAGGAATCTCCCTCAAAAGGCGAAAGCGATGCCGACATGCGGCAAGGTGTACAAGGGATCTGCAAGACCACCTTTTCAGGACCTGTATACAGCTTTCCCTCATTTACAAATTCGCAGCATGTAAAATAGCCTTGATGCTTCTGGCATCCTACGTAAAAACACGTTTTGACGTATCAATCAGACTATAATGGAAACAGTTTTGCCCAACCTTGTTCGGTATTGGCTTACTTCCTAATTTGTATTCCCTCTTTACGTCAGTTTAGCATATACACCTCGGCACGATTCAAATCACCAGGGGCTCTATTCGGCCACATATATATTTTCAGAAACAAAAGAAGTCCGAGCACTTTTATAGTATACTTCGGCGTCCCAAATATGGCATTATATGTATCGGCTCCGAATCATGTCACTGGTCAATAGTTGGGTTGCCCGGCTCCTGCGGTTACCACCTTACATTCTGCTCGTTCGGCTAAGGTAGTAAAGGGAGAACTACTGCCATTGTGTTTCTGGTTCGTCCGGTCAAGCACCTCATTAGAGAAATCCGAAAACAGACTGTCAAGATGCGGCGAGAGCTGGTCAGCAATTCGGTGACTCACTAAATCTCTAGCAATTTTTCCTATTATACGAAGGACTGGCATCAGTTCGGTCACGCGCTTAAGGCCTCTCAGTTTGGACAAGCCGCATGCGCACCAGGGGCTAAGTTTTTAGCCCCACCATCAAACTCCTATGGCTAAGTGGAAGTGCTAAAGCCGCATAGTCTGATTGCCTGGTTCGCTACATAAGTCACCTCCTTTACGGACCAAGATGTTGGGTCAGGAGTGATTACACGTTATTATGAACACCCCCATAGCATCTACGTGGGGGCTGAAGCCAACGACTGGCAAAATTTCAGAATAATAAAATACGGCCGCACAGGAGGTATGTAGTTCGGATAGAAGCATAAATATATTACAAAGCCTGGGTTTATAATACAACATCCGGGCAGTTCGGATACATTCACTCGAACATAATATCCTCCGACCATTGACCCTCTATCAAACGGGCACCCTCTAGGACATCTTCAAAATAGCGCTACGGCTTGTGGTGCTCCTTGCCTCCAGGAAGACCCTCAACTGCCACGACGGCGTCCTTCATCTTTGCCCAGTGCATCTAGACACAAGCAAAGGCCATCCGCGCACCTTCTATGCATGCCGAGTGGTTCACAGCCTCAACGCGGGGCAAGGCATCACCGAGCCGCTTAACCAGGCCGAAGTAGCTGCTAGGAATGGGTCCGGCTGGCCATAGCTGGACTATAATGTCCTTCATGGCCAAATGAAACATCCTATGTAGCTCCGCCAGTTGCATCATCTGGTTGTTTAGCAGCGCTGGCCGCTCCGGCGCCAGGTGCTGCGACCAGAAGAGCTTCTCCGTCGTATTCCCTTCTTGGGCCCGGAAATACTGTGCGGCGTCGGCAGCACTCCTCGAGAGATTAGGCAAAGGCATCTGGAGGACTCCATAGTCGATTTAGCAAATCATATATTCGACCGCCAAATATACTCTGTAAAAGAAAAGGCTTACCAGCCGCTATATGTCCGGCCTGCTTGATCTCCTCGCGAGCCACCCGAGACTCGCTCTGCGCCTCCTTTGCCTCTTGAAGAGCCTTGGTGAGTTCGTCCGCTTGGGCCTTATTACTCTCCTCTAAGGCCTCGCACTTGTTGGCAGCATCCTGGAGTGCTTGCTCCACTTCGGTCACCCTCTCCTCATACTGGTGGCGGGCAACCTGTTTGGCCTTTAAATCTGCAACCGCTTTGTCTGCGGCCGCTTTGCTCGCCTTCGCCTCCTCCTTGGCTTCGACAAGGGCACTCTTGAGGGTCTCGACCTCGGTCGCGCTACCTACAACCATACACATAGCATCACATGAGCTTAAACTCCGAGTTTGCATTACAATTCAGGCTTGTAAGGGATCTTTTAAAAGCATACCTTGTGCCTCATCGCACCACTTGTTAATGCGGTCGATCTCATCATCGGCCAGCTTCCGCTTCCCCTTGAGTTCAAAAACTTCAGCGTCATGGGCGGAAGGCGCTAACAATGAAGCCTGTTTATCAAAATAGACAAGTATGTTATCTCCGGTGAATATTTGATCCTCTGGTCGGCCCTTTTCCAAGAACCAAACAGAGTCTCAGGGGCTACTATCTATACACAGGCATATTTACTGCACATGAAAAAGCGGCTCAGAATATTACATGGCATACCTCAAAGCCTGTTAACAGGCTGGTGAAGGCTTCGTTCAGCCTGCTTTTGGCGGACTGAACCTTTTCAACCACCGTACCCATTGAGGTACGCTGCTCCTCCACGACGGAAGCACTGCAAAGTGCTTCCCTCAAGGTGTCCGGCACCTCCGGATTGATGGAGGATGCTGGTGGAGTCGGCACCCCTCCTTCAAACGGGGCTGCTCGCTCGATTCCGGAGCCGTGTGGGTCTCTGGAATGGTATTCGGCTGGGGGCCGGACTGGTCCAGGCCCCTGTCGTCAGTTTCTATGGGGGTTGAGTCCCCCATGTTCTCGGCAGCCCAGGCATTACCCTCTGGTGCCATTTCAGCAGCCTTCTGCACCTCTCCCTGGCCCGGAGAGGTCCTTTGGGATAAAACCTCGGTGTCATCCGCGACATGTGGTGGAGAGGCTCGCGGAGGCGTTTCGCTCCCCATCATCTCCGGCGCCAAAGAGTTCCCCGAAGACGATGATTGTTGGGGGAGATCACGGGCCGGACTGAAATACATAAACGATATGTTATCCTACAATTTTTAAAAGGCCGGACATATGCATAGTATCTTTGAATACTTACGATTCGACCAGGGGCTTCGCCTTGGAGCGCCATTGGGGGATGGCTTCGGCATCCGAGTCCGAGCCATCTGAGAGGGATATCTTCCCCCTTTTGGACGGCTCCGCCTCTGGGTCAGCGGAGGCCGCCCTCTTCTTCTTCTTCTTCTCCTTGAGGGAAGAATTGCTCTCTTCCTCCTCCTCCTCTTCGTCTTCATCTTCCTTGTGGGAGGAGAGAGCTTTGGTGTCTCCGGACGCAGTGTTTGAAGTACCTTTATGGCGGAGGCCACTTTTGGCCTCCTTGTCCTTCTTCTTGGTCTTCTTCTCTGGCGCCTAGTACGGCGCCGGGACCAGTATTTCGTTAGCAGAGGAATGGTTGGGTCTGTAGGACCTTAGGACCTTGAGAAGAGGTGTCTAGAGGGGGGTGATTAGACACTAAGTACCAAAGTTGCAGTTTTTAAGTTTCTTTAAAGTTTGAGTGGAGTTTAGGCACAAGTTTAACATTCACAACATATAGCAAGCAAGCATGCAAAGAGTATATGAGCAGCGGAAAATAAAGCATGCAACTTGCAAGAATGTAAAGGGAAGGATTGGAGGATTCAAACGCAATTGGAGACACGGATGTTTTTGGCGTGGTTCCGATAGGTGGTGCTATCGTACATCCACGTTGATGGAGACTTCAACCCACGAAGGGTAGCAGTTGCTTGTGAGTCCACGGAGGGCTCCACCCACGAAGGGTCCACGAAGAAGCAACCTTGTCTATCCCACCATGGCCGTCGCCCACGAAGGACTTGCCTCACTAGCGGTAGATCTTCACAAAGTAGGCGATCTCCTTGCCCTTACAAACTCCTTGGTTCAACTCCACAATCTTGTCGGAGGCTCCCAAGTGACACCTAGCCAATCTAGGAGACACCACTCTCCAAGAAGTAACAAATGGTGTGTTGATGATGAACTCCTTGCTCTTGTGCTTCAAATGATAGTCTCCCCAACACTCAACTCTCTCTCATAGGATTTGGATCTGGTGGAAAGAGGGTTTGAGTGGAAAGCAACTTGGGGAAGGCTAGAGATCAAGATTCATATGGTAGGAATGGAATATCTTGGCCTCAACACATGAGTAGGTAGTTCTCTCTCAGAAATAGGATCTTTGGAAGTGTAGGTTCGGTCTGATGGCTCTCTCCACGAATGAAGAGGAGGTGGAGGGGTATATATAGCCTCCACACAAAATCTAACCGTTACACACAATCTACCAAACTCGGTGGGACCGAATCGTTAAACTCGGTCAGACCGATTTAGCAAATAATGTGACCGTTAGGGTTTTCGGTGGGACCGGAATGCAACTCGGTGGGACCGATTGGTTAGGGTTAGGGCATAACGTAATCTCGGTAAGACCGATTACACAAACTCGGTGGGACCGATTTTGGTAATAAGCTTTCAGAGAGTTGGTCGAGCAAACTCGGTTTGACCGATTATCAAACTTCGGTGGGACCGATTTTGATAATAAGTTAACCAGAGAGTTTGCATTGTAATCTCGGTAGTACCGATTGCTCAAACTCGGTGAGACCGATTTTGATAATGGACATACACAGAGAGATTACAATCCCATCTCGGTGAGACCGAGATCCCTATCGGTGAGACCGATTTGCCTAGGGTTTGTGGCAGTGGCTAAGACATCCAAACTCGGTGGCGCCGGATAGAAAGAATCAGTGGGGCCAAGTTTGACTTTAGGTTTAGGACAAATGTGTGGAAGTGGGAAAGTAGTTGAGGGTTTTGGAGCATATCACTAAGCACATGAAGCAAGAGGCTCATTAAGCAACACCTCATCCCTCCTTGATAGTATTGGCTTTTCCTATAGACTCAATGTGATCTTGGATCACTAAAATGTAAAATGAAGAGTCTTGAGCTTGAAGCTTGAGCCAATCCTTTGTCCTTAGCATCTTGAAGGAGTTCCCACATCCTTTAGTCCATGCCACTCCATTGTTGAACTTATCTGAAACATACTAGATAAAAGTGTTAGTCCAACAAGAGATATGTTGTCATTAATTACCAAAACCACCTAGGGAGCACTTGTGCTTTCAATCTCCCCTTTTGGTAATTGATGGCAACATACATCAAACTTTAGATAAAGATATAAAGAATAGCAAGTAAAGCTTTGGAAAGACATGTAACAAGCATAGGCTCCCCTACATGTATGCAATCATGTGAATATGAAATATAGAAGCATGTGATAGCATAACCATGATAGAGCAGGCAATGTGTTACATGTATCTTGGCTATATGCATCAGAGCAAAAAGTATTAAAGAGAATACCTTCATGCCCATGAGTCCTTCTTGCAAACAGTATGTACATCAGCAAGAATTCCTCATACACATGATTGTGATGCATATACTTACCTTGTGGTCTTGAGTTGGCTTAGGATGGAATGAACCTGCGTAAACAAGGTTAGATAACACAGATGCATCTACTAGCCAGAGCAAACGGAAGAAACCACAAGAATACCAAGACTGGGATGACATGTAGAGAGTGAGTACTGAGTACCACATTGGATTAGACATGTCCCCAAGAGTAAAGATATGCAATGAATTTAAATGATCTCTTTCCCTTAGATGTCTTGCTCCCCCTGAATCTAACATGGGATATTGGGAGAAGATAGGGAACAGAAAATCAGAGCTGAAGGAAAACAGAGCTGAAAGATATGACTGATGATCAGAGCTAAGTTCAGAGCTAATGTATGCTCATGCAAAATTGAGCACAACAAATCATATGAACATGTCTCTCCCCTCAAGAAGACATGTGGACATCACTCCTCTTGAACACCAAGCATCTGGGATCCTTGAGAAATACTTTCTACTAGTATTCTCTCCCCCTGGAGATCTCTCTCTCCCCCTGAAGGATCTCTCTCTCCTTCTCTGATGTGATCTCTCTCTCTAAATGATAAGCTTTGATGTGATCTCTCTCTCCCCCTTTGACATCAATTTCCAAGAAGGGCTTGATAAAGATGTAATCTCTCTCTCCCCCTCTGGAATTTGTCGTGAATGGGTTTGATCCTTGAGTCACAACATAAAGCAATGATAAAAATGTGATGCTTGTAGAGGACAAGATTCATTGAGTGGAGCTGGATCAGAAGAAACACAGAATATGTGGCAAAGAGTTTTTCCTGTTATGAAATCGGTGGCACCGAGTGGTATGCTTCGGTCGTACCGAAAAGATTCGGTTGGTCCGAAAATAACAAATTGGTGTAACCGAGTTCATCGCAGAGAGAACACTTGTCACCTCAGCTCACTAGACTAGTAAGATCTCACAAAGATTTGCAAGGAATTTCTGAAAGATATGCAAGGAATTAGATGCAGAAAATGCAGAGAAAACATAAAGAAATCTAGATGAAGTTTTTTTTTTGGAAGAGGAAACACAAATGCATGAGACAAATGCAAAAACTCAGAAAAGAACACAGGAGAACTTCATCTAGAGATGGTCGGCGACAAAGTCACCTATGTTAGAGTATATTGACTTAGGAGTCAAGTGAGATCACTTGATCATAGGCCATACTCATCGTTTAAGCTCAAAATGGGGTTGCCATTTTCGTTTAAGCATCTTGATGTATTCACATCTTGTCGAGTTGCTTTAACTCATGACTCGGAGTAAAGCTTCTCTAAGATGGAATAACATACCTTGGTTGGTGGTGTTGTCCATGTAGTTGAACTTGCGTGGGTTGCTCAAGGTTGATGTAGCTCATCAAGAATTTGGAGCACCACTTGGAATTTGAGTCCATCTACCTACATGGGTTAGTTCTTGCAAGGAAGAGCACTTGTATATCCAAAATGACAATCATGAAACTCAACATAGAATTTGTCAAAGGATATGTTTGAATGGTTTCGTGCTTCCTTGTCTTCAACCACCTTGTGTAGAGACTTGGTGATGTAGAGATTGCTCAAGATATGAGTAGGTTTCAACCTCATGGAATTTGATTCAACCAAGTACCTACATGGGTTAGATAACATGCAAGATACAAATATATCCAAGACATAAGTTTTTCATCATAAGAGAAATATCAAGGATTAGTCATAAGCTCATGTCTTGCATGTATCCAATGGAGTTTCTACTCCAAGTTTGAAGCATCAATGATGTTCAATTCTCCTCTTAACCTGCAAAACACTTTCTCATCAAGAGGTTTAGTGAATATATCCGCTAATTGCTTTTCGGTGCGAACATGCTTAAGATCAATGTCACCCTTAGCAACATGATCTCGAATGAAATGATGACGAACTTCAATATGCTTAGTTCGAGAATGTTGCACAGGATTATGACCAATTTTGATAGCACTTTCATTATCACAAAGCAATGGAACATGTCTCACATATATCCCATAATCTTTAAGAGTTTGGGTCATCCAAAGTAATTGAGCACAACATGAACCAGCGGCAATATATTCAGCTTCGGCGGTGGATAAGGATACCGAGTTTTGTTTCTTGGAGGACCAAGACACAAGAGATCTACCAAGAAATTGACAAGTACCAAGTGGACTTTCTATCAACCTTGTCTCCGGCATAGTCCGAGTCGGAATAGCCAACAAGATCGAAAGAGGCCCTCTTAGGATACCAAATGCCAAAATTTGGTGTATGGATTAAGTATCTCACTATCCTTTTCACGGCCTTAAGATGACATTCTTTAGGGGCAGCTTGATATCGTGCACACATGCACACACTTAGCATAATATCGGGACGTGAAGCACATAGATATAACAATGAACCAATCATAGAGCGATAAACCTTTTGATCAACGGTTCACCATCTTTGGTTAAGTCAAGATGTCCACTAGTAGGCATGGGTGTAGTCATACCTTTGCATTCTTGCATATTGAACTTCTTGAATAAGTCCTTGGTGTACTTTGTTTGCGAGACAAAAGTACCTTCCTTAGTTTCCTTAATTTGCAAACCAAGAAAGAATTTGAGTTCACTCATCATAGACATCTCAAACTTCTCCGACATTAGCTTCCCAAACTTTTCACTAAAATGAGGTTAGTTGAACCAAATATAATATCATCAACATAAATTTGGCACACAAAGAGTTCACCATTAACCCTTTTAGTAAAAAGAGTAGAATCAAATTTCCCAATTTCAAAGCCTTCTTCAATAAGGAACTTGGTCAAGCATTTATACCATGCTCTAGGAGCTTGTTTAAGTCCATAAAGAGCTTTCTGAAGTTTGTAAACATGATTGGGTTTCTTAGGATTGACAAAGCCGGGAGGTTGTTTAACATAAACTTCCTCCTCTATTTCACCATTTAGAAAAGCACTTTTAATGTCCACTTGGTACAAGGTGATATCATGGTGATTAGCATAGGCAAGTAAGATGAGAATGGACTCAAGTCTAGCAACGGGTGCGTAAGTCTCACCATAGTCCATACCTTCGACTTGTGTGTATCCTTGGGCGACGAGACGTGCTTTGTTGCGAACTACTTGTCCATCTTCATCTTGCTTGTTGTGAAACACCCATTTGGTACCGATGATGTTGTGGTTGTTGTCGGGCTTCTCAACCAATGTCCAAACTTGGTTCCTCTCAAAGTTGTGTAGCTCTTCATGCATAGCATTTATCCAATCCGGATCTTCCAATGCTTCTTCGACCTTCATAGGTTCAATGCTAGAGATGAAAGAATAGTTTTCACAAAAGTTAGCTAAACGAGTTTTAGAGCGAGTGATTCTCCCGGTTTGAATATCATTGTAGATTTGCTCGACGGGATGGTCTTTAGCAATTCTTGCTCGAACTCGTGAAAGCTTTTGCTTGGGTCTTCGTTGAACATCTTCTTCATCTTGTTCTTCTTCTTGGCCTTCTTCATTGTTGGCGTTGTCGTTCTCTTGTCGTGGTGGAGAAGGAGGTTGTTGACGTTCATCTTGATGCACTTCCTCGTTTTCTTCATCTTGGTGTGTCCCACTTGTGGATGCTTCCGTATCAACTCTTGGTTCACCTTGTCGTGAAGTAGAAGCTTCCACTTGACGGACGAGGTACTCTCCTTCACCTCCGTTGGACGGACCTTGCCAATAGACAAGTCTTGGATTGCTTCGAAGGATCTTTGTCTCCTACATCAATTGGCAATTGCTCTACTTGCGAGCCGTTAGATTCATCAAACTTCACATCTACCGTCTCTTCAACCTTTGGGTGAAATTGTTGTAGACACGGTAAGTGTGAGAGTTTGAGCCATAACCTAGTAGGAAACCTTCATGAGACTTAGGAGCAAATTTAGAACGACGATGCTTATCAAGAATGTAGCACTTTGAGCGAATACTCGAAAGTATCCAACTTGGGGTTTGTTACCGGTGAGTAGCTCGTATGCCGTCTTGCCGAGTAGCTTGTGAAGATACAAGCGATTTGTTGCATGACAAGCTGTCTCAACCGCTTCTGCCCAAAAGTTCTTCGGCGTCTTGTACTCATCAAGCATCGTTCTCGCCATTTCGATGAGCGTCCGATTCTTCCTCTCAACAACTCCATTTTGTTGAGGTGTGTACGTAACCGAGAACTCATGTGAAATCCCTTCTTCATCAATAAAGGTGTCCACATTTGCGTTCTTGAACTCCGTTCCGTTGTCGCTGCGAACCTTCTTGATCTTCACTTCAAATTGGTTTTGGGCCTTCCTAGCGAAGTTTTTGAAGATCTTTTGAACCTGCGATTTATCATCGAGAAAGAACACCCACGTAAATCTGGAAAAATCATCAACTATAACTAGACCAAAAGAATTTCCACGAGACTCTTGTAAGAGTTGGGACCAAAGAGATCCATGTGAAGTAGCTCGAGTGGCCTCTTCGTGGTCATGATGTTCTTCACGGGATGCCTTCCTCCAACCTGTTTACCTACTTGACAAGCCTTCGCAAAGTCTATCCTTATCAAATATGACATCATTAACTCCAAGGATATGATTCCCTTAATAAGCTTGTCAAGGTTTCTCATACCAACATGACCTAATCGTCTATGCCATAACCAGCCTTTTGAGGATTTAGCAATGAAGCAAGTTTTAGGTTGAGCCTTTTAGTGAAATCAACAATGTATAGATCACCTCTCGCACACCAGTAAAGACCATTTTATGATTATCTCGACGAAACACTTGGCAATCTACTTGATAAATAGAACATTGAAACCGAAATCAGCAAGTCTAGATCTGAAAGTAAGTTGTAACCAAGAGATTCAACGAGCATAACATTTTGTATGGAGCTATCATGTGAGATGGCCACCTTACGAGGCCAACCACCTTACCCTTTGAATTGTCACCGAAAGTGACATACTTTCGAGGACCATCATTTTCAGCAAGCTCACGAAACATGTCTTTATCTCCGGTCATGTGATCGGTACATCCACTATCAAGAACCCATTCCTTTCCTCCTGACACATATCCCCAAAGATTTGCCATAAGACCAAAATGTCTCATTGCATCATCAAGATCGAAGTCACTATCATCATCCTCATCATAGTATCCATGTTCAACATTGTCATGTGGTGGATCAAATCCTAGAGAGGGTGATTCATTAGAATGAGTTTGACAATAATCTTGTCTATGAATTCTTATAGCTTCGGAAATAATGTCACTAATAATACCAACATTTCCTTTGGCACGCATAAGGTTTGTAAGCTCAAATAGACGATCACCAAACATAGGATCACTAGTATTCATCTTACTCAAAGCAATAGACTTATGGAGAATTTCATCTAGATTTTTCAAGGAATAATCTGGAAATCATTCCTCAAGAAATTTCCATATAGTGTAGGCACACTCAAAAGTAGGCAAGATTCTAATCAAGTTTCTAGGCAAGCCTCTAGTGATAAGATTAACAGTTCTAAGATTTCTAGTCATGTCAATAGCTTCATCAAGGGTAGGATGCATAGGATCAACATAAGGTGCACAAGGGCTAGCAATGTACTTGTTAAAATGATATTGATTGAAAATAACAAGCATCTCATTTTTCCACTCACGAAAATACTCTCCATCAAGAATAGGCACTCTATGTCTAAGACTCCCCAAAGTAGACTCATCCATCTTCCTCCAATGGTGATTAAACCAAGGCAATGGAGACCAATGCTCGATACCACTTGTAGGACCTTGAGAAGAGGTGTCTAGAGGGGGTGATTAGACACTAAGTACCAAAGTTGCAGTTTTAAGTTTCTTTAAAGTTTGAGTGGAGTTTAGGCATAAGTTTAACATTCACAACATATAGCAAGCAAGCATGCAAAGACTATATGAGCAGCGGAAAATAAAGCATGCAACTTGAAAGAATGTAAAGGGAAGGGATTGGAGGATTCAAATGCAATTGGAGACACGGATGTTTTTGGCGTGGTTCCGATAGGTGGTGCTATCGTACATCCACGTTGATGGAGACTTCAACCCACGAAGGGTAGCAGTTGCTTGAGTCCACGGAGGCTCCACCCACGAAGGGTCCACGAAGAAGCAACCTTGTCTATCCCACCATGGCCGTCGCCCACGAAGGACTTGCCTCACTAGCGGTAGATCTTCACGAAGTAGGCGATCTCCTTGCCCTTACAAACTCCTTGGTTCAACTCCACAATCTTGTCGGAGGCTCCCAAGTGACACCTAGCCAATCTAGGAGACACCACTCTCCAAGAAGTAACAAATGGTGTGTTGATGATGAACTCCTTGCTCTTGTGCTTCAAATGATAGTCTCCCCAACACTCAACTCTCTCTCATAGGATTTGGATCTGGTGGAAAGAGGGTTTGAGTGGAAAGCAACTTGGGGAAGGCTAGAGATCAAGATTCATATGGTAGGAATGGAATATCTTGGCCTCAACACATGAGTAGGTAGTTCTCTCTCGAAATAGGATCTTTGGAAGTGTAGGTTCAGTCGATGGCTCTCTCCACGAATGAAGAGGAGGTGGAGGGTATATATAGCCTCCACACAAAATCTAACCGTTACACACAATCTACCAAACTCAGTGGGACCGAATCGTTAAACTCGGTCAGACCGATTTAGAAAATAATGTGACCGTTAGGGTTTTCGGTGGGACCGGAATGCAACTCGGTGGGACCGATATGGTTAGGGTTAGGGCATAACGTAATCTCGGTAAGACCGATTACACAAACTCGGTGGGACCGATTTTGGTAATAAGCTTTCCAGAGAGTTGGTCAGGCAAACTCGGTTTGACCGATTATCAAACTCGGTGGGACCAATTTTGATAATAAGTTAACCAGAGAGTTTGCATTGTAATCTTGGTAGTACCGATTGCTCAAACTCGGTGAGACCGATTTTGATAATGGACATACACAGAGAGATTACAATCCCATCTCGGTGAGACCGAGATCCCTATCGGTGAGACCGATTTGCCTAGGGTTTGTGGCAGTGGCTAAGACATCCAAACTCGGTGGCGCCGGATAGAAAGAATCAGTGGGGCCGAGTTTGACTTTAGGTTTAGGACAAATGCGTGGAAGTGGGAAAGTAGTTGAGGGTTTTTGGAGCATATCACTAAGCACATGAAGCAAGAGGCTCATTAAGCAACACCTCATCCCTCCTTGATAGTATTGGCTTTTCCTATAGACTCAATGTGATCTTGGATCACTAAAATGTAAAATGAAGAGTCTTGAGCTTTAAGCTTGAGCCAATCCTTTGTCCTTAGCATCTTGAAGGAGTTCCCACATCCTTTAGTCCATGCCACTCCATTGTTGAACTTATCTGAAACATACTAGATAAAAGTGTTAGTCCAACAAGAGATATGTTGTCATTAATTACCAAAACCACCTAGGGAGCACTTGTGCTTTCATCCGCCTTCTTTGTCCAGCCCTGAGGAAAGAATGGAAAGCTCAGCATACCCCTTGGGTTTACAAATTGAAGTAATGTTTGGAAATCAGAAAACTTACTAGAGTGGCCGAATGAGCGCAGTTGAGGCTGATATCTTTGGACATCTTCGACCACGACTTCTGGGCCTTGAAAAGAAGCTTCCACATATCTTTGTGCGTTTTGCCGAAGAATCGTTGCAGGGTCTGAGGGCTAGCCAGATTAAACTCCCACATGTGGTGAGGCCGACGTTGGCAGGGGAGAATCCGGCGAAAAAGCATCACCTGGATCACATCAGCAAGACTGGTGTTCTTCTCCATCATATTCTTGATGCGGTTCTGCAGCATCATCACCTCGTCAAACGATGACCAATCTAGGCCCTTGTTAAGCCACGATGCAAGCTGCATTGGTGGACCCGATTTAATCTCAGGAGCAGCGGACTATGTGGTGTCGCGAGGTTCCGTGATGTAGAACTACTCCTGTTGCCATCCCTTCATGGTCTCCACAAAGGCCCCCTTGGGCCAGGTGACATTGGGGAGCTTGCTCACCATGGTGCCGCCGCAGTCCGTGTGTTGCCCATCGACCACTTTCGGCTTCACGTTGAAGACCTTAAGCCGCGGAACATGGAAATTTGGAGAAAGAAATTTGGGGATAAATCATGGAAATCTAGCCCATAATAGAACATGAGGCCGCGGATGAAAGGGTGGAGGGGAAACCCTAGTCCGCGGAGAAAGTGGGGGATGAACACCACCCTCTCATTGGGCTCCGGAGTAGGGATGATCTGCTCTTTGGCAGGGAGCCGATGCACGATGTTCGTGGCCAAGTATCCCGCTTCCCAGAGTTCCTTGACGTTCCTCACCGTGACGGGGGAAGCCATCCACTTGCCCTGCGAGCCCGATCCGGACATGGCTGGAGTGTTTGGTGGGGACGGAAAAGATCAAAACTTGGGCGCTAGAGCTCGAGGATGGAAGGGCTGAGGAAGAAGAAGGCGTGGGGTAAAAAGATGGGTCCTTATCCACTTATAAAGGTAGTGGATATCAAGCACCCCTCACAAGCCTTAAAAGTCGCCTATTCCCAAGGGGTCGTGCGAACGACACGGTTGGATTACCCAAAACCGTATTGATAAGAATCCCGCAATAAGAGGAAACGATCTCTACTTTGATAAGACGTGTCAATAGAGGCCGCGCCTTGAAACGCGAAGCGGGAGGCCACAAAACGGTTCAAAATAATAATAAGGCCAGACATAACATCTCGCCAAAAAAGCTGTCAGTAGACATGACTTATTTTGTTCAAGTATTTTGCCCCTCTGGTTCGGGGTTGTAACTATTATACAGAGCTGGATTTAGTTCTCTTGTTTGGAGGACTACCTTGGTGTACTCGGAGGAGGAACCCGCCTTGCAATGCCGAAGACAATCTGTGCGCCGAACACATCGTCATTGAAGCCTGGTTCAGGGGCTACTGAGGGAGTCCTGGATTATTGGGTCCTCGGGCGTCCGGGCTATGTGACATGGGCCGGACTGATGGGCCGTGAAGATACAAGATAGAAGGTATTCCCGTTTATGGTGGGTGGTCGGGGCTGAGCGATGCGCGTTTCTCTCATACACGCACGCGCGTGGGTGCGAGGCGTTGGGCTCTAACTAAACCCGAGCGAGGCATTGGGCTCTAACTGAACCCGAGCGATTGCACTGCAGGCTACGTGTTACTGAACCTGAGCGATCGATCGATGGCTGATAACTAAACCCGATCGAGCGATTCCTTTGCTATTGCTGCTAACTGAAGCCAATCGATGCTACCTCTGGATGAACAGTGAGCGTTGCTGGGGGGTTTTGGATGAACAGTTCCCGGTGAGGGTGGATGAACAGGACCCCGTGGTGTTGCCTTTGGATGAACGGGACCCCGATCGATCGAGCTGGTTGGGGCTAGATGAACAGGACCCCGTGGAGGGCTGGATGAACAGGACCACCCCGTGGAGGGCTGGATGAACAGTAGATGGTGGAGGGCTAGATGAACAGTAGCCCGTGGAGGGGTGGTTGAACAGGAGCCCGTGGAGAGGGCTGGTTGAACAGTAGCCGGTGGAGTAGCGCGCGGTGGAGGCTGGATGAACAGGAGCCCGTGGATGAGCAGTCGCAGGTGGAGGCTGGAGGAGGTCGACGGTGGATGAATAGTAGCCCGTGGAGGCTGGAGGGGGTCGACGGTGGAGATGAACATTATCCCGTGGAGTCCCGTTTTGCGGTATGCCACACCACTCCCGATGAACAGGACCCCCGTTTCGACCGTAGCACTCCAACACAAGTCCGTTTCCTCTGTTTTGCGGTACGCCACACCCCTCCCGATCAACAGGACCCCCGTTTCGACCGTAGGAGGTCCGTTTCCTACGGTTTGTGGTACGCCAGACCCCTCCCGATGTACAAGATCCCGTTTCGAACGTGGCCGGTCGAACACAAGGCCGTTTCCTCCGTTCTGCGGTACGCCATGCCTCGTTTCCATCGGCTGTTCCGTCCAAGCCCTCCCGATGAACACGACGACGCATTCCGTTCCGACCCAGCCGGTTGGCTCCCCATGAACACGACGACGATGATGTTTCCCCGTTCCGAGCCAGCCATGTACACGAGCCCTGGCCATACGTATGCGTGAGTAGGCGTTCAAGACCCTGACCGTATGTACGTACATGGCCGTATTTTCTTTCTTGCACACTGGCCGCTGTACGTACGTGTACATGCTACATGCGCGCCTCTACTACGACACGTGCGCGCCACTATTGGGGAACGTAGCAATTTCAAGAAAAATCCTACGCACACGCAAGATCATGGTGATGCATAACAATGAGAGGGGAGAGTGTTGTCCACGTACCCTCGTAGACCGAAAGCGGAAGCGTTAGCACAACGCGGTTGATGTAGTCGTACATCTTCACGATCCGACCGATCAAGTACCGAACGCACGGCACGTCCGAGTTCAGCACATGTTCAGCCCGATGACGTCCCTCGAACTCCGATCCAGTCGAGCGTTGAGGGAGTGTTTCGCCAGCACGACGGTGTGGTGACGATGATGATGTTCTACCGACGCAGGCTTCGCCTAAGCACCGCTTCTGAGATATCGAGGTGGACTATGGTGGAGGGGGCACGCTTTGCGGTTAAAAGATCAAACATTCAATTGTTGTGTCTCTAGGGTGCCCCCCGCCCTCGTATATAAATGAGCAAGGGGGAGGTGTGGCCGGCCTAGAGGGGGCGCGCCAGGAGGAGTCCTACTCCCACCGGGAGTAGGACTCCCTCCCTTTTCCTAGTTGGACTAGGAGTGGAGGGGGAAAGAGGTGGAGGAGAAGAAGGAAAAGGGGGGGCGCCGCCCCCCTCTCCTTGTCCTATTCGTACTAGGGGGGAGGGGCGCGCGGCCCTTGCCCTGGCCGCCTATCCTCTCTTCCACTAAGGCCCACTATGGCCCATTAACCTCCTGGGGGATTCTGGTAACCTCCCGGTACTCCAGTAAAATCCCGATTTCACCCGGAACACTTCCGATATCCAAACATAGGCTTCCAATATATCAATCTTCATGTCTCGACCATTTCGAGACTCCTCATCATGTCCGTGATCACATCAGGGACTCCGAACAACCTTCGGTACATCAAAACATATAAACTCATAATATAACTATCGTCGAAACATTAAGCGTGCGGACCCTGCGGGTTCGAGAACTATGTAAACATGACCGAGACACGTCTCTGGTCTATAACCAATAGCGGAACCTGGATGCTCATATTGGCTCCCACATATTATTTGAAGATCTTTATCGGTCAGACCGCATAATAACATATGTTGTTCCCTTTGTCATCTGTATGTTACTTGCCCGAGATTCGATCATCGGTATCTCAATACCTAGTTCAATCTCGTTACCAGCAAGTCTCTTTACTCGTTCCGTAATACATCATCCCGCAACTAACTCATTAGTTGCAATGCTTGCAAGGCTTAAGTGATGTGTATTACCGAGAGGGCCCAGAGATACCTCTCCGACAATCGGAGTGACAAATCCTAATATCGAAATACGACAACCCAACAAGTACCTTCGGAGACACCTGTGGAGCACCTTTATAATCACCCAGTTACGTTGTGACGTTTGGTAGCACACAAAGTGTTCCTCCGGTAAACGGTAGTTGCATAATCTCATAGTCATAGGAACATGTACAAGTCATGAAGAAAGCAATAGCAACATACTAAACGATCGGGTGCTAAGCTAACGGAATGGGTCGTGTCAATCACATCATTCTCCTAATGATGAGACCATGTTAATCAAATGACAACCCGTGTCAATGGCTAGGAAACTTAACCATCTTTGATCAACGAGCTATTCAAGTAGAGGCATACTAGTGACATACTGTTTGTCTATGTATTCACACATGTATTATTTTTCCGGTTAATACAATTATAGCATGAATAATAAACATTTATCATGATATAAGGCAATAAATAATAAATTTATTATTGCCTCTAGGGCATATTTCCTTCAGTCTCCCACTTGCACTAGAGTCAATAATCTAGATTACACAGTAATGATTCTAACACCCATGGAGCCTTGGTGCTGATCATGTTTTGCTTGTGGAAGAGGCTTAGTCAACGGGTCTGCAACATTCAGATCCGTATGTGTCTTGCAAATTTCTATGTCTCCCACCTGGACTAAATACCGGATGGAATTGAAGCGTCTCTTGATGTGCTTGGTCCTCTTGTGAAATCTAGATTCCTTCACCAAGGCAATTGCACCAGTATTGTCACAAAAGATTTTCATTGGACCCGATGCACTAGGTATGACACCTAGATCGGATATGAACTCCTTCAGCCAGACTCCTTCATTTGCTGCTTCCGAAGCAGCTATGTACTCCGCTTCACACATAGATCCCGCCACGACGCTTTGTTTAGAACTGCACCAACTGACAGCTCCACCGTTCAATGTAAACACGTATCTGGTTTGCGATTTAGAATCGTCCGGATCAGTGTCAAAGCTTGCATCAACGTAACCATTTACGATGAGCTCTTTGTCACCTCCATAAATGAGAAACATATCCTTAGTCGTTTTCAGGTATTTCAGGATGTTCTTGACCGCTGTCCAGTGATCCACTCCTGGATTACATTGGTACCTCTCTGCTAAACTTATAGCAAGGCACACATCAGGTCTGGTACACAACATTGCATTCATGATAGAGCCTATGGCTGAAGCATAGGGAACATATTTCATCTTCTCTCTATCTTCTGCAGTGGTCGGACATTGAGTCTTACTCAACTTCACAACTTGTAACACAGGCAAGAACCCTTTCTTTGCTTGATCCATTTTGAACTTCTTCAAAACTTTGTCAAGTTATATGCTTTGTGAAAGTCCAATTAAGCGTCTTGATCTATCTCTATAGATCTTGATGCCCAATATATAAGCAGCTTCTCCAAGGTCTCTCATTGAAAAACTCTTGTTCAAGTATCCCTTTATGCTATTCATAAATTCTATATCATTTCCAATCAGCAATATGTCATCCACATATAATATTAGAAATGCTACAGAGCTCCCACTCACTTTCTTGTAAATACAGGCTTCTCCAAAAGTCTGTACAAAACCAAATGCTTTGATCACACTATCAAAACGTTTATTCCAACTCCGAGAGGCTTGCACCAGTCCATAAATGGATCGCTGGAGCTAGCACACTTTGTTAGCTCCCTTTGGATTGACAAAACCTTCCGGTTGCATCATATACAACTCTTCTTCCAGAAATCCATTCAGGAATGCAGTCTTGACATCCATTTGCCAAATTTCATAATCATAAAATGTGGCAATTGCTAACATGATTCGGACAGACTTAAGCATCGCTACGGGTGAGAAGGTCTCATCGTAGTCAATCCCTTGAACTTGTCGAAAACCTTTCACAACAAGTCGAGCTTTATAGACAGTAACATTACCGTCAGTGTCAGTCTTCTTCTTGAAGATCCATTTATTCTCAATTGCTTGCTGATCATCGGGCAAGTCAACCAAAGTCCACACTTTGTTCTCATACATGGATCCCATCTCAGGTTTCATGGCTTCAAGCCATTTTCACGGAATCTGGGCTCACCATCACTTCTTCATAGTTCGTAGGTTCGTCATGGTCTAGTAACATAACTTCCAAAACAGGATTACCGTACCACTCTGGTGCGGATCTTACTCTGGTTGACCTACGAGGTTCAGTAACAACTTGATCTGAAGTTTCATGATCATCATCATTAACTTCCTCACTACTTGGTGTAGGTGTCGCAGAAACCAGTCTCTGTGATGAACTACTTTCCAATAAGGGAGCAGGTATAGTTACCTCATCAAGTTCTAGTTTCCTCCCACTCACTTCTTTCGAGAGAAACTCCTTCTCTAGAAAAACTCCGAATTTAGCAACAAAAGTCTTACCTTCGGATCTGTGATAGAAGGTGTACCCAACAGTCTCCTTTGGGTATCCTATGAAGACACATTTCTCCGATTTGGATTTGAGCTTATCTGGTTGAAGCCTTTTCACATAAGCATCGCAGCCCCAAACTTTCAGAAACGACAACTTTGGTTTCTTGCCAAACCATAGTTCATAAGGCGTCGTCTCAACGGATTTTGATGGTGCCCTATTTAACGTGAATGCGGCCGTCTCTAAAGCATAACCCCAAAACGATAGCGGTAAATCTGTAAGAGACATTATAGATCGCACCATATCTAGTAGAGTACAATTACGACGCTCGGACACACCATTACGCTGTGGTGTTCTGGGTGGCGTGAGTTGCGAAACTATTCCGCATTGTTTCAAATGTAGACCAAACTCGTAACTCAAATATTCTCCTCCACGATCAGATCGTAGAATCTTTATTTTCTTGTTACTATGATTTTCAACTTCACTCTGAAATTATTTGAACTTTTCAAATGTTTCAGACTTATGTTTCATTAAGTAGATATACCAATATCGGCTTAAATCATCTGTGAAGGTGAGAAAATAACGATATCCGCCATGAGCTTCAACATTCATCGGACCACATACATCTGTATGTATGATTTCCAACAAATCTGTTGCTCTCTCCATAGTACCGGAGAACGGCGTTTTAGTCATCTTGCCCATGAGGCACGGTTCGCAAGTACCAAGTGATTCATTACCAAGTGGTTCCAAAAGTCCATCAGTATGGAGTTTCTTCATGCGCTTTACACCGATATGACCTAAATGGCAGTGCCACAAATAAGTTGCACTATCATTATCAACTCTGCATATTTTGGCTTCAATATTATGAATATGTGTATCACCACTATCGAGATTCAACAAAAATAGACCACTCTTCAAGGGTGCATGACCATAAAATATATTACTCATATAAATAGAACAACCATTATTCTCTGATTTAAATGAATAACCGTCTCGCATCAAACAAGATCCAGATATAATGTTCATGCTCAACGCTGACACCAAATAACAATTATTTAGGTCTAATACTAATCCCGAAGGTAGATGTAGAGGTAGCGTGCCGACTGTGATCACATCGACTTTGGAACCATTTCCCACACGCATCGTCACCTCGTCCTTAGCTAATCTTCGCTTAACCCGTAGCCCCTGTTTCGAGTTGCAAATATTAGCAACAGAACTAGTATCAAATACCCAGGTGCTACTGCGAGCGTTAGTATGGTACACATCAATAACATGTATATCACATATACCTTTGTTCACCTTGCCATCCTTCTTATCCGCCAAATACTTGGGGCAGTTCTGCTTCCAGTGACCAGTCTGTTTGCAGTAGAAGCACTCAGTCTCAGGCTTATGTCCAGACTTGGGTTTCTTCTCCTGAGCAGCAACTTGCTTGCTGTTCTTCTTGAAGTTCCCCTTCTTCTTCCCTTTGCCCTTTTTCTTGAAACTGGTGGTCTTATTGACCATCAACACTTGATGCTCCTTCTTGATTTCTACCTCCGCAGCCTTTAGCATTGCGAAGAGCTCGGGAATTGTCTTATCCATCCCTTGCATGTTATAGTTCATCATGAAGCTCTTGTAGCTTGGTGGCAGTGATTGGAGAATTCTGTCAATGACGCTATCATCTAGAAGATTAACTCCCAGTTGAATCAAGTGATTGCAGTACCCAGACATCTTGAGTATATGCTCACTGACAGAACTATTCTCCTCCATCTTGCAGCTATAGAACTTATTGGAGACTTCATATCTCTCAATCCGGGCATTCTTTTGAAATATTAACTTCAACTCCAGGAACATCTCACATGCTCCATGACTTTCAAAACGTCGTTGAAGTCCCGGTTCTAAGCCATAAAGCATGGCACACTGAAATATCGAGTAGTCACCAACACGTGACTGCCAGGCATTCACAATGTCTACAGTTGCTGGCGCAGGTGGTACACCTAGCGGTGCTTCCAGGACGTAACTCTTCTGTGCATCAATGAGGATAATCCTCAAGTTACGGACCCAGTCCGTGTAATTGCTACCATCATCTTTCAACTTTGCTTTCTCAAGAAACGCATTAAAATTCAATGGAACAACAGCACGGGCCATCTATCTACAATCAACATAGAAAAGCAAGATACTACCAGGTACTAACTTCATGATAAATTTAAGTTCAATTAATCATATTACTTATGAACTCCCACTTAGATAGACATCCCTCTAATCCTCTAAGTGATCACGTGATCCATATCAACTAAACCATGTCTGATCATCACGTGAGATGGAGTAGTTTCAACGGTGAACATCACTATGTTGATCATATCTACTATATGATTCACGCTCGACCTTTCGGTCTCCGTGTTTTGAGGCCATATCTATTATATGCTAGGCTCGTCAAGTTTAACCTGAGTATTCTGCGTGTGCAACTATTTTGCACCCGTTGTATTTGAACGTAGAGCCTATCACACCCGATCATCACGTGGTGTCTCAGCACGAAGAACTTTCACAACGGTGCATACTCAGGGAGAACACTTATAATTTGATAATTTAGTGAGGGATCATCTTATAATGCTACCGTCAATCAAAGCAAGATAAGATGCATAAAAGATAAACATCACATGCAATCATTATAAGTGATATGATATGGCCATCATCATCTTGTAATTGTGATCTCCATCTCCGAAGCACCGTCATGATCACCATCGTCACCGGCACGACACCTTGATCTCCATCGTAGCATCATTGTCGTCTCGCCAATCTTATGCTTCTACGACTACCGCTACTGCTTAGTCATAAAATAAAGCATTACAGGGCGATTGCATTGCATACAATAAAGCGACAACCATATGGCTCCTGCTAGTTGTCGATAACTCGGTTACAAAACATGATCATCTCATACAATAAAATATAGCATCACGTCTTGACCATATCACATCAGAACATGCCCTGCAAAAACAAGTTAGACGTCCTCTACTTTGTTGTTGCAAATTTTACGTGGCTGCTACGGGCATAGCAAGAACCATTCTTACCTACGCATCAAAACCACAACGATAGTTTGTCAAGTTGGTGCTGTTTTAACCTTCACAAGGACCGGGCGTAGAGACACCCGGTTCAACTAAAGTTGGAGAAACTGACACCGCCAGCCACCTTTGTGCAAAGCAGATCGGTAGAACCAGTCTCGCGTAAGCGTACGCGTAATGTCGGTCCGGGCCGCTTCATCCAACAATACCGCCGAACCAAAGTATGACATGCTGGTAAGCAGTATGACTTATATCACCCACAACTCACTTGTGTTCTACTCGTGCATATGACATCTACGCATAAAACCTGGCTCGGATACCACTGTTGGGGAACGTAGCAATTTCAAAAAATTTCCTACGCACACGCAAGATCATGGTGATGCATAGCAACGAGAGGGGAGAGTGTTGTCCACGTACCCCTGTAGACCGAAAGCGGAAGCGTTAGCACAACGCGGTTGATGTAGTCGTATGTCTTCACGATCCGACCGATCAAGTACCGAACGTACGGCACCTCCGAGTTCAGCACACGTTCAGCCCGATGACGTCCCTCGAACTCCGATCCAGCCGAGTGTTGAGGGAGAGTTTCGTCAGCACGACGGTGTGGTGACGATGATGATGTTCTACCGACGCAGGGCTTCGCCTAAGCACCGCTACAATATTATCGAGGTGGACTCTGGTGGAGGGGGGCACCGCACACGGTTAAAAGATCAAACGATCAATTGTTGTGTCTCTAGGGTGCCTCCTGCCCCCGTATATAAAGGAGCAAGGGGGGAGGTGCGGCCGGCCTAGAGGGGGCGCGCCAGGAGGAGTCCTACTCCCACCGGGAGTAGGACTGCCTCCCTTTTCCTAGTTGGACTAGGAGTGGAGGGGGAAAGAGGTGGAGGAGAAGAAGGAAAGGGGGGGCGCTGCCCCCCCCCCTCTCCTTGTCCTATTCGGACTAAGGGGGAGGGGGGCGCGGCCCTTGCCCTCGCCGCCTCTCCTCTCTTCCACTAAGGCCCACTATGGCCCATTAACCTCTGGGGGGTTCCGGTAACCTCCCGGTACTCCGGTAAAATCCCGATTTCACCCGGAACACTTCCGATATCCAAACATAGGCTTCCAATATATCAATCTTCATGTCTCGACCATTTCGAGACTCCTCGTCATGTCCATGATCACATCAGGGACTCCGAACAACCTTCGGTACATCAAAACATATAAACTCATAATATAACTGTCATCGAAACGTTAAGCGTGCGGACCCTACGGGTTCGAGAACTATGTAGACATGACCGAGACACATCTCTGGTCAATAACCAATAGCGGAACCTGGATGCTCATATTGGCTCCCACATATTCTACGAAGATCTTTATCGGTCAGACCGCATAACAACATACGTTGTTTCCTTTGTCATCGGTATGTTACTTACCTGAGATTCGATCGTCGGTATCTCAATACCTAGTTCAATCTCGTTACTGGCAAGTCTCTTTACTCGTTCCGTAATACATCATCCCGCAACTAACTCATTAGTTGCAATGCTTGCAAGGCTTAAGTGATGTGTATTACCGAGAGGGCCCAGAGATACTTCTCCGACAATCGCGATGACAAATCCTAATCTCAAATCGCCAACCCAACAAGTACCTTCGGAGACACCTGTAGAGCACCTTTATAATCACCCGATTCGTTGTGATGTTTGGTAGCACACAAAGTGTTCCTCCGGTAAATGGGAGTTGCATAATCTCATAGTCATAGGAACATGTATAAGTCATGAAGAAAGCAATAGCAACATACTAAACGATCGGGTGCTAAGCTAATGGAATGGGTCATGTCAATCACATCATTCTCCTAATGATGTGACCCTGTTAATCAAATGACAACCCATGTCAATGGCTAGGAAACTTAACCATCTTTGGTCAACGAGCTAGTCAAGTAGAGGCATACTAGTGTCATACTGTTTGTCTATGTATTCACACATGTATTATGTTTCCGGTTAATACAATTCTAGCATGATAATAAACATTTATCATGATATAAGGAAATAAATAATAAATTTATTATTGCCTCTAGGGCATATTTCCTTCACGTACACGTTCGCGACCAGAATGACAACGCTACGTACGCTTCGACCAGGTGGGTCCCGACTGTCAGGCACTTCCTTGCCTGCGAAGATGTAGCTGGTGGGTCCTAGCAGTCATGGGGGCAAAATTTTTTCTTTTGCCCAGATGCACTTCCTTGCGTGTGAAGATGTAGCTGGTGGGTCCCAACAGTCAGGGCGAAACATTTTTTTCGCGAAATATGGTGGCCCGTCCGGTGGGTCCCCGCTGTCAGGTGGAGTAATGATTATTTTGCGCGTAATAAGGAGGAACTTCCTTGCTGCGGCCATGGACCCAGCTGTCAGCCTCTCCACATAAAGTCCACGTCCGATGGAAGCCATTCCTTGATCATGTTGACCATGCCGCGCACCGAGCACCAGGGCGGTGGACGACGACGAGGCCTAGGAAGGGGACGACGCAGAGCCGGGGAAGACGCGACAGTGGATGCCCACGCATAGAGGAGTATGAGGGTTCACTAGTTCGTTGCGGTGTGAGGCTGTCGTCGCCGCAGAATAACAGGGGGTGTGGGTGAGTAGAGGGATGGCCTGGCCAGCGGTGGGAGTAGTAGGGGGCGGTGAGGCCTCCGCCGCACCGCAGCCGGCCACAGGAGGCACGAGCAAGAGGCATGACCGGCGCTGGTTTGGGTGGCTGGAGCAAGCAGACCAGAGGTTGAAGAAGCACTACGGCCGTTGGATGGACATCATACGGCCACTGGAGCTAGAATCGTGCATATGGACATCGAACAGTCACTGCTTTTGCGTCAACCTTTTTTAGGAAAGCCTCAAATCTGTGGAAAACATCATACAACCCATCTGCCATTATTTCTAATAATTTACAGCGCATTTGCTAATTCTTAAGGGTTTTTTGGAGCCCATATTATTTTTGTTAGCATTACAGCCCATATTGTGGCCACAGTTAAAAATTAAACGAAATTTTGCCTATTTCGGTGCGGTTAGAACTATTTTTAATCCCGAAAATTCGAGTCACATTCAAACTGATTTTAAAAATAAATGTATATCAATATAAAATCCAACAAATTGTCCACGCATAAAAATCAATGCAATTTAAAATCTTGAAATGAAGAAAAGAAATTTGAAACTAATTGCCAGTTTGATGTGTTTTAAAATGTACAACCCATTTCTCATTACTGATAGGCCATTTTCTCAGCCAGCCGAATGAAGCTCTCCTCGTCTTGAAAGATTTGCAGCCCAACAGGCCTGACAAAGCGACTTACTTGGCAAATCACAAAAAAACTGGGATGTGGCCGTGGACCCAGCTGGCAGCCTCTCCACATACAGTACTCTCCCGATGGAAGTCAGTCGTTGACCACATTGACCACGCCGCGCCGAGAGCACCAAGGCGGTGGACGATGGCGAGGCCTAGGAAGGGGACGACATGGAGCCGGGGAAGACGCGACAGTGGACGCCCACGCGGAGAGGAGTACGAGGGTTCACTGGTTCGGCTGCGGTGTGAGGCTGCCTTCGCCGCAGAATAACACGGGGTGTGGGTGAGTAGAGGGATGCCTTGGCCAGCGGTGGGAGTAGTAGGGGGCGGTGAGGCCTCTGCGGCATCACAACCGGCCACGAGAGGCAGGAGCACGCGGCACGACCGGCGCTGGTTTGGGTGGCTGGAGCAAGAAGACCTGAGGTTGAAGAAGCACTACTGCCGTTGGATGAACATCGTACGGTAACTGGAGCTAGAATCGTTCATATTGACTAAGTTGAAAAAACCCTCCGTCCCCGTCAACTTGGTAAGCCCACAAGTCAGCCTCCCACTATGCTGGGTTCCAGCTGGCAGGGGGAGCATTCATTTTTTTGTGCGTAATAAGGAGGCACTTCCTTGTGTGTGAAGATAGCTGGTGGGTCTGACCTATCAGCGGGGGGCACTTTTTTCGCGAAATACAGAGGCCCTTCCAGTGGGTCCCAGATGTCAGGTGGAGGAATCAAAGACTTGAGAAGGCGTACAGAACAAGCTAGTGTACCAGTAAAGAGACATTGCTGAGTTTTAGAAAAAAGAGAGACTATGAATATATATGGTGCTATGCTACTCTGCAAGTAATGAAACTGACATATCCAACGTTTTCTTCTCCTCTTCTCTACTTACTCTGCCTAGCATCAGAAGCTCTGGCCGCAGCAACCATGTCCGCTGGATGCTCGTCCACCTGCTCTTCAGCAGGCAAAAACCAAATATGCGCCAAGTCGCCACCCGTACCATCGCCTGTGGGTCTCATCACGCCCCCGCCGGCGCGCGCACCGCAGCAGGTTGCTCATCACAACCCGCTGCCGCTGGTGTGGTGCCACTGCTTCAAATCACATAGAGTCATCCATCGCGTCTCAACCACAATCCTCAACCCTGGTCGAGCCTTCTACAAATGCCCGAATCATGGGGTAATAATATGTTTAAGTGTTCTTCTGCTGCTTTAAGTTGCTTATTTTTTTAATAGTTTGGTTGATGATCTTCCAATTTGATTCGTGCAGAAAAGGAAAGATTTGTGTGATTTATATTTTTGGGAAGTTGCTGATGTGGGGGAGTGCAACTACGCTGATTATTTGGTTAGCCGAGGAATCCCAATACCAACAGGTTTGGGTGTTGGACAAGTAACTGAAGGAACGACAGAAGAGGAAGATGCAGAGCAGAAGGTTAAAGATTGAGTTCCTCTGATCATGGCCAAGCAACAGCTGCTGAACGGCCTTGAGAGCAATGAGGAGATGTAAGAGCTTGTGAAGATAATGGGCAAAATCGATGTGCTCTGTAGGATGATTGTCTCTTTATTTGCAGTGTATGTAGCACTCGTGATGTATTCAGTGGCTATGACATGCGCACTTTGCTGAAACAAGTAATGAATGAAACCTGTGTAGCAGGCTGGGCGTAGTGTTGTGAACATCTAATGATTTCTATTAACGGAAATCAGGGGGTATCCCCTTTTTCTCATAAATAAATATATAGCAGAGGCCCTTTTGGTAATAAATAAATAAATTAGCAGAGGCCCTGTCGGGTCAGCTTTGTTCTCATTCAAAGACGTCGAGCAAATTGCAGTCCAACAGCAAACTATGTCATCAAATTAAAGTTTCACAGCCAAATATGAGTACAACTAAACAACAATGTCATCATGTTTTAGTCGTCATACAATCACCAAACACAAATCAACATACATAACAAGTGATGTTCTCACAGGAAAATACTAAACAACATGTTCATCAGATTTCAGTTGTCATAGCAAACACAATTTCACATAGTAGATAAAAAACGTCTTCTGACAGGCAAATATGATAAAAGCAATGTAATCATCATCCGCAGCAGCAGCAGCGTCAACATCTTCGCCATGTGTATCAGTCTGAATCGTAATTCCCCACGGTGTCATCTTCTTCTTCGTCCTCAACGTCCTCGAACGTTGGCTTCTTCTTGATCAACTCTTGTATGTCCACAGCACGACATGCAATCTTTTCACCGGCGTCATTGACGTGATGGTTCTCAAAGATATTAGGAACATCTGTGTTATCTTGTACATTAGGAGCAGTGTAAGCATCATGTTGTTGTGCAACTTCATTAAACGAATTCCTCTGCTCAAACCTTTGCAATACTCTCCAGTCATCGCTACGTGCAAATGTGTCTTTCAAGAAAAATATCTGTGTTGCTTGATTTGCCAAAATAAAAGGCTCGTTGGTCTGGTACGCCGCCTTGACATTGATGGATTTTAAATAATCATCAACTCTAGGTTTTGTGATCCTGGAAAACAGGTTATACCAACGACAACACAACAGAACCACACACCAATGATCCTCGAAACTGGAGATATACTGCAACTGAACAATGTATGTTATGTTAGCATACATTTTAGTTGTCTCTTTGTCATACGTATTCGTGCTCATGATGGCACTATTTTGTGTCTTCCTACCTTCGTCTCGTGCAAGGGCGTTGTAGCGCACATCTCCAACAACGCAAGATTCATAATGTCTTACCCGAGTATCAGGACCCATTGCTAGTGAGTAAAGGGCATCATCAACTGCCTGCCCATCCTCCCGCATCTTCTTAACCTATGGTTAGAAAATAGACAAGCTGATCATCTTATGTAATCAATATATAAAAAAACTGACAGTGCAATTCAAAAGCTTACATGGCTCTTGAACCATTTCGCAAATCCTGCCATAACCAGTTTGTCAATGTTTCTTGGATTTTGCGGCAGTAACTCCTTTTTGTAGATGCTGCACAACATAGTGATCGTGTCAAACATCTAAATATATAAGAATGTGCTGCAAGTTTAGTAGATTACGATGTATAAACTGCATTACTTAGCACTTACTTGATATAAGGTAGTATCTCAGGACAGTTATTCAACACATACCAAACCATTTTATTCAAATCTTTAGGTTTGTCCTCTTGTCGACCCTTCCCTATAACTCGAATAGAATAATCAAAAACATTGAGCCCGGGATTGTCTTCATCCACTTCTTTGCTAAGCTGATCAGCTGTTTCAATGTATTTCGAGCAGAATGTCAACGCTTTTGTAGCAATGTAGGCCTCTGCAATGGAACCCTCGGGTCTAGCTCTGTTCCTAACATAGCCCTTGAAAGTGCTTAGCGGCCTTTCAATAGGGTACATCCAGCCATACTATACTGGACCTCTAAGTAGTGCCTCATCAGGTAGATGAACAGCCAAATGCATCATCACATCAAAGAAGGCTGGAGGATATATCTTCTCAAGGTCGCATAGGATAGTTGGTATCTTGTCTCTAAGACGCTCAAAAGCATCTATCCTGATATTTCTCTGCAGAGTTCCACGAAGAATTGTCCCAACTCTGCAACTGCTCTGTATAAGTCGTATGCCCAATCCTCTAAGGATAACAGGTAAAACCCTTTGAAGTAGGACGTGGCAGTCATGAGTTTTCAACCCTTGTACCTTGTTTCCATCTGCACTAACTCTCCTTTCAGGGTTGGAAGCAAATCCATGTGGGAATCTCACACGTGATAGGACCTCTGTGGGGACCCCGACTCATAAGTCGTGATCACCGAATGCACGTGTAAAGTGATCCCAGAGATCAATGCTCACTGAACACACAGAAGCTGAATACAGGAGTCTTACATCCATACATACCGTCTTACAAATTATGACCATTATGGTCAAGTCTTACATAGATAAAGCCTTAAGGACTAAACATCAAATGAAACACAAGCAGCGGAAATCTTCGTCGATAAGTAGAACCCATGCCATCTTCCTTAAGCCTACAGGCATTCTGACTGGGAAGCGTCCTAGTTCGCATGTTCGTCTCCAAAGAACTCTTCTTCGAACTCCGGTTCTTCCATGTCTGGTCAATTAAATAACCTGTGGCAAGCCAATGAGTACTTTGAATGTACTCGCAAGCAACCCATGTTTTGGTTCAAGATACAACAATGCTTGACATAGGTAAATTTTTGCGGAAATCTAGTTTTGAGTGCAATGACATGTTCAACAACTTGCAAGACATGCATAAGGAGAATTCAAGTAACCATGAGGACAGGTTACAGATATCAACATAAATAGAGTGGGCACCAACCCAACTCAATCATGTCAAGTCCTTTGACTTGACCCAAGTAGTTTTTCCCATACACACACACTGGTTTGCAAACATGTGGACGTAGTTACCGAACTGTCCTTGACCGTGGACACGGCTATTCGAATAGTTTGACACTCTGCAGAGCTTGCACACTATACCCACAAGATCCGGGGAACTTCCGTGTCATCCACGACCCGCGGTACCTCAAGTACCCGGGGTAAGCACCCGATCACTATCTTTCCCTAGACGACACTAACAAGGAGTCCACTCATTTTTCCATATCCTCACGATGTACATCATACGAGACTCGCTCGAGATCGTAACATCTGAGAGGGGACGCAACGGTGTATCTGGTGCCCTGTGAAAACAGTCATGGCCGCCCTACCTGGCACGACCCCGTCCCAAGAGAGAGCACCAACTCTCCCCCGTCACTAGTAATGCGGGCTCCAAGCTAGTATCGGCCTAGGTAATCAATAATGCCCTTTCCCATATAAGGGTAGAGTGGTTGTGCATGTAAGGTTGGAATAACGGTGTAACTTAAACCAATCCGTTTGAAAACAACACACACACTTGCCTCGGTACACCACTTCGTCATCAAGTGGCTACCCAACTCATCATCTCCTTCGGGCATAAGTGGCACCCGACAGGGTTTTCGAGAAGTCCTTTGAAAATACTTTGTCTCGTTCACCATGCATATTCCCGTCCCTTTTTGCGTAGCACTACTTTAGCATCCTATCTACTCCCACCGGCATAACCCTCATAAGAAGGTAGGGTCATGCACAATGCAAGTATCAACGAGGAAGTAATGGTGGCAAGCCACCCCATGTGGTCACCAGAATATCGTGTCTCCGATGCAAGCAATAAAAGTGCTATATGGCATGCATAAAAAGGGTTTCATAGACATGGTCAAAGGGCTGCTTGCCTTGGTCTTCAAAGTCTTCAAGTTCTTCAAACCCTCCTCCTTCTTCTTCTTCTTCAGCAACTTCGTCTAATACGGGATCTAATCGTCGCAAGAAAATAACAAGAAAAATAAGGCAATAGTAAAACAGAAAAACCAAAGTGCTCAGAAAAATGTCAACTTATTTTTGATAAATACCAGGGGGAACTCTAAGAAGGAGAAAATTATTAGTTATGGATTTGGAGTTGTATGATAGGAGAAATGGATTTTCACAGGGGAATATAAATGCTCAAATTTGAATTTAAATTTGAACAGTGCAGAAAAGTTTGATGGATATTTACGAAAGTTACACCATTAAATAGGTGGGACTTTTCTAAGATTTTAGGAGTTGGAATTATTCCATTTGGATTAATATTTAATCCTGCGGAATTTTTGCAAGTTTCCAGAAAAAGAAAAAGGAGAAGCAGCACTGTGCAACTGGGCCAGAAGGGCCACAGTGCAGCAGGCCCAAAGGGATCCAACCCGCGCAAGGCTGCCACGTCAAAGGCGTATTTGGAAAATATGTCTCCAGCCGACGCAGCGAACCGGTGCGCGCGCGTGCGTGTTTAAACCTGACGGGTGGGGCCCACCCGTCAGAGTGTGAGGCTGACCGACGGGCCCCACGGCCGTCGTCTTCAACCTCGGCCTAGAGAGGGTGGCGAGCTCACCGACGACGCTTCCGGGCACGGCGGGGGGAGCTGATGGCACCGCTGGACTCCTTGTCGTGTCGCCGTTCGGGTGGTGCCGGCATTGGCCAGAGGGGAGCAGTGGTTCGCCGGCGACGAGGTTCGCGGCGGAGGAGCGTCGGGTGACGATGGCTCCGGCCGTTTCCGACTACAAAAAAAGAGGGGGGAGACAGAGGGGAAATGATCAGGGAGGTGTGGAGAGTCCACATCGAGTGAGAGGAGGAGCAGAGGGAGCCCGTACCCCGAGATCGACGATGACCCGAGGCGGCGGAGCTCGAGCTCGATCTTGAGCTTGGGTGCTCCTGGAGGAGAGTGGAGGGCACAGGGGGCCTTTTTGGAGTAGGTAGGGGCGAGTGGTGGTGATAGGGAGGCTCGGGGAGGCCTTTAAGTAGGCGAGCCACGGCTCACCGTGAACCGTCTTGGCGAGGTTGTTGTCGTTCTTTGTGGGTCACAGGGGCGCGTGGACATGTCTGGGTGTTCATGAGTTCGGTCAGGCGAGGGAAAGAAGAGAGGGAGGGAGCAGGGGCCGAGGCGCGCGTGTGAGCCGCGCCATTGGCGTGCTGGGGCGGCCTCTGTTTGCTAGCGCGGAGGCGCGGGGAGGAGGAGAGAGGAGGGGGCCGACCGTGTAGCATGCTGCGAACGCCGAGGTGCATCGGCAGGCGCACGGGGGAGTCCCAAGGTGGCCGGAGGCGGTTGGGAGGGGGCGGCTACAGTGCGGGAGCGCATCAGAATGGCAGCTCTCAGCGCCAAATGGATGGCATGGCCATTCTTTATGCATGGTGAGCGCGTCCTTTGGTGTCTAGCAGGTCTAGGAGGGAGTAAAGAAATGGGGTGGTGCATTGGATGCCATGGATGGCCACTGGAGTGAGGAGGGAGGTGAGGAAGAGGGAGAAATGGGCTGTCCAGAGAGAGAAAGCGGGGCTTTACCCATCCAATAATTGAGCTGTGGACTTGCCATTGTTACTGGAGGTGAAAGGGGTCTAGGAGGAGCTGTGGTAAAAAGTGGAGCTCAAGGAGAATAGTTTTAGTGGTCAAAATGGTGATTATTGAAAAGTGGCAGAAGGTGTTTGATAATGGTTTTGGCAAGCAAATGATTTCCAATTGCCATGAGACTCCACAGGGTAAAATGACACATATAATTAGGGCCTCCCACCAATTTGAAGCTTATTTGGGCAATGTTTCCAATGCAACTTTTGTAAACCCTAGAAATGAGCAGAAATGGACTTGTGCAGATCTACTTGAGAAAATCACTTCTCCTTGATGCACTACTTGGTGTAGTGGCCTCATTTGATCATGTGAACATGCTCACAAAAGTTGGGGTCAAGGAGAGAAAGTTTGTAGTACAAAGTTGTTCAAATTTGGTTCTGGACATGAAGGGTTTTGGGGCTCTTTGATCAATTTAACTTGTTCTCCAACTTGTGCCACTTGGTCTAGGTGCATTATTACACCATTTGAGCATGTTCACCAAGTGTGAGAGCATTTGGACATATTTGTGAGTGCAAAGTTGTTCAAACTTGAAAAAGGTCAAGTGGTTTTGAGAGGGTTTCATGGGGTTATACTGTTCTCCATGACATGAGACTTGGCAAGATCATCAATCATGTCATATGTGACATGCTAGAATTTTCTTGGAATTTTTTGGGAATATTTCCTTTGTAAATATTTCAAAAGATTGAAATATCGAGAAAGGGTTTTGAGGATTTGACCAATGTTTTGAACATGACCATGTGTTGGAACTCTTATATATGGTAAATATATGCCCACTGAGTTTCCCTGATTTTTGTCAAATATTTTAAAACAATAAAATAATTTTTCCTATTAAAGACCATTTCTGGCCTTAAGAAAAAGCTTTTAAACAAAATAGGAAAATAACTTTTAAAATTATATTTTTGTGGTTTATGGAATCCTATATCTAATAGGTTTCAAATATACTCTTTGAAATATTTTTCATACCACAAATCAAGTACTTGCAGTGCAAATCTCAATTCAAGAGTTTTTGAAAAACTAATTTTAGAACATACTTTTTGGCCAAATTATCTTTGTAAGAAAATACTATATTGCTCTATACACATGGAATTATCATTGGGAAAAGGTTTTGGATCAAGGAGATGAAGTATAGGAGTTGGGGGATTTATTTGATTTTTAGAGCACTTGCAAACAACACACGAAATCCAATCAAGGCAAGGTCGAAAACACTCAAAAGTTTTTGTCAAACCAGATTTTATCATGATTTATTAGCTTAAGTGTTGTGGCATGAAAATCAGGGTGTGACAACCTCCCAGAATTATTTTCTTTTTACCTTGTCCAAGACGTACACAGCTGGTGCCATATCCCGTGGTTTACCTTCATCTTGCACCCGCAAATCCTGTCTAATACCCATGTGTGTCAAATCAATCCTAGATTTTAGGGTATCTTTCGTCTTGCCTTCAATATTAAGAAGTGTGCCGATAATGCTGTCACATATATTTTTCTCGATGTGCATCACATCAAGATTATGCTGCAGATCCAAATCTTTCCAATACTCCAAGTCCCACAAAGTGGACTGCGGGTAAACAATAATCTCTCTTCGCCTCGCCACGCTTCCTTTTCCGCTACCATTATCGTAATGGTTTTCTGGTGTAATATGCCCGACCTTCTTTAATTCCACTTGCAACTCATCGGCGGTGAGCCTCTTTGGCGCATCACGGTTTTCATGCTTTGCATTGAACACATGTCTTCGGTATTTTCTAGGATGCGGCTTGTCCTTGGCAAGGAAACGGCGGGTGTCCAATGTAACAGATCTTGCTAAGTATTGCGTATGACAGGGGATTCCTGTCAAAGCGAACACATGCATTGTAACTGTGGGGACCCCGACTCATAAGTCGAGATCACCGAATGCACGTGTACAGTGATCCCAGAGATCAATGCTCACTGAACACACAGAAGCTGAATAGCAAGAGTCTTACATCCATACATACCGTTTTACACAAGTAGGACCATTATGGTCAAGTCTTGAGTGTATCATCGCAGCGAAACCTTCAATAACAACTTGGACCCATGCCATCTGCCTTAACCCTACGGGCATTACATTTGGGAAGCGTCCTAGCTCGCATGTTAAATCACCAAGTATTGTTCATCATATCCTGTTCTTTCATGCCTGGCCAATAAAATAACCAGTAGCAAGCCAATGAGTACTTTGAATGTACTCGCAAGCAACCCATGTTTTGGTTCAAGATACAACATTGCATGATATAGGTAAATTTTTGCAGGAAGCTAGTTTTAAGTGCAATAATATGTTCAACAACTTGTAAGACATGCATCATGAGAATTCAAGTAACCATGAGGACAGGTTACAGATATCAACATAAATAGAGTGGGCACCAACCCAACTCAATCATGTCAAGTCCCTTGACTTGACCCAAGTAGTTATCCAAACACACACACCCGGTTTGTAACACATGTGGACGTAGCCCAAGAGCGGTTACCCAACTGTCCTTGACCGTGGACACGGCTATTCAAATAGTTTTACACTCTGCAGAGGTTGCACACTTTACCCACAAGATCCGGGGAACTTCCGTGTCATCCACGACCCGCGATACCTCAAGTACTCGGGGTAAGCACCCGATCACTACCTTTCCCTAGACGACACTAACAAGGATTCCACTCGTTGTTCCGTATCCTCACGATGTACATCATACGAGACTCACTCGAGATCGTAACATCCGAGAGGGGACACAACGGTGTATCCGGTGCCCTGTAAAGATAGTCATGGCCGCCCTACCTGGCACGACCCCGTCCCGAGAGAGAGCACCAACTCTCCCCCGTCACTAGTAATGTGGGCTCCAAGCTAGTATCGGCCTAGGTAATCAATAATGCCCTTTCCCATATAAGGGTAGAGTGGTTGCGCATGTAAGGTTGGAATAACGGTCGCAACTTAAACCAATCCGTTTTTGAAAACAACACACACACTTGCCTCGGCACACCACTTCGTCATCAAGTGGCTACCCAACTCATCATCTCCCTCGGGCATAAGTGGCACCCGACGGGGTTTTCGAAAAGTCTTTTGAAAATACTTTGTCTCCTTCATCATGCATATACCCATCCCTTTTTGCGTAGCATCTACTTTAGCATCCTACCTACTCCCACCGGCATAACCCTCATAGAAAGGTAGGGTCATGCATCATGCAAGTGTCAACGAGAAAAGCAACGGAGGCAAACCACCTCAAGTGGTCACCATTTTATCATGACTTCGATGTAAGCAATAAAAATGCCATATGACATGCAAAAAAGGGTTTCTTAGACATGGTCAAAGGGTTGCTTGCCTGTTTTAACAAAGTCTTCGAGGTCTTCAAATATCTCTGGTCCAACTCCAAGCATTTCGTCTACTTCGTCAACTATCGTCGGAAACAATCACAATAAGCAACACAACAAGGCAAGAATGAATGTGCTCTAAAAATATGAAGTTGACTTTTATTGGATACCTCTGGTCATATGAGGAATGACCAAAGTGATTTCATTGGAAGTGTATCAATGGATATTTCTAAACATTTCGATATGATGGAATCAAGGGGTTAAAGGTTTTGCAAGAAGTGTACAGAAATATATTTTTGAAAATGAGCAAGGGCACCCACTTAACAAAGGATGATTTTAGAAGCATCTGGGAGTTGGTTTCACTGGATTTGGAGTTCAAATGGTTTCTCTATGAATTTGCAAAGTTGGCTATATATGAAGAAATAGACCATTATTTGAGGTGATACAGAAAGTATTAGTAAAAATGTTCAAAAACTAAGTTTTGAACTTATAGACATCTAGGATTTTGAATCATGGAATTTGGATCAAAAATGGGCTCCCTGTGATTTTCTAAAGTTTATCAAAGAAATGGAAAAATAGGATTTGCTAATTATTTGTGAAAGAAATATTTCTGTAAAAATGTGCAAGTAGCACCATGTGATAGGGAATGAATTTAGAAACTACTAGAAATTTGAATCATCAAATTTGGAGTTAATTTGAATTATTTATGGATTTTTGAAGTTCACTGGAAAAAAAGAAAAAGATTTGTGTTATACCTAAACTGTGCGCAGGGCGCAGTTTAGCACCGCAGCGCACTGGGCCGGCCCAGCTGCACGGCCACGCGGCTAAGAAGGGCCACACCGAAGGCGTATTAGCCAAATACGGGTCCCTGCGGGGCAAACGGCTTCCCTGGTCCGGCCTCCACTTAACCCGACCTGCGGGGCCGACTCGGTTGCCGCTGTCGCCGACAGGCGGGGCCGGCGTGCTGACGTGGCGTCGTCCAAATCCTCCCGCCCGAAGCAGAGGAGGCGAGGCAGGGGAGACGTCGACGGTGACTGTCAGCGTTACCGGCCACCGCTTCCAGAGATCCAGCCACCGGCGTGCTCGGGGAAGCGTGCCACATCCGGGATGCCACACTACGGGCGCCAGCTTCCTCGGAGGGAAGCGGGCCTCCTCCCACGGCGGAGGATGGCATCGGCCATTGCCGGCTTCGAGCGCAGGGGCGCCCCGGGGAAGAATGGAGGCGATGGGGGGCTTCGTGGTGGTGGTGAGGAATCTTGGAGTGGGTAGGAGAGAGAGAGGCCGCAGTGCCTGAATCCGAGCGGCGGTTGGCGGCGGCACTCCGGCCATGGAGAGGGCAGGAGAGCACTAGGGGGAGAGGGATGTTGTCTGGGAGGTGCACGGGGGAGAGAGGGATCCAGAAGAGTCGAGGGAGTGCCCGGGGGGAGGCTCTATATAGGGGGGCCGTGGTGCACCGTGGACGCGGTCTACATCGCACTCGGGTGAGGTCGTGGAGGGGAGAGGAGAGAGGTTTAGGAGGGGGCCGGCATCTTGCCGTGTCCCAGACGCCGAGGCGGCCTCGTGAGACACGCTGGGGAGGCCCGAGGTGGCCGGAGGTGCTTGGCCGGGGGTGGCTACAGTGCGGGAGCGCACTGTAGCGCGCTCTAGAGCGTGCCTTTGGCTGCCATGGCATTGTTTAAAGGGCAGGGGCGTGCCCACTCATGTCTGGTAGCGCCAGGGAGAAGTAAACAAGTGGGGAGTAGCATTGGATGCCCTAGAGAGCCACTAGATGAGAGGGGAGGTGGAGAGAGAGGTGAACAGTGGCTGTCCAGAGGGGTAAATGAGGAGGTTTCACCCCTCAATCATTGATTTGAGGCCAGGGAAGAGTTACTGGAGGTGCAAGGGGACTTTGAGGGGCTGTGGTAAAAAGTTGAGGTCATGGAGAAGAGTGGAAGTGGTCAAAATGATGATTTTGGAAAAATGGCAGAAGGTGTTTGTTGTTGGTTTGGGCAAGAAAATTAATTCCACTTGCCATGATAATTAACAGGATGGAATGGCACATAGAAATAGGGTGTTCCACCAAGTTTGAGCTCATTTGGGCAAAATAGCCAATGTAACTTTGGTAAACCCTAGAAATCAGCAGAAATGGACTTTCCAAGATTTAGTCATGCAAATATGTTCTCCTTGATGCACCACTTGGTGTAGTGTCCTCATTTGAGGTTATGAACATGTCCACAAAAGTTGAGATCAAAAGGAGAAAGTTTCCAATGTAGAGTTGTTCAAATTTGATTCTGGACAGGAAGGGTTTTGGGGCACTTTAATCAAGTTAACTTGTTCTCCAACTTGTGCCACTTGGTCTAGATGAATTATTAGACCATTTTAGCATTTTCACAAGGTTTGAGAACATTTGGACATGTTTGGCAGTGCAAAGTTGTTCAAACTTGAAAAAGGACAGAAGTGGTTTTGAGAGATTTTTATGGGGTTATACTGTTCTCCATGACATGAGACTTGTCAAGACCATCAAACATGTCATATGTGACATGCTAGAATTTTCTTGGAATTTTTGGAGAATATTTCGCTTGTAAATATTTCAAAATCTTGAAATATCCAGAATGGGTTTTTGAGGGATTTGATCAATATTTTGAACATGACCATGTGTTGAAACTCTTATATATGGACAATATATGTCTACTGAGTTTCCCTAGATTTTTGTCAAATATTTATAAAGCATTAAAATAATTTTAACCTATTAAAGACCATTTCTGGCCTTAAGAAAAAGCTTTTAAATAAAATAGGAAAATAGCTTTTAAAATTATATTCTTGTGGTTTCTTGGTACCCTATATCTAATAGGAGTCAAATATATTTTTGGAAAGATTTTTACTGCCCTTAATTAAGTACTTGCAGTGCAAACCTCAATTCAGGGGTTTTTGAAAAACTAATTTTTGAAAATACTATTTGGCCAGATTATTTTTGTAAGAAAATAGTATATTTCTCTATACACATGGCATGATCATTGGGAAAAGGTTTTGGATCAAGGAGATGAAGTATAGGAGTTGGAGGATTTATTTGATTTTTAGAGCACTTTCAAACAGCAGTCAAACATTCAATCAAAGCAAAGACAAAAACACTCAAAAGTTTTTGTCAAACCACATTTTAGCATGATTTAATGACTTTAAGTGTTGTGCCATGAAAATCAGGGTGTGACAGACCTACCCCCCTTACAAGAATCTCGTCCCCGAGATTCCCAAACTAGGCGCGGAAAGGGGTATGGAAACTTGGATTCGGGGTAGTCTTCACGTCCTCATACTACTTCTGCTTCTGTTTGGTGCTCCATTGAACTTGAAGTACTTGATGGTGTGGCTTCGTGTATGACGTTCTTCGTGATCCAGGTTTCTAATGGGTAGCTCGTGGTAGGTCAGATTGGGCTGGAGGTCGATGGCTCGGTGATCGATGTCCTTGTAGAGGTCGGGCTAGTTAGGAACTTGGAAACGTTTCCGGAGTGGTGTCGTGTGGAAAAACGTTGTGCACTGTAACACCCCGGATGTAACTTTCCATATTTGTAACTCCAACTCTTGCCATTTTCGGCATTGTGATATGATATTCCCTCCGTGGTTGGGTTTTTGTCTTTCGTTTTGCATTTTGTTTATGTCATGCATCTCATATCATGTCATCATGTGCATCTCATTTGCATATGTGTTCATCTCATGCATCCGAGCATTTTCCCCGTTGTCCGTTCTGCAATCCGGCACTCCTATGTCCCCCGGCGTCCCCTTTTACATTTTTTTTCCGTGAGCGGGTACTGAACATTCTCGGAATGGACCGAGCCTTGTCAAGTGGCCTTGGTACACCACTGGTAGACCACCTGTCAAGTTTCGGGTCATTTGGAGCTCGTTTGGTACTCCAACGGTTATCCGCATATCCGCGAAGGCCTCTTTTGGGTTGCAGTCCAACACCCCTTCAAAACAGCCCAATAACACATCTAAGTCACTTCCATGCTCTCCTTCGTCGGATCACGATCGTGTGGGCGAAAACCGCACCTCATTTGGAGCTTCCTAGCTCCTTCTACCTACAAATATAGCTCCCTTCCCCGAAATCCGGATGAAATCCGGACGGCCGGACACGTCCGCCCGCGCCACCGGACGAATCGCAGGCTGCCACGTGCCCGGGCGGTCCCCAGTTCGCCCCGCCGCCCGGGCCAGGCGGGGCCCTCCGGCCACAAGGCCGGGCGCGCCCGCTCCGCCGCCGCCGCCCGCTCCATGATCCACCGCCGCCGCCTCCCACCGTCCGCGCCGCCCCTCGGCCGCCGGCGCCGCCCGCGCCTCTGCCGGACGCCCGCACCCGGGCCTCCCGCGCCATCCCGACCTCCCGCGCCATCCCGACCTCCCCTCCCTCCAGCTCCAGCGAGCTGCCGCCGGCCGCCTCGATCCGCGCTGAGCCGGATCTGGATCCAGATCCACCCTAGGTTGACTTCTCTCCCCCCCGATTTTTCGTCTAAGTCTGTTTCCTGTAGATATTTTGTTGCAATTTCATCATGCCATAACTTTGCACCCGTGGCTCCGTTTTGGGCGTGTAGCATACAGAAATGTTCGCCTCGATGAGTACATCATTTAATCTCATTGCATCATTTTCATTTGAGCTCATCTTGATGCCCGAAATGCTGTTAGAAGAGGGCTATGTGATGTTAGTTTCAGATTCTTATCAGAACATGCACTTTTGTCATTTTTGCCATGATTGATGTGTGCACCCTGTGAACTTGAGTCCTACATGTGTTTTGTAATATGCCATGCCATCTTTACAGGGGTGTATGCCATGTATTTTTTTGATCTCTTTGGTGACTAGCACAAGCATGCAAACTAGGCTTCATGATGTTGCTGATTTCAGCCCCTGTTTTGCTGATATTTTTATGCCATGTTAACTTAATGCTACAGAGAGTTCCATGCGTATTTTGAGATACTTAACTAAGGATGTTTTTAACATATGGTTATGCTCTATCCATCCATGCCCTTGTTTGCAATTATGGAGTGCCATAGCTTGAGTCAGTCGAGCTCTACTTTTGCTATAAAATGTTTCCTGGCAGATTGTTTACATGTTATTCAATTTTGCCAAGGTTGTTGTAGTTGATCCGTGAATGCTATGATGTTGTTCTTGCCATATATAGCTTCTATGCCATGTCTTCTTGACGGATGTATGCTTAGTTTATCTTGAAATGCTCATTAGTGAGTGTGTCGAGCTCGCGAAGATGCCTACATAATTCTGTCAATGTCATGCCCTGTTTGCTGAATCTGTTAACGCAACTTGCTATATTGACATGGGTGCTATTATATCTTCTGATCCTTTTTGGCTCATGGTCATTAAGGGACGTTTGTTCTATGCTTTGAGTAGATTGATGCCATGCCTTGTTTCGCTATTATAAGTTCCTATAGCATGTAGTTTGCTTGCACTGTACATTGCTTCCTGATGCTGATTCTGCCATGTTCAGTTTTTCACTAAGTCTGTGAAGCTGATATATTTTGCACTTTTGCCATACTTGTTTGGACCTGTTATGGTGTGATTTAGCCGTAGCTCAGTGTTCATCTTTTGTCAAGCATCTTGAGTAGGTCAGTGCCATATGCTTTGTTGGTACGTTTGGGTGCAGTAGCTTAATTTCTTGTTGCTTGCTAAGTCGCATCGTGCTGTTAATGGCAGATTTGTGCCATTCTTGTTTTGCTTGTCATTTGCAAACCGTGCATCCGATTCCGGTGATCTTTATATCGATTTCAACCGAAATCATCTCACCTTTCCAGCGGCATACTTGGTTTGCCAAGTTGATGCCTGGTTCATCATTTTCCTTCCGGAGCACGCATATGCATTGCATCTCACATCTCGCATATCATGCCATGTATTGCATCATGTTGTTTGTGCATCGCCCGTGATTTATTGTGGTTGCATTGTTTGTGTTCTTGCTTTGGGTAGAGCCGGGAGACGAGTACGTGAACGAGGAACCTGTTGAGAACGCTTACGAGGATCAAGCTTTCGACAACTCTGAGAACCTTGCAGGCAAGATGACCATACCCTCGAAATCACTTCTATCTTTGCTTGCTAGATGCTCGCTCTTTTGCTATGCCTATGCTACGATGCCTATCACTTGCTTATCATGCCACCCATATTTCCATGTCAAACCTCTAACCATCCTTTCCTAGCAAACCGTTGATTGGCTATGTTACCGCTTTGCTCAGCCCCTCTTATACCGTTGCTAGTTGCAGGTGAAGATGAAGTTTGTTCCTTGTTGGAACATGGAGATGTTGTTCCTTGTTGGAACATGTTTACTTGTTGGGATATCACAATATCTATTGTTTAATTAATGCATCTATATACTTGGTAAAGGGTGGAAGACTCGGCCTTATGCCTGGTGTTTTGTTCCACTCTTGCCGCCCTAGTTTCCGTCATACCGGTGTTATGTTCCTTGATTTCGCGTTCCTTACACGGTTGGGTGATTTATGGGACCCCCTTGACAGTTTGCTTTGAATAAGACTCCTCCAGCAAGGCCCAACTTTGGTTTTACCATTTGCCACCTAAGCCTTTTTCCCCCGGGTTTTCGCGAGCCCGAGGGTCATCTTTATTTTAACCCCCCCGGGCCAGTGCTTCTCTGAGTGCTGGTCCAACCTGTCAGCCACCGGTGGCCATCAGGGGCAACTCTGAGATGGCCTATCGGAAGCTTGGACAATCCGGTGTGCCCTGAGAACGAGATATGTGCAGCTCCTATCGGGATTTGTCGGCACATTCGGGCGGCTTTGCTGGTCTTGTTTTATTGCTGTCGAAATGTCTTGTAGTCCGGGATTCCGAGACTGATCGGGTCTTCCCGGTAGAAGGAATATCCTTCGTTGACCGTGAGAGCTTATAATGGGCTAAGTTGGGACACCCCTGCAGGGTATTATCTTTCGGAAGCTGTGCCCGCGGTTATGAGGCAGATGGGAATTTGTTAATGTCGGTTGTAGAAAACCGAAGTTGACCTTAATTAAAACACATCAACGCGTGTGTAACGTGATGGTCTCTTCTCGGCGAGTCCGGGAAGTGAAGACGGTGTTGGAGTTATGTTTGACGTAAGTAGTTCAGGATCACTTCTTGATCGCTACTAGCTTCACGACCGTGCCCTGCTTCTCTTCTCGCTCTCTTTTGCGAATGTAGCCACCATATATGCTAGTCGCTTGCTGCAGCTCGACCTCACAACTCTGTCCTTCCTATAAGCTTAAATAGTCTTGATCTCGCGGGTGTGAGATTGCTGAGTCCCCGTGACTCACAGATTCTACCAAAACAGTTGCAGGTGCCGACGATGCCAGTGCAGATGACGCAACCGAGCTCAAGTGGGAGTTCGACGAGGAACGTGGTCGTTACTATGTGTCTTTTCCTGATGATCAGTAGTGGAGCCCAGTTGGGACGATCAGGGAGCTGTGTAGCATTTGGGATAGTCTTCTTTTATTTTGGTTCCGTAGTCGGACCTTGAGTGTAATCTGGATGATGGATGTTTATTTATGTATTGTGTGAAGTGGCGACTGTAAGCCAACTATGTATCTCTTTCCCTTATATATTACATGGGTTGTGTGAAGATTACCTCACTTGCGACATTTCTTTCAATGCGGTTATGCCTCTAAGTCGTGCTTCGACACGTGGGAGATATAGCCGCATCGAGGGCGTTACAAGTTGGTAATCGAGCCATCCCGACTTAGGAGGCCCCGCTTGATTGTTTGTGGCGTTGTTGAGTCTAGAACAAAAATGTTTTGAGTCTTAGGATTATATATATCGAGAGTAGGATTCTTTTACACCCCAGTCCCTTCGTCGCTCTGGTGAGGTCTCTCGACGAGAAGTTTTGACTCTCCTCTCCTCAAATTTCACTAAAAAATTTTAGGATCACGCGGGTATCTTGGAATCGTTCGATGTTTTGTGGCGAGAACATTGTTCTTGGTGCCTCGACATTTAGGGGTTGTGGCGGTGTCCCGGGAGTTGAGCTCCGAGGTGTTGTCATCACAATTTTATCGTTGCAGTTCTGGAATACCGAGCCTTGCCGACATCGAAAATCTCTTTTATGCAGTTGTTGGTGAGATAATCCCGATAACCCAAGATTGGGGCGAGCTCGAGTATCGCCATGACTCGTATAACGGATGCTTTTCGAAGGTCAAGGTACACGATTTCGAAGGTTTCTTGGTTATGTGTTGACGGATGGATCAGATGGATCTAGGTATTGTTAGTTTGGGTGATATATTTTGTGTCCCTGTATCCCCAACACCAGATTGCATAACCGAGAAAGTTTCGGGAGTTTATAGGTGGGATTCAAGTAGCTCTTAGCATTTCTTCCCGCAGATATTTGGTTTGTGATTGGGTAATCCTTACCACTTATTTGTTCGATCGTACCTTGTTTTTTTTCATCAACCCTTAATCAAGTGGCTTCTCACCTTAATGGACGTGTGATGTTAGCTTTTGGAATGCATTCATTCATCCTTGTTGAATGTTTATTGTGAAGACTATATGTTGCAATTTCTATCCGTTGATTCAACTTGTCTATCTGCTCTATCAAAGTGCTAACGGATGTCACCCTCTTCAGATGGCTCCGCCAACGCGTCGAATCCGGATCGCAATTATGGGAGTCGTTGAACCCTCCACCTCCACCTCCGCCTTCGGAGGCATGGCAAGCTATCATGGCAGCCACCAACGTAAATGCTCAGATGATTTTCCAACTCTTGCAAGAGCGTACCCAAGGGCAAGGCAATCAAGGAAATCAAGGCCAAGGCAACAACCAGCCGCACTTTGCTACCCTCAATCAGTTCCTTGCTAATCAGCGAAGTCTTTCACACGTGTCGAGGCCACGACGCCGACGATTGGCTTGTGGACATCTGCAAACATTTTGAATGTAGTAATGTCAGACCTGAGGACTTTGTCAAGTTTTCTTCGTTTCAACTCAAGGACCAAGCTGCCGAGTGGTACCAGCAATACAAAGATTCCAGAGGAGGTCGTGTAATTACAGGATGAGTTCCACGAGACTTCAAAGCTCACCACATTCGAAAAGTGTTGTTGAGAGCAAGCATGAGGAGTTCCGCAATCTCAAGCAAGGCAACATGTCGTGTATCAATACAATATCCAGTTCGAAACTCGCCGCTTCGCTAAGCAAGGCGTCCACGATGAAAAGAGTATGATCTATCAATTCAGAGGTGGCCTCGAGAAGATCTGCAATTACCTCTCGTGCTTTTGAGCCGTAAAAGTATGATGAATTCTACAACATGGCATCAAGCAAGAAGCTGCCCAGCTCAAATGTGAGGCTTCTAAGAAGAGAATCGGGGATGCAGTTCAGTCTTCTTCTTCCTCTCAAGTGGCAGCTAAGCAGCAAGTTCTACCTTCCTCCTCCTCCGTTTAAATCGGCCTTATCGCAGAAGAACTCAGGTGGTCGTGGATCTTCCCACCCGCCCAACCCAGGCTATCGAACAAGTCTAATTCTCAAGCTCCAAGGTCAAATGCTCCTTACCACCGTCCGCTCTCGAGGTGACTTGCAACAAATGTCGTGAGAAAGGTCACTATGCGAACAAGTGCTTCAACCAAAGCGCCTTCCGCCTCCTCCTCTGTGAGATCTTCCAAGAATGCGGTGGTCAAGCATAATTCCAAGTTTGCAAAGGTCAACATGATGAATGCAGCGCAGGCAGAGGATTCTTCAGATGTGATCATGGGTAATCTTCCTATTAATGATATTCCTGCAAAAGTTCTTTTTGACACTGGTGCATCGCTTAGTTTCATCTCAAAACCATTTGCATCTAAGCATGAGTTGTCTTTCCAAGATTTGCCTAGACCATTAGCAGTTGTCTCTCCGGGTAAATGCATGAACGCAAGCTACATGGTTCCGGATGTTTCTATCAAGATGGGCGACTATAGATTTCTGGCTAAACCAATTGTCCTTGGTGACTCGGATATTGATCTTATTCTTGGGATGGACTGGCTTTCTCAGCACAAAGCTCAGCTTGATTGTGCTGCCAGGGAAATTCAATTGACTCACTCTTCTGACGATGTGATCATCTATGCCGCTCGTGATGAAACCATTGGTTGTTTTCTCTCAATGAGAAGGGCGAGTTGGATGCTATCTCTCGATTCCGATCGTTTGTGAGTACCAAGATGTCTTTCGGAAGAGCTTCGGGAATGCCTCCTCACCGCCGCTTGAATTAGTTATCGATCTTGAGCACGGCATCGAACCCGTTTGCAAGCGTCCATACAATCTTGGACCTAATGAGCTGAAGGAATTGAAGAAGCAGCTCGATGAACAAGAGCGTCTGGGTTTGATCGGACCGAGTTCATCTCCTTGGGGTTGTGGTGTTCTTTTGTCGGAAGAAGGATGGCACGGACCGATTGTCGTCGATTACCGTCCATTGAATAAGAAGACTATCAAGAACAAGTATCCACTTCCAAACATCAATGAGCTTTTCGAGCAACTCAAAGGTGCTAAAGTGTTCTCCAAGCTTGACCTTCGTATGGGTTATCATCAAATTCGCATTCGTGAACAAGATATTCCCAAGACAGCATTCAGAACAAGCTTTGGTTCTTATGAATATACTGTCATGTCTTTCGGCCTTGTCAATGCTCCTCCAACATTCTCTCGAATGATGAACTTCATCTTCAACCCCTACACCAATGAATTCGTCTTGGTCTATCTTGATGATATTTTGGTCTTCTCCAAGAATAAGAAGGATCATGCCAAACATTTGCGATTGGTGCTCGACAAGCTCAGAGAGCATCAATTCTATGCGAAGTTTTCCAAATGTGAATTTTGGCTTGATGAAGTTCTTTACCTTGGTCACATCATCTCCGCCAAGGGCATCGCTGTTAATCCCGAGAAGGTGTCTGCAGTTGTGAATTGGGAACCTCCTCAGAATGTCAAGCAGCTTCGCAGTTTTCTTGGACTTGCAAGCTATTGCCGAAGATTCGTTGAGAATTTTCCTAAGATTGCAAAGCCTCTTTCCAACCTCCTCCAGAAGCATGTGAAGTATGTCTGGTCTCCTGAGTGTGACGTTGCTTTCAACACCCTCAAAGAGAAACTCGTCACAGCTCCTGTCTTGACTCCTCCTGATGAATCCAAGCCATTCGAAGTTTTCTGTGATGCTTCTCTTCAAGGTCTCGGTGCTGTGTTAATGCAAGAGAAGAGAGTTGTGGCCTATACCTCTCGTCAATTGAAGCCCAACGAAAAGAACTACCCCAATCACGATCTTGAGTTGGCGGCAGTTGTCCATGCATTAATAACATGGAGACATCTCTTCTTGGGAAGGAAAGTGGACATATTCACCGATCACAAGAGTCTCAAGTATATCTTCACTCAACCCAACCTCAACCTCAGGGAAACTCGATGGGTCGAAATGATTCAAGAGTACAACCCAAGTATTGAATACACTCCAGGCAAGGCCAATGTCATTGCAGATGCTTTGAGCAGGAAGGCTTATTGCAACAGCTTAATCCTCAAGCCCTTCCAACCGGATCTCTGTGAAGCTTTCCGCAAGCTGAATCTTCAAGTTGTTCCTCAAGGCTTTCTTTCCAACCTCATAGTCTCTCCTAGTTTGGAAGACCAAATTCGTGAGGCTCAACTCCTGGATACCATGGTGAAAAAGGTGAAACGTGGTATCGACAAGGGCATTTCCAAGTACAAGTGCTTCCACATTGATGACAAAGATACTCTTTTCTTAGAGGACCGGATTGTGGTTCCAAAGGGTGATCTCGTAAAGTCATTATGAGCGAGGCACACAATTCCCTTCTATCCATTCATCCCGGAAATGCGAAGATGTACCATGACCTCAAGCAGTCATATTGGTGGACTCGAATGAAGCGAGAAATTGCTCAATTCGTGAATGAGTGTGATGTCTGCAGAAGAGTGAAAGGAACACCAACGACCAGCTGGTCTCCTCCAACCTCTTGCTATTCCGGAATGGAAGTTTGATCATATCGAAATGGACTTCGTGTCTGGATTTCCTAAGTCCAAGCGCGGAAATGATGCTATCTTCGTTGTCATTGACAAGCTTACTAAAGTGGCTCATTTTCTTCCAATCAAAGAATCTATCACAGCAGCTCAGTTGGCAGAGCTATACACCTCCAGGATTGTCTCCTTGCACGGCATTCCACAATTGATCTCTTCAGACCGTGGAAGCATCTTCACTCCAAGTTTTGGGATTCTTTTCAGAAGGCCATGGGCACCAACATTCGTTTCAGCACAGCTTTCCACCCTCAAACAATTAGCCAAGTCGAGCGAGTCAATCAAATCCTTGAAGATATGCTCAGGGCTTGTGTCATTTCCTTCGGTATGAAATGGGAAGATTGTCTTCCATATGCCGAGTTCTCCTACAACAACAGCTTCCAAGCGAGTTCGGGCAAGGCCCCATTCGAAATTCTCTATGGCAGGAAGTGTCGTACTCCTCTCAATTGGTCCGAGACAGGTGAACGCCAACTTCTTGGCAACGACTTGATCACAGAAGCCGAAGAAATGTGCAAAGTCATTCGTGAGAATCTCAAAGCAGCATAATCGCGCGGAAGAGCTATTATGATGACAAGCACCGTGATGTGGCTTTTGAAATCGGAGACCATGTCTACCTCGCGTCTCTCAATGAAAGGCACTCGCCGCTCGGTATCAAAGGGAAGCTTGCCCCAAGATATGTGGGTCCTTTCAAGATCATTGGCAAAAGAGGCGATCTCGCCTATCAACTTGAGCTTCCGTCCAACTTCGCGAACGTGCATGATGTGTTTCACGTGTCACAGCTTCACAAGTGCTTCAAGACTACCGAGCGCACTATCAACTTCGAAGAAATTGATCTCCAAGAAGATCTCTCTTATCATGAGCACCCCGTTGCTATTCTCGAAGAAACCGAGCGCAAGACTCGCAACAAGTCAATCAAATTCCTGAAAGTGAAGTGGTCACACCATTCCGACCGAGAAGCCACCTGGGAGCGCGAGGATCACCTCCGTTCCGAATATCCAGAGTTCTTTAAGTCCTAGATCTCGGGACGAGATACTCTTGTAGTGGTGGAGTGTTGTAACACCCCGGATGTAACTTTCCATATTTGTAACTCCAACTCTTGCCATTTTCGGCATTGTGATATGATATTCCCTCCGTGGTTGGGTTTTTGTCTTTCGTTTTGCATTTTGTTTATGTCATGCATCTCATATCATGTCATCATGTGCATCTCATTTGCATACGTGTTCGTCTCATGCATCCGAGCATTTTCCCCGTTGTCCGTTTTGCAATTCGGCACTCCTATGTCCCCCGGCGTCCCCTTTTACATTTTTTTCCGTGAGCGGGTACTAAACTTTCTCGGAATGGACCGAGCCTTGTCAGGTGTCCTTGGTACACCACCGGTAGACCACCTGTCAAGTTTCGGGTCATTTGGAGCTCGTTTGGTACTCCAACAGTTATCCGCATATCCGCGAAGGCCTCTTTTGGGTTGCAGTCCAACACCCCTTGAAAACAGCCCAATAACCCATCTAAGTCACTTCCATGCTCTCCGTCGTCGGATCACGATCGTGTGGGCGAAAACCGCACCTCATTTGGAGCTTCCTAGTTCCTTCTACCTATAAATATAGCTCCCTTCCCCGAAATCCGGACGAAACCCTAGTCTCCCCAAGAACCTTGGCGGCCACGGACGAATCCGGACGGCGGACACGTCCGCCAGCGCCACCGGACGAATCGCAGAGCTGCCACGTGCCCCGGGCGGTCCCGATTCGCCCGCCCGCCGGCCCAGGTGGGCCCTCCCGGCCCAGCGCCGGGCGCGCCCCCGCTCGCCGCCGCCTCCCGCCGTCCGCGCCGCCCCTCGGCCTCGGCAAGCGACGCCCCGCGCCTCCCGCCCGCCGCTGCGCCCGGGCCACCCGCGCCTTCCCGGCCTCTCCTCCCTCCAGCTCCATGAAGCCGCCGCCGCCGCCTCGATCGCGCCGAGCGGATCTGGATCCAGATCCACCCTAGGTTGACTTCTCCCCGCCCCGATTTTTCGTCTGTCTTTTTCCTGCAGATATTTTGTTGCATTTTCATCATGCCATAACTTTGCACCCGTGGCTCCGTTTTGGGCGTGTAGCATACCGAAATGTTCGCCTCGATGAGTACATCATTTCATCGCATTGCATCATTTTCATTTGAGCTTATCTTGATGCCTAAATGCTGTTAGAAGAGGGCTATGTGATGTTAGTTTGATTCTTATCGAACATGCACTTTTGTCATTTTGCCATGATTGATGTGTGCACCCTATGAACTTGAGTCCTACATGTGTTTTGTAATATGCCATGCCATCTTTACAGGGGTGTATGCCATGTATTTTTGTGATCTCTGTGGTGACTAGCACAAGCATGCAAACTAGGCTTCATGATGTTGCTGATTTCAAAGACTGCTTTTCTTGATATTTTTATGCCATGTTAACTTGATGCTCTGAGAGAGTTCCATGCATATTTTGAGATACTTCAGTAAGGATGTTTTGAACATATGGTTATGCTCTATCCATCCATGCCCTTGTTTGCAATTATGGAGTGTCATAGCTTGAGTCAATCGAGCTCTACTTTTGCTATAAAATGTTTCCTGGCAGATTGTTTACATGTTATTCAATTTTGCCAAGGTTGTTGTAGTTGATCCGTGAATGCTATGATGTTGTTCTTGCCATATATAGCTTCTATGCCATGTCTTCTTGATGTATGTATGCTTAGTTTATCTTGAAATGCTCTGTAGTGAGTGCATCGAGCTCACGAAGATGCCTACATAATTCTGTCAATGTCATGCCCTGTTTGCTGAATCTGTTAACGAAACTTGCTATATTGACATGGGTGCTATTATATCTTCTGATCCTTTTTGGCTCATGGTCAGTAAGGGACTTTTGTTCTATGCTTTTAGTAGATTCATGACATGCCTTGTTTCACTATTATAAGTTCCTGTAGCATGTTGTTTGCTTGCTCTGAACATTGCTTCCTGATGCTGATTCTGCCATGTTCAGTTTTTCACTAAGTCTGTGAAGCTGATATATTTTGCAGTTTTGCCATGCTTGTTTGGACCTGTTATGGTGTGATTTAGCCGTAGCTCAGTGTTCATCTTTTGTCAAGCATCTTGAGTAGATCACTGCCATATGCTTTGTTGGTCCATTTGGGTGCAGTAGCTTAATTTCTTGTTCCTTGCTAAGTCGCATCGTGCTGTTAATGGCAGATTTGTGCCATTCTTGTTTTGCTTGTCATTTGCAAACCATGCATCCGATTCCGGTGATCTTTATATCGATTTCAACCGAAATCATCTCACCTTTCCAGCGGAATACTTGGTTTGCCAAGTTGATGCCTGGTTCATCATTTTCCTTCCGGAGCACGCATATGCATTGCATCTCACATCTCGCATATCATGCCATGTATTGCATCATGTTGTTTGTGCATAGCCCGTGATTTATTGTGGTTCCATTGTTTATGTTCTTGCTTTCGGTAGAGCCGGGAGACGAGTACGTGAACGAGGAACCTGTTGAGAACACTTACGAGGATCAAGCTTTCGACAACTCTGAGAACCTTGCAGGCAAGATGACCATACCCTCGAAATCACTTCTATCTTTGCTTGCTAGATGCTCGCTCTTTTGCTATGCCTATGCTACGATGCATATCACTTGCTTATCATGCCACCCATATTGCCATGTCAAACCTCTAACCATCCTTTCCTAGCAAACCGTTGATTGGCTATGTTACCGCTTTGCTCAGCCCCTCTTATAACGTTGCTAGTTGCAGGTGAAGATGAAGTTTGTTCCTAGTTGGAACATGGATATGTTGTTCCTTGTTGGAACATGTTTACTTGTTGGGATATCACAATATCTATTGTTTAATTAATGCATCTGTATACTTGGTAAAGGGTGGAAGACTCGGCCTTATGCCTGGTGTTTTGTTCCACTCTTGCCGCCCTAGTTTCCGTCATACCGGTGTTATGTTCCTTGATTTCGCGTTCCTTACACGGTTGGGTGATTTATGGGAGCCCCTTGACAGTTCGCTTTGAATAAGACTCCTTGACAAGGCCCAACTTTGGTTTTACCATTTGCCACCTAAGCCTTTTTCCCCGGGTTTCGCGAGCCGAGGGTCATCTTTATTTTAACCCCGGGCGGTGCTCCTCGAGTGCTGGTCCAACTGTCGACCCGCCGGTGGCGATCAGGGCAACTCGAGATGGCCTATCGGAAGCTTGGACAATCCGGTGTGCCACGAGAACGAGATATGTGCAGCTCCTATCGGGATTTGTCGGCACATTCGGGCGGCTTTGCTGGTCTTGTTTTATTCTTTGTCGAAATGTCTTGTAGTCCGGGATTCCGAGATCTGATCGGGTCTTCGGTAGAAGGAATATCCTTCGTTGACCGTGAGAGCTTATAATGGGCTAAGTTGGGACACCCTGCAGGGTATTATCTTTCGAAAGCCGTGCCCATGGTTATGAGGCAGATGGGAATTTGTTAATGTCGGTTGTAGAAAACCGAAGTTGACCTTAATTAAAACACATCAACGCGTGTGTAACCGTGATGGTCTCTTCTCGGCGGAGTGCGGAAGTGAACACGGTGTTGGAGTTATGTTTGGCGTAAGTAGTTCAGGATCACTTCTTGATCGCTACTAGATTCACGACCGTGCCTTGCTTCTCTTCTCGCTCTCTTTTGCGAATGTAGACACCATATATGCTAGTCGCTTGCTTCAGCTCCACCTCACAACTCTGTCCTTCCTATAAGCTTAAATAGTGTTGATCTCGCTGGTGTGAGATTGCTGAGTCCCGTGACTCACAGATTCTACCAAAACATTTGCAGGTGCCGGCGATGCGGTCACGCAGATGACGCAACCGAGCTCAAGGGGAGTTCGACGAGGAACGTGGTCGTTACTATGTGTCTTTTCACGATGATCGTAGTGGAGCCAGTTGGGACGATCGGGGATCTGTGTAGCATTTGGGGTAGTCTTCTTTTATTTTGGTTCCGTAGTCGGACCTTGAGTGTAATCTGGATGATGGATGTTTATTTATGTATTGTGTGAAGTGGCGACTGTAAGCCAACTATGTATCTCTTTCCCTTATGTATTATATGGGTTGTGTGAAGATTACCTCACTTGCAACATTGCTTTCAATGCGGTTATGCCTCTAAGTCGTGCTTCGACACGTGGGAGATATAGCCGCATCGAGGGTGTTACATGCACAGTGGGTGAATCAGGTGATAACTCTATCTGGTAGCCGTCTATTCTTCGTCTTGCGGTGATCTTGGAGAGGGCCGATAAATCTTGGTGTGAGCTTCCCTTTGACATGGAAATGCTTGGTTCCTTCGAGAGAAGTGGTTTGCAGATATGCCTGGTCTTTGATGCGGAGGTATACTTCTTGAAGATGGTGGTCGGTGTAGTTCTTCCTCCTAGACATGACGATCTTCAGATGTTCCTTGACCAGCTCAATGATTCTTCTTCCGTCTTCGGGTAGACAAGTATGTCATCAAAGAAAGATGACAACTAACTTGTCCAAGCACTCCATGAAGCCTATGGGGTACGTAAAGTGGGCTGAGGCATTGGTGATGATCACGGTTGAGCATTGGCGAAGGTCTTATCGATCTAGAGCCAAAGCCCAAGGTCAGGATCCGACCATGTTGTGGCTTGGTAGGGCTTAAGGGTTTCAAGGATCTAGTGTGCGAGTGAACATTTATCATCTTATCCTTGAGCACAGTTTCTGAGATGCCAATTGTTCTATCTAGTCTTCCAAAGAATCACATCATGTTACCGAAAGAATCATCCCGTATAGGTCAACTCCAATCATCACTCATGTTATTCATATCCTCATGACTCCCAAGGGGTGGTCTAGTAAATCTATACATGTCAACTATCCCCAAACGCATATGTATGGCTACCCCTAAAAATCCATGGGTAGAGCATATAAGCTGCTAAGCTTGAATTTAATCACCACGATCCAAGTGCTCAGTCTATTGATCCAAGGTCCATGATAAAGCATCTCTATCCTAAGGAAACACGTCGTAAGCCACTCCAAGGTCTTGTTTCCTTCCTATGAATCAACTCCAATAGCCCATTAACTTCCATTAATCGCTACATAATCCATTAATTCTACAAATCCAATGTCTATGGTGTCTCACACGAATCTTCTAATGTCCTATAGTCCCCAAATACTTGAAAGGGCTGTTGTTGGAGATATGCCCTAGAGGCAATCATGTATGATGATATTTCCTATGTGTTTATGAATAAATATAGTCCTTGGACATTATCAATGATGTGTATCAGCAAGTACGTGACTTGTTTGTGGGACTATGCATTGTATGATGACTGTCCTAAAAGGTCCCTAGTCGAAAGGGTTGTGTGGACGTGCAGCCGACTAGACTAGCATATGACACGGTCGATGGCTCGGTCTCACTAGCCATGGAGCATTGGATGCTAACCGGATAATATGGACTTGGAAAGGTCTGGTCAGATTCGACATAGTCGGATCCGAGTCGAGATAAGGTCCGAGTCGGACAGGCCCAACTATGAGACGCAGCGATATGTCATCTGTGAGTCTCTAGTACAACATCGTTCTATGTCCTAAGACCTGAGGCGCATGTACTCGAGATGGTGATAGACTTGCTTTGGGCCGACCAAACGCTACTCCGTGACTGGGTAGTTACAAAGGTAGGTTTGGGTTTGTCCAGTCCCATGCTGCGAGACATGGTCGAGCAAGATGGGATTGCCCCTCCGGTCGGGAGAGATACACTCTGGGCCCTCGTGTGATCGACCAGAACAGCATGGCCATGCGACAAGGATTATGAGATAATCCGGACAGTGGTCGATATCCTTTGGAGCGAGAAAGAGGTCGGGTTAGCACAAGGATGACAGTCTCGCTTTGAGCCCGACAACATATATCGTCTTGCAAAGGGAACAGAAGTGTGACACGTTGTCTGAGTTCGCCTAACCAGCTTCATAGTGCGCTTGGTGGTCGGCACGCCTTGCTAGAGGCCGCTACCAACCGTCAGGTCGGAGGTGATCCGAATCGTGACCAAGCTGACTTGAACCTAAAGGGTCGCGCTTAAGGGATGGAACCCACGAGGTCAGTTCAGTAGGACCTTTGGTCGGATGTGATCCGAATGGACTAGGAACGTGACCGAGTAGACTTTGCTTTAGGGTCGTGCGAGGCCCAAGTGTTGAGCTCGCGACGGACGCCTATATAAAGTGGAGGTGCGGCACACTCAGGCGGTTGATCGCCTTGCGCGCTGCGACTAGGGTTTGCATGTGTTGCGAATAGCCACCTCCACTCGCCGCCGACTGTGTGATCGGACCTAGCAGTCCGCCGCACGACGTTCCTCCCGCATGCGCGGATACCGTTAGAGGCGGTGCACTTGTGCCGCTCCGGCGAACTCGTACATGGGATCGGACGACCGGCCGCTCGAGGGAGATCGAACGAGGAGGAGACGATCCACGCAGACGCGCTGCCCCAACTCTTCTTCCGCTGCGGCGCATCGCGCTGGCGTCTAGTGGTAACGAACTATGATCCATCTCCCGTAGCATGTTCCTGGATGTTCTGCGCGTAGGAATTTTTAATTTGCAGTCGACGCACCCTACCGTAGAACCCAAAAGTGGTCTCAGAGCCTCTGTTAAAGGATTTGGATTCATATCATATGCATATTAGATATGTGGAGGCGGCAGATGAGATCTGTTGTCCTTGAAGAGATCGGCTATGTGCACGGTTGATGTGATCAACTGCACGTGGGGATCGTTGAGGCTATGTTTTCTGTAAATCAGGATCGATGAGGTCGTGACACGATCTACCCCTACCGGTCGGTCATCCGCCATTGGGGTTAACAGTGAAACGTAAATCCGAATCGGATTCGCGATGATCGATAAGATCGGTCAGATCAGAGAAATCGGCGTGATTGGAGTTCAGATGTGATCTGTGAAATCGGTGTGATGGGACTGCCGTGTGCGTAGCTACATGTATTTTGTACCCGACACACAAACCGATAGAATGCGATTCTATGCATAACTTTGTTTTGCAGGTTTGATGTGAATAGTATGGCTCATGTATATGTTGGGGAACGTAGTGATGGCATAGCAACGAGAGGATAGAGTATCCGTCCACGTACCCTCGTAGACCGAAAGCGGAAGCGTTATAACAACGCGGTTGATGTAGTCGTACTTCTTCCCGATCCAACCGATCCAAGTACCGAACGTACGGCACCTCCGAGTTCTGCACACGCTCAGCTCGATGGCGTCCCTCGAACTCCGATCCAGCCGAGTGTTGAGGGAGAGTTTCATCAAGACGACGGCGTGGTGACGATGATGATGTTCCACCGACGCAGGGCTTCGCCTAAGCTCCGCTACGGTATGATCGAGGTGTAATCTGGTGGAAGGGGGCACCGCACACGGCTAAGGAACGATCTAATCGATCAACTTGTGTCATGGGGTGCCCCCCTGCCCCCGTATATAAAGGATGGAGGAGGAGGAGCTGGCCGGCCAGGAGGGAGGCGCACCAGGGGTGTCCTACTCCTACTAGGAGTAGGATTCCCCCCCCAAATCCTAGTCCAACTAGGGTTTGACCAAGGGGAGAGGAGAGAGGCGCCACCCCCTTCTCCTAATCCTAATAGGACTAGGGAAGGGGGGAAGGCTGCGGCCAGCTATAGGGCCCCCTTTTCTCTTTCCCACTAAGGCCCATCAAGGCCCATTGACCCCGGGGGTTCCAGTAACCCCGGTACTCCGTAAAATTCCCAATTTCACCCGGAGTGATTCCGAGTCAAACATAGGCTTCCAATATATCAATCTTTATGTCTCGACCATTTGAGACTCCTCGTCATGTCCGTGATCTCATCGGGACTCGAACAACCTTGGTACATCAACATCATAAAACTCATAGTAACCATCATCGAAGCGTTAAGCGTGCGGACCCTACGGGTTCGAGAACTATGTAGACATGACCGAGACACCTCTCGGTCAATAACCAATAGCGGGACCTGGATGCCCATATTGGTTCCTACATATTCTACGAAGATCTTTATCGGTCAGACCGCATAACAACATCGTTGTTCCCTTTGTCATCGATGCGTTACTTGCCCGAGATTTGATCGTCGGTATCCAATACCTAGTTCAATCTCGTTACTGGCAAGTCTCTTTTCTCGTTCCGTAATACATCATCTCATAACTAACTCATTAGTTACAATGCTTGCAAGGCTTAGGTGATGAGCATTACCGAGAGGGCCCAGAGATACCTCTCCGACAATCGGATGACAAATCCTAATCTCGAAATATGCCAACCCAACATGTACCTTCGGAGACACCTGTAATGTACCTTTATAATCACCCGATTACGTTATGACGTTTGGTAGCACCAAAAGTGTTCCTCGGCAAAGCGGAGTTGCATAATCTCATAGTCATAGGAACATGTATAAGTCATGAAGAAAAGCACTAGCAACAAACTATACGATCAGGTGCTATGCTAATGGAATGGGTCATGTCAATCAGATCATTCAACCAATGATGTGATCCCGTTAATCAAATAACAACTCCTTGTTTATGGTTAGGAAACATAACCATCTTTGATTAACGAGCTAGTCAAATAGAGGCATACTAGTGACACTCTGAGGTTTATGTATTCACACATGTATTATGTTTCCGGTTAATACAATTCTAGCATGAATAATAAACATTTATCATGATATAAGGAAATAAATAATAACTTTTATTATTGCCTCTAGGGCATATTTCCTTGATCTCCCACTTGCACTAGAGTCAATAATCTAGATCACATCACCATGTGATTAACATCGATAGTTCACATCATCATGTGATTAACACCCATAATTCACATCGCCATGTGACAAAGACCCAAAGGGTTTACTAGATTCAGTAATCTAGTTCACATCGCTATGTGATTAACACCCAAAGAGTACTAAGGTGTGATCATGTTTTGCTTTGTGAGAGAATCTTAGTCAGCGGATCTGCCACATTCAGATCCGTATGTATTTTGCAAATCTCTATGTCAACAATGCTCGCACGGAGCTACTCTAGCTAATTGCTCCCACTATCAATATGTATCTAGATCGAGACTCGAGTCATCTAGATTAGTGTTAAAACTTGCATCGGCGTAACCCTTTACGGCGAACCTTTTTCACTTCCATAATCGAGAAACATATCCTTATTCTACTAAGGATAATTTTGACCGCTGTCCATTGATCTACTCCTAGATCACTATTGCACTCCTTGCCAAGCTTAGTGGTAGGGTATGCAATAGATCTGGTACACAACATGACATACTTTATAGAACCTATGGCTGATGCATAGGGAATGACTTTCATTCTTTTCTATCTTCTGCCGTGGTCGGGTTTTGAGTCTTACTCAATCTTGCACCTTGTAACACAGGCAAGAACTCTTTCTTTGACTGTTCCATTTTGAACTACTTCAAAATCTTGTCAAGGTATGTATTCATTGAAAAACTTATCAAGCGTCTTGATCTATCTCTATAGATCTTGATGCTCAATATGTAAGCAGCTTCACCGAGGTCTTTCTTTGAAAAACTCCTTTGAAACACTCCTTTATGCTTTGCGAATAATTCTACATTATTTCCGATCTACAATATGTCATTCACATATACTTATCGAAATGTTGTAGTGCTCCCACTCACTTTCTTGTAAATACAGGCTTCACCGCAAGTCTGTATAAAACTATATGCTTTGATCACACTATCAAAGCGTTTATTCCAACTCCGAGATGCTTGCACCAGTCCATAGATGGATCGCTGGAGCTTGCACATTTTGTTAGGTCCTTTAGGATTGACAAAACCTTCTGGTTGCATCATATACAACTTTTCTTTAATAAATCCATTAAAGAATGTATTTTTGACATCCATTTGCCAGATTTCATAAAATGTGGCGATTGCTAACATGATTCGGACAGACATAAGCATCGCTACGGGTGAGAAGGTCTCATCGTAGTCAATCCCTTGAACTTGTCGTAAACCTTTTGCAACAAGTCGAGCTTTATAGACAGTAACATTACCATCAGCGTCAGTCTTCTTCTTGAAGATCCATTTATTCTCAATTGCTTGCCGATCATCGGGCAAGTCAACCAAAGTCCACACTTTGTTCTCATACATGGATCCCATCTCAGATTTCATGGCCTCAAGCCATTTTGTGGAATCTGGGCTCACCATCGCTTCTTCATAGTTCGTAGGTTCATCATGTTCCAGTAACATGACTTCCAAAACAGGATTACCGTACCACTCAGTGCGGATCTTGTTCTGGTTGATCTCTGAGGTTCTGTAGAAACTTGATCTGAAGTTTCATGATCATCATCATTAGCTTCCTCCCTTTTTGGTGTAGGTGTCACGAAACTGTTTTTCGTGATGTACTACTTCTCAATAAGGGAGTAGATACTGATTATCTCATCAAGTTCTACTTTCCTCCCACTCACTTCTTTCGTGAGAAACTTCTTCTCTAGAAAGGATCCATCTTAGCAACAAATATCTTGCTTTCGGATCTGTGATAGAAGGTGTACCCAATAGTTACCTTTGGGTATTCTATGAAGACGCATTTCTCGATTTGGGTTCGAGCTTATCGGTGAAAACTTTTCACATAAGCATCACAACTCAAACTTTAAGAAAGCGACAGCTTAGGTTTATTGCTAAACCATAGTTCATACGGTGTCATCTCAGCGGATTTAGATGGTGCCCTATTAAGCGTGAATGCAGCTGTCTTTAATGCATAACCCCAAAGCGATAGTGGTAAATCGATAAGATACATCATAGATCGCACCATATCAAAATAAAATACAGTTCTGACGTTCGGACACACCATAATGCTGTGGTGTTCCGGTGGCGTGAGCTGTGAAACTATTCCACATTGTTTTCATTGAAGACCAAACTCGTAACTCTAATATTCATCTCCACGATCAGATCGCGAAACTTTATTTTCTTGTTACGATGATTTTCCACTTCACTCTGAAATTCTTTGAACCTTTCAACTATTTCAGACTTATGTTTCATCAAGAAGATATACCCATATCTGCTCAAATCATCTTGTGAAGGTCAGAAAATAACGATACTTGCCATGAGCTTTAACACTCATCGGACCGCATACATCAAGTATGTATTATTTCCAATAAGTCATTTGCTCGCTCCATTGTTCCGGAGAACGAGTCTTTAGTCATCTTGCCCATAAGGCATGGTTATAAGCATCAAGTGATTCATAATCAAGTGATTCCAAAATCCCATCAGTATGGAGTTTCTTCATGCGCTTTACACCAATTATGACCTAAGCGGCATTGCCACAAATAAGTTGCACTATCATTATTAACTTTGCATCTTTTGGTTTCAATGAATATGTGTATCACTATGATTGAGATCCAATGAACCATTTTCATTGGGTGTGTAACCATATAAGGTTTTATTCATGTAAGCAGAATAACAATTTATTCTCTTACTTAAATGAATAACCGTATTG